>OY982963.1:7093542-7718542 GCA_963890685.1 Plagodis pulveraria
TCGCTTGGCAAAGCATCCCATTCACGGTTACAAGTCAGTTGTATGGCCAATACTGAGTTACTTAAAAATCTTAGTAATGGTAACATTACACTGAAGAACGAACAGGTATATTTAGTCTGTGCTAAAATTACTGCGGGGAAATAGCTGCGGCCTAAGACGTGACGTGAACGCAAGTTGTTGATGAAATTTGTATTATGAGCGAAAAAGTTAATCATAGTCAGATTTCTTTAAACCATTAGTTATTTATTAGTAGCTTAGGGCCAGACAGAAGGCTCTTGCTTAATGATGTTAAGTACAGTAATGTCATCATCATGTAGAACTTGTATGAAAAATGATGTCAATCTAATTGACTTATCTGAATCAGTGAAAATTTATGAGAGCAGCAACCTCAAGCTTATAGAATTGTTGATGGAATGTACTACAATTCAGGTTAGCCCTTCTCAATATCTTTGGGTAATAACCGAGCGGTTATATTAAATGCTCATATCATTTCTTTTTATAAATATACATACACTACAGCTATTTAAATAGTAAAACATGAGTTAACTTTTGCTTACATAAAAACAGTGTAGATCCAGATAAATTTTAAGTATTTAAATATAAAAGTTTGCTTGAGACGCCCTTGTCATGGCACCTATTCATAGGTATGTGAATATGCACTAGAGTTATCAAAACTAATATTAAACAAAAAAGTTACTTAGACACATTTCCAAAATTTCTTAGGGCTTTCAAACATATGCCCCAACCATATTTTTAAGCTCGAGGCCCACCTGATGTTAAGCGGACTAACCTCTGCCTATAACAGAGGCATATCGTCACAAGTTACGAATTGCCTTGCACCCATCACCTTGGGACATAGTTGTTAACCCGCGGTAGGTCGCATGGGGTCTTTAAAAGCACGGGTTACGGAAAAACTGATATATATTTTTTTACAGTTTAGTTACAGATCTGTAACTCACAGTAGCTTTCTAAAATATACTTAAGTACTAAACAATGCGCGCGAAAGTCAGTTTGCGCGCTGCGCTTGAATAGGAAACACGTCTGTTTTGCGCAAGGGCTTTCAAAGACCCCATGCGACCGATTGTGTAACATTTTTTTTATATAAGGTGAAGTGCTTAATTAGTGATTATCAGGTAAAATGGACCCCTCACAAGACCAGCAAATAATACGGTGGCTTCAAGAACAAGAAGAAGATGATTCGAATGAAGCTAGCTTTTTCCCTTTTTGATGATTACCTGAAATATAGAAGCACAATAAACACACTTCCACGAGAACTCCGGCAACATATAAAGCGGTTTACTGGAAATAATGTTCTGCAAGAGCAACGTCAAAATCAAGAACAAATGTCCAGAAAAAGATGCGTATATTGTCCACGAAATGTCGATAGAAAATATTCGACATCATGTGTTTCATGCCGGTAAAACATTTGCCCGAGACACGCAGCATCAGTTTGTGTCAACTGTTCGGAAGACCACACAGCAGGCTGATTTTTTTTAATTATCTGATTATTTTTTCTTGATAACATTGTTTCAAAGGAACGAAAAGATCTCCATTTTGCTAGTTTTTGTTTAATTTCGAAGAAAAAAATAATTTTGTTATAATTATTTTAATTTTTAGTCAAAGATGCCAAAAATGTGCAGAATTTCTTGTTTTTCAGTGTGAGTGAAATTAATGCTAAATAAATAAGATTTGATTGCGAAACGTTTTATTATTATAAAATATACATTAATATTTTGCTAATTATTATTTAACAATAAAATAATTACTAGTAAATTTACAAAATATACGAAATTGAAATCAGGGCTTTCAAAGGCCCCACGCGACCGACGATGTTACAACAATTAGCGCGACCGACCTAGGGTTAAGTCTCATGTGCCTGTAATTTCACTGGCTCTCAAGGACTGCTGCCAGAAGACACTGTTAGGTGCTTGGCGACAGATTTTCTACTTGAGGGTGGTCGCTAGCCAGGCAGGCATTCGCAAAAAGCCCTTCCACCATGTGGTGAAGCTCAAGCCCGCGGCGGGATTTGAACCATGGACCTGCTGGACTACATATTTGGAAGTCCTATAAACGAAAGACGAGCCAGTATGGAAGCACTATATATTAGCTATTCTATTGCATTGACATATATACTGTAGATTTGAATAAGCTCCTATCATGTATGACATACTTATAGCAACATATTGATATAAAGTATCCTTTACCTGGCTTTATGTATTTCAGGTGAATCAAGAAGATGGATTACCTCAAAGAATCTGTATGGGATGCGCCGAAGCACTCCAAATATCATTCACATTTCGTCAACAAGCAGCCAAATCTGAGAAATACTTCAAAAAGCTACTTGATGAACAAGTTAAGCAAGAGATAAAATTAGAAAGTGAACTTGACTTCTTTAATGATTTCAATGACTCTCAGCCAGAGTTCGAAGTCTCCCCAAGCGATTTAAAAGTAGAAGAGGAAAAATTGGACACAGATAAAAATATCCTCATCTGTACTGAATGTAACAAAACATATACAAAAGAAAAAAAATATCAGAAACATTTAGAGTCTCATGCTAACAATTTTCACTGTAAACATTGTAACAAGAGATTTAAAAAAGAAATATCATTACAAAAACATTTATCTAAACATGACCAAAGCCTAACAACATATAACAGAACAAACAATGAGCCTCTTCTACTAGATTCTTACACCTCTCTTATTATAAAAAATGAAAATGGTGATGAGGAACAAAAATTCCAATGTCATGAATGCGAAAAGTCCTTCACACAGCACAAACCTTTATTAAGTCATTTAAAAAAGCATAACCAAAGCAAACATGATTCTTCTTATATGTGTGATACATGTGGTAAAGATTATGTTTCAAAAGCATTACTTAGAAGACATATGAAACTGCACCTTAATGATAAACCATTCAGATGTACAAAATGTCCAAAAACATACTCGAGAAATGATCAGTTAAGAGCACATATGATCACACACAAGGACTCAAAGCCCAATGTTTGTCCTCATTGCAGTAAAGGTAAATTTTGTATTTCATCATCATCATCTACTCTCTACCCTTACAACAGTTTTATATGCCATTATCTAGATCCACTCACCAATCACAGACAACCAAATAAGTCCAAATGTGTATCAAGTTGTGGTAGCAAAGAGGAAACTTTGACCTCAAGGTCCTTAATGGCGCTTTGCCAGTGACTGCCACAGTTCACTCAATTGGCTTGTGCTTGCATAACTTTGTTGTCATTAGTTACTCTGCTAAATGTCAAGCTTACCTTCAAAATTAAGGGTTCTTCTTCTTCTTCTTCCTTCGGCGCTACAACCCAATGTGGGTCTTGGCCTCCTCTACCAACTTCGACCACTTTGCTCTATCTCTGGCTGTCTTCCGCCAGGCTGTGAGTTTGTCCATTTTGCTCAGGTCTTCTTCCACACAGTTAATCCAGCTCTTTCTCGGTCTGCCCCGTGGGCGCGACTGTTGTGGAGTCCAACCTGAGAGAATTTTTAATTATTAAAAATTAAGGGTTAGTAAAATAAAACATTTAAGGTTTCTTTTCTCCGCTACCCTTAGAAGAAAATTCAGAAGAAAAGAGATTTTGCACCAACTTATAAAGCATATACATTTTTTTTTTAATTTATTTATTTATTGATAATATTTGTTTGTTTCTATTGTGTGGTCTTTAGGGCTGCCATATTCCTTTGAGTAGTAGATTGGGCCTCTGGGTATCCCATGAAATTAACGAAACGCAGTGGTATAGCCACTTCAATATAATGTGGGAGAGTGGTACTGCCCCGGTTGTGCCGGCCCATGCAGCTGTAACCCATAGGGTCACAGCATGGCTCTACCACTAGTTTGTAACATTGAGAAAGATATAGAGTTGGTTAGTGCAATTGGGCTAGCAGCTTTTGGATGATTTACTTATTTTTTTTGGAATTATGATAAAAATTGCTTTTCGAATTATAATAATTAAAATATTTACTTCCAATATAATATTATAGTGTATATAAGTAAGTATGTACCAATAAAACTTTGAGATAGAGACAATGTTGTATTCCTGGGCTGGAGTAGGCATTTCACTCCTGCATTGGCCTTGAGTTGACATACTTTTATATTTTTACTATAACAGTATCATGTTTCGACAGACTTAGTCTGTACTCATATTCTGTTACAGCATTTGCGCAAGTGTGCAGCTTGAAGGACCACATTCGCACTCACACAAAGGAGACTCCATACCTATGCTCACAGTGTGGAAAGGGGTTTGCAAACAGCTCCAACCTGCGGCAGCACATGCTGCGGCACACTGGCGACAAGCCACACAAGTGTAAACTCTGCCCGAAGACTTTCTGCACCAAGGGTAACAACTAACTAGACTTAGTGCTTGTTCGATTTTCAATTAGAATTTGAGAATATAAATAAAAAATTGATAAGTTTTGATACTCTCAGTATTATTTTGAAGCAATGATGACCTAGCGGTAATTGCTATGGGCTGCCGTGCCGCAGGTCCATGTTTAGATCCCCGCCGTCGGCTTGAGCTTCACTGCATGGTGGAAGGGCATTTTGCGAACGCTCGCCTGGCTAGCTACCACCCTCAAGTAGAAAATCTGTCGCCAAGCACCTAACAGTTTGTTCCGGCAGCAGTCCTTGAAAGCCAGAAAAAATACAGGCACATGAGACTTAACAACTGTATGTCCCAGTGTGACGGGCGCAGTGCAATTCATCACATGACGAAATGCATATGTTATAGGCAGAGGTTAATCCGCTTAAAAAAATATATTCTAAATTTAATATTTTTCCGTCCCGTCAATAAACCGTCCGACTTCGCTTGGCGGTCAGCCTCCTCATTCTCCATCAAGCCAATATTAAACGGCACCCATTGTAGTTTTACACTGTAGTTACATAGGTATTATTATCGATAGGTAGATCAGTATTTGATATCAATCCAGATATCATCATCTGCCTACCATTATCCCCCTTAGAGACGAATTTACTTAGCATTCCACGGATTCACCGTGCGGGTGCCGGGTCCATAGCGTTGCAGAGGAAGAGGCTCCAGTCAAGGTGCCTGGGACTTGCAACCCAGTGAGTAAGGTTAAGGGGCCCCTTTATGATGCATCAATGCTCCCTTTCACCGCTCGAGCCTCCTCCCCTGCCTAACCAAATTTGGTAAGATCCTACTAATGCCGCCTTGGATACACGTTCTAGGATGGAAGTTACGGTTGTTCTTGACAGGCCAAGGTCTTTTAGTAGGTTGTATAGGGATTTTGCTGGTATACCCCTTGCTCCGACTTCTACAGCATATAAATTAACCACATAACCGTTTTTGATTAATTCATTTGTTAGGTCATAATATTTGTTAGTTTTTACTGTGTGGTCTTTAGGTATGTTTGTTTCCCACGGCACAGTAAGTTCTATAAGTACTATGCGTTTTAGATTCTTTGAGTATAGAAATATATCTAGTCTGGATGACGAAACACCAACATCCTCAGGGATTTTGTAATGTTTTTCATACGTGTCCATCAAAAGAATCCAATCGGGAGCTGCGCCTAAGATGGAGTAAGGCTTGGATTTTGGTTTTGTAGATGACCCTTCTTTTACAAAAGCAACGTGTCGTTTGTTCGTGGTCAAACCTTTTTTTGCTCTAGCTACCGAGAGACTCGCCGCTTCACGTATGATTTCGAGGACTCTATCGTGGCGACGGGAATAATGACCCCTGTCAAGGACCACCTTGCATCCTACCAATAAGTGCCTTGCTGTACCTATGGCCTCCCGACAAATACCGCAAGACTTTTCGGTGGCTTTCCCCCATCTTACTAAATTACTTTGGTCTGGGAGGGTCATCTGAAAGGCGTTAAGATAGAATTTTAATAAGGCAGGTGACCAATCGTATATCAAGGTGCGCCACTTTAATGCCAGAGGGATACAAAATTCACCTATGGTTAGCCACTCACTTTGCATTTCCAAGCTCATTGCATGCACTTTATAGCTGTCATTTTCGTCTTGTTGTAGAAAAGATTTTACAACGTCTTTATCCTCACTTTTCTTCCTCGACCCAAAACCCGCTTTGCTGGACTGTGCACCTATCATAAATCGTTTATGGAATTGAAGCCTTGAATCAAGATCCGAGGCACTTTTGTCTTTTGGGAGAGATGCGACTATATCATCTTGAGATTTTAGTAAGACGTGCGTTTTGGTAACTCTTAGGTGTTTATAGAGCTCCGATGGTTTCTTTAATTTCATCCCAAAATTATTTTGATCCCTAAATAAAGTAGATGGGTCTGCCGAAAGTGCGAGCCCCAACCATTACTTCAATGTCCTAATGACGTTTACATCCAGCTTTGTTAAAAGGGATTTAGTAATGTCGTATACTAGAAAAGGCCAAGTCAGACGTGATGTTAAGTAGTTGTCGTATATCCAAGCTTTTTTAACGTTGCTTATTGGTTGTTGGTCTACCATACTAAGATCTTTCAGAAAGCTATGGACAACTGCGTCTAGAGATGGTGTTCGTCCTTTGTAATCTATCTTCCTACCAAGAAATTTAAATGGCACAGATTCAGCAATTGTGGAAACACATTCTCCTATCAAGAGTACCGGATCGTAAGAGGTAAATTATCTACCCAGACACAGACAGTGGCATTTACTAGGTTTTGTTCTCAATTCTTTAGTCCATGCACAGAACTCATCCACTTCTCGTAAAAGTTCTTGACACTGTTTTGGGTTACTTGTCAGTATTGCAAGGTTGTCAGCAAAAGCTAAGATGGATTCTGTGTATCTGTTATTTATCTTAAACCGATAGCCCCACTTTTTTTCATGACTAATTAGCTTGTCAATTAAAATATCAATTACTATATTAAATGCTATTGGTGACAAGCAGCAACCTTGGAACAAACCCACATTGTATTGCAGGCTGTTAGTATGTCCCTTTTTGGATGATATAACAAATTTTAATTGAGAGTAATATGATGCGACTACAAGTGGAAAGTTATACCATTTCATTGCGAACAACAACAGTTCATGCTGCACAGAACCAAACGCGTTCTCCAAGTCTATCCAGCACACTGTTAACTGCCTTTCATGTGTTCTGGCGTCCTTTAAACTTTCCGCTAGTAGAGTATTATGTTCCAGAAGCATCCAGAAATTCCAGGCAAGAACCCTTTCTGGTGATTTGGCCTGAAATGCCTATTGTTAATCATATATTGTGTCATTCTAGTTTGTAAAATTGAGAAAAATATTTTGGATATTGTGTTGGTTAGTGCGATCGGCCTAGTATCTTTTGGATGAGTTACTTCATCTTTTTTTGGAATGAGGACAAAAATTGCTTTTCCGAATGCCACTGGTATTTGCTTGCTTGACCAGATCTTAACGAAGATATTCAAGAGATGTTTACGAACCGATGGACACTTTTTATATACTACATATGGGATACCATCAGGACCTGGAGCTGATTTAGATGTTTTCTTTTTCAATTGATTGGTTATTTCCTCCAAAGTAGGTGAGTCGATTTTAAACTCAACATGAGGATCATGTGGCCTTTGGTTTGTAGGATCCTCATATGAACTCTCATGCTTGGGAACTTCGTATGTGTTTTTGAAATGGTCGTAAATCTGTTGATTGGTCAAGAGAAGCTGTCCACTTTTTTAATTGAAAATGTTTTTTGAGTATTGAAAAGGGTTTTTATCGAAATTTACCTCATGTTTTGCTCTATTCAAGTTATCGCGATTTTCTGTTATTTGTAATGATATTCCTTGAATTAATTTAAGAATTGATCTTAATGCCCTGGACAGTTGATGACTTAGATGCTTATCGCCCATGGCCTTGGCATTCCTAAGTTGCTTTATTAACTCTCTTTTCTTTCTCCGCATTTTCAACTTAAAACTATTTTCTTTGTTTTTGTGACCATAATTAGTTGGTGGTGGATAGTGCTCAGAAAAGTAGTCATATATAGTGTTTTGGAAAGTGTCTACTTGACTGTTTAAATCTTGTTTTGATCCTGGATGTTCTAGGATGATTGCCAAGTTTTGGTCATGTACTTTCCAAGTTGACTGTTTAAGGGAAGGGATGCTAAGACGTGTCCGGATGTTAATGGACTCCTGGTAGTTATCACATGATGGCTCACCTTGGGATATGTGAGGGTCAACTCTATCCGCAGTGATTGGTGAAGAACTTACCGACGGATGTCGTGCTTCCCCACCATCATGAGTCTTTAAATGCTTCAAGTACCAGGCTCGTCTCTTGTAGATTTTCCTGCACGTAGGGCATTTCAAGTCCGTATTATTGCCATGGTCGTCGTGGGTATCAATCGGTGGACAGTTCTTCCGCCCCGCCTCTCGGACTGTCCCAGGGGTATTATTCTTTATCGGACTTTTAGCTTTAGAGTTCTTGAGCTTCGCTTGCTAGGCCATAGCCCTCGGCTGTCGTTCCAGCAGTCAGTTGTCTTTCCAACAGTCAACTGTCTTTCCAGCTGTCAACTGTCTTTCCAGCGTCATCCTGTCTCTCCGGGCTGTCAATTAATGATGAGACGAATTTACTTAGCATTCCATGGATTCACCGTGCGTCACATTCATTAATTTAACCCTAAAACAACGTAAATGATCTGTAATTTTTGTCTATTATTGTTCATGTACATAGCTGTCTTTGCAACATGTACCTTTAAAAGTATCGGTGAAAGATGGTGTTTTGTTTTATTTGTTTTTTAGATTCACTGAATTTATACTATTATTATGAGAATGTAATACTTATAGTATACCATTCTCAGTTATTTAATGTGATGTTTTATGTCAGGCCAGATGACGTCACACTTGGCGACACACACCGGCGCACACCCGTATAAATGCGAGAAGTGTGGCGCCGCGTTCACGAAACCTAACTCGCTAAAGAAACACGCCATGATACACTCCGGACAGCGACCCTTCGGCTGCGACACATGTCTCATGCGGTTAGTATTTTTTTTTATTTTTTTTTTATGCCTGATAGGTTAGCCTTTGACCACTATCTCACCTGATGGTAAGTGATGATGTGGTCGAAGATGTCGTTCAGGCTAACCTAGAAGTACTGGCTCTCAAGCACAGCTGCCGGAACACACCGTTAGGTGCTTGGCGACAGATTTTCTACTTGAGGGTGGTAGCTAGCCAGGCGGGCATTCGCCCTGCCACCATGCTATAACGACTGCCATCCTAAGACAACAACCGCAGACCAACGGCTTAACGTGCCCTCCGAAGCACGGAAACGCTGAGTAGTAATGTCACTAGCCATCCGAGCTACCCGTCCGATATACACATCCAACTCATGACCGCGCGCGACGTTGCTTAACTTTGCTGATCGGTTGAGAACAGCTAAGTAAACTTCGATACGAGCGCTTCGAATATATATGTTTCTATATATTATACCAGCACCATGTACTGTATCAGCTGGATTGTCCACTGCTGAACACAGCCTCCCCCCCATTAAGGGAGGGTTTGCCATAATCCCCACGCTTGGCGGGTGTCTTGAGGATCGCAGTTTATCATATCAGTTCCTCAGAAGGTGCTGCTGCTCACTTTCCGGTATTTTACCTTTAGTCGCCCCAGGACAGTTGCCGCAACACACCGTCAGGCTTTCGCTAGCCAGCTGGTCGCTAGCCAGGCGGGCATTCGGAAAATGCCCTTCCATGCGGTGAAGCCCAAGCCTGTGGTGGGATTCGCACCGCGGAGCTGCTGTGCGGCAGTCCATAGCCAATGGCACTGAGCCATCACTGCTTCGATTTTTTTTATTGTATTGTTAGGAAAAATATATTATGACGTCTCCATGTAGTGGGGTAATGGTAGATACATGATAACATTGTATGAATAAGTGAGACGGTTACCTTACAGGTTCACATGCAAGGACCACCTAAAGCGTCATCAACGCATCCACACGGGCGAGAAGCCGTACCAGTGCAAGTTCTGCGAGCGCGCCTTCTCGCAGAGTAACGACCTCGTCAAACACATGCGATCGCATCTCGGACAGAACATATACAGGTACATACTAGTAGTTTATGCAACTGTCGGATAATAGAGGGTATTAAAACATGTGTGTAGTTTCAAAGTAAGATTATACGAGTGTTTTAATACCTAATTATATGCAGTTGCATGCACTACTTTATTTAATCTCATGGCTATAGGTAGCTACATTAAATATTTTTTTTATTTAGCAAAATATTACTCAAACTCGTATGTACGAAATAGCGCCAAAATGGAAAAAGTCTGTTATTGGTCTATGGCTCGGAACCAGCGCTCACCACAGATAATGTGTACTTAAATTGAATTGAAACCTCCTTGGTCGTGACACATTGTACTTTAATAATTAAAAAAATGTTATAAAGCATTGTTTTGTTAGGAGAATAATGCTTTTTAATTTTATTAAAGAAGTATGTAAATAAAATATGCCAATAAAAGTATGTATTTCATTTCATAATTAGAATATTACCGAATTGGATTATATAAATATTATTACACAACTACACAGAAGGGAACCTGTACCAATGCAAGTTCTGCGAACGTGCATAGAGGCACAGTATAAAAAGCTTGTTGAACACTATAACATGTTTAACAAAATTACAAATTTACGAGAGCAAAAATTATAGTCATGTGCGGGATTCGAACTCGCGTCTATCCATCCCTTTAGCCGGGGTATGCTCTAACCAATTGAGCTAACATGACACAATGACTCATAACATAACTCTAATTTTTGCTCTCATTCTTCAACCATCGTATCGGGATGGAGCGACACCTCTAGTTCAACTCGCGTTGTACTACAAACAAGACCAATTTTGCAATTGGTTTTAAACGTAATAATGATGCAACGTTATAATTTTAATATTGTTATGTTTTTAATAACGCCTGCTTGGCGAATTACATTACAAATTTACGAGAGAAAACAAAAAGTTACAATAAAGTTTCATTACAAAATTACAAATTTATGAGAGAAAACAAAAAATATATTTGTAATGTAATTTGCCAAGCAGGCGTTATTAAAAACATAACAATATTTAAACTATAACATGTTATTTTTTATAATGAATAAATTCAGGCGTTACTTTGCGGAAATCCATATTTAATGATAACAAATATTTTAAAAATATTGACTCATCGAGCACAAGATCTATTTCTCTATCGTGCGCTCGATGAATCAAGACCTCCTGAGGATGCTTCGCGTAGAAGCGACACGCGTCGAAAATTCTTCCGGTGGAGCTGCGTTGAGGTTGGTACGTCGCGTCGGCTTAACAGGAAAATTAGGCGGAATTGTCACTAGATATAATTTTTAAGTGGTTTATTAAAATATTAATTCCATGTTTTCTTAAAATATTTTTTAAATATTTGTTATTATATTATTGAATTGAACACGCACGAGTCCCTCCTGATGTTAAGCGGTAATCTCTGCCTATGCTACACCCATCACCCTGATACATACAGTGTTAAGTATCATGTAATTTACTGGCTCTCAAGGACTACCGGAACACTGTTAGGTGCTTGACGATAGACTTTCCACTTGAGGGTGTTAGCTGAGTTGGGCAAACATTCGCAAAATGCCTTCCACTATGCGGTGAAGTTCAAGCCGCCGGTGGGGTTCGAAACATGGACCTGCCTGAGGCACAGCAGTTGCCTGTTGCTGCTATCAAAATGTGTAAAATAATTTAGGACATTAATAAGTTGGCATCGTCAGGACCACTACGTCCTAGTTGTGAATGAAATTGTTATCATTATCGCCGATGCCAATGGGTTAATCTGTCTCATAAGTCAATAAAAGCATAAAGAGAAAAAAAATTATTACATATTACATTCAACTAAGTACAAACAAACAAAACAAAGTGATCGCTGTACAAATAGCATCTCCACGCCAGTGATAAAAAGGAAAATATATATCCCTCTCTGGGCGTCCACTTCCAGGAATTGTATCTGAAATGGATACCTGCACTGCTCTGCATATTCTGAAGGGGGCAAAATCGAGATCAACTCCTTACCAGCTGTTATACAAACGAGGCAAGATGCTCTAATGTGACCGCCATCCATTACCATCTGGAAGCTGCTAAGCTGGCCTTGATCTTTCTGACTGAAACACAGATACATTAGAGAGGTAGTCTGTGTGCTATGATTATTTAAAAAATGAATACTTCTGTTTTCAGTTGCACAGTATGTGGCAAAGGCTTCCGTCTCCAAAGCGAGCTGAAGCAGCATTACCCAATCCACTTCTGCGGGGATGATCCCACTCTCAAGAATTTACTTAACATCGACCACAAGCCAGACCAGACCACTCTTCGGGAACAGTCCATACTGCCAGACCAAGGCATACTGTCGGACCAGAGGCTACTGTCAGACCAAAGTATACTGGCAGAGCACAAAATGTTCCAGGTATCCGAAGAAAGAGTTCTGCCAGAACACAGTATACTGCCTGACCAAACATCGGAGGTGAAAGAAATCCATAATGACAAATTCTTGATAACTATCAACAGCGTTGATAATATAGTTGCTATTAATATACAGCCGGAACCCTGAGGCTGCAATATTTAAAGTGTACGTATCACCTGGATCGCTGAACAGAGCCTCACCTATATTAGGGGTAATTGCCATAATCCCCAAGCTTGGCAGGCGGCTTGGGAATTGCAGTGTAAGATGGCAGTTCTTTACAGGGCACTGCTATCCACCTACCAGTATTTTTCCCTTAGTCGCCTCTTACGACACCCACGGGACGATATGGGTGTGTCCAATTCTAACCCGGCACCCCACGGGGAATTTAATGTGTAGTTATTAGATTATGTTGAATTTAGTTTACAAAATTGATTTTGACTTTTCATGAATCTTGATAAGTATAGTATAGAGATGAAACAGATAGTGATTTGACCGGATACCGAAGATCCGGTCTTCGCCTAAGTCGGATGCCGGATATCTGGTCGCGGCGGATATTGTAAATTTGACAACTATTTCCGCGGCAGAAATGTGTGGAAAATCGGATGAGTTCGTTCGCAACATTCACCATAATTTGTTCCTAGTTCAATTAAAGTACAAATCTTATGTAACAATCTTTTCGATGGAAAATATGGGCTTTTTATTAATGTTTAGAAAATATATTATAAATAAATAACGACTATACTGCAGACAGCTAGACACACATGTTAATGTATTGTAAAATAGTTATACACTATTCGTGTACAGAATATGAACTATAACAATAACCTAGGTTGACATAGGTAGGTATATGGTGTAGTTTGGTTTATAGATTATAGAAATTTGAGGATTTTTTTACCATACGGTATCTGGCCAGATAGTGACCTACTATCCGGTGTCTGCTGGATAATAACAAACATGGCCGGATAAGCCAGATACCGGATCGTGGCCGAATATCAGTTTCATCTCTAGTATAGTATGTTGCATGGTCCATTAAATGCTGAAGTAGTGCGAATAATTTGGACAAAAGGGTTTTTTTAAATTACTAATATATTTCAATACAAATATATTAGCTACTTGTATTGAGAAATATTATTTGACATAGTTATTTGTTGCGAGTTTCAAATGTGTAAATGCTACAATTACTTTACATTATCGCAAATATTGGTGCTACAGTGGGCTTTACAAATAACATTTGTATGTTTTTGGGTAATTTACTCATCAAATGTTTTTGTACACTTTTAAAACCACGCCCGCCGCGGTAAAGTTTGCGTTCTGCTGTTTTGAAGCTTGACTTACTTTTCTTTTCATATTTATTAGTTAATAACTTTTCTCTGTCCTATTATTGTTACGTTAAGGATATGTCGTGGTGTGGTAAAGGATGCTAACCATATGTATCGTTGGTCGAGCTCTTCGGAAACTGGAGGTTCTGGGTACAATTATGGGCGTGGGTGTGTTGTTTTTTTTCTGTCAAATGAATTTTCTAGAACTGATAACGGTTGGATGGCGAAAGGCAATGTGGGACCTCGTAACTGGTGAAACGTGGATGTTTGGTCTCTGCTTCTCCCCCTTCGGGGAAATATAGACGTGATGAGTTAATATATTGTATGTGTGTTAAAATTTTGCAAGATGACAAATAATATAATACGATTCCATTAATGTGATGGGTGGAGTTATGTTTTTAGTATATAATGTAATAGTTTAAATAAAAATCAGTGATATTACATTATAAGGAACATGCCTTATTAGGGTTAGTAGATATATGCTGTACTCAGAGGTATCAAATAACTCCTAAATAAGATTAAATCGAGCATTTGGGACTGCTTTTGAGAATATTTAAATACTCACAAAAGATGCAGTATGAAAGTGATATAGAAAGGAAAGTGAATGCTGGAAACATGGTGAACGGAGCATTGCACGCGTTTATGAACAGCCAGAAGGTGTCTAAGGAGGCTCGTCTGGCTGTTCATGGAGGAGTGTTGGTTCCGACACTAATGTATGGGAGTAAAAGTTGGGTATGGTAGAAAAAGCATGAAAGTAGAATAAATGCAGTGCAGATAGAGCATTTGAAGCATGATTGTAGTCAGACGGAGTGACAGGATAAGGAATAGTGTTGTATGGGAACGATGTGGTGTGATTGAGGATGTAGTGACAAAAATCTAGACAGGTTTGTTGTCTTAGGTTTTCGCGATTATTACACATAGTAATTAAACAACTTTAAACGGTTTACGATGTCACCCCTTGACCACGATCACTGCAAAGTTTGAAACGTCCGGACAAAAATAATGATAAATATACGCGATTTAAACCGTTTAAAGTTGTTTAATTATTATCGAGAAAGGTATGTTAAGATGGTTTGGACATGTAGAGAGAATGAATGAAACAAGAATGACTAAACATGTATACGTGGGTCAAGTGAACGGAAGTGTTGGAAGGGGAAGACTTAGGCGAACGTTCCGAAACCAGATTGAAGACGGTCTGAAAAAGGCCAGGTCAGGAGTACCCTAAACCGACGCTCATGTATGAAAGGATTGATTTGTGTAGATGAAGCGTAAGAGATATGTAAGGATCGTAGTAAGTGGAAATCTGTGGTCTCTTCCTACCCCAATGGGAAAGAGGCGTGATTTTATGTATGTATGTACCTATGTTAAATACTAATTAGTGTTGATTGGTGTCTCTGATAGCAGCAGTAAGTAATTAAGATTACGTGCCTACTCATTCGCTTTAAGAGGCTTTCTATGCTTAATTTAAGAACAAATTTCAATTTTTCTGATATACATTGTAAAATTTAATGAATTTCACATGAAATTATTCTTTAAATATTATTTGCGTAGTATTAAAAGTATGCGACATGAGAACCGTGTTTTTATACGAACGTAGTACACAAACTGATAATAGTATCTAAGGTAATTAACTAGCAAAAAGCTGAGCTTTGTAAGGGCTCGCGTTAATTTACAACCTGATTCTAGTGGTGTCATCTAGTATTAAGTAGATAAACTGCGATGTATTTAAGTATTGAGTTTAGTTCTGTGGCAGCGATGTTAACTCTTTGGTTTTCTAACAGGTGGCGTTAGTAGTACAATATTCTAACCAACGAATAAAAATTTGTTAATGTTCATTTTTTGTAATGGTTATAAAATTATATTCTTTTTGACAGACAACACATCTAGATATGAAGTCAAAGTACTATGTTAAAGCGCAAATCTATAGGCGTGATAGTTTTACAGTAAAAGGGGTCACAAAATGTTCAAGTTGTGGGATATTGATAGGGCTCGCTTCGCTTGTCCTAATAAACCGATACTATTTGTCTAGTTAAATTGTAGCTCTTGTCATCTGGTCACCATCTTGATATCGTCCCTGATAAACACATCAACAGAATCCCAGATGTCGCTCTCAAGAGTCGGTAACTTAAGACATGAAATACCGCTTTTGACGCGTTTTACTGTTAAGGAAGAAACGACTAGAGCTCTACGTAGACGTAACTTATCCCAGTAGTTTCGAATACCTCGAAATAAGATTCAAACCTTCGGTGACAAGTTCGAGAAAATTCCGGTTAATATCAGTCGAGATTTGGTCTAATTACTAAGATTTTTATTTTTTTAAAGTTTATTGTGACGGATCAAGCACGAGGCCCACCTGATGTTAAGTGGACTAACCTCTGCCTATAACAGAAACATTTCGTTATAAGTCACGAATTGCACTGCGCCCGTCACCTTGAGACATAGTTGTTAAGTCTCATGTGCCTGTAATTTCTCTGGCTCTCAAGGACTGCTGCCGGAACACACCGTTAGGTGCTTGGCGACAGATTTTCTACTTGAGGGTGGTCGCCAGCCAGGCGGGCATTCGCAAAATGCCCTTCCACCATGCGGTGAAGCTCAAGCCCGAGGCGGGATTCGAAACATTGACCTGCTACGCGGCAGTCCATACCCAATGCCACTGAGCCATCACTGCTTCAAGTAAATACTCGAAAATTTATAAGAAAACAAGTTGAAGGTGGAAGCCATCCAGTCTGTGAAGTCAATGAACGGCTATCACTAGGCACAGCACAGTTATGTATACCTACTGCATTGAGTTGTAAGTACCTATGCATGTCCTATTGTCGCTACTGTTACCGCGTCGCGCGTTCTTTTGTCGCAAGCCGACAAAAAATTTTGCGCTGTGCGCCGCCAAACGAATATATAAGTAAAGAAATATAACTCAAGCTGCAAAACAGTAGAACGCAAACCTAACCGCGGCAGGCGTAGTTTAAAAAGTGTACCGTGCGATGCAACAACACGCGACGCCAACAATCAGATGCGATCATTTCTAAGCGCGAAATCAATTAACAAATCCAATTGGATTTGGATTTCTTGAACTGTAACTTGATGAGTCTGAAATCAAAGTGGTTCGCCGCCCAACGCCTCTACGGCCTCCGCAACCATCAGAATCAGATAAATTGTGTTGTGTCTTGTGGTAGCTGTTCATTGACTTCGTGTAGCGTCGTAGTGTGTGAGAGTGGAGTAGGCACGCCGCGGGTGTCGTCATTATAGTTCTCAAAGCCAACGCGCCACGGAAAGTCGCGGGTAGCCAGTGTTTACAACTGGCTAATAGCCGTTCTTTGTGGCGTTATATGGGGGAGGCCTTTGTTCAACAGTGGACGTCTTCCGGCTGATGATGATGATGAACACGCTACAGCTTAGATAATAGTACTATTTCGGGTATGTAAAAAATAAACATGAGTCGAACACATTCAGTTATCAATTTCAAACCACCGTCCGCAGTATTGTTGATATATTGATATCTACCTTATATAATACTAAATTCCGCCCGCAGCTTTGCCTAGTGGGATTTGGTAATGTTACACTTCCTCGGGAATTGCTTAGTAAATATCTTATGTTTCATATCCATATTTTGAAGCAATGATGGCTCAGTGGCATTGGCTATGGACTACCGTGCAGCAGGTCCATGGTTCGAATCCCGCCCAGAGCTTGAGCTTCACCGCATGGTGGAAGGGCATTTTGCGAATGCCCGCCTGGCTAGCGACCACCCTCAAGTAGAAAATCTGTCGCCAAGCACCTAATAGTGTGTTCCGGTAGCAGTCCTTGAGAGCCAGTGAAATAACAGGCAAAATGAGACAGTTCGTCACTTGTGATGAAATGCATCTGTTAGAGGCAGATGATACCGCTTAACATCAGGTGGGCCTCGCGCTTGTTCCTTCACAATAACATAAAAAAAAAATATCCAAAGATAATAATTACAAAATTTCGCCATAATCCGTTTGGAGATGACCGGTCACAGATACGACAAAATTACGAATTTATAATTTACATGTAACTGCGTTCGTATATATTTTTCTCTGTAATAAGTTTTAAACTAAGTTGAATTGCATCTGTTAATTTAATGTACAAATATCGTAGTTCCACTAGTCTAGTCAATGTAAAGACAAAAAATCGCGAACGTGCATGTATTTACGATTTTTTATGTGACTCCCCGGGTGGAGTTGATATCATAGTTTGTAACCTTGTGTTGCTCGATAGTGTGAAGTTTTAATATATGTAACGGTATTTGGTAGAAATAGGTGTGGTGGACCGTGGTAGTATCCTCGGGCGAACTCGTTTACAAAAAGTTGTTGTGCTACTTGCTAACTTCTTCCTTTTTTAAGGGCTGGCTAATGCGGTCTGGATCTGTGGAGGTAGGAATGTCGCAGTTTTTGGAGCGCCACGGGAATGGCACAGGGCTTTCAGGGTTGTAACCTTTAGTATGAACTACTCTCTGGGTTCCTGGCAACATTGAAAGCAATCGTAGATACATCCGCGTTTGCGATTTTTGCCTTTTTTGTGACGATGATTGACTTAACTATCGGAAAATTGTGTGCTAAAAATGTCTTTAATTGTGTATCAGTTTATTTATTATAAATATATATATATATAAATACAATGAGCCTGATTATTTATTACCCATTGTCCCTTCATTTGTTCCATTCGCCTATTGATATCTAATATAAATGATGTATTACTTATTACATTGATTACATTTGAAATGGGTGAATATAAGTTTTAATATATATGATAGTTGTATAGGCAATTTATAGAATCATTGTGCATTGGTGCTCAATAACTGCTAGATAAATACGAACAACATTATTTTAACTCGTTCACACCATGAACATGTAGAATGGTAATTAAACGTAGTTACATACGGCATTTTTTTATACATAATCATAGCGCACACGTGATGTGACATTTTAATATAGAAGCAGAAACATGTCGTGAACTGATTTTTCTCCCTCGCTACTTTTTTTTCGTATTCGTAGCTCACTACCTTCTCTTCTGATTCGAGTTTTTTAATTAATTGATTAAAAACTAAACAACTTTAAACCGTTTTAAGTTGTTTAATTACTATGTGTAATAATCGCGAAAACCTAAGACAACAATATTGTTAAAAACTGTTAAAACTACGATAAAAACAGTCAAAGGCCCATATGTACTGCGGTAACCAACAGATCAGTTTTTGGGTCTATGTTGATAGATAACATGATTTACAAACTTTTTTTAAACTGCTGCACTCACTGACCCTGGCTACACCCCGTAGTTTCATCTATATTATCTATATTCCAAGTTATATTTAAATCGGTTTAGCTGTTTCAGCGTGATGGTCTAACAAAATCACTCACATCCTAACAAATTTTCGCTTTTGTTTTTTTCTATTATGCCTGATAGGTTAGCCTTTGACCACTATCTCACCTGATGGTAAGTGATGATGTGGTCGAAGATGTTGTTCAGGCTAACCCAGAAGTACTGGCTCTCAAGGACAGCTGCCGGAACACACCGTTAGGTGCTTGGCGACAGATTTTCTATTTGAGGGTGGTAGCTAGCCAGGCGGGCATTCGCAAAATACCCTACCACCATGCTATAACGACTGCCATCCTAAGACAACAACCGGGACCGACGGCTTAACGTGCCCCCCGAAGCACGGAAATGCTCAGTAGTAATGTCACTAGCGGTCACCCATCCAACTCATGACCGCGGGCGACGTTGCTTAACTTTGCTGATCGGTTGAGAACAGCTATGTAAACTTCGCTACGAGCGCTTCAAAAATATAGTAACACAAAAATTTAGTATTTGTAATATTAGTGTTCACACTAATATTACGTAGTAGTTGTAGTCAAGTCCAGTGACATTATATTTAAGTATTCTAATTCGTATCGTAAGAATCTCCCCCGCACCTGAGAGCTCTAAACGGGGAAGCCCTGACTTCCTACATAGACCTTGACCTACTTGCTTACGTTATTTGTTACTAGCAACATCTGATTGAAATTATATAAAAATGACGGTTCGCGTTACGTATTCACATCTGTTGCTAACTATAGATGCTATTAACTGATGGACTTTAATAAATAACAGCTTATAGTACCACCAACTTAACTGTGCAGTTTTCGAGGGCGCTACTGGTCATGGAAATCAACTACAAACTGTCACAATTCGAAGGAATGTTGTAGTTCTTTTTTCTGCCACCTGAACAGATAAGTTGGCGGGTCTGTAAGTTAGTATCAAAAGTGAAAATAATAGCGAAACTACCTACCATTTTTCTATGATTTCAAACAGATTCTGTTATTAACAATAAACATAATTATTTCACAGATGCTCAGGTATTTTTTTTCGTACCTACTCTAAAATGTTAAAAGATGATGCTTGGATAAAGAAGCATCTTTTACAAAATTACTTCGAAAGGAAAAAAGGCTTTTCGTTGTAATTTGGTTGAACCTTATTCGCTTAGTAGGCGTTAATGTAATAATTACAATGGTAGAACCATCTTATTTCAATCCACAAACTTTAAGGTTAGGATATTAAATGTTTGCTATCAAGGTCTGAAACTGGATCAGTTCCGCTTGCAAACAAGCTCGTTTTGTGTGTTGTAGAACAGCACCAAATGTTGGAAGCCTATGGATAGCAGGTCTCGTAATAAATAAGAATTTTCTTGCATGATCTCTTCTACGTCGCTTGTGTTATACAAGGTGTCCCAAGAAGTAGTGATATACTGAAGCTGGGAGGTAGATGGGATGCGATAGCCAGGGCACTTGGCGCAAATCCGCCGGATGCAGTTTTGATTCCCGGTTGTGAAAAGAATATTTTGCTCTAATAAGTTGAAAAAAATGGGCCATGATTTAAAGAACGATATCTCTCCAGTCTCACTGAATTTCGATAAAGTAATCACAGCCTGTTAATGCATGACAGAACAACATACCAACCACTGCATCTGTCTGGACCAAGACTATTTACGAGTGGCTGTAGGATGACCTCAATAACGCATGAAGTGTTTTCCACATGACATCAGATAAGAGTGGGACGAAAATAGATTTATTAATAAATCTATGGGGAGGATGATTATGGTATTATACTGTTATAAATTTTTAGTATCTGTTAACATGTGTGAATTTGTTTTTAATAATGAATATTATTGGGGGAGGCTATGTTTAGCATTGTATATTCTGTGTCTGAGATGGTTATTCTTACTGTACCGTACTGTATCAGCCGGATTGTCCACTGCTGAACACAGCCTCTCCCATAAAGGGGGGATTTGCCATAATCCCCACGCTTGGCAGGCGTCTTGGAGATCGTAGTTTAAGATATCAGTTCCTCAGAATGCGCCGTTGCCCACCTTCCGGTATTTTACAACTTTAGTCGCCTCTTACGACACCAGGTAGCAATAGAGGGAGGGGGTGACCTTCTAGCCCGGCACCCCACGGGAGTTGTTATACTTTATGATTATTAAATATATATAATTACGGACATTAAAACAATAAACGACATATTTCTCTCATGGAAAATATTACTTAAATAGGAATCTTTAATTTCTTCATATGATAACAAGCATATGCTAAGTGGACATACGTTTTACAAACTCAATATTTGTAAAAGGAATCTTTAATCTTACAAAAGTTTTTTTTTTTTTTTTTTTATGCCCTTTGACTACTATCTCACCTGATGGTAAGTGATGATGTGGTCGAAGATGTTGTTCAGGCTAACCTAGAAGTACTGGCTCTCAAGGACAGCTGCCGGAACACACCGTTAGGTGCTTGGCGACAGATTTTCTACTTGAGGGTGGTTGCTAGCCAGGTGGGCATTCGCGAAATGCCCTACCACCATGCTATAACGACTGCCATCCTAAGACAACAACCGGGACCGACGGCTTAACGTGCCCTCCGAAGCACGGAAACGCTCAGTAGTAATGTCACTAGCGGTCACCCATCCAATTCATGACCGCAGGCGACGTTGCTTAACTTTGCTGATCGGTTGAGAACAGCTAAGTAAACTTCGCTACGAGCGCTTCAAACAACGATTAATGAATACAATTCTTATATTTTAATACAAAATCTTAATTGTGGGGCGTACAAGTGTCCCTATGGCATGCGACAAATTGTAGATGTAGTTCTCTTGTTAATTAAATTTGAAAATCCATGGTCCAAAACTTACCCATGCTGGTTTTGAAGCGTGGTTTTTGTCCCACCACTGACACATCTGGGTTTCATAAGTGAGAGTAAAGTCGTGAGATTAAATTTTATAGTAATCCTCATTACCAAGATTCGCAGCCTTCTCAAGATATGAATAGATTTTTTTTCATGCTTTATAGGTTATCTTTTGACCTCTATCTCACCTGATGGTAAGTGTGATGATGTGGTCGAAGATGTTGTTCAGGCTAAACTGGAATTACTGGCTCTCAAGGATAGCTGCCGGAACACACCGTTAGGTGCTTGCCGACAGATTTTCTACTTGAGGGTGGTAGCTAGCCAGGCGGGCATTCGCAAAATTCTCTACCACCATGCTATAACGACTGCCACCCTAAGACAATAATCGGGACCGACGACTTATCGTGCCCTCCGAAGCACGGAAGCGCTCAGTTTTAATGTCACTAGCGGTCACCCTGGATGGGTGACCGCTAGTGACATTAAAACTGAGCGCTGAGCATGGTGGTATAACGGACCGTGGCGGACGTTGCTTAACTTTGCTGATCGATTCAGAACGGCTAAGCCAACTTTGCTACGAGTCTAGTTTTCTTGAATGCTACAAAAAAGACCGCAAACGTGTAGAATTAGGTATACAGGTCGTCCACGGCTACGGAGGGGAGGTACATTAAATATTGAAGACAAAAAATTCCCCTGAAACTAGACTTTAAGAATGCGTAAATGTGCATTCTCCGTTTCTTTTTTGGAATTTCCTGCCTTATACCGAAAAAATATTTTATTTTACAATACCGTTGTGTTCTAAAACACACATAATTTATCAAATGCTCAAAACGTGATCCATTATGTAGGATACAAAATCTCTCGCTTTGCTCCCTGTTGATTTGCGTATCTTTACATAATCAATTTTCAAATTATTATTTAACTGACGGCCCGCTCCGGCTTCGCACGGGTATAAAATATACAGTCTATGTCATTCCCTTAAAAAAATGATTAAAATCGATCCAGTAGTTCTGATTTATTCATTACTGCCCGTGGCCCGCACGCGTTAAATTTAGAGTAAAACAATTCTTCTTTCCCTAAACCATGAAGATTTCCTGATGGAATATCTAAATTCATACACTACATTTTTACTTATTAACTTTTTTTTAAATCTGTAATATATTCGAAAATATTCATTTAAATCATATGCTGTAAAGGGCCATATAGATCTATATTAATGTATTTAAGGTATTTAATTAGATAAGGATTAATGCTGTATTGATTAAAATAGCTTCGAAAATTAGCCATTATTATGTCGTAAAAAGTAAATAACAATAAAAAAATATTGTGGGATATCCATAAGAGATAGACATATACCATAGCGGAGTTTTCTGTAGACCCTTTTAATGTGTACAATACTTAGTACAATATTTTGATAAATCTGGTAGGGTTCAGCCTGCGTTTGCAATGTAAGCGGAAAAAATGTAATTAATAATTACGACAACACATTAGAAACCTCAAAAATAACAGTATTTCTCCACTATGTAATGGATGTTATTATACATATAAACCTTCCTCTTCAATTACTCTATTTAAAAAACCGCATCAAAATCCGTTGCGTAGTTTAAAATATTTAAGCATAGGTACATAGGGATATAGGGACAGAGAAAGCGACTTTGTTTTATACTATGTAGTGATTAAAATGAGGAAAGTAGTACTTACACTTCTTACGTAGATATACTTTGAATTGATAATGTCAGATGTTGGAAACACGGCAAGTCAGAAAACAGTCTATAATAGGAGTATATACATTTTCCTGCTGTATCATCCGAATAGTCCACTGCTGAACACAGCCTCCCCCATTTAGAAGGGTTTGCCATAATTCCCGCGCTTGGCTGGTGGCTTGGGGACCGCAGTGTGGGTTATCAATTCCTCAGAAAATGCTGATGCCCACCTTCTGGTGTGTTACCCTTAGTCACCTCTTACGACACCAAGGTTAGACATGAGGAGTTCACATTCTAGCCTGGCACCCCATGGGCTTTCCTGCACAACAGTTGAAATAAGATGCTTTGTTATATAGGACGAAATAATCCATATGATAAACCCTGTCAACCGATATTATAAACAACAGAAGCAGTGGCAGAGTTTGAAGCAGTGATGGCCCAGTGGCATTGGCTATGGACTGCCGTGCAGCAGGTCCATGGTTCGAGTCCCGCCGCGGGCTTGAGCTTCATCGCATGGAGGAAGGGCATTTTGCGAATGTCCGCCAGGCTAGCGACCACCCTCAAGTAGAAAATCTGTCGCCAAGCACCTACAGTGTGCTCCGGCAGCAGTCCTTGAGAGCCAGTAAAATTACAGGCACATGAGACCTAACAACTTTTAGTCTCAGTGTGATGCATAGTGCAATTCGTCGTTGACCAAATGCATCTGTTATAGGCATAGGTTAGTTCACTTAACATCAGGTGGGCCTCGATTTTTTCGGTCACAATAAAATTAAAAAAAACATGTTTCTTTTCTTACAATTCGAGTGGGTTCAATTCAGACAGACAGATATTTAAAAAAAGTGTGTGCATTCTTATTATATATTTCTAAAAATTTATCTGAGAAATGCCCTATCTTCAATATTAAAAGTACTTCCCCTCCATGTGGTATACCAGTGGGACGCTCTGTATAAATATGTCATAGAACATATAATACTACGTAGTGTGTTCAAAAAGTTTCAAATGACAAAGCAGCCGTCGTTTTGGGAGTTAAAATGTCGTCACATAAATGATTTATTGGGGAGAGTTGTGTTTTCTGCATATGCCATTCGTACGATATGTCATTTGACGAATATAGCTAGTACAGCTCTGCTAGTTTATTTCCTTAACTTTCCGCATAATGTCATATGATATAATATTGTAGGAAGCAGCAGCTGATATAGAGACTATCTTTATCTTACAAAAGCGGACAATTTATCTATACATATGCAATCGATTGTACCAAATGCCTGAGGTTTCTTAAAGAAATCAACCTTTTACATAACGGAGTCATCGCGCAATTTAGACGCGTAAACTCATCTGATGAAGGGCATCGGATATACCCGAAATCTAGGTCGACCATCTCGACCAATATGCTTGAATACAATTCCTTATTTAAAACATTAATATATTACATAACAATGAGTTTTTCGCATTGATTGATACACTGCCAAGTGCTAAATAGCTTTACTTACTTATTTTTAGAAATATTACATATTTTTGAAATAATATATTTAGGTTCTATAGAAAAAAAACTCAAAGTTGTGTCTAAATTACGCTTATAACGTAAATATCTTAATTATTCGATATTTTTCTATGTTCATTCATATACCTATATAAATAAAAATAATACAATAAAATAGCAAATCCTTATCACTTATATAATTTTGTATTAGGTAATTACCATTCTTTCGGTTTTCACCCAAACTATTACAACTAACAAAATTACAACGAAAGGAAAAAAAATAACCATGAGCGGGAATCGAACCCGCGTCCATCCGTCCCTATAGGCGGGACTTGCTCTGCAAACTGAGCTATTATGGTAAGTGAGTCATAGCTCAAATATATCCTTTCGTGCGTAGAGTGACATCTGCAGCCAAACTGACTTGAACTACAAACAAGCCTAGTTTTTCAATTAACTTTAAATATGTTTACGATGACGCAACCCGAAAATTACAATGTTGTAATTTTCGTATAAAATAACTATCTTAGATTACTATGAAGACTATCCGTCCTTAAGCTGGGATATGCACTGCCAATTGAGTTATCGCGGTGAGTAAGTCATATCCGAAATGTATCCTTTCGTTCCTATTGACTGTCTTATGGCTAGAGTACACTTAGCGCTTACCATACAAATGTAGATTCGTCATATTTTAAATACCAAGTATTTAAACTCTGAAAGCTTGCATGCATATTCCTGTGAAATGAAATGAAATGAAATTTTACTCGTATTAGCTAGTGGTCCTAGGTTACAGGTTGTTGAAATATAAATAGAAGTATCACTTCCGCTTCAAAGCATACAAGCGTGAGAGTAAAGAATTATAATATAATCATGACATATTATACATTTTTAACAAACTAAATATTCTTTTACTAATTTAATGCACATTATATGTATTGCTAACTCACTTAATATTTTTATCATTTAAAAATTCGTGCGAAATATCTATGCTTATGGATTGCTAGTTTTTCGATATATCATTTATTACCCTTAAAGTGAATATTAATTCCCATACAAGAAGATTTTTATGAATATTTTTTTAAATACTTAAGTTCACAGAAAATTTGGCAAACCAGAAGCACAGATATTAATAGGCTCAGGGAATCTGTCGCCAAGCACCAAACGGTGTGTTCCGGCAGCTTTCCTTGAGAGCCAGTACTTCTAGGTTAGCCTGAACACCATCTTCGACCACATCATCACTTACAGAAGAGATAGTGGTCAAAGGCTAATCTTTCAAACATAAAAAAAACTACTGAATGCCATAGGTCACATATACTGGATAGGAGTTTAGGTAGTTGGAAACAGAAATCGTACACCGCCCATTTGTCTGCCGCCCTAGTAATCCGTCTAGGTCCCTCAACACCACGTTTCCCGTTTTCCTCATAAGTAAGTAAGCAACAGACAAACTCTCGAAGTCTCGTAAATCTGCATATTTTAGCCTAATTTTTTCTATCTTCTTTTTTAAGCCTGATACCTTAGCCTTTGACCACTATCTCACCTGGTGGTAAGTGATGATGTGTCGAAGATGTTGTTCAGGCTAACCTAGAAGTACCGGCTCTCAAGGACAGCTGCCGGAACGCACCGTTAGGGCTTAGCGACAGATTTTCTACTTGAGGGTGGTAGCTAGCCAGGCGGGCATTCGCAAAATGCTATAACGACTGCCATTCTAAGACAACAACCGGGACCGACGGCTTAACGTGCCCTCCGAATCATGGAAACGCTCAGTAGTAATGTCACTAGCGGTCACCCATCCAACTCATGACCGCGCGCGACGTTGCTTAACTTTGCTGATCGGTTGAGAACAGCTAAGTAAACTTCGCTACGAGCGCTTCAAGTAGTTAGTTAGTAGATCAAGTAGAAAATCTGTCGCCAAGCACCTTACGGTGTGTTCCGGCAGCAGTCCTTGAGAGCCAGAGAAATGACAGGCAAAATAAGACTTAACAAGTATGTCTCAAGGTGATGGGCGCAGTGCAGTTCGAATGCATCTGTTATAGGCAGAGGATACCACTTAACATCAGGTGGGCCTCTGCTTCTTGCATCACAACATAAAAAAAAAAAGATAGTTGGTATTGTTAGATACTTTGAAAGATTTTAATTAATAAATTATATTACAACTGTAATATGAAAATCTGTCGCCAAGCACCTAACGGTGCGTTGCGGCAGCTGTCCTTGAGAGCCAGTTCCCATAGATTAAGTTTTTTGATTATCATATCATTTATGACAGTCGTTTATGATTTTTTTTTGTATTTATTTCTATAGGTTGGCTTACTAATGTGTTTAAGAGTTTTTACGATATCCAATATATATTTTTTATGCCTTTCTGTATCAGCCTAATTGTCCACTGCTGAACACAGCCAGCCTCCCCCATTAAGGGGGGATTTGCCATAATCCCCACGCTTGGTAGGCGTCTTCGGGATCGCAATTTAAGATAGCAGTTCCTCAAGAGGCGCTGCTGCCCACCTTCCACACCACCACAGTTACCAATGAGGGGGTGACATTCTAGCCCGCCATACTATTATAATACTTCGTATAGAATAGACATTCCTATCCCCCCACCAAAACGAGCCTTCCTCACCCCGCCATTGATTCGGAGCTGTCGCTGAGCTGACTTGTCTACATATATTCCATATATGTTGAGTATATGAATATTATAATTCATATATTGAAGCAGTGATAGCTCAGTGGCATTGGCTATGGACTGCCGCGCAGCAGGTCCATGGTTCGAATCCCGCCCAGAGCTTGAGCTTTACCGCATGGTGGAAGGGCATTTTGTGAATGCCTGCCTGGCTAGCGACCACCCTCAAGTAGAAAATCTGTCGCCAAGCACCTAACAGTGTGTTCCGGCAGCAGTCCTTGAGAGCCAGAAAAATTACAGGCTATTGAGACCTAACAACTGCACGTCTCAGTGTGACGGGCACAGTGCAATTCGTCGCTGACGAAATGCGTCTCTTATAGGCAGAGGTTAGTCCACTTAACATCAGGTGGGCCTCGGGCTTGTTCCGTCACAATAACATAAAAAAAAAAAACACTTATGGAATATATGTAGACAACACAAGGACATAGAACATATAATAATACTACAAGGACTTGTGTTGTCAACATATATTTTGTTGACGGAAACATATTTTTAATGTTCTTTTACTAACTAAATACTACGAACTATATACAACATTACAACTATTACAAGGAAAGCATTTAGACAACCTACAAGTCATTGCAGACTCACAAGCAGTCCAAATACTCCAGCCCAATACCAGTTGGCAGCGTGCCCAGCATGCTGGCAGCATTGCCCCGTTGAATTGCAATGCTTATTCGTTGAGCCAAATAGGTGCCAGCATTTTGATCAGGTGTCGCATCAACCAAACGCTCTGATAAGTTTTGGAAAATAAGATGTGCTCTAGGCTCTAGGTCCATGGGGACGTCTCTACACCATACGTCTCATATATGTAAACACTACCGAGGTTTCGAATACTTGTGCCGCTTGTAATATATGAATTATGTTATTACTTGTGTAATAATTTAATTCATTATTATTTGGAATATTAAAAAATATATGTTATGTTCGGATGTATTGGCGACAAATCGATGCTGAAAGGTCTTTTCATAACTTCTTCAAAAAGTGCAGCTGTTGATTAAATGTATCATAAGTAATAACTCTAGTAAATAGTTAAATCTACTGAAGAGGGAATCCCTTCTCTGTCCGAGAAAATGTGTGAGTAAGTAATTAAATTAGATACAAAGTTGCTTTTAACTTAGTTTAATCATGGTGAAAACGGATTGGCTGTAAAATCATTTTGTCCACAAAAAGGTATCTTATATCCATAATCTGATGCGAAAGGATGACAATAACCTCTCTCAATAAGTGCTCGTACAATGCAGTTGCGGACGTCGATAACATCTCTCTCAGAAGTTAGACTAGATAAATGCAAATGAACAGAATAGACAATCCGGCTTGATTAAACGAAGTATACTTACTATCCACCTATGTATAGAGCCCGATGTAAACTTATCTTCACGGCTGTTTATGTAAGGGTTACAAAAGTACCTAAACACCCAAGTTTCACTGAAGACTCTTTGGGTACGTGTAATACTGAGCGAGCTTATTGCCATCTACCGAGGACTGTTCCGAACAACTGTTACATAATAATAATAACAAATATTTTAAAAGTATTTTAAGAAAACCTAAATTTAATTATTTAATAAAACACTTACAAAATCTTTATAAAATGTATATATATCTAGTGACAATTCCATCTAATTTCCTGTTAAGCCGACGTGGCGTCACAAGCGCCAAGCAGCCAAACCGGAACAGTATTCGACGCGTTTCAATTCTAAACGAAGCATCCTCAGGAGGTCTTGACTCTACGAGCGCACGTTCGAAACTCGATGCGTCGAGTTGTGATGTGTTCAAATGTTCTCTTAAAATATTTGCTATTATTTAATATGGATTTCCGCAAAGTAACGCCTGAATCTATTCATTAACTGTTACATACGAGTACATTGCATCTGAAAATTTATTTGGCTGAATAACTCAATATCTGACCTTTAAATCGAACCCAGGGAATTCCAAAGCAATGCTTTATGCCACTCGACTAACGAGGCAATTCTAGGGATGTAGTAGGAAATAGGATATAGAATATCCATGAGGGATATAAAAAAAAAACCACTCGGAAAAGTCGCGGGTGTCAGCTATAGCATGATATACTAGTGAACATTTTTACCTACATTTTACGAAGCTAAAAGAGCTTACTTTAGCATTCAACAGGTACTTAATATTTTTTCCCTGTCGTGTCTGCGCACTAATCTATGCTCACTGGGCGGCTGGTAGGGCGGGCGGGCGCTGGCCCGGGCGCCCGGGCGGTAGACTGAAGGGCGGTTTATCAGTGCGCAGCGAGCGGCCGCCCGGGGCACAACGGTAAGTTCTCTCAATAGACCTTGCTTTTAAAATGTATTGTGGTATATATTTTATTTAACAATTTAATTCATAGAAACGTTTCTTTTTTAATATACGTGTATGAATGCACGCGAAGTTTCTTTTTTGGATAAATATTTAAATGTTTTTCATTAGGTACTGGTAATGTATCAGTGAGCCTTTGTTCGCTGTCATTGATTTGAGATACGTGTTTAATTGAAATGATTGGTTGTTTTGCCTGTTTTTATTCTGGTTGGTATAATAGTTATTAAATAAGTCTTTGATGTTGATTGTCTATGTAATATTTGAGCAGAGCTTCAGAATGTAAGTAAAACTTGAGTTTACGTTACTTTTTGTTTGTCTTGACAACGGAAACTTTCTTAGTACCTAGGGTATTTTTCTTATCATTCCACCAATGCCTTATATTTTGCGATATAATTTAATTAGTTTGAATAGGTATGAGTAGTTAATAAGTTTATGCTGTTCATTTTGGTTTACGAACTCGTGGATTAGAAAATATATGGGATATGGTACTCATAGAATAGCGAAAAAGGAGAGCGATTGTAGGAGATTTTTGTATATCATGCGCTATAATGTAGCATCGTTTTTAACTGACTTTGAAAAGGAGGAGGTTCTCATTTCGACTGTATTTTTTGTGTGTTACTTAATAACTCTTTACAGGGTGTAGTGATTTTTACATTCTAAAGCTGGTGCTTATCATGTACTCCTATTTCAATTTGAGTGAAATCTGACGAGTAGTATCTGAGCTGTCCTTAATAATTCGTAATGTATGTGTGTAGTCGGGTAATTTATGTTGAAAAAATAATATTTATACATATATTTAGTTCTTACCTATGTTTATGTAGAATTGTAAAAATGAATAGCACATCAAACCCATATTAAGATTCTTTATCTTATATACGTATACAATATACCTAAATTTATTTTTATACATATTTCATTATTTTAATCATCGAAATCATACTTGTAATCGAGTAGGATATTAACATGAAAAAATTTACCTACTCTTAATAATTTTTGACAGATTTTATTTCCTTCTATATTTAGTTACAATTTCTATAACTATTTAGGTGTTACCTTTTAGCAATTTTTACCAATTAACTATTTTAGTTTCACCAATTCACTATTCCGATGTATAGGCGTGTATTTATCATATTCAAGGGGCAAAAAGGTATTTCTATTCAACTAAACGAGCTACAAACTAAGTAAACAAGGGTGCGCGTTGGGTAAACGTATCAAAGCAGCGATCTATGTAGGTACTTACAGAGTCAGCCGTCATTGATTTACTGAAAGCTCTTCGAGAGGTAAATAACCTAGATCTAAGAGAGTTATATCTATAAGTTCTACTATATATAGGTTGGTATCTTTGGGGCTTATTGGAATTCTCTCTTTGAAGAGCGTATTCAAGATATCGCATTTTCTAGTGGTGTAGTGGTGGGGTAAGTTCTTTGTTGACTAGATATATCAGAATATTGCTGATAGGACTTAATATGTGGTCTACGGTTTGATTCCTGTCGCAGGCTTGAGCTTCTTCACCGCATGGTGGAAGGGCATTTTGCGCATGTTCACCAGGCTGCCACCACGCAAGTAGAAAATCTGCCGCCAAGCCCCAACAGTGTTACGGTAGCTTTCCAGAGCAAAGTTGTTTTATTTTTCCAGTTAATCTCTTCTAAGTTAAGGTTGCTTACTATTATCGACCACATCGTCACATACTATACTAGGTTAAATAAAATGTCACCCCGTGACCACGATCACTGCAAAGTGTTTGAAACGTCGGGACTAAAATAATGATAAATATACGCGATTTAAACCGTTTAAAGTTGTTTAATTACTTGGTTAAATAAAGGTTAAAGCTGAAAAAAAATGAAACTAGGTTTTTTTCTTAATATGTTCTTAAGCATCAGTAATAACGTTTTCGCAGGTTCCTCTATGACTGTGGCTAAAAATAATTTTAGCATTAATATTATTTTAAGCCTTATGGTAAAATTTGTGGTCCAAAAAATTTAAATCTGATAGTTAGGTACTTGCTATGGTTATTAAAATCTTTTAATATTACTTTTTGTGTTTCACATGTCTTCTATTTTAAGTCGAAGTAATTACTTAGTAATAAAATAGCAAATCCATCATGGCAATACCACAAAACTATTATCAGTATGTTGTTTTTTCTTTGTGACTATGCTATTGCAATTTTAACTAAAACCCAAGAGTTATCATATGATAGAAAAAAATTGGCCGTTCTGTGTGTCAAACTATTAGTTCCATGGTAACTTTAACTCAAACAGTAATCTTTCGAAAGGAACTAAAAATTGGTACCTACTTAAATTATCAAATACTTTAAAGACTGACTCCACTGACAGTTTTTTAATAACTCTTAAATTATTACTCAAAAATCCTTAAAATGTTTGAGGTTATTGGAAGTAACTACTTATGTTTTAATCATATAAATTCCATTACCAACTAATGTATGTATGTATTTAAAAATTCCGAGATGAATGTAATGTACACAAGTTAACAACCTTTTTGTATGTTTTTGTGACGGAATACGCACGAGGCACACCTGATGTTACGCGGTACCTTGTGCCTTTAATAGATGCATTTTGTCGTTACGACACTGCGGGCATCATCTTGCGAGATATACAGTTAAATTAAGTCTTATTTGTGGCTCTCAAGGACTACTGCCGGAACACTGTTGGTAGCAACAGTGGTTTTCAGGTTTTCTACTTGAGGGAGGTAGGTAACCAGGCGAGCATTCACAAAATGCCCCTCTACCATGCGGTGAAGCTCAACCCAGCGGCGGGGATCGAATCACTGACCTGGGCCACAGCAGTCTATAGCTATTACCGCTCCGCTAATCACTGCTTCATCTTAGTATAACAAGAAGGGTGCTAACGTAAACCTTTTTTTATGTAGGTTTATCGTCATCTTTCTCCAATCTGACGAAGCACGTAATACAACCTGACGTAACATAATACTTTTAAGGTACATATACTCCTAGTATCACATCCTTTCAGTCGACTTTACTTCGGAAACCATTCGGAAATTACTTTCCCCGTTTCTCGTACATACGTTCTTTCAATGTAGGCTTTATTGCAGCGAGATAAAATTGCTTTTCGTTAGACCTTAGGAAATGAAATGACGTAAATATCGTCGTTTACGTTTTGTTATCTCCGTGGACGGTTGACGTGGCTATTTTCCTTTTATTTTTTATAGTCTTGCTTGCTAGTTGGAAGTAACGTGGCGTAGATTAAATAGGCTTGTTTTAGGTAGTTATGTCAGAGATAGGTTTTGATCGTAACAATTAGGAATTGGGAATGGTTTATATAGGCGGAAGATTCCGCTACGATTCAACAAATGCCTCCCTAGTTGGTTCTATGTTCGGGGCTGGCTATATACTCCCCATACTTGGCAAGAGTATTGGGGATTGCAGTAAAGGATGCCAGTTCTTCAGCAGGCGCTGCTGCCCACCTTCTAATATTTTTCACTTATGCGCTTTTCACGACACCCACGGCAAGTGATTGTAGGGTATAATTCAATTAATAGGATAACGCTGCTACTATTTTGTTATATTTCCCTTCATCGCCACTTACAAACCTCTTGTACCCTACAATCAAATGCCTAGGGTGTCGTAAAAAGTGACTAAAGGAAAAATACTAGAAGGTGGGCAGCAGCGTCTGCTGAAGAACTGGCATAATTTACTGCAATCACCAAGATGCCTGCCAAGCGTGGGAATTATGGCAAAACCTCTCTTTACGAGGGAGGCTGTGTTCAGCAGAGGACAATCCGGCTGATACAGTACCCTCCCATATCTTTAGGAAGACACAGGTACAATTCCAGCCTAGCACGCCAAGGGGAATATAGTGTGGTATCGGTTAATTTGTACCTATATTAAACACAACAGATAATGAGCTGAACCCGGAAGCATCATAGTTATGGTAAATATTTGCACATCATGGTATAAGGAAATGAATGTGCACAAATACGTCATAACAACCCCAACCGAAAACGTAACTAGCTTTAACATACCTACAGCAACCAATCATAGTGATGCCTATTATATAATATAGAATTAGGATAAACTTAATCACTAACAGATAGGTGGTAAGAATGTAATGAAATCATTTTGTAATTTATATAGGTATTGAATCGATAATTTGCACGCTTTGAAAGGTCAGATATAGAGTAACAGATCATTTTAATATAACCTGTTTAATGTACCTATTTCAAGAAACAAAATAATTTTGATTTGATTAGTTTTCCGTACCAAACGAAGCATGTCAGTGACTTGATACCTGCCTAAGTAATGTAATTTATCACCGGAGTAACCGGGAGTGAGACTATTATCGGGCCAGTGTAAGTGCTTCCTAGCAATTAATTATTGGTAACTTCGATGGGAGTTCCTCCATTTACGTAGTAACTATAACTTCACATGTGGTTGTTCATCGAAGTCGCCATAAATAATTGATTTTGGCTTTTGATTTTGAGATCTAAAAGGTCTCAGGTAGTGCTTGGTGCGCGCAAATCGTCATTTTCTGGGTGGTACTACAACTGCAATAAGGGCATGCTGTTGACGCTTGTGCTTATTACCGTGATTCCGATTGGGCAACTGGGTTGCACCATCTCTAGTTAACGTCAAATCGTTGGTCAATTTAATTATTCCGTCAGAATAAGGTTGAATATGGAACGTTTTTTGCGGATTTAACCATCGCAACGCATTTCCTGGCCAAATTTTAATCAGCTACCTATCTATTACGGTTCAGAAGAAAGCCCACTAAATGTCAAGGTCAAGGGCAGTGAACTTATTAATTGGATCCCAGTCCAATGGAACCCTAAAACAGATGAAAGTAAAGGACTCTAATTAGTCATGCCTCGCTACTCAAAATTCCGCAAAGCCTTAGCAAAATTCCATCGTTGTCCTTGTCCCAGCCCCATTACAGCTGAAATTCATAGCTCCTGTCAAAAATTTCATACTAATGGTGCGTAATATCGCGTGGCGGATCCTCTGGGAGGAATGTTTCCACCCTCTGGCTTAGGGGTGCCATGCGTCCGGATCACGATTAGGCCAGTCTTTTCTGTTGTTTTACCTTCCGTGTAGACTTTGTCTGCCCTACTAGATGACTTTTCATTTGTCCGTGACCTTAGGACCGGTACAAAAAACCCATCAGTAAAGAATGGAAATTTCATTGTTCATGTAGACTCAGACTTTTTTTTAATGTGATTGTGACGGAACAAGCACGAGGTCTACCTGCTGTTAAGCGGATTAACCTCTGCATATAACGGATGCATTTCGTCACGTGACGATTGGCTCTGCGCGTCTCATGTGCCTCTAATTTTCTGGCTTTCAATAGGACTGCTGCCGGAACACACTGTTAGTTGCTTGGTGACAGATTTTCTACTTGAGGAAATTGTACTGGTAGCTAGCTTGGCGAGCATCCGCAAAATGCCCTTCCACCATGCGGTGAAGCTCAAGCCGGCGGCGGTGGGGATCCAACCAGGTACCCGCGGCACAGCAGTCCATATCTATTACCGCTCGGCCATCATTACTTCAAGACTTTTTTTGGAATGTTGGTTACTGATTTGTACCTCGACTCTCTTCTCTTCCCCAATCAACTAAGTCAGGCAATGTCCACTGCGGTCATAACTTGGATAAGTAACTGCTATATAGTGAACATTTAATATTTAGCTTATTTAGGCATAATCAGAATAACATTATTTATCTGTCATCAAATAAAGTTTGATAATTTTCTTTGGAATCTTGTACATCACCTTCCTCAATATGCAATCACTTTCATATCCATTCACTGTTGCCTGTAAGATTCCTCTTAGCGATAAGGCCTCCCATTCTACGTCCTTTCGCTTGTATTTACTACTGATTGCTTCCGTGCTTCTGAGGGCTCGTTAAGCCGTCTGACACTTTTATGATGGTAAAGCAATTTGAGAATGCCCGCCTAGGAAATCTGCCGTCAAGTACACAACGGTGTGTTCTTGCAGCCGAGAAGTAGTTCTCATTTTAGCCTGCTTACTATCTTGAACCATCGGAAAAAAAAAGTATAAAAAAGAAATGGTAGGGCATTTGCATGGTGGTAGGGCATTTTGCGAATGCCCGCCTGGCTAGCTACCACCCTCAAGTAGAAAATCTGTCGCCAAGCACCTAACGGTGTGTTCCGGCAGCGGTCCTTGAGAGCCAGTACTTCTAGGTTAGCCTGTACAACATCTTCGATCACATCATCACTTACCATCAGGTGAGATAGTGGTCAAAGGCTAACCTATCAGGCATAAAAAAAAAAAAATGACATCATTGCCTACTTGATGAACGCGTAGAATTAAACATTTTATTTGGGTATCATAAAATGTCTGTCTTTTTCGAAAAGTCTGTTTTATTGACATAAAACAAAAGTTCACATCCCTGTTTGTAAATGGAGTCTCTAGTCCTGTCCCACCCTATGCACCCGCTGGCCCCCGTTGAGAGCTTCACAAAACCTCTCTAACAATGAGAGAGTGGAGCTTCGAAACTTAGCTACGATTGCGGCACGAGGGAGTTCTTGATTACTTTAGGACTGTTAATGACATTTACTGTACTGTATCAGCCGGATCGGCCACTGCTGAACACAGCCTCCCCTATTAAGGGGGTGTTTGCCATAATCCCCACGCTTGGCAGGCGGCTTGGGGATAGCAGGATAAGAAAGTTAGATAAGATAGTTCTTTAGAAGGCGTTGCTGACCACCTTCCAGTATAATTCCCTTAGTCGCCTCTTACGACACCCACGGGATGATATGGGGAGGTGCAATTCTAACCCGGCACCCCACGGGAATGACATTTATCGGAAGGAAATTGTACTGAATTTACTCCAATATAATATTTGTTATCAAAGCCAATAATCATTTTTTTTCGAAACATTTGGACTCGAAATATTATATTGATTTAGTCCGCTAACGCCCGGAATCACAGTCACACATGCGGCATACTAAGCCTGTTTTATGTTTAAAATACAATTTTCTGTATGATGCTTCGTTCCGTATAGTTTTTAATACATTGAAATAGTATTGAAAGTAATTAATGACTTCCTGCATATCAGGTGGTAGGTAAAAGCGCATTGAAAAAAATAAAGGTTGTGGGTTTTTTTTTATTTTTTTTTTTTTTTATGCCTGATAGGTTAGCCATTGACCACTATCTCACCTGATGGTAAGTGACGATGTGGTCGAAGATGTTGTTCAGGCTAACCTAGAAGTACTGGCTCTCAAGGACAGCTGCTGGAACACACCGGATTTTATTAACATTTACATATTTCTCTTACAGATTTCTAGAAGTTTTATCAAAACATATTGTTATGGAGCCTCAAGGCAGCGTGGATAGCTCCGGGACTCGTAAGTACATTTTTTTTGTACCACCACATGTCTAATAGGATTTTCATATTAGAGTACCAAATATGTAGACAAATTTAGAAAACAACTAACGATTTTTATATGTTTTACGTATATAGAATTTAGAGGCTAAAAATGCCCGTGCGGTGCCGGGATAGAATGTCACCCTCCCATCTCTATCCGAGGGTGTAGTAAGAGGCGACTAAGGGCAACACACCAGAAGGTGGGCAGTCCACTTTCCGATCTACAAGACGCCTGCCAAGCGTGGGTATTATGGCAACCCCTCCATAATGGGGAAGGCTGTGTTCAACAGTGGATAATCTGGCTGATACAGTACAGTAAAGTCATCTCCAGGAATACCTGCTCACTGATATACATACTCGTATATATGTACTTTAATAGGTGTAAAGTACTAAAAACAAGGAAAAAGAAAAATGCGGATTATACACGCCTCGCCCATACCCATCATACTTGCCATCTCTCAAGGCACCATATTCAATAGAACCGTATTTTAATTTATAAATAGCATATCATAGCTTGATCATACAAAAACCCCACGTCTTTCCCCCTACAAAAATCAATCAGTCAACAGAACTGAGTCAACATTTTATGTCAATTTTCAATATAAATTTAGTTTCAAAACAAAATGGATGAAATGTGCCAACCACAAAGATTAAATAAAAGAAGCCCGGAATACTTTAATTTATTTTGTGATTGTGGTTAGTTGTAGTGATGTGGATGCCTTCTCCAGTCCATTACTTTAGTACGTCGCCGGTATCGTCCTTGCAGCTCGGGTCGGTCCGACGCTGATTAATTATCCTTTATCATCCCTGACACACATTGTTTCTTGTTATCTACCTACTTGCGGTTGTATCTTTACATTGATATATTATATAACCTTTTCCCAAAGCTATAGCTTATAGAAAAGGTAATATAATATAACGCTTTTGGAAAGTGCCTTCTAGGAGATCAGAAACTTTTATCAGATTACTATACAATTGTGTCGACGAAGATAATTTTAACATTCAAAAAGAAGAATCCGTCAGTATTGATAGGTGTTTTTGTTATTTGATTTTGTGTAGGATTCGCTGGTTATGGTATATATTTATTACACATTAATTTATTACAACGGTTAATGCACGAGTAATAAACTCTTACGTTATGTGTTGCCGACGACAAAATTTGGTCATTAGACCGCCAATCGGCGGTAGTTGTAATAATCCGTTTAAATTATTATCAGAACTTTTAAATTTCGGTTCGGGGCAATTAGGTTAGTTCACTGCAAAATGCTCGAAACATTGCTGGGATAAATTAAATATACGCGATGTAAACAGTTTTAAGTTGTTTAATTAAGGATGTGTAACAATTGCGTAAACTAATAAAAAAAAAAAAAAACTACTGAAAGGAAAATACTGATTTCAGTTTATAGAAATGGCGTATCTCAGCGAGCTGGGAGGTTTGCGGCCTTGACCCTGGAGGCAATCATTTAGTTAGACCCAAACCTTTATCGAATGCCGAGCCTTTCTCCTGTTGAAAATTGAAAACTTTCCGTTTCTCGATGAGCCTGATCGTTATAGAAGACTAACAGGTCTAGAAAGGATTCATTTAATTAAGGCTACAATTAGAATACTTAGGTACAAATGTGCTCAAGTAAATATAATCTATATAAGCATAGTAAAGCCATTTATTAATTAAATATTATTTACTACCCTATACGATTAACAGCACCGAATGACCAAAAGCGGTAATACTAAAGGGGTGCTTATATACCTACAACGTGTATCATTGTCAATAGACAAACATTTCACCGCAGTCACATCTGATGGCACGCGACGACGCGGTCGACGGTGGACTATGCTTGCTAAGAAGGTACTTATTTTCACTCTAGACTTGAAAACTTCCAGATTATAACTCTCGTGAAGCAAACACGTTGGGAGAGTGTTCCATTCCTACTCTGTTCGTATTATAAAGGTAGATGCAATCACTTTGTGCGGATAGGAGGAATTTCAACCACATAAGAAATGTCTTTCCGTACGTCTTGTAGGCCGTTAGTGGAAAGGAGATGCAGAAATTAAGTTGTGCAACTCCATCACACACTCTCTAAAATGTGTCACTAAACACTATATAGAAATAGACACTGAAAGCCGGCAACTTTGCGACAATGTTCAAGGCTTTTGGAGTCTGGTCTTCACTATAGCATCGCAGCCAATGAGTTTTTTGCACGTACATGTGATGTATTCCAATGGAGTCCAAAGCTTCGAGCTGATATTTTGCTGAGCCGTCTCAGAGATGGCTGCAGTATTCCATTCTTAACCGGACTTGTGCTTGGTCCAGGTTTAGAAGCTACGAGCATGCCGCGAAGCAGCATCGACGTTCAATCAGATCAACGTTTAGGATTTTTTCATTGACAAAGTTTTTATTGTATTATTTGAGACTGTTTCTTTCGCATAACGTAGTACCTTTAAAACAATGGAGCCAGCCCAAATGCAGCACGAAAAATTCCGTCGAAATACAGCTCACTTTTAATAACAAAACTCATATAAAACACTCCAATATTGATCAGACAATCAATAAAATCTGCTTCTATAAACCTTGACCATACGATCCTTTTATCAAACTGGGGGTGGTAATGGGATGGGGGAGGAGATTTGTCCCGTTTCATTCTCTACTATAGGTATATTTGACCTTCAACGTTCGATTACTTAGTATAAAGGCATCATATTAAATACCCTCCATTTGTACAATACGTTATTGGCATCGTTGACTTGCTTAGTCAACAACTGTTAGTTCTTTGACAATTCTTGTATGGAATTGAAAAATTAAATCACATTATTTCTAAGAAAATACCATGATAATAATCGAACTATGCATAACCCTCTTTATTTATACAATTGTGCCATATTGAGGGACGATCAATTATGCCTTTGCGATAGACTACAAAATGTTATGTCGAGCCGTGTGAGGTCGGTGTTGCTTCTTTGAGAGTTTCACCATCTTTATTCTAGGATCTTTACACTGGATATAATATGCTGTTATCGATATGAGTATGTACGCTAGGTCTCAAAAAGCTATATAGTGAAGAGTACCATAATAATTGATCACAAACAGTTCCCAATAATTTTCTATGGAGTGAAAATGATCTCCTGTTCAGGTATTTTTTCAGTCTGGGTTCAGCCACTGCTTTTCGCTTGTGAATATCGTTAGTCACTTTTGATAGACCTCAAAATTCTGTCCAAAATATAACTTGTACATTGCTCATCAAAGAAAGATAAATTTCGATGCGCGTTCTCCATTATACCAATTTTGTGTAAATGAGTCAATAAATAATGAAATAAAAATAAAAATGCTTTTATTTCTTACATTTTACATAATTTTTCTTAATACTGTCAAAACCGGATAATGCGACTAATTACTTTCGTTTTGTGTTGAGCGAATGATGCTGCCCATAAGAAGGACCTACCAAGCGTTTAAAGAATGTAACAATACTTAACGGTGACATGGAGCTGACTGCCAAACAACTAACATTTTGGCGCGATTGACACAATATTAATTTTTCCCGTGGGGTGCCGGGCTGAAATTATACGTCCCCAGATCTTCCTGTGGGAGTTGTAAGAGACGACGAAGGTAAATATACCAGAACGAAGTGCCTTCTGAAGAACTACGATCACCAAGACGCCTGCCAAGCGTGGGAATTATGGAAAACCATCCTATTGAGATTTTTTTTTAATTGTGAGAGTACTGTGAATAAGTGAAGGACAAGTAATGTAAAGCTAAGAACATGCCTTGAACTTTATGTTTTTAAGTTCGCTAAAAGCGTCTTGCGTCAGCTTTTTTTTTATACCTAAAAAGTAAGCCTTTGACCACAATCTCACCTGATGGTAAGTGATGATGATCGAAGGCGTTAATAGGCTAAACCTAAATTATTTCTATTACATAAACCTCTCGCAATGTCCTCAGCAGTCCCGGAGTTCGTGATCATCACACCGGACCTGACAGAAGCCGTGATCCTGCATCTTCGTGACAACTTCTTCGCAGACGAGCCCCTGAATAAGGCCGTAGGACTTTGTCGTCGTGGTGAGCCTCATGAAGAACTGGAGCGTCTCTGCTCCGCTACCATGGCTGATGGGCTCTCTATCGCAGCCATTGAAAATAACCAGGTATGGATTCTCCTTCTCGTGACAATCAGACCGGCCCTGTTTTTTTTTTTTTTTTTTTTTTTTTTTTTTTTTTTACATTTATTTGGGGGGCTTACAGCTATCATTACAAAAAGGTTTAATAACTTAATTAAAAAAAGCCATTAACAAGCCGCCACAGATATAAAAAGAAGTATTTTACACACACGTAATAAGATTATACAAAGCAATAGTGTTTTTTTTTTTTTTTTTTTTTTTTTTTTTCGTACGCAGCCACTTCATTTCCAAATACTTGAAAATTTTACGAATTCAAAGTGACATAAGCAAGGTTAACATGAGACAATTTGCTAGAATAAAGGTCGATGGTGTGACCTTCGTGCTCAATAAACTCATTAAAAGCGGTTTGTGATCTTAATAAAAATGATTGTCTGCGATAGTTTGTACGTGCGGGTGGTACGTGAAGCAACCTTCTGGGTCTAGCGTGTCTAGGTGGAACATATAAACTTAATTTACCCACTAAATCAGAACAATCAATTTTGGATTGTGCAATCTTCATGAGCAGCCGTATGTCAGAAATATTACGACGAGTTGAAAGTGGTAACAGATGGAAACGAGCACAGCGAACTATATATTTAGAACGTGGAATTTTGAATTTATATCCTAAGTACCTAATAAATTTCTTTTGTATTCTTTCCAGCCTTTGAATATGTACGGCATAATTAGGATTCCAAACTTGACTTGCGTATTCAAGGTGACTGCGAACGTAAGCACAGTATAGGACTTTTAGAGTCTTCATGGTTTTAAAAATGCCCGCATTACGTATAATAAAACCTAATGCTGATGAGGCTTTCTTAGCTATCATATCGATGTGATTGACAAAAGTGAGCTTACTATCCAAATGGACACCAAGGTCTCTAATGTCACTCACACGTAAAAGTGGTTGATTTTCAAGTGAGTACTTAAATTGTACAGTTTGTGTCTTACGACTGAAAGTAACCACTGAGCATTTTGATATATTCAAAATAAGGTTATTTGTCTTACAGTAGTTAGCCACTCTTTCTAGGTCTTCCTGCAGAAGTAACGCATTAGAGGGGTTGTCAATTGCCATAAACATCTTCATGTCATCTGCGAATAGTAGGAATTGGGAATGTTTAAAACAGTCTCCAATATCGTTGATGTAGATGACAAACAAAAGAGGTCCCAGCAATGATCCCTGAGGGACTCCAGATGGTATAGCAGTCCAGGAAGAAGTATAACCACTTAATACTACTGCCTGAGTTCTGTTGAAGACATAAGAAGAGAACCACCTGTAGAGATCACCACGAATACCTAGATTGAATAGTTTTCTTAGCAGAATAACATGATCGATTCGGTCAAAGGCCTTGCTAAAGTCGGTGTAGATAGCATCTACCTGTCCACTAGTGACCATTTGTCGAGTAACGTAATCAGTGAAAACAACAAGGTTAGACACCGTTGATCTTCCTTTTAAGAAACCATGCTGTTGTGGATTAAGGTCAGGGAGAATACTACTGTAAAGTTGATTATAAATTATACGTTCAAAAATTTTGGCTAGAAGACAAAGCTTAGATATTGGTCGGTAGTTTTCTACCACGTCTTTAGCACCTTTTTTGTGAATAGGTGAGATGAACGCAGTCTTCCATGTAGTAGGAACGACACCTTCAGAGAGTGATTTTGTAAATAGTAATGATACAGGATACGCTAACTCGTTAGCACACTTTACTAAAAATATGGCTGGAATAGCATCGGGACCGGCTGATTTATTTAAGTCAAGGGATTGAAGGTATTTCCGCACAATGTCAGGATTGATTTCAATAGAACTAATGTGGCAATTAGAATCGTCTCTAGACGCTGAATGGGTACAAGTGGTAGTAGAATCCAGGAACGTGGACTGAAAATAATTAGAGAAAAGTTCACATATTCCTTGGCCCGTATGGCTTTCATTGCCGTTATATGACATATTGGAAGGAAAATTGGTATGCGAACGTCTGCATTTTACATAAGACCAAAAATATTTTGGGTTCGAAGTGATAGCAGTCTCAATGTTAGCTATATATTTATGAAAACAAGTCTGCTCAACACTATTAGCTCTATCCCGCAGTATCTGAAAAGTGAGTAAATCGTGTTTGTTACCGTAAATTTTGAATTTAGTAAAATATTTGTGTTTTTCTTTAAGAATTTTAATGAGAGCAGAATTGTACCAACGGGGGTAATTATTATTTTTATGTAGTCGTTTTGGGATGTGATAATCTCTTAATTCAACTAATTTTGAGTAAAACTTACTCACAGCATCATTAGTGCTACACTCTGAAAATAAATCGTTCCATTGCGTGTCAGCCAGGGAAGACCGAATACGATCATAGTTAACTAAGTTCTTCCAAGCACCAAGCGCACGGTACGAAACAAAGCTTAAAAAATAAACACACAATTATGTAAAAGTAGGTGGCATGACATTTATCATTACTCAAAATGAACGTAACCATGAAATATGACATGAAATAATTTTGTAAAAGCAACTCAGAGTATAAAATATTTAACTCAATACAAAGATATAATAATAACTTTTTTATCGTAATTGTAATGTAATATACCCCATAAGTGCAACTATTAAAACGGTACCAAACACCGCTCACAATAAGATCATTCAAGCACCAAGCGCACGATACGAAACAAAGCTTAAAAAATAAACACACATCTATGTAAACGTAGGTGGCATGACATTTAGCATTACTAAAAATGAACGTAACCATAAAATATGAGAATAAATAAGTTTGTAAAAGCAACTCAGAATACACAATATTTAGCTCAGTACAAAAGTATATTAACAACTTTTTAATCGTAGTTGTAATGTAATATAACCCATAAGTGCTACCATTAAAACGGTGCCAAACACCGCTCCAAATGAGTTCTTCCAAGCACCAAGCGCACGGTACGAAACAAAGCTTAAAAAATAAACACACATTTATGTAAATGTAGGTGGCTTGACATTTATCATTACTCAAAATGAACGTAACCATAAAATATGACATGAAATAATTTTGTAAAAGCGACTCAGAATACATAATATTTAGCTCAGTACAAAGATATAATACGAGTAATAACTTTTTTATCGTAATTGTAATATAATATACCCCATAAGTGTGAGTATTAAAACGGTACCAAACACCGCTCCAAATGAGATCCTTTAAGCACCAAGCGCTTGATACGAAATAAAGCTTAAAAAATAAACACACATCTAAGAAAAAGTAGGTAGCATAACAATTAGTAATGTAACAATAATTGCAAGAACAACAATGTTCCGCTCGCACGACAGCATGACAAGACCGGTTCGTGCATTGTGCCTTACGTAGAAACTGGCCTGCGATAAGCGCAAGCACACTGCCAGGGGATTCCAACCTTTTGAAACGAACAAAATATTTTAAAGTGAGTGGTTGTTTAAATCTAAAAAATAACGCGTATAAAACTGTCTTCACACTAAGAGTCATACATGTAACTAGACAATTTTTTGTAGGTCTTGCCCTCTTGAGATGGTGAAAGGTTTCGAAGTTGGATCTCGCCGTACAAAGATTTTCATGTGTTTCACCCAAACAAACTGGTAGTTGTGCTCCTTGTCACGCGATTTTGCTTGTGAGAGAAGCAGTTTGTTTTTTACAGTTAAATGATCGTTTATAAAAATTTTCCCCGCAGCACCGGTAAAACCGATATCTTTGGGAGATAAAGGATTTTTTAACGAGCGGGCAGAAGCGATAAAATCTTCTTTGACGTAACGATTCATGAATGACACGATTATATTCTTGGTGCCAGCTACGTTACTCGGCACTCTGTGAACGAAGTTTATCTGTGTCTTCAAAACTGGATACGATATCTTGTCACCTATTTTGGCTACCATTTCAAAAAGGTTTTCCTTATCCCTCAAAGGTACGCCTTTTATCTCAACGTTGTTACTACGCAGCCACTGATCAGTGTCATGTAGGTCCTCCTCAAGTTTGCAGAGTGAAGTCATGGCCCCAGTAAGATCCTTTTGGTCTTCTTCGACTTTTGTCAACCTTTCATCAAGTTTATGTACTTTGGCAGGGATTCCCTTGAGATCCGCTAGCTCTTTCCGCAGGAGCTGCACTTCCGCTGATAGGCTAGAGAGTGGAGCAAGCTGCATACGAATGCTGGTCAGCTCATGCATGATGGATTCAAGTGACACCGTTGGAGAAGCTACCGGTGAACCCATCACCGGCACTGTGAGAGCACTTGCCTGACCCGAGTTCTTGCAGGTCGCACACCTCCAAGTTGCTTGACGATCCCCCAGCTTCCGGTATCCCTTTTCGGTTATTCCAGAGCACGGAAAATCGAAACTCTTCTTGCAGGCCGAGCATTGGATTGCCTCACCAACATCATCACCGCATCTTCCACAAATCACCATTTTTTTTTTTATATTAAAATAACTATATAACACTTAGTGCAGATCAGAATGCCAAAGGTTGAGCGCCAATGTTAACGAGTCACAGCAATACGCGGAGGTAACACGGTTGATCGCGGCGGCTTACGCACGAGAACTGACTTTTTATTTTATTTCAGATATGTTAGCCTTTGACTACTATCACACCTGATGGTAAGTGATAATGTGGTCGAAGGTGTTGTTCAGGCTAACCTAGACTTACTGGCTCTCAAGGACAGCTGCCGGAACACACCGTTAGCTGACAGATTTTCTACTTGAGGGTGGTAGCTAGCCAAGCGGACATTTGCAAAATGCCCTACCACCATGCTATAACGACTGCCATCCTAAGACAACAACCGGGACCAATGGCTAAACGTACCCTCCGAAGCCCGGAAGCGCTCAGTAGTAATGTCGCTAGCGGTCACCCATCCAACTTATGACCGCGGCGGACGTTACTTAACTTTGCTGATCGGTTAAGACAGCTAAGCAAACTTCGCAGCGAGCGCTTCAAAAACATACTTTTTCGAAGACTATGTATTTAACGGGTATGTTTCAAAGAGCTCAGGGTTTCACTTAACAAAAATTGCAAATTCACTTCTATATAACGATGGTAGAGTTAACATTTTCAAACGTTACCTGTTAAAAGCAGTAAACGTCGATAAATTCTTTGCACCTATGCGCCTGAAAGGTGTAGAGTTTGTCACCACGGGGATGCTCATGAGGAACTAAAACTGCGGTTTATTGGCTGGCAGGTTGTATAAGGAAGCAATTGAAATCTATCAGATACGATCTATGAATCAGATAGAAAGATAACTAACGAAGCTACATTACTAACTGCCTATCATGGTCATTGGTCACGTTGCATCTATATTGCGCGATGGAGTGACGTACTGGGGTAACTCAACTGACTAAGAAAAATTCTTTAAAGCCCAAAAAAGATGCATAAGGCCAATGTGTGATTAGCAAAAAAATCAAGACTTTTTTTATTTTTTTATTATGTCTGAACAAGCTTGAGTCCCACCTGATGTTAAGTAGACTAAACTCTGCCTATAAAAGACGCATATCGTCAACCACGAATTGCACTGTGCCCGTCACACTGAGACGTAAAAAGACCCATGTAAAGAGCATTTCATACGTTTGAAATATTAGCTCTACCATCGTTATATATATGAAGGTGCAATTGTGAAACCCTGAGCTCTTTGAAACATCCGGTACTTTGTCGTCGAAAAGTATGTTAGGACAAGTGCGATGCAGCACCAAGTTGCTGCGAATGAGTGTGTTCTGTATGGCACCATTAATATTTAACAAAATACCCTCAGCTATCCGTTCTAAAAATGATATCGTTATATTTAAAAACCTACTCAATAACTTTTTGATTAAGAAAGCTTATTATAATATTAACGAATTCGTTAACAATAAAAATAAGAATGTTATTGCTTGATCACCTTTACAATTATTTAATATTTGACATTGAATGAATATTGTAACTAACTGTTATTATGACTTTATAAGATGTGTACTTAATTTTAATGTCACTAGTACGTTAACGTAATTTTATGAGCTTATAAATTAATGTGTGTTTGATAAATTGGTGGAAGTAGCCTTATAATTATAAATATATATATATATCTTTCCGGCCGCGGCTCTGCCCGCTCGTATGTCAGTTATTTTTTTAACTAACCTATTTTTGCGCAGTTAGATAAAAACTATCCTACGTCCTTTCCCGGGTCTTAAACTATTTCCTTCCCAAATTTCATCCAAATCGGTCCATTACTTTTTAATTTTATTCGTTGCATACAAAAATACAAATCTTTCATCTTTATAATATTAGTATGTATATATATAGATATTTAATATACTTTGTACCTAGATTCACAGACTAATAAATCACTGTAATATCTTTGTATTGATATTATATGATTCGGCTTGTACTCCATTAATATCAAGAAGAAATAAATTTAATTCTAGAATGCATAATTTTGCAGGTGGTTGGCGTAGCCTTGAATGGGTTGTTATGACCCGGAGACATCGAAGAGTCCCTCGACAAGATCAAGCAATCCGACGACGAAAAGTACAACAAGATCTTTACCATCCTTTACAGCGTCAGCCGGGACTTGGACCTGTTCAACACATATAGGGTAGGTGTTTACAAAATCGTGCCATTCATGTTACAAGTTTGTCAGTGTTGTTCTACTGTAAACTTTCTTTGCCTGTAAAGGTGTTGGTTAGAATTGAACTCCCATTATCTTCGGGTGAATTGAAATATCAACCAAAATAAAAACCAGCAGCAGCGTCTTTTTTATAACTTAAGGCTAACCTGCAACCACTGATGATTTGTGATAATTCGGTCGAAGATGTGCTTCATTAAGGTTGCTGTCCTAATACCAACCGTGACCGACGACGGCTTAACGTCCCCCCTGCGCGCTTAGTTGGAAATGCCATTAGCGGTCACCAATCCAATCCGTCCGTGGAACGAGTACGGCCGTAAGCGAATGTCTGTTTTTTTTAGCATGGAGTTAATTATTTTCGCATACCTTCGCTGGAGAGCAGTTAGTGGGATGTCGGGCTAAGGGTCAAAAAGACCCCACTATCGACTTTAAGCCCCATAGTGTTTCAACGTCCTTGACTAATGGTGGAGGTCACGGGATCGTTCGCACATTCAGCCGCAGTTTTACCGATGTCTTTGCCCGCCAAAGCAACCTGGGAAACCTCCCCTTTCTCGCATCGTGGGATGGCATGATGGGGCGACAGTCCACAACTAACGCCCCAGATCTTCTGAGCAGAAACAAAGTTGGCTACGGAGCGGAAGAGAGTGAGGATTTCTCTCCCTCTGCCGCTAATCCACATCCCTTTTTATAAACCAAAAAAAGGAATAGCTCTATGAAGCTATTTGTTTTTTTTACAATGCCACGCCGCCCACCTATTGCTATTAGCGCATGGTCAGATGGGATAGAGTACTTTCCAACTCCCCACTAGCTATGTAATAAATCCTTATATAATTAAACTTACTACCGTCTGCATTGTGAGATGAAATTCTTCCCAGTTCTCTACCAGTGGTATCACTGTAGCCGGATTGTTCACTGGTGATCACACATCTTTCCCCCATCATCAAGGTTTGCCATAATCACTTTAGGCGCCTTTAGTTCGTCTCTCACTTCTTTTCATAAAAAAGAAGTATTAAAAGGTCTTCATTCTTTCTCCTGCCCCAGACTTTGATTATAAACAGTAAATTAAATGAAAGGGCCAAATGTATTGATTCCAGACGGATTGCATCATGGAATGTCGCATCGTGTCGGTGAGCTCGGAGATGCGAGGACGTGGCATGGCGAAGCAGCTCATCTCCCGCAGTCTCGATCTGGCCAAACAACATGGATTTAGGGTAGGCCAACTTCTGTGTTTTCTGGCAACTCTTATCATGAACACGTGTTAGCACAAAAGTTACAATTTTGATGCAGACCCGGTTTTTTAATATAACAGTGCACAAGTGTATTTTACATAAACCTAGATTTTTAACCGACTTCCGGAAAAGGGAGAGTTTCTCAATTCGACAGCAAATATGTTTCTTTTGTTACCGGATTCTATGCCAATTATGCATAGATTTTAATTATTCTATTTAGGTTGAAAATATTTTCATGTTGGTCTTATTTAAATTTCATCAACTTGGTCGAGTAGATACAGTCAATTAACTGTATTTTTTTGCACATATATTACGTTATCGTATGCCTGACGGTGAACAGTATTTTAGGTGAGTAACAAAGATCAACACTAAGAAGGTGTATTGTTATATAGATCGAACCGACTTCCAACACAGAAAAATATGAAATACCTTGTTGAAGTCGGATCTTGATAATGTCAGACGAGTATTTTAAATCGTCATGGTATGGCCGTGCCATGGCATATGGCACGGCGACCTAATAATCACTAGCTACATGCTACGAGTATCTCCAGTATTTTTCAGTTCGAGAAGTTTATGTCACTTATACAACCAATTTATGTATATTTTTTTAAATTATTTTATTACCTTTAATTAACTATTACACAAAAATAATAAAAATGTAACAATATATATATAACACATAAAAATGTTATGGAAAATAAATGTCAGCTCCGTTTTCTACCAGAAGGCAATAATAAGTAGAAAACAGAGCTCAGGTCACTGTCCACGGGTAGGGTACCCAAAAGGCTGGCAGCATTACCTCGTTGAATGGCAATACTTATTCGCTGGCAGAGGTAAGTGCCAGCCCTTTGGTCGTCTGACTTTTCTATCAGCCGCTTTGATAATTCTTTATATAGAGTACATGCGCTTGGACCCCACGGACCTAATGTTTCAACTCCAAAAGGCAAAAATATGTAACCATCGCTGATACTCTCAATTAATATTATGATTAATATAATTGTGACCAATTTATATTATGCAATTTTTTTAGAACATTTGATTACGTTTTTTATGCAATATTGCTGAAGACGCGATATAATCAATACAAAAAAGGCAAAGTTTTAAGAGTAGAGTTCACGAAGCGCTTTCCATACAAACGTAGTTTCGTTCTTGAGTCCTTGAGTCTAATATTTAAGCTTCTAGTTTGCCGTAAAATTAAGTATCTTCAAAAATAATTCGAAAAATCGTTTTGAATGGGAATTGTTATTTATTAAGGCTCAGCAATATGCGTACAAAATTTCACCGAGCTTGAAGACTTGTGTATGTACAATATGACTGTATGGAAAGCGCTCCGTGAACTCTTCTCTAAATAGTAACAAATATTTTTAAAACATGTAAAACGTTAGAAAAAAAAATATTTTTTAATAATTTCGATGTATCTAACGTATTCGTATTTCCACGATTCCCTGATTATGGTCACTTTGGACATGAACTCCTCTTCAAAAGATCATTCTTTCGATTCAGAAAAAAATATTTGCATTGTACGGAACGTTTTTCTATAACTGCTTGGCGGGCATTCGCAAAATGCCCTTCCACCATGCGGTGAAGCTCAAGCTTCCGCGGCGGGATTCGAACCATGGACCTGCGGCTCGGCAGTCCATAGCCAATGCCACTGAGCCATCCCTGCTTCAAAAATTATATAAGCATGGGTTTCAAAGTAAGAAAAGATAAAAAAAAGATTTCTGTGATATTGTTTTATTCGCAGATGATACCTCTCTGATGTTTAAAGTAGACAGGAAAGACAGTGAACTGACGCATGTAAATAATGTATTATCTAAGATTTGTAAATGGTTCGCCGCTAATAATCTTCTCCTAAATTCAAAAAAGACGAAATGTTTAAAGTTTTCTTTACCAAATGTTCCTTATGTTGAACCAAACATAAAGCTTGGCCCAGATAAACTCCCTATTGACAAAGCGACAGTCTTCCTGGGAATCAAAATGGATTCCACTTTACAATGGGATCCACATATACATGATCTCTCCGGAAGACTTAGTTCTGCAGCATATGCAGTTCTTAGGATAAGACAGTTAACAGACGTAGCTACTGCTCGCCTAGTTTATTTCGCGTACTTCCACAGTATTATGTCGTATGGCGTATTGCTGTGGGGAACTGCTGCTGAGATAGAGACAATCTTTATCATACAAAAGCGTGCAATTCGAGCCATATATAAAATGGGTCCTAGGGAATCTGTGAGGGATCTTTTTAAAGAAATTGATATTTTAACTTTACCAAGTCTGTATATATTTGAAAATATTATGTATGTTCGTAAAAATTTGAGTAAATTTAAATTAAACAGTGACAATCACGATTACAATACTAGGAATAAAGATAAAATAGCGGTGCCAGGTTTTAGATTAGCAAAGACAAATAAAAGGTCCTTCTTAGGTAATTGTGTGCGGTTTTATAATAAAGTTCCCAAACATATTACAACGCTCACAGAAGGGAAATTCAAGTTGCATGTGAAAAACATATTGATTAAAAAATCCTACTACACAGTTTCTGATTACATAAACGACAAAAATGCCTGGACAATTCCGCCTCCGCCAAGCTATTGCCTGTCACCTACATAATTTAAACAAATATTGTAATAACTCTATTATATAGTATGTATGTAACACATTGTTAAAAGATGTTTAAAAGAATGGCCCCGAGTTTCTTGCCCGTTCTTCTCGCAGTGGCTCTATACACTTTATTTGCTGAACGTGGCAGTACAATGTAGAATATTTCAATACTAAAATTTGTAATTGACCTTCATAAGAGCGTCATAGACGCCTAAATTGAATAAATGATTTTGACTTTGACTTTGACTAGAAACGAAACGAATTAACCAGCTGTTTCGGATACTTGAGTGGTCCAATGTAAGCGCTACAATACTTGCAACAATAACAAATATTTTTAAAATATTTTACGAAAACATCAAATTAATATTTTAATAAAACACTTAAAAATATAAAAATATATCTAGTGACAATTCCACACGATCAAAATATCGTACGCTCGAAGAGTCAAGACCTCCTCAGGATGCTTCGTGTAGAAGCGAAACGCGTCGAAGGTTCTTCCGGTTTGGCTGCGTAGCGTTTGTGACGTCACGTCGGCTTAGCAGGAAAATTGGGCGGAATTGTCACTAGATATATTTTTATATTATAAGTGTTTTATTAAAATATTAATTTGATGTCTTCGTAAAATATTTTAAAAATATTTGTTATTATTAAATATGGATTTCCGCAAAGTAACGCCTGAATCTATTCAATACTTGCAACCTTACCACAAAAAAAACCCTGTATTATTTTTCAGGTTTTCAAAGTGGATGCAACCGGCGCATATTCCCAACGCATCTGTATCTCGCTGGGCATGCGCGAGAAGCGGCGCGTGCGCTACGCAGAGTACCGCGACGACTCCGGCCATCAAGTGTTCTACGTGCCGCCGCCGCACGACTGTCTCGCCATTATGATCGCGGAATTGGCCTAATTGTGATCACTATAGCGCTCGCTTGTTCTACATCTTCTACAGATTTGTAATACAATGTCAAAATTAGAACTCAACCAATTTTTTTTTTTTTTTTTTAATATTGTTAGTTTTGCAGTAACGCCTGCTATTTGTGATTTTGTAATCAACCAATATCTTCAATTACTGCGTGTAAGATGTTTACCTCTCATAAGTACACAAAAACAGTTTTGTGCAGCAGGTCCATGGTTCGAATCCCGCCCAGAGCTTGAGCTTCATCGCATGGTGGAAGGGCATTTTGTGAATGCCCGCCTGGCTAGCGACCACCCTCAAGTAGAAAATCTGTCGCCAAGCACCTAACAGTGTATTCCAGCAGCAGTCCTTGAGAGCCAGAAAAATTACAGGCTAATGAGACCTAACAACTAGACGTCTCAGTGTGACGGGCACAGTGCAATTCGTCGCTGACGAAATGCGTCTGTTATAGGCAGAGGTTAGTCTACTTAACATCAGGTGGGCCTCGGGCTTATTCCGTCTGAATAAAAAAAAAGTATAGTGAGTTTCACACATGTAAAAATATTATAAATTAAACCGGCAAAAACACTTACGTTGGGGATCGAATACGTCTCGCGGGTTTCGAGCATATCAGATGCTCATCATCAGGGCGAGTGCAGCTGCGTCTGTGAGCTCCCAGCGGGTTCCTCAATGTGGGTGTTTTTGCTGGTTTCATTTATAATTTATTTAAATAATCGAATTCATCTAATTGTGATATCTTTTGCTTGTCATTTATATCGTTATATTTTGCAGAACATATAGTGTAATGGCCAATCGATGACATAGCCATTCGAGAAGAAACTTAATTCGTTATTTTTACTATTCGTTATTCTCAACATTCGATACAGACATTTGATGTCGAGTAACTATCGATGTTCTAACCTGTCGTGCGACAGTTTTCCATTATGTAACAATCGATGTTAAAATCTTCGCTAATATTTACGGAACCCCACCATAACCTAAGAAAATTTAAAGATATTTGCCCAATGTGTATGAACAAGAAAGACATGTCCAGTATAATTACAACGTTAAAAAAATTGTGATCATGTTGCTTGTTCTATCATTATTCGTAGAAGATTTTTAAGTTCTACCTTATCAATAATTTTATATTGAATGAATAAACGGAAGATGTTTACCCAATATGCACCTATACCACGCTTTGGGCAATGTATTAAATATAAAAGAAATATATTTCGCAGAATTAGCGTGTCCGAGATCAAAGCGCTTAATTGCTCTGCATTTACTTGCGTGAGTTTTTAAAATAGCTCCCCAGCTTCTGCGTTGTGTGAATAAAGCTGTGAAATACATGAAAAATTACACAACTGGAAAACTACTTTTCCCGTTTGGAAACTAGTTACAAATAAACATACAAAATGATAACTTCATTCCTGATTCACAACTCCTTACGTTCGGTTCTATCCGCTATTCGTTATAGCAACCGCTCGTAAATCTCGTAATCAATAGTTGTGTTTGTAGTTGTCATAGCAACAGCATGGTAACGGCCTGTATTGTATCTCAGTTACCATTAGTATTTTCCAGAAACTTGGCCAAAAATAACCAATCTCAAGTAAAACGAACCCTTTTGATGTTAGGAACCGGGCATAAGTGTCATTACAACTTTCGTTCGTAAACAGGTCACTGATTTCAGCTATATCTAATGGGCTAAAATGACACAAACATTAATTGAATAGGCATTACATGGGTGTACTGATTTATGACAAGCCTCATGCCATGTTTGTTCGCGGGTTGCACCTAATTATTGTGATAATTCAAATAAACATTATAATACCGCTTCTGTTCTGACTATATCTACTTATATATCTTTATAGTAGGTACGTAGTTAAACATTTATGTAGATAATATGTACGTCATGAAAATACAATGCACAATTTGTTGTATTAGAACAACAATTAAGTACCACGTACAATTTAACCATAAGCAAATTAAAAATATATTAAATTACCAATAGAGATGTTAATAAAAAACGTTTTTAAATGTATAAAAACTTGTAGACACGTTGTTGTAGATTAAACAAAGTATTGTGTGTTAGAAAAAAGTATAATGTAGATAAGTACTTATTTGCATATGTATACTAGCTGCTACATTTGGTATAACCACAGAATAAAAATGAACAGAAGATCACACTGCAAAGCCACTCCAATAAATAAACGACTCTAGTTACGAAGCTATAAAGTGCACTTCAGCTCGCAAAGCACGGAGTTCCTAATATTTATATTCACCTACAAGGCGTCTCTCTTTCTATCGCATAGCTCTGATATCTTCTTATGTGGCACGCACCGTAGAATAACCCCGTTCGGACGGATCTGTAGCTTTGAACCTAAAGTGCGGGGTCAGCCAGGCCTCGTATAACTACTTTCATCACATCAATCGCAACGTCAATCGTTGAACAAAGGACCCCCATTGGGGTATTGTGTAAAAAGGCAGTCAGAGCACTGCTCCCTCGCTCCATCTGTATTTTTGCTTCCGTCGCCACTTACGACTCCCACAGGAAGATATGGGGGTGAAATTCTAACCCGGCACCCTACAGGGGGTGTAAAAAGGCAGTCAGAGCACTGCTCCCTCCCTCCTCCTGTGTTTTTGCTTCCGTCGCCACTTACGACTCCCACAGGAAGATATGGAGGTGAAATTCTAACCCGGCACCCCATGGGGGGTGTAAAAAGGCAGTCAGAGCACTGCTCCCTCCCTTCTCCTGTGTTTTTGCTTCCGTCGCCACTTACGACTCCCACAGTAAGATATGGAGGTGAAATTCTAACCCGGCACCACAAAGGAGATGTAACAAGGCAGTCAGAGCACTGCTACCTCCCTCCTCCTGTGTTAATGCTTCAGTTGCCACTTTCGACTCTCACAGGAAGATATGGGGGTTGCAATTCTAACCCGGCACCCCACTATGACTACTTTATACGCGTTTTATTCTGAAACGGATCTTTAGTAGTGGTATTGATATTGTTGATTTGTAACCGCTACCTATAGGTAAATAATTAAAACAATCGAAGCTATTGTTATACTATGCGAATTTGTCGATCTTTATCAGTGACAGCCTGGCATCCGCTTGGACGATATCGTCCAATTATGAATGAAATTCTATTGTTCTCATTATCCAGGTACGCATGGATAAATGTCAAACTTAAGTTAGAGTTAAAATGAGTTAGAAGTGACTTTAATTTGACGTTTCTACGTCTCCACTAAACAGACTTATGTCTCTATGTGCACTCGTATACAATCTATTATTATTTTTATATATATTTTATCACTCAAAAGTAAAAATAAATGGTAGGTATCGATACTCGAATCTACATTACTTTCATACGTACATCTACATAAATTCACCAATACAAGTTTAAAGAATAAATTGTGATAATAATGTATTATAATATAAATGATAATTTTGTAATTTCAGTATTAGTATTGCCTACATTTTTTAGAGATTTGTTTTTATAGTGTTTTCACTTTTAGAACTATAGCAAATGTTAAACTAGATGTTCAACTATTTACGTAACTTTACTATATTAAATTATACTAGCTTAAACATATACGCATAATGTTATTAATGTTATCGGAAAAATATATTTAGAAAAAATAAATGTGTACTAGGTATTTAGACGTACGTGATGAGTTTTATTTCCTTTAATCCATCCTACTTATAATACTTAGGGCCTGTTTCATGACCTTCAAGAAAAGTGTCAATTATTTACTTCCTAGTTAAAGTTACTCGGCTAGTAAAAGTTACAATTATGGTTTTTCAGTTTCACCATAGAAAACAGACTTCTGATTACTTGAAGGATTTTCGAAGTAAATATCCGTTCAAAATCTGTCAACAACGTCATTCAGAAAATAATTTTAATCACGAAGTTTTTACCGAGTATAGAGTTTGCAATACCAACCTTCTTTTTAAACCTATAAAAATTATAGAGAGATGAACTAAGAAATAAGTTAGTGGTGACTTTAATTGGGTTAGTACATCATTGTGAAATTCATATGAACGATTAATTGTGACTTAAACCAATAAACCTACTCGAGACTTTACTTATAGGTCGTGAAAGAGGCCCTTAGAGTGGAAACATATACGCAAAGGTTTACATTTTTAGGGACTGTACCTAAAAGTCAAAACGGAACCCTAATAAGGTAATCCACTGTCTGTTTATCTATTTATATGTAAAGGGTATCTAGCTCGTAAACGGAATTAGTTTCAAACCTGAAATTTTGATATTTGGTGTGAAACGTTGACCCAAAGTGGAATATTATTATTATTATTTTATGCGTTAGCCTCTATTTCACCTGATGGTACTTAAGTGATGATGTGGTCGAAGGTGTTGTTCAGGCTAACCTAGTACTGGCTCTCAAGTACAGCTGCCGGAACACACCGATAGGTGCTTGGCAACATATTTTCTACTTGAATTAGACTAGAATATCAATTAAATTATTTTGAAGGGAGTTCCAATACATCAATACATGGAAGTTACTACTGTATGTCATACAGTAGCATTGGACAATCCGGCTCATACAGTGTATGAGCCGGATTGTCCAATGCTGAACACGGCCCAGGTGTCTGGCAGGCGTCTTGGCGATAGCAGTGTAAGATAGCAGTTCCTCAGACGATGCTGGCACCCAACTTCCGGGAGTTTACCCTTAGTCACCTCTTACGACACACTCAGGAAGGGCACTCCACGGCAGGCGGAAGTAACACGAAAGAAATAACTTATTTGCGTCATAGGAAGTGGCATGTCATCATCTAGAGCTCATTAAGTAGAAGTTTCTAAATAAATGCTCCACGGTTTACATTACAAAATTACAACGAGAGGATAAAATCCCGTACATGACTATATTTTTCCATGTTAACAAGTTTAAGGGCCTGTTTCAGAATGTTCGAGTAAGTTACGGTTATAATACCCATAACATAAAATAACTGAATGATAAAAATGACAGTTAACACGCAGCGCGTTTCAAGGTTTAACCGATGGATAGGGTAAATCGATGACTGTGAAACGCAAAGATAGTGTTTTATTTATTAATTATTAAAACAATCCTTTCTTATAGTTTTGTATAGTTACATATTGTATTCCTCAGAATTCGGTGGTAGGGATACACACATCAACAAAATCTAGGGATATTTTATATTTTATCAAATATTTAAAAATCTACGAAGAATTTTTGGATACAGTAAATGGAAGAATGGTTGGAAAAATGGTTATTTTAAGGTCTTTAATAATAAATAAAAAACATTTCGGGATATTATGGTTTTAAAAAAAACAAAGTATTTTAATCGTCATAAAAATAGTAAGATAAATAAACTTCATTTCTTCTTATAAAACTATTAATTTTAATCAAAATGGAAAAAATATAAAATCTTATTATTAATAATCAGTGTTGCCACCTCTTACATTAATTACACATTGACATCGATTGTTCATACTTAAATTTAAATTGTCAATATCATGATGTGGTATGAGGTCCCATGTTCTTTGCAAGTGTTCGTAAAGTTGTTGTTCCGTCATCAAATTTGGCGGGAAATCTCATAAAGCTTTTCGTTGTAGCATGTCCCAGGCATGCTCGATAGGATTTAAGTCGGGTGACTGTGCAGGTCAATCCAAAACTTGAATATCACGGCCTCGGAGTTCGGCTAACACCAGCCGCGCCGTATGGGAAGGAGCATTATCGTGCATGAGTAGAAATTCTTGGCCCATTTGTATTCTGTGTGGGACAATAACAGGCTCTATTACCTCCTGGTGATATTTTTGAGCAGTCATGCTGCCTTGGATACAAACGAGCTGGGTTCATCCGCCAAGACGAATTCCTACCCATGCACACCATGATTGTACCACCTTGGTATGAGTGGACCTCCTGAGAGTGCCGTAGACGGCTAACTCTCCCTGGGGTTCTGCAAACGCGCAATCTACGTGAATCCAGATGAAACCCAAATCGGGACTCATCGGTGAACAGCACCAAAGACCATTGTTCGTCACTCCATGCTAAATGCTCCCGAGCTCACGAAAGCCGCCAACCGCGATTGCAACGGCGCAATGCTGGAACACGTAGCGGTCTTCGAGCATGAAGTCTAACTTCATGCAACCTCCTTCGCATGGTTTGGCCGCTTACCAGCAGCTGGTGGTCCTCCTGGAACATTTGAACTAGTTGTATCGCTGTGTTATTGGGTTGTCTTCTGGCGGTCATTTGGAGAAACCGATCCTGCCGCTGCGTAGTAACACGATATCTACCCGTGTGCCGTTCAGCTACATCCCCTGTACTGCGATAACGTGACCACAACCTTGATATCACGTTTTGGCTTGTGTGTAGGGCCTCCGCAACGACGCGTTGAATAGCACCATTTTCTAACATGCCCACGGCTCGTAACATTTCATCTCGACTCAAATGACAACGTGACATGACTCTTAAAGCTCACATGGCACGTTAAATTAAAAAAAGAAAAACAATGTAATCACTTTTTATTGATATTAATAAAACAAATACATTTTTCCTTAACGTAACAAATTGCTAACAATTTGGCGCCGTATTTTGTTTTCCTTTTTTTTATTTACAAAGCCAAATTTTGAAAATGGAATAAAAGAGATTTCAATATGTATATAAACTTTTTATAGAAACTAATAAGATTTAAAACTATATAGCCTTAAATAATTTAGGATTAAGGATCCCTAGATTCTGTTGATGTGTGTATATTAGCAACACTGACAGCTACATGGCTGACGCGGAAATAAGCAGAATACTTAATTCATAATCAACGGGTTCGATTTCCCGCAAGGGACATTAAGGGTGAACTGGCCGGTCCGTTCTCCATACAAACGTGGTAGGGTAATTACTCCCTTATTTGAGGATTTAGGTCCAAAATAAAGCATAATGTCGATTGATCTCGTCATTATCTAGGCTTGTATGATGCCAAAATTTTAATAAAATAATTAACTTGAGGATTATGAGCCTCGAAACATTTTCATATGAAGTTTTCGAGGCTCATAACTTACAACTTAATTATCTTTTTGAAATTTTAGCATCATACAAGCCTAGATAATAACGATATCAATCGATATTATGCTTAAGTCTGGACCTAAAATCTCAAATAAGGGAGTGATCACCCTACGACGTTTGTATGGAGAAAGGACCGGCCAGTTCAACCTTAAATGTTAATTAAGTATTTAAAATAACCGGCAAAAACACTCACGTTGGGAATTGAATACGTCGACCCGGATTCCAAGCATATCAGATGCTGATCAGTTTTCGTTTGCGAGAGCCCGGCGGGCACTGCGGAGCGTCGCCCGCTAGGTTCGGCGCGATATCGGCGCCGGCGGTACCGGGGGGCTGGGTGGGGTCGGAACGATCCCAGTGCTGCTGGTGCTGGGTGATGAGGTCCTAGCTCGCCCGGCTGAGGACGGTGGTCCTACTTCGTCGTCTGTGATCGCATCATCATCATCGCACGTACCGTGACATACAATACCAACCGTGTCGCATTCTAGACTGCCAGACATCTTGGCTGGTCCAACCCCCATCTCTAATAGGAATTTATAATATTTAAATAGGTGTGTTTACACACCCCTGCCTAGCGACAACGCCTGTATTCCCTTACGGGGAATACAGGCGTGATTATGTAAATATATGTGAAACTCACGAGCATTTAATTTCAAGAATAGCACATTCAGTGGTTGGGAATTATAAATTAAATATAATACTTATTTCAATAATGCAAAAACTAAAAAAGAAAAATTGTACTTACCATTTCTGAAACTGAAATAAAAAATAAAAAAAAAGAATCTATATTCATATTCATTATTTTTTTGTCTGTATAATGTAACTAATACTATACACACTTTTTAAGGTACACTTGAAGGGTTTGCAGAACCTGCAACACAAGAAATCACTGTCTTAGTTCTTAGGTTCTGCGAGAAAACATACTAAGGAATCTTGTATAAGCATTGTCTTTTTTATAAGAGTTAGTTAATGTAACAAATTTAGTTTGTTAACAAATTGTATACTTTATATGAGAAATAAACATTATTATTATTATTAAATTTTAATATAATAATCTTATTACACACACACAGTACAAAAACTTATTATTAAATTTTAATATAATAATAATAGTTTATTTATTATATTCAAGTAATTAGTGAAAATTACAGTGTACTGTATCAGCCGGATAGTCCACTGCTAAACATAGCCTCACCCAATATAAGGGAGTTTGCCATAATCCCCACGCTTGGGTAGCTCGGGGATCGCAGCGTAAGATATCAGTTCCTCAGAAAGTGCTGCTGCCCACCTTCTAGTATGTAACCCTTAGTCGCCTCTTACGACACCCACGGGTAGAGATTGGGCTTGGTGACATTCTAGCCCGGCGCCTGACTGGAAAATTACAAATAATGTATTAAACTATCTACTACTTGACTAACAAATTATCCGTGGAATGAATTATAGTTGTAATCAAATAGAAATTGTATTGACATATTTTTCAATATTCCGTCCACATTTAAATAACTCCAAAACTATTCAAGCCCACTTCGTCCCACATACAATCCTATCGCGATCCACGTGTAGTACGAAAACCCCAAGCGTACAAACACCGAAGCTATATAAAAAAGCATGCTATATCTGGCTAATGTAGAGTGAATAAATTAGGCACTATTTATGCCGCGGTTTGTCATCATTCCACTGTTTATCGTTTTTTTTGTCTTCGGTTGTTTTTAATACAAAATACTGCGAACTATATACAACCCTACACCTCCTACAATTAAACCATTTAGACAACCTACAAGTACCTAATTGCAGTCTCTCAGGCAGTACATTCTAATCCGGCACACTAAGGGGTTATCCAGGCACGAGATATAGGTATGCAAACACTTTTATTTAATGACTTGAGTTTAGCTGAAAAAGGTACGCCATCGGAATTGCTGAAATTTAAATGGGACAAACCTGGATCAGTAAAGAGCTATGCATGATCTTACAATAAATATACCTACGCATTTACTCAGGAAACGGTCTCATTTTTTTTAAATTGTTTACAAACAGAAGTACTTATCATGTTACCACTGAATGAACCGTAATAAATGGTGGATTATATTGGTTATCCCAGCAAAATAAGAATAGCTAATAAAATCCATAATAAGGAAAGTTTCCCTACAACATGAATAAATGCTATGTCAACAGAACGCATAGAACAGACAGTTGGGGTAATGGAATAGAAGGCGCCTCGCTGGCGGCCAAATAAAATCCCATAGAATAGGTAGGTAACAATATAGAAGCTATATTGTGATGGATATAAATATTTATGTAATCTGCAAACCCATTATTGTCAGTAATTCCACACGAGTCATATAAATAAAGTAACAGTTTTTTTTTCTGTTTGTAATAACGCGTGCTATGCGGATTACATTTCAAAATTTGAAATATACGCGAGGAAAAATGTTAAGTCATGTGCGGGATAACATAGTTTTCTTTAAAAAAATTATGTGTTATCCAAATAGTACTGGGAAATTATTTTTATTACTGTCATTTTACAATAACGCATGCTCTATTTTATAATGTAAGCGGAGCATGCGTTATTGCGTGCGATTAAAAATATTAAAATTATATGGTTGCGTCATCATTAACAAGTTTAAAGCTAATTGCAAATTTTAGTCTTCTTTGTAGTGACACCTTGATGTAAGATAAGGTGGCAATTTGTCGTTCAACTGTGGAAGGCTTGCGCCGACTTCTGTGACGCATTCGTGGGAGCTTGTGTTTATTATATTATATATTATTTATTATATCATATATATAAATATATTGCTTCGCAAGATTTGTTATACATACTGAAGATCCTCCTTGAGATGGTCAGTGTCGCAGATGCCATGTGATCTCTGTAACAAAGATTTCCTTTTGTTTTCCTACGGTAGCTAACTGACATGGATGGTGATTGGAGTTACCATTGCGATAATTATTTGTATGGATAGGTTTCCTATACACTGTGTGACTAAGGGACTTCTCAGGATTCCTGATGACTAAAACATCAAGAAAAGCTAAGCATTTATTGACCTCAGGCTCCATTGTAAATTTAATTTTGTTATGTAAGGAGTTTAGATGGTTTATAAATGCAGAAACTTTATTACTGAGGAGGGTGGTAAAAGTATCATCTACGTACCGTTTGTAGATCTTCGGCATGGCCACATCTGTGGAGAGAACTCTCTCTCCGAAGTCCTCCATGAAAATATGGGCAAGAACGGGGGAGAGTGGAGAGCCCATAGCTACAACACCAATCTGTATGTAGAACTTATTTTACCAGAATATTAGATAGCCAGATGCAAGGCAATATTCCAGTGATTCTGTATTTTCCATTGGAAGGTCATGCTCACTAAGCCTTTTCTTGACAATTTCAATGCAATCATGTACAGGTAGACTGGTGAATAACGACTGTACATCAAAGCTGACCATAACTTCATCATCAATCAATTGTAGATTTTTAATTTGACTGACAAAGTGATAAGAATCCTTGTCATGCGCACTAGTTTAGCTAGTTTGTATGTTGGCGAGTACATTTTGTTCACAATTGGGCGCAAAGGAACATCTGTCTTGTGCATTTTTGGTAATCCATACAGTTTTGGTGGTTTCACAAACGAAGGTACCAGTGCCGTGACGTCTAACTCAAGAATATCGGAGTATTTACAAATTATTATCTTAGTTTTTGTTACCATTTTAGCTGTTGGATCGCTTTTTACTGGTTTATATGTGCTCTCGTCCGACAAAAGTTCTTGTAGTTTTAGGTTATAATCCGACGTATCCATGATCACAATGGAGTTACCTTTATCTGCTCGAATAATGGTTATGTCTGGGTTCTTGCGTAGGTTGGTAAGTTCACGATATTGTTCACTAGGTAGATTCGGTGTGAGCGCTTTCCTTCGACGCAAAACAACAGAAATATCTTGGCGTAACGCCTCCTAATCTTCTGTTTTTACTGTTTTTGACAAGACAATGTTCTACATAGCAGATTATCCATTCAAAAGACTCCGATCTTGGGGAAAACTCGTAGTTCAGTCCATTTTCAAGGACCTGAAGGGCGACCGGGTTTCTTGTTTATTGAATTTGTGTAATAATCGCGAAAACCTAAGACAAGATAAGAAAATATGATGGTTTTAAAAAACAATATATGATTTTTTTAATAACTTTAACAAATACTGATAAATATTGCGTAAAATCGGCACATAGCGAGGTTTAGTGTGATATTAAATTAACTAACTAATTTTTTTTTGTTCTTTATACTTTATACTGAGTAAAAACATTTAAAACATTATATAATATTGACTAAAAAGAAAAATAATTTAATAACTTTAAAAATGACTAATAAATATTGCGTGAAATCGGCACAACGTGAGGTGCCGATTTCACGCAATATTTATAGGTGTGATATTTAATTAGCACTAGGTCCTTAGTGAATCCATGGAATCCTAAGTAATTCGTATCTCAACACTTGAACTATAATCATATTATTGGAATGTTTCTATTCAATTACAGGTATATTTTACTGTTATCATTTTTTTTTAAACAGCGGTATGCTTTTATTAACAAAATACTACGAACTATATACAACACTACAGCTACTACAATAAAAGCATTTAGATCCCTATAAGTCATTGCAGACTCATAGACAGTCCAAATGCTTATTATAAAAGTGAAATTAAAATAATTGTATAAAACATGAATAAGCAAGTATTTTTAAAAAACCGTAGGTACTTTAGGCACATTTCAGTCTCTTTGCATCGAGTTAATCTGTACGTTATCTGGGCGAGTGCCAGAAATTGATTGAGACGCACGCGGAATCGTTCTGGCGATTGTCTCGGGTCGGGACTCACCCCCGAATTGAGACCAACGGTATTTACGTTGCGGATAAAATAACGATTAACACTTTCTATGTCCTTTTTCGTCAACATTTTAAAAAAGTTCTGTGACACGTATTTCCATAAATAACGTTTCTATATCTATACTTACTAAATAACTACTATACACACTCAAAAATATTAGGTTTTTAGGATATTACTCGTTATATATCACTCTATATGGTATATTTAAAATCTACACTCAAATTAAAACTAAAATAATATTATAATGAGGAAAGGTTTGATTGTTTGTTTGCATTGAATAGGCTCTGAAACTACTGGACCGATTTAAAAATTCTTTCACTATTAAAATCCTACATTATCCCTGATAGGCGATAGAACATTTTCAAAAATGTAGAATATTTTCTTGAAATGCCTACCCTTGCGAGGTTGGGGCGGGCCGCTCATCTTAAGAGATTTTTTATGGTATTGTGACGGAACCAGCACGAGGCCCACCTGATGTAAAGGGAATTTTCCTCACTAGTGACAAACTGTACAGCACCCGTCAATGTCCTATACAATTGTTAAGTCTCGTGCGCCTGTAATTTTAGTGACTCTCTAGGACTGCTGCCGGAACACACTGTTAGGTGATTGGCGACAGATTTTCTATTTGTGGGTTAGCCAGACGAGCATTTGCAAAATGCCTTTCCACCGTGCGGTGAAGAAGCTCGAGTCGGATTCTTCACCGTAACGAAAACTTCTATACAAACATACATTGCACGTTGAGGTACTGATTTTCAAAAAGGTGACGACATGTTTTTGATTACTTTGCTGGCGTAATACACAATTTTTCATCTCATTCCAGCGAGATAAATTCTAGGTGCAAGAAAAACAACTTATGTAATGTAGTAAATTTGCGAAAAATTATAGTAAAAATTGCTTGTCTAGAACTTTTATAGAGGTTTGAATTTCAAAAACCTTTTCTTCAATAGTGGATTAAAAGCACTTTTCAAAAGCAGATTTCAAATGATAAACAACACCTTTCCGAACTTGTAAAGTGAAAATTAATTTAATTCGGGTCCGTTTCAGAATGTCCTAATAAAGTTTCGGGTTGCTAACCAACACATAAAATAACTGAATGATAAAAAGCGCATTTCAACTTTTACCGATGGATAGGCTAAATCGATGACTGTGAAACGCAAAGATAGTGTTTTATTTATTAAATATGTTCTGGGTAGTATAACCGGATCTTACTCGAACATTCTGAAACAGGCCCTAAGGTTCCTATTACACTATCATGTATATACCATCACAGTTAAAGCTGTCTCCGCAAAAAAAAGTTGCAAACTTGTGATGGTAATCGTCACGACTATGCATTATAGTTGCAGTGTCACTGTCCTTGTTCTGCATGAGATACTGCGCTCGTCACTCCGAGGCGTTAATTCTCATGTCTATTTTGCCCAGTAGTTTTACTTGCAACAGTTCAATTCACGCCTAAACACAGTTATACTTGCACAATACTGTTTCGAAGCAGAATATCTGACACTGCGCGGGTACCCGCCAAGACTTGCTAAAGACACCTACCACCGGATGATATGAAAATAAATATTTAGCAGCTGCCCTTGAGACCTACGTTTTATAATAAACTTTAGCCGACTTACCATTAATAACAACCAATAATAATCTATTAGCGATAAGATATTGACTTGGTATATTGGTGATTTTGACCTTTAACATCACTTGTTGTTTGTGGTCAAAATCACCAATATACCAATTGCTAACTCAAACTCTCAGGTTTAATTATAACTTTATGAGTAATTACCAATTAAGCCTAGCAAAAGTTTCGGGAAAGCAACTGATGCGATATATTCTAGCTAATCTAGCTAACCTTGGCTGTTACTTATTTGAGCCTTTTGGTTTTGAGATATTTGGTCCGTGGGGACCGGGCGCTCATCGAAATGGTATTATCCGAAGCTTATAGGAGTGCCTGGTGAATGTTACTTGTGACCAAAATGGTGATATGTTTTGTATATAGCATATCCAAATTGAATTGCAGTGTAGTAGTGCAATACTACCACCACCCTACTTATTTAAATTATAGTAGCATCTTTAGCTTATGTCTTTAAAGCAGTGACAGCTCAGTGCCATTGTCTATGGACTGCCGCGCAGCAGATCCATGGTTCGAATCCCACCGCGGGTTTGAGCTTCATCACATGATGGAAGGAAATTTTACGAATTCCCGCCTGGTTAGCGACCACCCTCAAGTCGATAAATCTGTCGCTAAGCACCTTACGGTGTGTTCCGCCAGCTGTCCTTGAGAGCCAGTAATTCTAGGTTAGTCTGAACATCATCTTCGACACATCGTCACTTACCATCAGGTGAGATTGTGGTCAAAGGCCTATCAGCAATAAAAAAAAGAAAATACTTACGATGTAGTAGGTAGGTATCGGAAGCTAGTTATTTTTTCTAAAAAGGCAAACGTATGGTTATGTTTGTGTTTTACATTCAGACATCGAACGCTTCAAAGAGATATTTCAAGAGTTACTTTCTAAGTAAGATGCCCACGCCGTTATGAATGTATCTCATGAATGATGATGAGATCACATTTGATATTTTTAGCTTACCTTTATATAAGTTTGCTCTGTGACATTGCATTAATATTTATATGGATAAATATACACGTAGAATGAGTCTGAATGTCAAAAAGCTTTCGAGGCGCTCGTAGCGTAGCTTGCTGAGTCACTCTTAAACAATCAACGTAAATTACAAATTTACGAGGAGAAAAATTATAATTAAAAATGTGCAGGATTCGAACCCGCGTCATCCACTCCTGTAGTTGGGGTATGCTCTGACCGACTGAGCTAACATGACAATGACTTATAACTCTAATGTTTTCTCCCATAGTACAACGAAAGTTGAACTATAGGTCTCGCTCCATCTCCATACGATGTTTAAAGAACGTTACTCTCTAAGATGGAAGTTATCTAATTATAGCTTTTTACTAAATTGCGCTACGAGATATACATAGTAAACAACAGCTTCGCCACTACGCGCCTACGCAGCTACGGAGTGTGCTACAAGATAACATGCGCTATGGGGCTGACATTAAACGTGAACTGGCCGGGCCGTTCTCCATACAAACGCCGTAGGGTTATCACTGCCTTATTAACTTGAGAGTTATGAGCTTCGAAACATTTTCATATAACATTTTCAAGACTCATAACTTTCAACTTAATTATCTTTATAAAATTTCGGCATCATACAAGCCTCGATTATGACGAGATCAATCGGTATTATGCTTAATTCTGGACCTAAAGTCTTAAATACGGGAGTGATCACCCTACGGCGTTTGTATGGAGAAGCGACCGGCCAGTTCAACCTTAATTTATTATACAAACGATCAACTAAATGCTACGAGAAAGAGTCTTCTTTTCAGGTAAACCTCAATTTTCCAAGGTCTGCTGTGCTCGGCAGATATGAATCAGACATTTACGTACATACATAATCATCGTATCTTGTAGGTACACATTGATATCCTCGGAGATGAGTCTGAAAACATATTTTAACAGTCTCATGGTTGGATATGTAATAGTCTCATGGTGGTAAAGGGCGAGCCTATTGCCAACTACATAATTTGAAGCAATGGTGACCGAGCGGTAATAGCTATGGACTACCGTGCCGCAGTACCCTGGTTCAATCCCCACCGCCGGCTTGAGCTTCACCGCATGGTGGATGGGCAAGGCGATGGCCCGCCTGGCTAGCTACCAGCCTCAAGTAGAAAGTCTGCCGCCAAGCACCGAAAGATGTGGTCCGGCAGTAGTCCTTGAGAGCCAGTGAAATTACAGGCACAATGAGACTTAACAACTATGTCTCAATGTGACGGGCGCAGTGCAATTCGTGACTTGTGATGAATTGCAACTGTTATAGGCAGAGGTTAGTCCACTTAACATCAGGTGGGCCTCGAGCTTGTTCCATCACGAAAACATAAAAAAAAATACTAGATAATTATCCAGCCTGCTAATTAAAATATCTTCAAAACTTAATTATGACCCAATAGAAGTCCGACCCGAGTATTGAACCCAGGACTTCGAGATCCAAAAGACATACGTAATCTCTTTACAGTTTGATATTGAAATAATTTTATTGCATTATCACAGTTAGTATACAAAACATATTCTTATAAATTGGTGGAGCGCTACAGTGTACCCTTTTAAGATGTGCAACAAAAATCAAAAACGAATTGCACTCGTATAGTGTATCGACGAGGCAGTTTTTGAAGCAGTCATGACTCAGTGGCATTAGCTAATATACTGCCACGCAGCAGGTACATGGTTCGAATCCCGCCGCGAGCTTGAGCTTCACCGCATGATGGAAGGGCATTTTGCGATTGCCCGCCTGGCTAGCCACCACCCTCAAGTTGAAAATCTGTCGCCAAGCACCTAACAGTGTGTACCGGCAGTTATCGTTGAGAGCCAGTAATTCTAGGTTAAGCCTGTTAACACCTTCGACCACATCGTCACTTATCATCAGGTGAGATTGTAGTAAAGGCTTACCTATCAGCAATAAAAAAACAAAAAAAAATCGTGCGACCGTCAGTTTTCTATACATTATATCTTTTTAATGAATTAGTATGATAAAAGAAGGTGTCTGGTGGTGGCATTCTTGATGACGAATTGATGATAATAGTCTTAACCTTACTATTTTCTTACAAAATCACAAATATACGATAGGAAAAGTTTAAGTCATGTGCGGATTAAACTTTTCCTATGGTATATTTGTGATTTTGTAATGTAATCCGCATAGTAGGCGTTATTGCAAACCTAACAATATTAAAACTTACTATTTTCTGTTACAAACTTTGATTAAGTACATCATATCATACTAATATTATAATTTCGTAAGTGTGTATATGAACCTACATGTATGTGTGTTTGCCATTCAGTCGTGTAGATTCTAAGCTAGCCTGAACAGCATCTTCGACTAGCTAGCCTATCAGACATAAACAAAAATAAAAAAAAATTACAGTACAAAGTCACAGATTTTGATGAAACTTGATACATACTCGTATACTTCTTGGAACCTGAGTTGAGTAATGATATTTTTTTATTTTAATTTGTCATTTTTTAGTAACGTCTTCTATTTAACTAAATTGACTTTTTAATTCTATACCTGAAATTTGATTAAGTGTTTTGATTGTATTAAATATAATCTATGTAATTTGATTTTTATGCTTTGATTTGATTTGTATGCCTCAAAGGGCGAAACATGTTTGTGCTAACTTACTTTATAATAAGACCATGCATGCTAATTAAGTATGTATACTTACACATGTTTACAAATAAACGATTTGATTTGATTTGACCTGGATTAAGACATAGTATACTAATTATCTTGAAAAGAGAGCGATAAAACCGATTTCCACTCAGGCGAAGCCATAGATAGCAGCTAGTGTATTTTATTATTATATTTAATCGAAGGTTACGAACTGAAAATATTTTAATATGGACATCAACAACTCTCTGTGAAAACAAAGTCTTTAAAATTGTCCTATAAGTCAGGAGTGACCTTGTTCAAAGACAGTGTAGGTCACCCTAACGACCCTATGTTTATTTTGTAACGAGAATGGATGACCTTGCTGAGATTAGTGTTTACGCATTGAAGGGTTAAAAATACGTAGGTTATTGAACATAAAAAGCCAACTTAAAGATGGTATCTACATAATACCCTTAAATTGTTATTTTTAGTCTACACTAAATCATAATTTTATTTATCTTTAAAAAAAACAGTATTTTAAGTATTACTAAATAAATATTATACCATGCTTTTTTCGCTCAATTGTATTCACTTCACAACGTCTCCATATATTTATATTTATTTTACCATAAAATTTTAATTCAAATACATTAAAATATTTTAAAAAAGGTTCGTAATAAATCTGCTAGTTTCTCGATTATGCGCTTGAAAAGTCATGATCCTGAACTTCCAAAGTAGTCGAGAACCGTTTCGATGCTTCAAACGTCTTACAAAATTATGGCAGAATAATCACGGTTTTCATATTTTCGTAAATATGTTTATTACTTAAACCAGGCCTTGCAAAACATGACCAACAACATTTACTATTACAGTAAAGTAACAAGAAAATAATATAAGTTTCATAAAACATTGCCTCGAAATAAAAAATTAACAGTTTGTTAGGTAATTGAAACAATATTCTTTATGTCATTAAATCGGGTAACGTGTACAGAAACACGGCCGGACAGTAAATATGGCAATAAACTACAAAACCCAAAATTATTATGGAGATGAGTATAATTCCGTACAGATTCCTGAATTAGGATCTAAGATTTGTTCGATATCCGTAAAAATTCGGCTAGGAAAAAATATGCTTACCGCGAAGCATGCCGCCGCTCACGCCAATGTGAATGGGGCTTTACTACACATGGGGTGCACAACATTACTCCTTACCATATTGACGCTCTAATCATCCCAAAGGGCAGTAGATACACTAGCAACTAGGACATTCTTAAGGAGGGTTGACATCAGACAAGCGTGCAGCCATAACACTGAAGCTGTACATTTTGACAGTGACAATGCCCGTGTGTTGTTAAGGGAAAAGTATATGTATAATAAGAGAACGTTAATGTGTTATTCTTTGTCTTGTGTTTTATGTTGTATTAGAGAAGACATTTTATAATAATACGACACGCGTGTGATATGGGTAAGAAAATGATGAAATATTGTTTAAATAGCCGTGGGTTTTTATTGCCAAAGTAATTCAACCTAGTTACCACTTATCTCTCAGTCAACAATCTACAGCTTTGCTACGCGGTACTCGCGCCTACGCGTCTACAAGTCTACGACATGCGCTACGAGATATTATTCTAAGCGGCTAGAGCAAATCACACTAATTATTATAAAGTCAAAAGTTTGTGTTTTCTATGTTTGTTACTTCTTCACGCTCAAACGGCTGGCGACCAATTTTGATGAAATTTGGTATGAAAGTAGATGAAACGCTGGATTAACATAGGATACTTTTCATCATCATCACCATCCGTCACCACGCGCGTGAGACCGCGGGGCGTAACTAGTATTATATATATCTAATTTTTCAACCACACGCGCTAGCATGATTTGCCTAGATATACAAGCCACAATATGCGTGGTATGTGCCACTCAAGAATTCCATGGATTCCTTGTCAACATTGTTATAATCTGAAGCCATTCCGATTATCAACATGGAGTCACAAAACAATCTTTACATAGACATAGTCAGTGCACAAATGGACATCCATTACCATCCCCATCCCCAATTATTTGTTTACTCGAAGTAGTAACGTAACAATACCTTGTTATTATATCTTTTACATAAAATATAATAACTAGGTTATAGTGATATATCACATAGGAAGTAAAGACAAACTACTCAGTAACCGCTATATTTTATTATTTGTTTCTCAATATACAACACTACAGCTAACACAATAAAAGCAGTTAGACAACCTATAAGTCATTGCATACTTACAGGTAATCCAAATGCTCCAGCTCATTACCAGTTGGCAGCGTGCCCAGCATGTTGGCAGCATTGCCCCGTTGAATTGCAGTGCTTATTCGTTGAGCCAAATAGGTGCCAGTTTGGTTATAATCAATTATCGTCTTTGTACTTAAAAAGAACTCTGTAAACTTAATAACTACGAAGTAATTGCCCTAATAAAATAGTTGCGTAGGTATAAATAAAACAAAATCCTGCCAAAGACATTTCATCAATTCATAACAGTAATCTACATATCTTCAAGTAGAGCTATAATTGTATTCCAAGCCGTTTTTCCCGATCTCTGATTCACCCTCAATGGAGCCAGGGTATATAAGCGAGGGGTTTCCCAACGCGCGTCAGTCTGGGTCTGACCATGGAAGGAGGAGGTTGCGCGACTTCACACAGAAACTTTTTACGCACCACGCCAGATGACAACTTTCCTACCTGAAGAGGCAAGGTAAGGCGATTAAGCCGCTGCTAATTTACAAATACGTTTTAGGGATGGAATTTAACACGTTTGCCATTGTAACCTTAAAGTTTAGTACTTTTTAAGGTTCTTCTAATAATTTGAAATGTTTTACATACCCCATTCATGAACGTTGTATAGGTACTTAATTATTTAGAAAATATTTAACTTATATAATAACATCTTTTTTAGAAGTGAAAACTTGCTCTGAGTAATAACTGTAGCAATAGTTTATAACGAAGAAATTCTTTGATTATTATTTTTGAGTACTGTATTGTGCGGTGTCAGCCAGATTTAAGGGGGGGTTTGCCATAATCTCCACGCTTGGCAGGCGTCTTGGGGGATCGCAGTTCAAGTATCAGTTCTTCAGAAGGTACTGTTGCCCACCTTCCGGTATTTTACCTTTAGTCACCTCTTACGACAGCCACTAGTAGCAATGGGAGGGTTACATTCTAGCCCAGCACCCCACGGGGCATTTTTTAGTACTAATCAATAATATTTTCTCAAGTGAAAACAAACTATTTATTTTGGTTCCTTAAAATGAATGCCCCAAATTGTCATTATTCTAGAATAACAGTTCATGTCAATACCGAAAACTATTTATAATACAAACCAATAGAATAAAATTCGTGCTTTAAGTTTATTATTTTGATAGCATTCTTAATAATTCAATATCATGATATGAGTAGCTCAATTAAAAGAGCATTAAGCACGTTATTATTAAAAAAAACTTTTCATATCAGTATATTGTTTTGTGGCATTGAATACTATACATTTATTCTATTTCAATAGTAATTATTTTTCAGGTTTTTTACGGATTTCATGTAAAATAGTAGCCTTCGTTTCTCTTATGATTTATTGAAAGTATAAAAAAATAACATTTGCATTATATTGCATTATACGATATAGATAAAATTTATGACAAGCTTTTATATTGTAAAAGAAATAAAATAGACTTGTACTCGCAGTGCACTGTAGTTTGTGCGGTAAAAATTAGTTCATTTATTAATTTAATTTATATTTCACATATTTAGGCTTACTACAGAAAGAAAATAGAGAAGTATAATCAAAACCCTATCATATAACCAAAAATCGAATATATACTTTAAATATTTCATGTTACAGTCCGTAAAATTATCATTATCAGTCTGGTGTAGTGTTCCCGATGAATAGCAACAGACTTATCTTCTATAATATAAAACCTGTTTTATGATAATGTACGTATTTAAGGCTCTGGATGATATTTTTTAGTGGTTAAACCTCGCCGCTGGGCCAATTCAACACATGTACTAATTTAATAATAAAACTACCTTTCTGCCTATTAATTGCCTTAGTGTTTCCTGATACGCTGTATGTCTATAAATAATCTGGTTTAATCACGAGTAAATAGGTATCTTACAAGTGAGCGCGTACCATTGTAGACCAAAACATCACTTAAGGTTGAACTGGCCGGTCACTTCTCCATACAAACGTCGTAGGGTGATTACTCCCTTATTTGAGATTTTAAGTTCAGACTTAAGCATTATACCGATTGATATCGTCATTATCTAGGCTTGTATAATGCCAACATTTAAAAAAATATTTAAGTTGTAAGTTATAAGCCTCGAAAACTTTATATGAAAATGTTTCGAGGCTCATAATTCTCAAGTTAATTATTTTATTAAAATTTCGGCATCATACAAGCCTAGATAATGACGAGATCAATCGGTGTTAGGCTTTATTTTTTGCCTAAATCCTCAATTAAGGGAGTAATCACCCTACGGCATTTGTATGGAAAACGGGCCGGCCAGTTCACCCTTAATATCAGAGAAGGCGGTCAAACGCAAAGCTATATAATATAACATAAAAATCGAGAGATATAATCGAACAAATGATGGTTCGAATCCCGCCGCGGGCTTGAGTTTCACCGCATCGTGGAAAGGCATTTTGCGAATGCCCGCCTGGCTAGCGACTAAGTAGAAAATATCTCGCCAAGCATCAAACGTTGTGTTCCGGCAGCAGTCCTAGATAGCCAGTGAAATTAGAGGCACATAAGACTTAATGTCTCAAGGTGACGGGCGCAGTGCAATTCCTGACTTATGACCAAATGCATCTGCTATAGGCAGAGGTTAGTTAGTCCGCTTAACATCAGGCGGGTCTCGAGCTTGTTCCGTGACAATAACATAAAAAAAAACATCAAAATTAGTACAGTAGTTAGGGCAAAAGTAAGAGGGTCACATACAAAAAAAATCATTACCATATTTTTACTAGGTGATAGCCCGCCAGGAATCCATCATGGTGGGTACCACCGCAGCATCAGATATCTGTCTCGAAGCAGTAGTGTGCAAAAACTACTATGTTTAAACGTGAAGGGCACTGTAGCAAGTATAATTACTGGGCAAACGAGACCTAAGAACTAACGTGTCTGAGTGACGAGCGAAGTGTATTTTTCCGTATGACCCATAAGCTTAGGGCGTAGCGAATAAATCCTAAGTCTAAGGTATCACCACTACAAAACATGAGAAAAAAAAATATGTTATGTCAAGACTTACATATTTCAAAATACTTACAGAGAAAAAGCTTGCAGAAACTAGTAAGGAATTATGCTTTGCTTTCGTGAGAAGCCAACATATTCCACGGTAGATGGCAACCGAGAAATATAATTAGCTTGTGGCTGTTTAATAGGCGAATAGATTGACTGATACCGTCTAACTTACTTAATACTTTATAGCAACTTAATTAACAACCTGTTTATAGCGGCGTTTTGAAATAAATTATGACTTGGAACTAGTTAGAAACTGATGTGTCAGGCCAGTTAGAAAGCGCAGTGCAGTGTTCCTACTTATTGACTTCATCAACTTTGGGAGAACCATCCAACTTGTTTTCATTTACGGGCTATTACATTGAAATAGAAATTACCTTTAAAAGCGAGACCCTATTCACACTTGGCAAGTATTTTTAACTATATAAATGTCTTTAAACCATCATCGTCCCTCCCTTCTCCCACTCCAGTGAGAAAATACGTCTTTCCTAAGCATAGAAAGGACAGGCCAAGAATATATTAATGATATGTTTTCAGTAAGTACACAATGAGGACATGGTCATAAATGTTAAAAGTCTTAGCTTCAGTTGTATAATTGGCCACCTTCAAACAGCAACTTGATTGATTTTTGACCTCATACCTCCCTCACACTTTTATAACTGAACTGGCTGCTATCATTATATATACGAGTATAAGTATATATAGAAGTCTCTACTTCCTAGTATTTCGCCTGATGGTAAGTGATTATGCGATCAAAGATGTACTGTACTGTATCAGCCGGATTTTCCACTACTGATCACAGACTCCCGCATTAAGGGAGGGTTTGCCATAATCAATACGCTTGGCAGGCGACTTGGAAATGGTAGTGTAAGATAACAGTTCCTCCGGAGTCACTGCTGCCCACTTTCCGGTATTTTACTCTTAATCGTCTCTTACTTCTCCCATGGATAGAGTATTTAGGATAACCTAGAATTACTGCCTCCCAAGGAAAGCTGCCGGAACACACTGTTACGTGTTTGGCAATGGATCCTTACTTTAACTCTGCAGAATGTGGAATAAGTTATGATCAGAGATTTTTTTATTGCGAAAGAGGAGCACGTGGTATTTCCCCTGTAACCATATCGTTTATAGTTTACCGGAAGGTAGTAGATATAGGCAGTGATATCGTAAACTGCGTTCCCCAAGACGCCTGTCGAGCGTGGGGATTATGGCAAATCCCCTCTAAAATGGATGTGTTAGCAGTGGACAATCCGGCTGATACAGTTACGGTTTTAATATCAGGTACTACGCAAGTTTTTATTTCTTATTTTGTATTTATTGACCGATCGAGCGCTTGGTCAATATAAACTATTATGAAAAAATGTTTTAGAAAGCATTTCAGTAAGTATTACAAATAAATAATCTCTCTAAAAGTAATATAAATTACCAAAAAATAGAACGGACTTCAATACTCAAATGAGTGAAATTAGCACATGGCAAGCATCAGGATTCAAATAAAAGAGAATCATCAAAATCGGCTCACCCAGTAAAAATTTCTGAGGTAACAAACAATTAAAAAACAGACGAATTGAGTACCTCCTCCTTTTTGTGAAGTCGGTCAAAAATATAAAAATTATGTGAATTTTCGCAATATATTATGAAATAGTTTTTTAAATTTATAATATTTGGTAATATTTGTAATATTATGAATAAACGGCAGGTTATTTAAACACATATTTAGATATCGTAATAACTTAATTACATATCGGTTCTTGTGTAATATCCCTGTCTAGCTACCTAAGTACTTACTATTCATGAATTTTTCAATTGAAGACCGTGGTTCGTATTTAATGTCTTACTTTTTCGCTGAAAACTTCGAATCAATTAAAACCATTTTTCAACTGAGAATAGACCTATGATTCTTTCAAGGCCTGTTATTATCGAGGAGACTATTAAGTCGTATGAATAACTACTTAGGTACTTAGATTTTCAATAACGACTACACATAAAATCATATACAAAAGTAAATCAGAAGAGCTCGTAGCGAAATTTGCTTGACAGTTCTTAACCGATCAGTTAAGTTAACCAACGTTCACCGCGGTCATAACTTGGATGGGTGGCCGCTAGTGACATTACTACTTAGCGGTTCCGTGCTTCGGAGGGCACGATAAGCCGTCGGTCCCGGTTGTTGTTTTAGGATGGCAGTATGGTGGTAGGACATTTTGTGAATGCCACCTACCCTCAAGTAGAAAATCTGTCGCCAAGCACCTAACGGTGTGTTCTGGCAGCTGTCCTTGGGTCAGTTGGACAGTAAAATTACAGGCACATGAAGCTTCACTGTATATCTCAGGGTGACGGGCGCAGTGCAGTTATAATTTGTAGAATTGTGTGAGTTAGTGTTCATTGTAGATATACGCGCAATATTATTGTAAACTCGCGAATAACATGATCACATAGAATAGCTACTAAATCGAAACACAAGCGTGAAAAAAACTATAAAAATATGAATATCTCGCCACTTACGTGAGATTTCACCAAGCAGAAGCCATATGTCATCATGATTATGGAAGAAGTTAATTATCATTATTCAAACTCATCATTATGATCATTACCGAAAGAAATCCATCGTTGAACATCCCCATTGAATGCCACAATAAACAGTTCAACTCTTGCTTCAGCTAAATAATTTATGGTCCTCCCAGAGCATATGTTGTGTTGTGGGTTGCCATGCCAGAAGCCATAGACAAAGATCGTTGTTGCTCTATGAATTTTACTGGTATTTTAGTTTAAAAGGCATCTGCAGATATACTAAGCACCTTCAGCTCCACCGCTCCTTGTAGGTATCCCTAGTAAGAATTTAGATGTACCTAACCGGGAAAGTTAACGTTTTCTTTCAATATAAATTTAGTTCGTACACTTTTCCGGTAGAGGCGCTGTTAAATTTTATGACAAAAAACTTCTATGGCTACGTAAAAACTGTAAAATATTTTCCTAATGGTATTAAACCTAGCCCTCTATCGAGGCCAGGATTAAAAAAGCTGCCGGGACTAGTAGCCATGTGCTGTTTGCATTATTAATTCTCTTCAGGTCAAAATTAGAAAAACAGCTTATGTAATATATATTACATATTTGTACTAAATTATACCTAATAAATATTGTGAAACGTTTTGACTTTAGTTTTAAGGTTAGCTGCGGCCCCAGGCCAACGCACCTTGGGAAATGATTTCAATAATAGTTTACCTACATTTCGTCTAGTGAAAGCTTTAAAAAAGCCCTTTTGAACGCCGAAGGCAATCGGGACAAATGTTAAATCACTATTTAAAGCGCTTATTCAGCTGAGTTTTAAATATCCGTAAAATTATAGTACGAGTTAAAACCCTGCTCGTTATAAATCGGAAAGCAGGAAACTTGCCGCAGTCGGCACATTACAAGTGCCATAAGGTGCCATACAATAAAATGAAATGGGAAGTAAATTATCGAATGAATTATGGGTACCATCACTTATATCGCGCCGCCCTTGCACGCGACACAGCTTACTCGGCTTGGACATAACTCCTTCGCAAAACTTAATCTAGCTCACCCATGACTAATTGTGGCCCGCTAAATTAAATTGATATTAGCTTATTGAAGTTTATGAGTCAATTTCTAAACAGACTGTCACACTTATATTAACTTAAAATTAGTGCTAGGGTTTCCCCTGGCGTTTTCTGAGTCGGAACACTTTCTTGAAATCATTCAAAATATTACATTAAATGTGTGATTTCATCTGTTTGGTCTTTGACTTGTATTGTTGTGTGATATCACGAATAATGTATTAACAATATTCAATAAATTTATTTTCTTTATTCTTTATTATAAATACACTTAAGTTTGTGAGTGATTGAGAACGGGTGTGTATGTTTATTACTCCTTAACGCTGGAAGATTGAACCAATTTGGATGAAACTTTGGAATATAAATTGAAGTTTAGGTAATCATCATCACTTTTCATCGTGGTCTACGTGGTTGAAACCGCGGGGAGCAGCTAGTTAGATATAGATGAACCAACGACTATTTATATATTCTGAGGACCGATTCGTTAAGTTAGTGGTTTATTGAATCTCTTTTTTTAGGACAATCTAATAAAAAAGTTTAATTTAATCTGTGTTAACACCGTTCAAACTGTGCTGTTTTAGGATAATTTCTTTCCAAACAGCAAATGATTAAACGTGGTTAATTGGTGGTCCTCTAGTTTAAATTGCTGCTTAATAACTGTGTAGGATGATCAGTTGATCACTTACCAGACAGCAATTTCATTTGTATTTACCATGATGAGGTTAGATTATAACTAATACATTAAAAAGTTACAAATATACGATAGGAAAAATTTAAGTCATGTGCGGGATTAAATTTTTCCTATCGTATATTTGTAATTTTGTAATGTAATCCGCATAGCAGGCGTTATTGCAAACATAACAATATATAAAATATAACTAATACATTTTATTTTTATGAGGAAATGTTTTACTAGATTTTAATTTAAAGTAGATGAGCCACGGTCAGTCTCTAGCTCCCTGCATTCTATTACTTTGAACGCATTGTATATTTTTAGGATAATCTTAACTATACCGCGAACTTAGTTTCGTAACATTTATTAGTTCCATAACATTCACCCATGTGCAACTTAAATAACTCCGTAGTATACGACCCGCTTGTTTTAAGAGTTGTTCACGCCTGTTCTAGGCTTTCTGTTACACTTATGGAAATGCTTATACAAGGAAATACCTAACGTGTAATGGGGTCAGGCGGGCTGACTAAGGCCGCAATTTAACATAGTCAAAGAACATACCACACCATACCACCGCTAACTTTTATAGAACATGGCCTCCGTATACATTTTAGTTCTTTCATATTGGTGAGATACGAGTACATAACGATACTAAGTATGGAAAACTAATCCATATAAGATAATTTTTAGTAATAAATATTTATGAAAATAAAAGTAGTATGAATAGATAGCGTACTTTGCGGAAATCCATATTTATAATAACAAATATTTTTTAAATATTTTAAGAAAACATCAAATTAATATTTTAATAAAACACTTAAAAAATATATCTAGTGACAATTCCGCCCAATTGGGCAAAATTTTAAATTTCTTAAGATATTTTTAAAATATTTGTTATTATTAAAATTAGTATCGTTGTAAGAGATCTAATATAAATAGGTTTATTTGAAAATAGTGTTAATTTTCTTATATTTGTAACTTATATTGCTTGTAAAACGACGACTGTATAAGTTTTATGTTCAAAGTTTTCTTGACTTGTCGTTTTTATTAACGTATACTTACCTACGTACTGTGCTTTTTATTAGACTTTGCAATTTTACTGTATTTTTATGTGTTGAGTTCTCGCATGTTAGGTACATATTTTTTATATTCAGTTACGACACCTAACTGTAATCGGTGGGGCTGTAAAACAAGTAAAAAAACAGCTTCGTCTTATCGTAAAATTCGTCCATTGATAAATAAACTGCGAATAGTTCATTGTATAATTTCATATAAAGTTTCATTGTACAGGCGCTGTATGCCTACCCTTTTTCTGCAGGTTGGGTTACTTATATTGAGATTGTACGTGTGCACAATTATATTGATATATAAACTGCTTATGTGAGACGCGAGGCTGTGATTTCATGAAAATTTGTGAGGCGGAACTGTTTAGGAAGTTTAGGCATGAAGAGTGAAGCATATAGAAATTATTTCGAATAGAAAATGATAACTTATAATATCGTGCACTGTTCTGTGCTCGACTGTCGATTTTTTTTCATCCGATTGAATACATTCTGATTGTCTTTTAAATAGGAAATGCACCAGGACGGTGTTCTGGGGTGTAACTTAACTAACTCACGACGACTTAAACTCGGGTTTAAGTCCCGCGGGAAGTTATCTATATCCATCCGAAAGAATGTCTGTATTATCACTCAGCATGCTTCAGTGCTATTTAAAAAAAATACCGCAAAATGGAACCGACTTCAACACTCAAAAGTGTGAAATAACTTGTTGAAGTCGGTACCATAATAGTTCAAAAGTACTCATTATCACAATATTGTGTGCTTCATAATATGGTACCGACTTCGACAAAAATTATTTCACACTTTTGAGTGTTGAAGTCGGCTCCATTTTGAGGTTATATTTTTTTACTCTTTAAGTGACCCTTACGGGATTGATTGTCATTCACTGTCAATGACTATATCATCAAGATAGGAAAACACTTTTCATATATTGTAGTGTAGCTCAAAAACGGCTTGACGGATTTTGATGAAATTTAAATGGAATCACACGGAAATCACCAGCTTACAAATAAACGATTCATCCAAATTGGTTTACTCAGTAGAAAGTTCCGAGGTAACAAACATAAAAATAAAAAATAGTACAGTCGCATTGAAAGCCTCGTCTTTGTTTGAAAAAAGAAAAAGTTTTTTTTTTTTATTTAAAGTTTTTATACCTTGTTGCCTTTGACCTCTATCTCACCAGATGGTAAGTGATGATGTGGTCGATGATGTTGTACAGGCTAACAAGTAACCTAAGAAGTCGGTTAAAAATTTGTGAAGCATAAACTTGTTAGAGATTTAGGAGATATCCTACTATTTGTTACATTTTAGTCAAATACTTACACACAATACAAATTATATGTATCGTACCACCCACCATAAGTTCATAGAAAACACTTTTAAATGTAAGCGGAGTGACGGGAGTTCATGTTTGTCTTTCAATAGACGATAATCGCAAACTTGATAATTTAATTTATTTAAAGGTATTTTGAAGCCACCGAGCAGGTACGAATAAACGCTCGTTTGACCTACTATAGAGCCACCAAACAATCAATATCGTTGCATTTTCAATCACTGACTTTAATTTACGATGTTCTTTGGGCGCTGATCTACATCTACACTAATATTATAAAGAGGAAAGATTTTTATTTTTGTATGTAACGAATAAACTTAAAAACTACTGGACCGATTTGAAAAATTCTTTCATCAGCAGGATCCTATATTATCCCTGATGAACATGAAGGCACGTTAAGCCGTCGGTCCCGGCTGTTGTCTAAGGATGGCAGTCATTATAGCATGGTGGTATAGGGCATTTTGCGAATGCCCGGCTGGCTAGCTACCACCCTCAAGTAGAAAATCTGTCACCAAACACCTAACGGTGTGTTCCGGCGGCAGTCCTGGAGAGCCAGTAATTCCAGGTAAGCCTACCCACATCATCACTAACCATCAGGTGAGATAGTGCTCAAAGGCTAACCTATCAGGAATAAAAAAAAAATATTGTCTGATTTTGATGTTGTTTTTGAATTAGCCCACGACCATCCGCCCCCGGAGCCAGTACATACTTCAAATCTTGAGCTGCCTCTAGGCCTTTTAGTTTGTTGCTAGAACGTGCAACTATTGTACCTATACTATATTCAATATTATTTTAATACTTTAGGCGAGTACTGCTATAAGTGCGCCATATACCTACTCGTATTTCAATAGTATTTCAATTTCAATGCGAGAAACACAATTTTTACTTAATATTCATTTGATTTCTTGCCATTTTAATTTTAAACAAAAGAATACTTGCAAACAGACCTACTGAATTCCTTGTTATTCTCCAGTAACTAAAGTAGGTAGTTACCTAACTATATGATGGTGTGTACCTATAACGTACGTGTATACTTAGAACTATAACTATGTGAGGGTCGATCCGCTGCAGTATATAATTCAACATTTCCATGACGATAGCTATTTTAAACCATGACTAGGTACTCCGTGCAAGGTTTATTGCACCACTTAAAGACTTGTTAGAGACTGATTGGTTTCGTACAATTATAGCGTATAAGGGTCAGGATTGTTTCATATTTTCTCATTGGATGATCGTAAAAGTACTACAAAATAATGCGTCAAACGAGCGGCGTGCTCGTCCTCACCTCACGGTGATATGCTGTTACTGCTTGCTGCACATTTGGCACACAAGAAGGCTCTCTTATATGGCACCTAGATCGTCATTACTCTTATCCTAGAGCTTATTAGCCGAAACTTGGACATAGCTGTACTCCTAAAGATAATTCTTGAGGTTCAGCCAGGCGCGTCGGAAATAAATAAATAAAACTGGGTCCTCAACTTTTTACACCAAGTCCCTGTTTGTGGGACTACAAAATGTTATCACTCCTCTAAAGAAACTACACGGCTGTTTATTTTTCCAAAATTAAGCACTTCTGTTTATGTTTGACAATTTGCCATGTGATATCCGATTAGAAAATAACAATTAGGTCAAAAAGAGTTTTCTTGTAAATTTGAACTCAGTTACTAGCCTGTTCCAAAAAAAGATTGCTATGCAAGGTTAGAAAGTTGTTATTTGGGGCGACTACTTGTATTGAAACCTGAGGAAGGGAAGGATTCTAGGACTCAAAATTTAGAACCTTGAGCGTACCGAAGTTTTTAATGGTACGAAACGCAAGAAGCAAAGTTTTCTTGCGTTTCGTCGCCGAGCGTAACACATAATTTTTCACCTCCGCAAGGAAAATTCTAGGTGTAAGAAAAACAGCTTAAAATCGGTCCACTCAGGGAAAATTTTCATATAACTGTGATAAAAAATAGTTAAATAAAACAACGTTAGAATAATGTTTTATTTTTTTAAAACTCATAAAAAAATATAAAAATGAAATAGTTATTGATTTTCATGATTTTGAAAGCTTTGATTTTGACCAAAACATTTTGTGATAAAGTGTTGAACGGTGGAAAAAATTACGTAAATAAAATCACGGCCGGAAACGAACAGTTTCATCCGAGGACACTTAGGAACTGGCAGCCTGCCTGCTAAATAAAATGGACAAGCACTGTAGCTACAGTAAAATGCAAGTGCCAAAATTGTACACAACATAGTTACCCGCTACCTACTTAGGGACATATGCTATAATTGTTTTATTGTCCTCCTTTCATGCGCCAATAAAAAATATATCCAGTAAGATTACTAAGGGTACAAAGGTGAATTTTATTGCCTCATCGTATTTGACACGGCCAGGGCATGGATCAATCATTCGTTATGGAAATTGGTACCCATTAAGCTTTGATCACAACCATCGGGGCGTATAATTATGTTTGTTACGAGAAGGTAGATAGGTATACATAGACTAATTTGTTTCATGCATACTCGTGGCATCCATATTTAAGGCTAATGTGCCTAATGTTTCTTAATGTTACTTATAGGTGGTATAGTAAATAACTTGTCTACATTGGCTGTTCTTTTCTTTTCAGATATGAAGATGTGAGGATCTGAGATGGCACAGAACCGAGTGGTGAAAACGACGATGGAAAACGAGTTGTCTAAAAGAGTTTGCTTTTACACGTGAATTCGTATTATTTTAGTAGCACCAGTGGCTGCGATGATCTCAAATATTTCTGAATTATAATTTTAATTAGTCTGACTTCCTTTAGGCTGATTGCAGATAATAAAGCAGGCGTAGTCGCGTAGCGCGAACCCGAGGCGGCACGGACGCTCGTGTAGCAAAACCAAGCGTTCGTGACGATTAGGGCTAGTGTAGTCCGCAGCCATGGGCGACCACCGCGACCATTCTGCACTAACCAACCCTTTCCTTTTCCATCGCACCCACTGCGCTTAACAAGATGGGTCATTTCACTTAGGGACTTTAGGGAAGTGATAGGATCTGACAGCTCACAAACGTTTGTGAGCGATATTCAACTCCGCAGAGGTTTACAAGATATGTTGTCTTTCCAGGAGAGACGCTGAATGGACAGCGGCTGATAGAATTCAGGCTCGGGCAGGAGGCGGAGTCAGAGCAGGGCACGGGGCTCGCCGTCGCCTCCGCAGAGCTTATGGTTCGTGCAGAGACCTCGTCTCGAGCGCGCCGCCTGCGCTACACGCTCTGGGCATTCACGGTAAGACTGTGAACATGCTGAGATCGCCTTTAAGCACCCGATGTAGGTAGAATCAGTAGTAAATGATTGTCTGTGTGTGACAGGTGAGCGGCAACTCGACCGTGGGTCCTTTGGCGGGCGCGGCGCGGCGCGATCCCAGTAGCGGGTGGCAGCGCATCGACGTGACGGGCGCGGCGCGGCGCTGGGCGGCGGGCGGCGCGCGCGAGCCGCTGCGACTGCTGCTGGACTGCAGCGGGTGCGGCGGGCGCGTGCGACTGCGGCTGGGCGGCGGGCAGGCGGCGCGCCCGCTGCTGCGGCTGCGCCTGTCGCCGCCGCCCGCACGCCGCCGCCGAGCGCTCGACTGCGCGGGCGCAGAGCACGGCCGCTGCTGCCGACAGACGTACTACGTCTCCTTCCGCGCGCTGGGCTGGGACGACTGGATCGTAGCTCCGGAGGGCTACTACGCGAACTACTGCCGCGGCGCGTGCGGGCCCTTCCTCAACTACCACTCGCAGGTGGTGGAGGCGGCGCGGCTGGAGCGTGCCGCGTGCTGCGCGCCCGTGCGCTTCTCCGCGCTCTCGCTCATCTACTTCGGCGCCGACTCCAACATCATCAAACGCGACCTGCCCGAGATGGTGGTCGAGGAGTGCGACTGCCCGTAGCGGCCTGTACAGTACCACCCTGCACTCCGCCGCCGCCGCCCGCGCCGCCGCGTCCAGCTCGTCCCGCTCCCAGCTCGCTTCCGCCGCTCTCGAATCCGATTTAATCCGAATCGATTATAAATAATATTCTCGACTTGTGTAATATTTTGTTCCTCGCGTTCGAAAGACTATATCCTAAATAAATCAAATAAATTAATATATCTGTGTACTCGGGGCCCTTCGCGTGATCGTATCTCAAGCCGCGCGGTATGCCGGGTTGCCTTATTGTAGCGTCGCGAATGTTTGGGACTGAGTGCTCTTTGCCGTACTAATGTATATGTATCGTTGGGGAAGGCTAGTAGGTATGTATAGGTATTGTATCTCGTGTATACTTGTGATAGGGCCGCGCGACGTGAGATTCGCGCCCGCGGGGTCGTGGGTACACGGCCTAACTAAATAATTTAATACTACGCCGTTTTCTTTCACCGCGTTTGGTGATCGCTTGTAATTATTGTAAACTGTATTATAATAATTATTATAATTATAATTATAATAAATCAACTTTTTCATAATTATTATCACTTATTTTATTAACCTATTTCATGCATGGATCATCATAAAAACAAAGATGTACGGTATCTTGATGCCGTACGGCTATGGTGGATATAATTAAAAGGTGACTTTAGAATGATTTTATTGTATTTCCGAACAGAACTAAGAAGTAAATTGATGAGTACGCGTGAATTTTGGCGGGTGCATAAACTGCACTAGCAGCAGAACACTGTGTTCGCTCTCTTACACTTGTACAACATCCAAGAATTGTTAAAAAGTAATACGTAGTAGGTAGTTACTACGGTTACCGTAGAAACTTATTAAGAGTAGAGTTCACGGAGCGCTTTCCATATAACGTAGTTTCGCCATATTTTATATACTATGTGTTCAAACTCGGTGAAACTTTGCAAGTATATCTGATATATTGAGCCCAATTATGTTTCTGGTTTGCCATATTTCCGTAAAATTAAGTATTTTCAAAATATTATTCGAAAAATCGTTTTGTATGGTTATTGTTATTTCAACATTTAGGGATATTATATTAATAATAAATCGAAAAACTGGCAAACCAAAAAGCATAGGTATTAGACACAGCAATATTCACACAATATTTCACCGAGTTTGAACACTTGGTATTTAAAATATGACGATACTACGTTTTTATTGAAAGCGCTCGGTGAACTCTACTCATAAACGTTTTCCTACTACAATCTGACACTTTTTATATCTGCATCTCATATCCAGAATATTTATCGTAGGCATAGTAAACGAAATAGCAACAATGTCTCCCGCGAGCTTCGTTCTCGTAGTTCGTAGCGGGCCGCCCCGCCGCCCGCCGCGGCTACGCCACCGCCTGTTTATTATTTTATACTAATCTACAGCAATAAGTCATGTGCATGAACTGTTGAATGCCCTATATTGAAGGTTATCCAACAATCATTCATTCTATTATTGCAATAATTGTAGTATGTCAAAGCTTTAACCTCCCTTTCGCAAAACTTTACATAAAAATCAGTCAGGTATTTCTTTTGAATTTGTAACACTGTTGATTTATTTATTTACTTCATAGATATGCAATACATAAATAAGCAATAGGATGTATGTATTTCTTGTTCCACATTGCGTATTCTATAACAAAGTAATATGGATACATTAAATGCGTAACCCGTTTTTGTATGGCAGTATTTTTTTTTACTGACCGTATATACCTAATTACTTTATAGAGGATTTTATTAACCGATAGGATGTCAAATTAAAACATTGCTTCCAAGCCTGCTGCCTGGCCCATCTCATAATTAATCCACGATTTCGGAACAGAAACGAGTACTATATTGATATTTTTCTGGCATTTGAATTCATTGCACACTCAAATCTGACCTGTTCTACCATTGAGACCGCTATGTTTACCACTATATTTGGAGAAATGATTAACATTATGGAGCATATCTTTACATTGAAGAAACGTTTATTATCTTTTTTTTTATGTTATTGTGATGGAACAAGCGCGAGGCCCACCTGATGTTAAGCGGTATCCTCTGCCTATAACAGATGCATTTCATCACAAGTGACGAACTGCACTGCGCCCATCACCTTGAGACATACCTGTTAAGTCTCATTTTGCCTGTTATTTCACTGGCTCTCAAGGACTGCTGCCGGAACACACCGTTAGGTGCTTGGCGACAGATGTTCTACTTGAGGATGGTCGCTAATTAGGCGGGCATTCACAAAATGCCCTTCCACCATGCGTTGAAGCTCAAGCTCTGGGCGGGATTCGAACCATGGACCTGCAAAAAATCTTATTATACTACACTAGCTCAATATACCTAAGTATTGTTGTAAATATCTATTCGTTATTGAGAATAATCATCAGGTTTTACAATTTTCAAGATACTTTAGGTCACCCGCTAACAAAACATCCAGGAACACTAACGACCTCCAGCAGGTCGTTTATCATTATTAGAAATATAAGGTAACTCAAATTGCTTTCTTGACTCGTCGCTGAAAACGTATAATACGGCTTAGATAATGTGACCTTTAGACTATACACAATGCCTTGACTACGCCAACAAAAATAAAAGAAACGTAGAAAGAGACTAAAAAGCCAGCTTTCCATTATTTTTCGTGAGCATTACATACAGTATAGTTGGCATGTTAGTGTGGATGGAAAATTTCCATTATTCCATAATTTTGAAGCAATGATGGCCGAGCGGTAATAGGACTGCCGCGCCGCAGGTCCCTGGTTCGATCCCCACCGCCGGCTTGAGCTTCACCGCATGGTGGTAGGGCATCTTGTGATTGCCCGCCTGGCTAGCTACCACCCTCAAGTAGAAAATCTGTCGCCAAGCACCTAACGGTGTGTTCCGGCAGCAGTCCTTGAGAGCCAGTGAAATTACAGGCACACGAGACTTACCAACTGCGTCTCAAAGTGACGGTCGCAGTGCAATTCATGACTTGTGATGAAATGCATCTGTTATAGGCAGAGGTTAGTCCACTTAACACCAGGTGGGCCTCGAGCTTGTACCGTCACAATAACATTAAAAAAAATGCGGCACGCACTTGCTATCCAGAATCAATGGCGTCGTCTATGTTGGTCCGGTAGGATTGTATAAATGACGATGTTGTCTCTGAATTCCACTACAGCAATCATGGCAAAAAGATGGGATACGATCAGGCACTGCATAGTTTGGTGGTGTTACAATAATAGGGCAATATGCTGCCGATGGCTTCAATTATATAGTACCACCAACTTAACTGTGCAGTTTTCGAGGGCGCTACTGGTCATGGAAATCAACTACAAACTGGCACAATTTGAAGGAATGTTGTAGTTCTTTTTTCTGCCACCTGAACAGATAAGTTGGCGGGTCTGTACATGATACTCCTGTAATTTACGAAGTGGCAACATTATATTTCATGAAGTGGCAATACTAACCCCTTCCAGTGGTTTAACAGTCAAGTCGTTGGTAACCTTTTTAAAAGCTCCATCATTCGATCGCTGACAAACACAGAGTGAACAATGAAATTATTTTACAAAATTACAAATTTACGAGAGAAAAAAATATAGTCATGTGCGGGATTGGAACCCGTCCATCCACCTCTTTAGCCGGGGTATGCTCTATCCAATTGAGCTAACATGACACAATGACTCATAACTCTAATTTTTGCTCTCGTTCTTCAACCATCGTATCAGGATGGAGTGACACACATAGTTGTATACAAACAAGACCAATTTTGCAATTGGTTTAAACTTGTAATTGATGACGCAACAGTATAATTTTAATATACTACAATATAATATTTTTATCTCATTTGTAGATTTGTAATGTAATTCGCCAAGCAGGCGTTATTGCAAACATAACAATATTAAAACTAATTTATTATATGGTTGTTACCCTAAAAGTATACTTCCGATGTGAACATAAATTCTGTGTATAAATGGTTTACTAATTTCTAATAAATTGTGAAGATAGTGTTATGAAATCAATGAAGTTCTTTCTTTTATTCGATGTTACAGTAGTAGCAGTCAGATTTGATAGTGAGGCCAACATTACCTTCGAAAGTTGTACAGACCCACCAACTTATCTGTTCAGGCGGCAGAAAAAATAACTACAACATACCTTCAAATTGTGACAGTTTGTAGTTGATTTCCATGACCAGTAGCGCCCTCGAAAACTGCACAGTTAAGTTGGTGGTACTATACCACTGTAACGATGTTGTCTACTGTGATATCTACCCCCGGAAAAAGTATAACAAGCTGTATCAATATGGGTACACTTTTAATGTCAACTGATTATTAAATTCGAACTAAACTGTGAAAGTTACTGACGCTTCCGTCACAATATATTCGACAAGTCCGAATTGCCACAATTAAGACAATTCGGAGATATCACAGTCCGTATATTTTTTTCCATTAGCATGGTCCTTATAATTTTTTCTCCCTTTTTAGTGAAAGTTAAATTTCTCTATAGGTTAAGCGATCGATTTTCACTCACCTACAATACTGGTCACTATCGACAAACCTTGCAACTACCAAGTCGTCTAGGTCAAGCATTTTTCAGGTAATTCAGTGTAACTTAAAAACCACTTAATCGATTATGATAGATTTATATGGGATCACCCCAGAGATATACAAAGGGTATACCTCGATAAAAAAGAATCATCAAAACCGGACTGCTCAGTAAAGTAATGCGTGGTCACATAAGAAATATATATACAGGGTGTCCCAAGAAGTAGTGATATACTGAAGCTGTGAGGTAGAGGATCTAGAAGGCTATCTGTATCACCCCCATATATGGTCCGCGATTTTTCGTATTTTCGGAGTTATGACTTTTTTTTTAATTTTTCACCTAACGCCGAGTACGATGAGGTTTTATTTATGGTAACGTGAATTATTGCGGTAGATGCTTGATGTTTTTTTTGTGTGCTACGCACATAGGTAGGCCAATTCAGTGTGGTAATATTTACTATCGTTAGACGTTTGAATGGAATAAAAAAAAATGCCAATAAAGATAAAATTACCTAGTATGTTCACAACTTCAAGGGCTCTTAAAAAATTAAATCAGATAAAAAAATACCGTTAGGCTCTTAAAAACTTGCTCTATTTATTAGGTAGCTACCCTGAAAATTATTTTATTATTCATAAGGCTTTAATCAAAAGAATGAAATCTAAATGTGGTAATTGCAAAATTTTAATTTACATGATGATTATTGCAAGCAAAGTTAAATCAATTACAAGGTGTTAAATTACAATAAATTTTCAAAATGGCAGGGGGGCCCCCCTGTTGCTGAGTGCAAGTGCGACATCGTATAGTATAATAGTCAGTCATATATATAGCTTCAGTATATTATTTTTCTTGGGACTATATATATATATATGTCGAATTGAGAGCCTCTTCCTTTTTTGGAAGTCGATAGAAATTAGTCACCTACGTGAATTATACTAGCCGAATGAATTAAACTACTCCGAAAATTTACAAGCTTCATCTAGTGCCGTACAACAGATCGAGTTATTATGAAGAATTGTTGTTTTCTTTGTTGCTCGCGAGTGTTCGATACCATCAGCAAGTTACGAAATACTAAAATAATAAGTATGGTATATGAAAAGGGATGAAAGATATAAATATACATAAAAGTAATCAAAACAGTGTTATCCATGGATATGATTAACGTTGTCGCGTGGGCATAGATAAACTCAAAGACCCGAAAATCTACACAAATATTATAGAGACTTCAAATAAAGGAGGAGTTACTCATTCGTCTGCATTTTTTTATGTTTGTTGCCTCAGAACTTTTGACTGGGTGAACCGATTTTGATGATTCTTTTTTAATTTGAAAGCTGATGCTTGCTGCGTGGTCCATTTTAATTCCATCAAAATCGGCCAAGCCGTTTTTGAGTTACATTCCAATAACTGAAAAGTACGTATTTTCCTATCTTGATGATATAAAATGGGTGAAGTCGATACCATGATGGTTCAAAGTACCTATTATCACAATGTTGTGCGCATGGGACTTCGACAAGATTCACACATTTGAGTGTTGAAGTCGGTTACTTTTTTGGTAAAAAAATATTGTATGCAACGAATAAACTTAAAAACTACTGGACCGTGTGGAAAATTCTTTCACCTATAGAATCCTATATTATCCCCGAAGAACATAGTCTATAGAATATTTTCATGAAATTAGATTTTATTGTTGTTTTTAATTCTTTAGTTCCCATGCGAAGCCGGCGCGGCCCGCTAATAAGTTATACAATGATATCGTACAAATATGTATCAGCAATAAGATTCATCGTCACGTTACGAGCTACCAACTACGAGTGTAATGTAAAGATATTGCTGTAGGACATATGTAGGAGAAGAAAAAGCTGAAAGAAACTAACGAATAGATCAAGTGATCACTTGAGAGCCAGTAATTCTAGGTTAGCCTGAACAACATCTTCGACCACATCATCACTTAAGGTGAGATAGTGGTCAAAGGCTAACCTATCAAGAGTAAAAAAATAATTAAAAAATAAAAAATAATGTACTGATAGCTCCTTGATCTGTTCCCTAACTTCTTTGAGATTTTCCTTACACTTCTAAATCTGTCTATAGTTATAGTAACTATAGCACCCTAGCGTCAATGTCTTCGTCAGAATCACACGGGACTATCGGGCCCGGAGCGGTTGACGTCTTTTTACACGACCAAAAAAAGAGTGTTTTGTTTTCAGGGTTCATGTATGTATGTTTGTGAGTTTCTTTATTCCACTATAACTTCTAAACGGCTTAACCGATGTTAATGTTATATCGTTAGATTTGTCTTGATAGCGCAAGTGACACTAGCTGCATAAAAAAATATAAAAAATCAAAATCGCGGATTTCAGACGCCATATTGTAAAAAAAATTTTTTCTTCTAATACCATTGTTGGCGTACCCAAATTAAAATGGCATATGACTTATAATTTTTATTCTAATGGGGCGCTAAAACATTTAACGAAATTAAATAATTTGCAGTCGGGTTTTTTTTTTTTATTAATTTACACGTGTGTGCGACTGTATTTCTATAGAATATAATGCATATTTTCAAATGCACAATTGCAAATAGTGTATATTGCAGTAACTTAGTCAATGTTTGTTTGCTGTTTTTTTAGTTATTGTGACGGAACAAGCACGAGGGCCCCTGATGTTAAGCAGGAACCACTGCCTATAACAGACGCATTTCATAACAAGTGCTGACCTGCACTGCGCTCGTAACCTGAGACATACAGTTGTTGAGTCTCGTGTGACTGTAATTATACTAGCTCTCAAGGACAGCTGCCGGAACACACCGTTAGGTTCTTGGCAACAGATTTTCTAGTTGAAGGTGGTCGCTAGCCAGGCGAGCATTCGCAAAATGCCCTTCTACCATGCGGAACAGCTCAAGCCCACGGCGGGAATCGAACCATGGACCTGCTGCACGGCAGTCCATAGCCAATGCCACTGAGCCATCACTGCTTCAAAAATATCGAATTATGATTACTTACAACAGATATATAAATGTTTATCATTTTGGAAAGGATATTTCAAGCTGAATTATGGAATGACACAACCAAATTATAATTAGATATCGTATTATAACAAAACAGTCAAGTAAGCCTTTCCAGTAAAATTTACAAGATCCCCTCGAAAAGTACACCTGTACTACAGGTGTACCTCAAACAAACAAGAAAATCAGCTCAGTCACTCATAATACAATAGCTCATTTCAATGGCTTTATAGAAATGTTAGCTAGCCTAGCTCAAGACTGACTATGGGGAATTTCCTTTTTCTGCTGACCGCCTGATTAGCTTCGATGTTAACTAAAAACTGAATCTTTTACCAAGCATCACTGTGCTGCATTAATCATCTGTCCTAGAGAGAGCCGGTTCTAATTTTATGCTCAACATTTTCTGTCTCATTATCACATATCAACAGATTTAATGTTGGTCAAAAGTTAACCTATTAGTATTAAGAACTCGTAGTACATAATATTATACATTTAACCCGTTGTTATATTAGACCCCGGCGTCCTAGTTATGAATGAAGTCTATTGTTATCAGTATTTCCGATGCCAATGGGTTAAGGATGCACATACTTTTTACTATGATATTCATCATCAATCATCATCTGTGGACAATAGTTGAACAAAGTCATCCAACATTAGGGTGTTTTGCTATAATCCCCACGCATGGCAGACGTCTTGTAAACTACCTATTAATCGCTCTTGTTTATCAGATTTCATATATCAGGAAACGTCAGAAAGTGTCAGCTCATAAAAACAAACGACGAATTTTCTTACTGTATCAGCAGGATTGTCCACTGCTGAACACAGCCTATCCCATTATCTTGGAATTATAACCATATCTTGGAATATATCAGTGCCTCAGAAAGCGCTGCTGCTCACCTTCCGGTTTTACCTTTAGTCGCCTCTTACGACACCCACAGGTTGCAATGGGGGGTCACATTCTAGCCCGGCACTCCACGGGGAATTTTCGTAACCCGTGTAAAAATCTTTATTTTCTATATCCCATTAGCAAAGAAAGGACAGCTAAATTTACTAAACGCACATGCTATATTTAGAAAATATATGTGATTTAGTCGCCTCAAATATTAGAGATCGTAGGCGTGAAGGGTTTTCACACAGACCAAAAGCACCCTGAAACATTGTTCGCATAATTTGCCTCTATCCCAGTAAATTTTGGTATTGAGAGCACATGCCCCAAGTGTTCGGCGGTCTAGGGTACATAAATAAATATTCAATTTGTGCAACATTAGGAAACTTCTAGAAAATATAAAATTTAACTAGTTTTTCGGCGCAACCGCCAAATTTTTACAGCGTCTGTTTTCTATCCGTAAGTTTGAGTCTTGAAGAGGCTCTCTGAAGAAAAGAATGTGGCTCTCCCTGTAAACAGAAGGTCTCCGAAGTGAGATTATTAAAATATAAAAATTACGAAGTCGGTAATGTGCTGGTTCAAACGCTCTGAGCTCACATTTTTATGTTCCTGAATACTACAAGCTATTTCATCACCTAGGCAATACTTTCTAATTGATAATTCTATACTTATATCTATGTAAAATTTATTTAAATTCTATACGTAAAAATATATTTTGCATTCATGTTTAACTAATGTTTATAACACAAAAATAATAAAAACTTTAACTTTTTTTATACAACGAAATAAATCGTTCTTATTCTTTTTTAATATTGTTATGTTTGCAATAACGCCTGCTAGGCGGGTTAGATTACAAAATGTCAAATATACGATAGGAAAAATTTAAGTCATGTGCGGGGTTCGAACCCGCGTCCATCCTTTCGCCGGGGCATGCTCTAACTAATTGAGCTAACATGACATGACGACATAACTCAAATCTTTCCTATCGTTCTTTAACCATCGTATTGGTTTGGAGCGAAATCTATAGTACCACTTACGTTGTAGATACTACAAACAAGACCAATTTTGCAATTGGTTTTTACTTGTAAATGATGACGCAACCTTATAATTTTAATATTGTTACGTTTGCAATAACGCCTGCTAGGCGGATTACATTACGAAATTTCAAATATACGATAGGAAAAATTTAAGTCATGTGCGGGATTCGAACCCGCGTCCATCCGCCCCTTTAGCCGGGGCATGCTCTAACTAATTGAGCTAACATGACATGGCGTCATAACTCAAATCTTTCCTATCGTTCTTTAACCATCGCCTAACGCCTAACGCCTGCTAGGCGGATTACATGTTATTGCAAACATAACACTATTAAACCAACCCATTGCAGGCCTACAGGCAGTCCCAAAGCTCCAGCCCACTACTAGTTGGCAACATGCCCAGCATGCTGGCAGCATTGCTCCGTTGAATTTTATGCTTATTCGTTGAGCCAAATAGGTGCCAGCATTTACGAGTAGATCACGAGTCGAATCGACCAAGCGCTCTAATAAGTTATTAGAAAATAAGATGAGCTCCCGGCCCCCACGGACCCAATGTTCCTACACCAAATAGCTCATTTTTTTTAATGTTATTGTGACGGAACAAGCTCGATGCCCACCTGATGTTAAGCGGACTAACCTCTGCCTATAACAGATGCATTTCATACAAGTCACGAATTGCTCTCAAGGACAGCTGCCGGAACACACCAATAGGTGCTTGGTGACAGATTTTCTACTTGAGGGTGGTCGCTAGCCTGGCGGGCATTCGCAAAAAGCCCTTCCATCATGCGGTGAAGCTCAAGTCCGCGGCGGGATTCGAACCATGGACCTGTTACTCGTACTACTTCCGAGATTGGTATATAATTTGCGCTGGTTGAGTCGCTCGGCCGAAGTAGCCGCGGCGCCAGCCCTCTTCAGGTTTCAGAAATATGTTTTATTTTCAAATCTTTTATTGCGTCAAGTCTTTTATTGTGTTTGACACGTTTTTTTTTATATGTAATTGTGACTTGAACTCAAGTGAGTGAGTACATAAGGTATAAAATATTACCCATGTGAAATTGGCATGCCTAATTTGGAGGTGTGCTAAGATATGAATTAATTGTTTAAATCATCTGTATTAACACATACATTATCCACTTATATGCAATGAACCACATTTCATTTCAAGTCATGTTCCTTATCTTCCAAAAAAAAATCTGTCCGTTCTTCTAAAAACACAACAAACACTTGCCTGTCTACATAATGCTTCACGTTAACGCAGCAGCAACTATAACATTACCTCAGTTTAAAGGTATCCATCTGAATATGCACAACGCACAAATATGCATTCAAAATTGAATCTTAATTCCATGTGTTAAAATTAACATTATCGCTGCGCCTTGTACACTGTTGGTTAGCCCAAGTGCAAGTTTTCCCTAGCCATTCAGTTCGGCGCCGGTGTGGCGCACGACGTCCGTCGCCGGCTGAAGGAGCCACTCGTAGAAATACAGCGGAGTGCGTGCGATCGATGGACGGAGTAGACATCGCGACGCCTGCTGACGCCGGATGGTAAGAATACGACTGTTTTATGTCTTAACGAAGGATTTCAAAATAAATCCATCAAAGGATCCAATGTTACTCGAACTTAAAATAGTTGTTGGCTCCCGAGGTGGACACTCTATTTTGTATCACCCTCTATGAGGAAATAAGTAAGCGCATCTTTTGAATTTCGCTCTCTATTGGCTTTAAAGAGCTCGTAGCGAAGTTTGCTTAGCCGTCCTTAACCGAACAACTAGGTTAAGCAACGTCCGCCGCGGTCATGACTTGGATGGGTGATCGCTAGTGACATTAGTACCATTTTACTAGAAAATTACACACTAAGAACGACATTTTATTTGTCTTTGCTAGTAAATAGTTCTAATGTATCCTATACGTTATAATTCTTATTATTTAAGCGTCATAAGTGAACTTCGTGGTTCAAATTTTGCCTTTCGTTGTAATTTTGTGAGCTTACTCGCTTTGCAGGAGTTACTGTAACAATTACAATTTTAGAGCCTACTAGTTGTTAATGAGCCTACCAGTCATTAGCAAATTGAAATAAATCCCGAAAGAAATACATAATTAAGCGTATTAAACGCTAAAAGGTTGGAAAGTCCCAGCTACATACAACACGCGGCCGGCGCCCGCCAGCCTGTCTGCGACAACTGTAAACAGTTCGGAGATAATGCACAAACAGAACAAACAAGCAGACACTATTGTTATGATTGTGAACGTCTATCGATCATCTTTTTTTATATATATAGGTAGCCAGTTTGTTTTCAGCCCGGAGCTCTAGCCGCAGCTTTAAATGTATCAAAATAAAATGATAAATATAGAAAATTTCGTGAAAGTAATTGTTTGTTCTCTGCCCGGAACTCTAGCTGTAACTTTTAAAAACTTTGTGCTAATGAATAGATTCAGGCGTTACTTTGCGGAAATCCATTTTTAATAATAACAAATATTTTAAAATATTTTAAGAAAACATTTAATTAATTATGTAATAAAACACTTAAAAATCTTTATAATCAAGTGACAATCTAGTCAGAATCACAAAATCTAGTGACAATTCCGCCTAATTTCCTGTTAAACCGACCTGACGTCACAAACGCCACGCAGCCAAACTGGAAGAGTATTCGACGCGTTTCGATTCTAAACGAAGCATCCTCAGGAGGTCTTGACTCTACGAGCGCACGATCGAGACATGTCTCGAGATCAGTGTTTTATTAAATAATTAATTTTATGTTTTCTTAAAATACTTTTAAAATATTTGTTAATATTAACTTTGTGCTAGCTAGTTATACGTAGAGTTTAAATAATGCTTTGTATGTGCAATATAATAATGTTTTTAGAATGCTGTTAGGCATACCCCGCTTCTACAGAGCGTCGGCTATGTTTTCGGAAGCTAGGGTTGATGGCTTTCATGCCATCATAAGAAAAAGAATCGCCTCCCTGCTACAGCGAGTGTGGGGCATCACTAGCAGTATCTTACAACCCCTTTGCGAGGAGATTAGACTCTTCTTTGCTGAGGACTTTTATACGAGTTCAGGTCAGATAGTGTGGTTGGTGAGGATACATTCTGACCTGGCTCGATCAAATAAGGTATCCAGTTAACTGTAATTTCGTAATAGTTTTATTTTAATATTTTTTTACTAACGTAGGAAAGTCGCACTAACAATAAATATGACATATGTCTGAATAAATAAGAGTGTATTTATTTTAGTTTATTTATTTATTTTAAAGTGTATCAATAGAAAATTTCATAAAAAATATTTTGATTTTCTGCCCGGAACACTGAGATGTAATTTTTAAAGTGTCTGTACAAAAAAATCGTTATAGTCATTTCTTTTTTTCTGCACAGAACTGGAACTGTAACTTTTAAAGTATCTTTATATATACATATAGAAAATTGTCTATAGAGTGATTTTTTGGTTTTCTGCCCGAAGCTCCAGTGAAGGAGATAAAGACTTGCAAGAGCCGCAAGGCTGCTGAACTAATATTGCTGTATTATTTTCAACAGTTGCAGAGGATATATATTTCTTAATATATCGTTTTATGCTCCGAGGCTAACCACCTCACTCTATAACATTTTTGGTCAATATACTTACCTTGATGGATGGTGCCATCCTCTGCAACTGTTGAAAATACTCCAGCAATATTAGTTGAGCAGCCTTGCGGCTGTTGCAAGTCTTTATCTTCTTCATATCCGCTAAGTTAGCTTTTACTAAAATCTCCCAAGATGATATTATGATAATGGTCAAAACTGATCAAGCTTAATCTAGAATGGAAACTGGCGCACATAAAAGACAATCACACCTTTAGAGGCAGTCTAAGTTCTCCAGTCCACCACCAGCAATCAGAATAGCAAACCAAGAAGGCAATGTTACCTCGTTGGATTGCTATGCTGATTTGTTAAGCTAAATAAGTAAAATCACTGTAGCGATGAATGAAACGCTTTTAGTAAAGCTTACTCAGCCGTTCTTAATCAATCAACTTATTAAAGTATCGTTCAACACGGTCGTGATGTTGATGGGTGACCACCAGTGGCAATACTCTGAGCGTGCACGTGCTTCGGAGGGCATGTTAAGCCGTCGCTCCTGGTTATTTTCTTAGGATGGCAGTCGTTATTGCAAGGTGGTAGGGCATTTTGCGAATGCCCGCCTTGCTAGCTACCACGCTCAAGTAGAAAATCTGTCACCAAGCACCTTACGGTGTCCTTTTTTTTTTTTTTTTTTTTGACCCGGGAAAATCCTTTATGGATTCCACCCGGCTCCGGGGGGAGCAGAGTGGTTATGTGGGAGTCCTCGCCTGAGGGGCCTTACTACCCCCGCGGGGGGGTAGTAAGTGAGGTTACCCACTAAAAACCCGGGATGAGCAGTCTGCCGCCTAGTCGGGGCGAGATGGGGTAGCGTTAGCAATCACCATCTCGCCCCGGCGGGGCCCGTCATCAGTGACGGGCCCCGGCCAAGGGAGGGATGACCCAGCTCATTAGGGCCATCCCCCAGACGTGTGGGATCGTGCAAGTCAGTGGAGAATCCCCCGACTCTCCACCGATGATCCGCAACCTTACGGTGTCCTACGGCAACTGTGCTTGAGATCCAGTCATTTTAGGTTAGACTGAACAACCTCATCGACCACATCATTGCTAAATGAGTTAGTAGTCAAAGCTATAAATAATAATATAATAATAGGTACGAAGCAACGTCTCTTAAGTATACATTTTTAGTTACCTAGTACAATAAAAATATTTTTAATAATTTTAAAATTTTATGGATTTCAAATACCATAGCTTTTAATTATATACCTACAGGTTGTAAACCCTCGTTGCGCGCGTCCGACTCGCACTTGGCCGGTTTTTTTAGGGTTGTAGTTGTAGGTACTTGGTTATAATTGGTTATAACCAATAATAAAAACTTCCAGTTCTGACATTTAGGTTATTCATCAGTTCAGAGTTCAGGGCACCTAAATACTTATGTTAATAAAGATCGCTATTTTAGTTTTGATGAATTAGGAACGCAAATAGCTAAGTTCTACTTACCTACTTAAATATTCCTTAAGCGAATACTTAGAATAGGTCAGTACCTAGGCAGTCCTAGAAACATATTTGTCATCTCTAAATATAAACTTGAGAGTATGTTTGTATGTTAAAATATTTAATATATTATAAGTTCGATTGTGTCACTTGCCCACGACACGATGGTGACCAGCGTCATGGAGATATGCAATAAAATTATTATAAGGGCATCCAGGCCCGTGGCTGCCGGGCTAGAACTGCACAATGGGTGTCGTAAGAGGCGACTACGGGAATTCAGGTCAGGAAGGTGGAAGCAACGCTAACTGCGATCCCCAAGCCACCAAGCATGGAGGCCCGCGTTTAGCAGTGGACGATCCAGCCGATACAGTAAAGTCATCCAGGTACCATAAAAGGCGTATGCCTTTGAAAGTCTTTGCCAATAGGTATCTATTGGCAAAGACTTTTTACAATTAAATGAGTGTAACTTACAAACTGCTTGATTGAAGTTGGTGAAATTTGAAAATTACCAACTTGAAAGGTCGAAGTATATTATACCTCATTGCGTTGAATTTATTTGCCGTGATAGGGCATTTCGCGGTTCCTAACAGCTAGACACTTGATATATCGCTGTATCTCCCTTTTTTCGAGGGGCGGAAATTCCTTCGCATTGTCCCTCCACCACGGGGTTGATGGAAGGGGATGTGTGGGACTTGAACCCACTAAAACCCCCTGTGAGCAGTCCTGCGCGAAGGTCGGGCAAGATAGGGTCGCGTTAGGATTCATCATCTTGCCTTGTTCTGTATTATCAGCGCCTGTGGAGGGGGCGACCTTGCTCACCAAGGCCACCCCCCAAACGTGTGGGAATCTGGTGAAGAATCCCCCAACTCTCCACCAGAGACCCCACTACGGAGAAGGGAGGAGGCGGGTGAACTGCCGCCTCCTCGCTCCGTTCGTCTGCACCGGAGCGGGGCAACATGGACATCGCCCTCCCTGACCCGCTCCGGGGCCTCCTTCTGCCCCATTACCGCTTCACAGTAGGAGACAACCGCCTGCCACGATCTATCTCCACCGAGCAATGGATTGGAATTATCGCTGTACCTCCTATGATAAGTCTGTTAATCATCCTCGTCCACATCAAAACGTGCCAGCTAGTGAGATGGTATTCGAGTGCTAACCTTTTCTATCGTCAAGAACTTCAATGTGTTTCAGCAGCTTTCCTGAAAGCCATTTCCAAATCAATAGGTTTAGCCTGTTAGCATCTTAATGCACATCATCACTAACTTACCATTGGATGAGATCACTGAGACAGTGGTTATATAATATTACCAGCTGCGCCCTGCGGGTTCCACTACGTAGACAATGATGATGAAGACTATATTCTAACCTATGTGTTAATCCAGGACATAAACCATCTATGTGCCGAGTATCATCCAAGTCAGTTCAGTCGTTACATCGTAAAAGAGTAAATAACATACTTACACACTCGCATTCTTACTCACTCACAATTATTCGCAAATATTTTTTTTGAAGTGATTGTAACCAACACAATGCCCAACAGATGCGAAATGGTAAACCTATAACAGATGCATTTCAGCACAAGTGACGAACTGCACTGACCCTGAGACGAAGTGGTTAAGTCTCATGTGCCTGTAATTTTAGTGGCTCGCAAGTACTGCTACCGGAACACACTGTTATATAGGTGCTTAGCGACAGATTTTCAACTTGAGGATTGTAGTTAGCCAGTCGAATATTCGCAAAATGCCCTTTCACCATGCGGTGAAGCTCAGTGGAGTGATAGGGATCGAACTATGGACCTGCCGCACGGCAGTCCAGTAGTAGCTATTAGGTAAGTAGCCTAATTTCAAGCAGACGATGTTGCGGGGTATAGTAGCGTAGGAAAAACACTAAATATGTATTCGACACAGTTAATAATTTATTATTCAATATTCATAAAGGCCTAATGTAATAAATTAGCTAGGTTAATGAATATTCTAGAATAATTTGTACTGAAATAGCATCTAGACTTTCAATTTCAGACTGGATATTATTTTTGTTGGAAGTAGGTACGCCTCCAACTTTTATACGCGATATCTAACTTTTACATTGGTTTGACGGGTTCAATACCCACAGAAGAAAAAAGGCAGGGCCTTAGAATGAAAAAAAAACGAACTAAGAAATAAAGTTCGATCATTATTATATGAGCCACTTCATTATGAAAATTATTATTTTTAGTAGTTGGCAGTTAGTATCTTGTATCTACAGGCAACATAGCACGTTTTTTCGAGTAAATTTATTAATTAATATGTCAGGTACATATTAATATATAAGGATGTAAATCGTCTTTCGTCATTCGGATAATATCACACTTCTTGGTCGGCCATCTTTGAAGTAAGTAAGGGCAAAACGATACATAAAATAATAACAGAAACCATTTAAATGATCTTGCTTATAATATGGGTTTGGAAAATGGGTTATAAATTATATGTTCTTTGTTAGGTGGGTTTGGATAATTATATCTTCATGCTGCCATCCTAAGACAACAATGGAGACCGAAAGCTTAACGTGCCCTCCGAAGCACGGAAGCGCTCAGTAGTGATGTCACTAGCGGTCACCCACCAAACTCATGACCGCTGACGTTGCTTAATTTTGCTGATCGGTTAAGAACAGCTAAGCAAACTTCGCTACGAGCGCTTCAAATGCTATGAGCGCTTCGTTACATTACTCCCGAATATGCCATATTAATTAGGATTTTTAACGCAGCATGCCCTGCAAGTCCTGCAACGTAGTATATCATTATGATCTGACCGCTTCATAGGTATACAGAGTAATCTTTTTTAGGATTCTGTACTAAAATGCCTATCAGTAAGCCTCGGCTGTCTACCGTCCGTCCGTCTATCCGACCTTTGAAGAACTACATGTTTAGATCATGGCATAGGTAGCTGGTTCAAATTTTCATAGAATTTATGTTAGAATTGCGGAGTATCTAACAATTAATAACAAAACGTTAAAAATAAAAGGGAATTGTGTTTTTTTGTATAGACTATTACTTTTATATAATATATATACAGGGTTATTGGTAATTCGACCTATTCCTGGTAGTGGGTTATATGAGGGATCAAAACATAAAATTAAGCCCCTATCCAAAAATCAACCATTTCTGATATAAATTAAATTAAAGATTTTTTTTAATTGATCGAGGAAAGGTAACTTAAAAATTAATAATAAAAAAATTAGATCATGGTTTTGATCAATGGTTTTTGTATTGTTACATAGCAGAGACATCAGGCAATAATTATGAGTAAAAAACTAGCACTAGGTGTCCTCATCACATAATACAAGACGGAAACATCGCTCGTCGTTATAGCATGGTGGTAGGGCATTTTGCAAATGCCCGCCTGTCACTCTCCAGTAGAAAATCTGTCGCCAAGCACCTAACGGTGTGTTCCGACAGCTTTCCTTGAGAGCCAGTAATTCTAGGTTAGCCTGAACCACATGTACGACCACATCATCACTTACCATTAGGTGAGATAGTGGTCAAAGGCTAACCTATAAAGCGTAAAATAACAATCAGATATAATAACTTGAATGTAACTAAAATAAAATATACGTATGTTTAATAATAACAAATATTTTTATTTTACGATAACATCAAATTAATATTTTAATAAAACACTTAAAAAATATAAAAATATATGTAGTGACAATTCCGCCTAATTTTCCTGCTAAGTCACAAACGCCACGCAGCCAAACCGGAAGAATTTTTGACGCGTTCGTTTCTACACGAAGCATCCTCAGGCGGTCTTGACTCTACGAGCGCACGATCGAGAAAATGAATTTCCTGTTTGGTTCCGTTTCTTCCGGTTTGGCTGCGTGGCGTTAGTGACGTCACGTCGGCTTAACAGGAAAATTAGGGGGAATTGTCACTAGGTATATACTTTTATATTTTTTAAGTGTTTTATTAAAATATTAATTTGATATTTTCTTACAATATTTTAAAAATATTTGTTATTATTAAATATGGATTTCCACAAAGTAACGCCTGAATCTATTCATTATACCTATGTTTGTTGTTATATAAACGACTACTTAGTTGGTCTTGAATTTAGGATAACATTTTACTGAACTATTATCTATCTGTTGATTGAAGAACTGTATGCCTCATCTAGGAGATAAGTAAGAGTAAGTAACAAGTTCCGCTGGAAGTAGATCATTTCCTGGACAATTCTTCTTCTCAAGCGTTAATACTATAATATTCCTTGGAACTTATTTACTTTTAACGGATTAAGCGTGTTAATATTACATTATTTTTATCACAGACGTTTTCTAACGATTTTCATCATAAAGCCAATTTGTGGTTACGGGTAGAATTCCGTACCTAATGTGTAACAAACGCGATTTACGTTAATAATACAAAAGGCTATAGGTATATATATGTAATAACTTATTGAGGTCGACTGATACAATTTAATCCTCATTCTTGAGGACCATGTCATGATTATTAAATAGCTAAGTAATATAAAAAAAACAGAAGTCGATTCACTTTTAGGATTTCGAACCCAAAAGACAAAACGGAACCCATTATGGAGGCGCCAATACATAAGAAGGTCGCATCAAAAAACTTTTCTGCACAATAGCATATGGATGTCATCATCGAGAGCGCATTTTGTGAAGTTATATGTATATGCATATATAAAGAAATAAATGAGTTCTAAGGCCGGAGACAAACATTATTTGATAAAAGAGTTGAGAATAGGAAGATGTTAAGGTTTCTGTATTTATATACAGGATGAGACAGGTTTTAGGAGTGGAGCTGCGTATTCAACTTACTGAGTCTCTGATATTGTCAAAATTAAATTATATGGACACGGTTATTGGCCCACGGCTACGGAGCAAAACAGTAAAGATTGTGCAACGAGTCCAGAATGCCTGTGCTAGGTTTTGCTTCGAGATACCGTTCAGGTCACATGTGACACCATTCCTGAATAGGCATTCGCTCTGAAAAATGCAGCATCGTCGTAAACTGCACTTAGCGTGTCTTCTTTTTGGTGTCGTAAAATACAAACAGCCAAGTTATCTATATAAAAAGCTGTCTTGGAAGTTGAGGCCCCACTTGTCCCGCCAATGCTCTATGCAGCTGGTTACAGAGCAACACAGCTCAGCCGCCTTCAGGGGCAGCTTCCGCTATGCTGCGACCAAGTGTTGGAATAACATTCCGCCGCCGATAAGGAACCTGCAGAGTATAATTTTATCTATTATTCATACTGTATTTGTTGTCTGTTTTCTTTAAAATAACTCTGTTTTCTTTAGTAGAATTGGTAACCGTAAGATGTATTTTATTTAAATTTTATCGTTTTTTTTGTTTGGTTTTGTAAGAGTTATTTTTATTTTTACATTTTTGTTGTAAGACGTGCGTAACGTCACCTGCCGGTCCCTACGGAAGATCAGCGCTGGTTGTTAACAGCCAGCATTATGCTGAGTTGGGGCCGGTTTGTGGCAGGAAACTATTGCTTTTGATTTCTATTTTTGTATGTGCTTAGTTTTAGTTTTCTGTTACAAATAAATTATATTCTATTCTATTCTATACGAGTAGGTACGTATGCCCCATAGGGTGGCGGGCTAGAATCGCGCCCGCCATATCATTTTGTGATATGAGTCACAAGAGGAAAGGAAAAAAATAGTTTTTGTTTTTATTGCTGATATACGATACGATACAATGTGGTCGAAGGTGCTAACAGGCTTAACCTAGAATACTATGCTACTGGGAAACGAGGCAGTATATTTCGTGTGCATAGTGTCATTGTAAAGTTATGTCAGCAATGCTAGTGGACTAGCTAATGCGGTGGACCCACATAGATATAGGTCAGCGTAGGAACATACCTTTCTACACAAATGCACTGCATAGCTTCGTAGGCATTTGTACTGATTACAAATATAGATAACAGTATAGTATGTATGTACCTGTATATCCGCTAAACTACGAATAAAAAAACCTCTACGACCTAATTACCTTTACTAAAGTAGGATTTTTGTTGTTTTGAAAAAAAAACGTTGGACAATCAGCCGTATAGGTAAAAAGTGAATTCATCAAATTTGTTCACAAATGTCTGCTTTGGTCCTGTTCTTCTAGGTGAAGTCAACTCATCGCACCCCTTATTTTTTCTGACAATCCCTCTGACTGAAACTGACGACATCAGTGTTTTTTTAGCACACTCCATTAAAGACCAATGCTCACCCTTTGGCCACACAAAAAATGTGTGTTTATACGTCTTCATCACCAACAGCTTTTCGGAAGTACTCTAAGATTTGCGAGGAGGTTTCTTAACAGGATATACAATGTCCTTCGTTCGAAGATCTCGTTTCGAGCTGGTTCGAAGGTTCCAGCCTCCATATTACGAAAATAATAATTTCGTAACAATAGACAAAAACTAATTAAAACTCTCTAACAATAACTATAAACGATAAAAACAATAACAAATAACAACGAAATTCAACAATATCTCGGAACATAATCGAAGAAAAATAATCACTCGAATCTAAAAATTTATATACAAATTACGAATAAGCGAAAATGGTGTCAGCTGGAAAATGTCGACGATCCCGCCAGTGTGGCAATAAGAAACTAAAAAATATTACACTATTAGGTGTTACGCGCACAAGAAGTGTTTATTTTAGTTAATACTAATGTAATCAATTAGAGCTTAAAATTATTTTTTAAAATAAATGGTTCATCCGTTTCTCAAAAAAGTACAATTACTTTTAATTTTTTTTGCGCGGTTAACCTAGGACCAGAAAACCAGAGTATGGGGGTGTCGCGTACACTCGTTACTAGCTTTTATAGAGTTTAGGCGCGAAAATCGGAAATGGAACATCTTTGATAATGTAATCTTGAATTAATGATCATTGACATTTTTGTTCTGGTGTCATAATGTGTATTAATTGTGGGTTATAAACTGTTGATAGAAAGGATGCACGAATGTATACATATCTTAGCAATGTTACTTCTGGTGTTATTGCTATTGAAAATTGCTTTTGCACAGGCAGTGCAGCAAAAACTCATTTAATAACTGTAGAGCGTGCCCACTGTGCCATCCTAAAAGTTCTTCCGATGACAGCTCAGATGCTATCGGTGGTTTTGTGCGGTGGGCGGTGAAAGCGACGGAGGCAGATGTAACAGACTACAACTTAAAAATAGCTATAACAGATCGCAACGAAGAGGTCGTGGAGGACATGTTGAATAGAAAGAGGACCACGGAGTCAGTGGCAGGTCCATCCGGGACAAAATGAAAATAACTGTAAAGATTAAAGAATAAATTAATGTTAAAATATTTTGTGTAAAATATCGAATCAAATAGGATTAAGCATGTTATTAACTAACTTACACTAACCAACATCTAAGTGTTAAAAGTCAATGATGAATGGAGAATGATTTTGTAAAATTGTTTAATATAATAAAATAATAATCAATCAAAAAAGAGTACGGACCAAGAGTCTGTAGTGCATTGTTAACTAAATATATAAACAAAATAAAAAAAAGTTCTATATATACCTATCTTATAGACAGTCAACCACTACTTATCATGAAGAGAATAATGTCAGAAAGCTATTCATTTACGAAGGCTTAAGGCGTTATGACAGAAAAGTTGTTCGAACATTGTTATTATTTTTAATATTGTTATGTTTGCAATAACGCCTGCTCGCGGATTACATTACAAAATTACAAATTTACGAGAAAAAACAATATAATCATGTCCATCCCGATACGATGGTTAAATAAAGGACGAGAGGAAAAATTGGAGTTATGAGTCATTGTCATGTTAGCTCAAACGGTCAGAGCATACCCCAGCTATTCGATGTCCGGTGGATGGACGCGGGTTCGAATCCCACACATGGCTATAATTTTTTCTCGTAAATTTGTAATTTTGTAATTGTTATTATTATTATGAGCTTTAGCCGTGGCATTAATCGTCGGCTAAAAATTATACCGTCATTGGTTTTGGCTCAAGCTTGAATATCACTGCATGGTGTATTGCGTTTGCTCATGCAGCTGGCTAGCCAACCACACTCCTTCTGAGGAATTGTCACCACCCAAGAATCCTGCCAAGCGCGTGGCTTATAGCAATCCCACCTTCCCCCCTCAACGGACGAGACTTCAAAAGTGGACGTTCCAGAACGGCCCGTGTGATCATTTTTAGCGTTTGTGAGTGTTATTTTTGGCACCGATAGACTATCCGAACGCACTAATAGATTGGTTCAGTTAAGTGTCTCTGGTGTCTCTCATTATCTTATTTGAATAATACGTATTTAACGGGAATTTATGGTATACGTATTTATGGTATTACGGGGATTTATGGTATACGTATTTATGGTATTACGGGGATTTATGGTATACGTATTTAACGGGAATTAATCGCGATACAAATTTTATCCGTATTATGATATAAGTCCCGTTGTATAACGGTACTTATATTAAGAGTGGAGTGCACGGAGCTCTTTCCATACAACGTAGTTGCGTCATATTTTAAATACCAAGTTTCAACCTCGTTGAAATTTTGCACGCATATTGCTGACCCTAATTTATATGCTTCTGGTTTGCCAGATTTTCGATTGTTTATTTATTTTATCTCTATATGTCAAAAATATTTTTTTGAATTATTTTTAAGAAAATTAATTTTATTGAAATCTGGCAAACCAGAAGCATAGATATTAGGATCAAGGATATACATGCAAAATTTCACCGAGTTTAAACCCTTAGTATGACGAAAGTACGTTTGTATGGAAAGCGCTGCGTGAACTCCACTCTTAAGTTTTTACTTATAACTTTGTGTTCAAGGCACGAAAACCTTAAAGTTACTATTGAATTAAAAACACGAAGGGACGAGTTCATTCGTGGAATAAAATCACATTTTGACAATAAACACAATAGGCATTGCTTGGAAAATATCTTTTATAATATTATTGAAGCAATGATGGCCGAGTGGACACTGCTGCCGCAAGTCCATGGTTCAATCCCCACCGCCAGCTTGAGCTTCACCCATGGTAGAAAGGCATTTTGCGAATGCTCGCCAGGCTAGGTGCCACCTTCATGTAAAAATCTGGCGCCAAGCACCTAACAGTGCAGTGTTCCGTTCCGACAGCAGTCGTTGAGAGCCAGTAAAATTATATGTAGGTACTTACATGAGATTTGACAACTGTATGTCTTAAGGTGACGGGCGCAGTGCAATCGTCACTTGTGACAAAATGGATCTGTTCTAGGCGTAGGTTAACCTGCTTAACAAAAAAAGTTATATGTGATAAAACACAATTATTTTACAAAACTATTACAAAACTACAATTTCTTTTGTTTTATTTGAAACTAATCTTAACTTTGAATTAGCACATGATGCGAATGCCCGCCTAGCTACCACCCCTAAGTAGAAATTCTGTTGCCAAGCACCTAACGGTGTATTCCAACAGCTGTCCATGAGGTCCTTCTAAGGTAGCCTTGTAACACCTTCGATCGCATTATTATTTTACCTTCAGGACAGTGGTCAATGCAATAAAAAAAATGAATTGATTGTGTACCTATACAGTAGTAACGGTATCTATAGTTTTTAAATACCCAGCAATACAATAATATTTTGAAGCAGTGATGGCTCAGTGGCATTAGCTATGGACTGCCGCGCAGCAGGTCCATGGTTCGAATCCCGCCCAGAGCTTGAGCTTCACCGCATGGTGGAAGGGCATTTTGTGAATGCCCGCCTGGCTAGCGACCACCCTCAAGTAGAAAATCTGTCGCCAAGCACCTAACAGTGTGTTCCGGCAGCAGTCCTTGAGAGCCAGAAAAATTACAGGCTAATGAGACCTAACAACTGGACGTCTCAGTGTGACGGGCACAGTGCAATTCGTTGCTGACGAAATGCGTCTGTTATAGGCAGAGGTTAGTCCACTTAACATCAGGTGGGCCTCGGGCTTGTTTCGTCACAATAACATAATAATAAAAAAATAAAAAAAAAAACCCATTCACTAGTTATATTTTAAGGTACCTAACTTTTAATGTGGGACGAGCCTAATGCTATCCATCAACATTTCTTATCTCTAGACAGCTACGATATTATATTGTATTTTTTGCGAAGAAAAATCAATAGCTCTGTCTTACCCAGGCCAATTATCGAATCCTGATGAATTACTCGACTAAAAGAAGCCTTGAAGCAGAAGAGGTTTCAAACCATGTTAAAATTAAAAACAGCTGATACCTACTTATCGTTATAAGACATTTTTGGGTACTCGTACCACAAATTATATAGATATCTCGTACAATGACGGCTAAACTTTGCTAAATTCTTGACAGCCTTACTGTCTGTTCTTAATTCAAAAAATAATCATAACCACAGATCACGTAGAAATGTTTGTAGTATAGCTTTAATGCAATGAGAACATCAAACACTTTCTGACGTACCTGTACTGTACACATTCATACATTATGTTGATGTGACCTTAAAAGGCGGCTATGGTACTGGTTCACCATGTTTTAGAAAGTTAACACCGCCTCACTCCCACATACAATACAATACTATCACCCATCTCACTCTACTATGCTACAAGATTTCATTCACACGACTCATTATTTCTTGAGTTCCACACATATTTGCGCGCACGATGATTTACGCCGTAAAATAAATAATATATTATTATTTTTATGTGAAGTGTGCAATATTTATAAAAATGGAAGAAACAGAGGCTCACGTAAGTAAAAAAAATATGGAATTGAATTAAGCTCGTGTAAATTTGTGATTTCTTTAATGCATAATACTTCGTAACTTTGTTAGCTGCTATTTACTATAATAAAATGTTATTATTAAGAAAACACAGCTCTGATATATAAAAAAACATATTACTACCTAGATTCATTAAGTTAGGATATGTCCAATTCATATATGTATTTAGAGAAATAATAATACGAAGACATTAAATTAAAAAGCCGTCTTATTTGTAACATTTTATATAAATATTTGGTTTAATTAATATTAAATAAAGCTTGCACTTTTTATTATTTTGTTTGTAAAGTTCAGAACAGTGTAGGATCTCAGTTCGCGGCGAATTTCTAGCATAATTTTAGTTAAGTATACAATCCAACAAAAATATTAATAATAGCAATATTATGTCGAATAGATTAGCCTATTTGTGGTCGAATGTGGTAAACGGTAATTAATGGAAACAATGGAAATTTTTGTTCATGATTGTGTGATATTCACAGCCGATTTTTAGGGGTAAAATTGCAACGGGGTCTTAAGGATAGCTACCGCAACACATTTAGGTGTTTTCTACTGTGATAGCTAGCCAGACGTGTACTCGCAAAATATGGCTTAGCAATGAAGCAGAAATGGCACAGTGGCATTGGCTATGGACTGTTCAGTTCAATGAAATTACAGGCACATGAGATTAAACAACTATTTTTCACGGTGACAGGCGCAGTGTTATTCGTGACTTGTGGCGAAATGCAGCTGTTATAGGCAGAGGTTAGTCCGCTTAACATCAGGGTGGACCTCGAGTTGTTTCCGTCACAATAAAATAAAAATAAAAATAAAATAATAGTGAGCCTTCAATACACGAAAGCTCAATTGTACTCGTAAGTGCAAAACTGGCGGTATCCCAATCCAAGTAGTAACCGACTAAGCAAGTTCCGCTACGAACGCTACAAAAGCCACCAAGCCCGAGATGGCTCTCTAGAGCAAGACTTCTTGGCAGGACCATCTAGTGGCTTTTGAAGCGTTTTCGCATATTTTGAACCGCTACCAAGCAGTCTTTTCAAGACGGCTCTCTTGACCTAAACTTCTTGATGGTTTGATGTATCTGCATTCAAGCTGTATAGGGGTTACATAGTATTTGTAGGCTTTTGTTATTCACTATAAAAATACCTACAAAAGCCACCAAGCCAGAGTTGGCTCTCTAGAGCAAGACTTCTTGGCAGGACCATCTAGTGGCTTTTGAAGCGTTTTCGCATATTTTGAACCGCTACCAAGAAGTCTTTTCAAGACGGCTCTCTTGAGCTAAAGTTATTGATGGGTACCACCGTAGTGTTAGGTAATCTGCATTCAAGCAGTATAGGGTTTACTTAGTATTTGTAACTAATGTGTTTAGGTTTCAATAGCATTGTGACTAATGTGTTTAGGTTTGCATGGTGGTAGGGCATTTTGCGAATGCCCGCCTGGCTAGCTACCACCCTCAAGTAGAAAATCTGTCGCCAATCAAATTTTTTTACTACGCTACTACTGTAAGCTGTTTCTTTATGTTTATTTTATTTGTGATCCGCTTTATTATCTATGTCTCTCGGCAAACATCCGTCCGAGTAGGTATATGCTGAAAACCAGCGCAACGCACGTTAGTGCTTAACATATGCGTTGCACAATGCTGAGCATACTCCTTTTGCCTTTTGTTTTATTTATTTTTAATTGTTTGTCAATTATCTTATGTTTGTAATTTTTTTTTTCTGTGTATGAAGGCTATAAATGGCTATTTTATTTTATTTTTATCTTTTCGTGTTTTAGTTCCATGGAACTAGTGGGAGCTTTTTTCTCACTAGTTCCATGGAACTGGGCACTGGAACTAGTGAGAACGATTTTTCTCATTAGTTCCATCATTGCAATATGGAAGCCCAATGCAGTGCAGCATTAACATATCACGCATAAAAAAAAATAGTTAAACAACTGTGCGATCGAGACGTGAGGACTGATAGCTCAATCGCCGTGCAGTGCCACGCAGAACTCGGAGTGACAAAGTAACTGTAATAGTGAAGTGACGCTTATGACTACATTAAGTTGTTAGAAGAACTGCTCGTACGTCGTACCTGTATCATCCTCATATCAATGTCCCATATTTGTGGGCTTGATGTTTACGTTTAAATCTATACTTCTATACTTTTATTTTTATTGCTCATAGGTAAGCCTTTGACCACAATCTCACCTGATGGTAACTGATGATGTGGTCGAAGGTGTTAACAGGCTTAGGATTTCTGGCTCTCAAGGACAGCTGCCGGAACACACCGTTAGGTACTTGGCGACAGATCTTCTACTTGAGGGTGGTCGCTAGCCAGGCGGGCATTCGCAAAATGCCATAACACCATGCGGTGAATCTCAAGCCCGCGGCGGGATTCGAACCATGGACCTGCTACGCGCCAGTCCATAACCAATGCCGTTGAGCCATCACTGCTTCAAAAAATACTAATATTATAAAGAGGAAAGATTTGTATTTTTGTATGCAACGAATAAACTTAAAAACTACTGGATCGATTTGGATGAAATTTGGTATGGAAATAGTTTGAGATCCAAGGAAGGACATAGGATAGGTTTTATCCAACTGTGCAAAAAGAGGCTAATGGTTTTGCGCGATAACCGATGTAGTAGAAAGCTAGTTTTAAATAATGTTAGTAGCTTTAAGCTTAAAGTAGGCACCTATGTTTTCTCTAGAAACTGATGTGCTTCCTCACTTTTGCCAGTTAGTAAAAATACAATTACAAGATAAAATGGTATACAAAGATCTCACTTTTATTAAATATTAAACGTAAGGTAGGTTATCATTTAATGAAAGAGAGATCTGTGCAGATCTTATAATAAAATTTCACATCTATTTCAGGAAAAGAAACGTAAAGACGTCAATGAAAATGTGCCAAATAAAAACACGGAACAGGAAAATCCAATGAGAAAAGGAAACGAAATAAATCAAGATAAAATTGGAAAGGGACCCAATGATAGCGTGAATTTACTTCTCTTGGTATGTATAACAGGTGTCACGCTTGGTATCCTCCTTCAGGTTATAAACGCACAGAACAGATACAGAAAAGACGACGTTAAAACGAAGAAATATTGGGCATATTCACGATATAACGATGTAGACAATAAAAACGGTGTCCTAAAACACGTCCATTTGGTCCTAGAAAGAGTTGGGTACGAGAAAAGTACGAACCAGACTCCTTGGAATCTGCTCTGGTCCCACGACTACCCTTTCAGATCTCTCTACCCTTCTCTGAACAAATTAAAACCGAACCAGAGAGTCAATCACTTCCCTGGCATAGGTTTTATAGCCAACAAAGTAGATTTAGCAACGACTCACTCCAAACACATCCCGAAAGCGTTCGAACTGCCAAAAAGCAAGGAAGCATTCCTCAAATATGCATCGGGGAATAAAAACGCGCTGTTTTTGGAGAAACACAATCAGCACAGAGGTGTGTATTTGAAAAACGTGAGTGAAATAGACTTGGCAAGCGGTGAGAGTTTCGTCCAGGAGTTCGTGCCGAACCCTTTCTTAGTGGATGGACATAAGTTCGATATTGGCGTGTATGTTGTGATGACGTCGGTCAACCCGTTGAGGCTCTATTGGTATAAAGGCGATGTATTATTCAGGTAGCTGTATTTGTTATTTATTCAGAGCTACACTCAAATTAACATGCACAAAAGAGCGCACACAGTAACATGCTTACTAATATGGGTTTCTGTGGTTCTAAACTATAGCCAGTAGCATATACTATAAAAAAACAATTTAGAGTTTCATGCATCGTACTGCATCGAATTTTTCATTCGCCAATACTGTAACAGCCAGATTATCAACTGCTGAACACAGCCTCCCCGATTATGGGGGATTTTCCATAATCCCCACGCTTAGCAGGCGTCTTGGGGATCGCAGTGTGAGATATCCGTTCCTCAGAGAGCGCTGAAAGATCTGTACAGTTGCAGTTTAAAAAGGTGTAACAGTTTATTCAGTAAGTATACCTACCTCAAAAGATAAATGGCTGAAATTGATTAAATTTAAATAGACCCGAAAATCGGAGATAGACCCTTTCACCAAATATCGCAGGGTCTAGTAAAAAGAGTAGTGGATTCGGATTTGGACTGCCTATGAGTCCAAATGCTTTTATTGTAGTAGTTGTAGTGTTGTGTATAGTTCGTAGTATTTTGTAACGAAAGGCATACCGCTGGTATAAAAAAAAAAGTAAAAAGATATACACATAAAAATCTTAGACAGATTTTATAACTAACAGCTGACTAATAGCAAGATTTTTGAAGCACTCGTTCTTCGGCTCTGCTGCAAGCTGTGAGACTCAATTACTTGGGACTTGACTGATTTGAAGCGCCGCAGCGAAGTTTGCTTATCCATTAGTAACCGATCAAGTTAAGCGACGTCCGCCGCGGTCATGACTTGGATCGGTGACCGGTAGCGAAATTAGTACTGCCCGCTTCCGTGCTACAGAGGCCACGTTTAGCCGTCCGTCCCTAACGGTGTGTTCCGGCAGCTAATATATTTTTAGAGCCAGTAATTATAGGTTAGACTGAACAACATCTTTGACCACATCATCACTTACCATCATATAGTGGTCAAAGGCTAGCCAAAACTAGCTACATTGGTAAAAAAATATTGAGCAGCAGATCCACTCTACTCCACAATTACCACCCTCAAGTATAAAATCTGTCGCCAAGCACCTAACGGTGTGTTCCGGCAGCAGTCCTTGAAAGCCAGTGAAATTACAGGCACATGAGACTTAACAACTATGTCTCAAGGTGACGGGCGCAGTGCAATTCGTGACTTGTGACTAAATGCATCTGTTATAGGCAGAGTCGTAGTTAGTCCGCTTAACACCAGGTGGGTCTCGTGCTTGATCCATCACAATAACATAAAAAAAATGAAATCCAGTGATGGAATTAATCTACATTTTACTCTACCATCCTTCATCAAAGAATTTGTTTATATAAGGATTTAATTTTCTATTTTGTTCCACTTACCACAGTCTTAGTTATGATTTAGGGTCTATATCCATAACAACAATCAAATATTTCCCTTTCCAGGTACTGTCCTTTAAAGTATTACCCGTTGGACCCCCAGAACCTCGACAAGTATGTGATAGGGGATGACTACCTACCGACTTGGAAGGTCCCCTCGCTGGCGCACCCCTATTCCGCGCTAGGGGTGTCAATGAAGGATGCGTTTGATATCTACGCCGCTTCAAAGGTATGAACGAAATATTTCTAGCACGCATGGTTTCGATTCCTACCTCAGGAATTTTGTTATTGTTGCTGCCTTACATAGTATAAAGGGATGGTAGCCCAGTGGCAGTCAGTGCCGTGCTCTGTGACGGGTTTAATCCTGGGGCATGAGCTTCTGCAGATTGAAGGTTATTTTACAAATGCTCGCTTTGTACCATCAAGTAGAAAAGTATTTCGCAAAGTCTAGTTCAGTAGTGTAAGTACCCAGTGTTATAATTTTGTTTTCAACGCCCTTGCTCGTAAAGTGAGCTTTATTATATCGTTCTTAGGGCCATAAACCGAACTATAACACCTTCGTGCATAATAATAATTATTATACACTAGTGCGTAATAGAATTATCCCTACAAAGTTAAGTTAGTACCTAACTGCAAGTTATATGCGAGTAAACAGAGCATTTTCAATTTAACCGGGTAATACAAATTTGTAACATCAAAGAGGTTTATATGTAATCAACCTTCATACATTTGCCGCGCGAAAAAAAAAAAACTTGCACGCTTTTTCCATAATTTTTGCATGTTGTTTGTATCGCATTTGTGCAATATATATTTTTTTCCCTTGCAAGGGTGTTGAAAAAGTGCATATGAAACTCGTGAGCAACTTGCTCATTTACGACAAGTAGGAGTTAATAGTTGTGGAATCCATAATGATGATTGAAGGCTGATATATATGTATATATAGTACGCATCTGTGATTACCACAGATAAGTACATAATTGTTTGCTAGCGTAATATCTTTATGAACAATTTTTGACAAAAAATCTGCGTCACGTAATACGCTTCGAGCAGGTTAGTTTCTCGATGTTAATACGTGACGCAGATTTTTTGTCAAAAATAGTTTTTTGTTTACTGTTGATTATTTGTTCATGTTATAAATATACTCATTTTTATTATAACAACTTTTTTATTTATAAGGCATTCATTTTATCAGTATTTAGATGTAACATTCTATAGCGGGGCAAATAAAGCTTTATCCGTGCCATCTGCCCCGTCAAACGCGATACCGGGGTAAATGATACTGAATGTGTGCCACCCTCCTAGTTAAACTCCAACACCGTGACCAAAGGTGTCGATGAAACTGTTTTTCCCATCTGGGGTAGAGCGGGACAAAGACACCGGGGCGGATGGGAGCAAGTCATACACTCAGCTGATTTACGCCTTCGCTTACGGCTCGGGCTGCAACACACAGCCTCGTGTATAATGAGCAACTTAGCTCACTTGTATCATAATCTACTATTGTAAACTTTAACCTCACGCAAATGTTTGATGATTGATCACAATATACCAGTAGGTATATTGTTTAAAATCCATCATACTGTAATATTATAAATACGACAGTATATGTCAAGTATAACAAACCTTAGCTGCTTATAGGTGTGTGTGTTCGCTATAAATGCTGAAGAGATTATGATAAAATTCGTAAGAACCTATACAGTGCATTAGCAAACACTTTAGTGAATGCTGAGCAGATTTTGATGATAGTTGGTAGATATAGCCTAATGCCTATACAAATACTGTAGGTCCATGAAGAACGCATAGGATACATTTTTCCGAGATTTTGAAGCATTGATGGCTCAGTGGCACTGGCTATGGACTGCCGCGCAGCAGGTCCATGGTTCGAATCCCGCCCAGAGCTTGAGCTTCACCGCATGGTGGAAGGGCATTTTGCGAATGCCCGCCTGGCTAGCGACCACCCTCAAGTAGAAAATCTGTTGCCAAGCACCTAACGGTGTGTTTCGGCAGCAGTCCTTGAGAGCCAGTGAAATAACAGGCAAAATGAGACTTAACAGGTATGTCTCAAGGTGATGGGCGCAGTGCAGTCCGTCACTTGTGATGAAATGCATCTGTTATAGGCAGAGGATACCGCCTAACATCAGGTGGGCCTCGCGCATGTTCCATCATAATATAATAAAAAATAAATTAAAAAAAAACATTTAACAGTTACTGTCAAAATGTCAGTGAAATTAAAAGATACGATTACGAACTTGCATAGGTAAGTGTTAATACGTGAACAGTTATCTTTAAGGTGAGCATGCACCATATTGAAAATGCGGTGGAATTATAAAAACATTTCAAGAATTATAATTAAATTAAATGAAACGAAACTAAATTAAATGAATTTTGAGGACATATCGTTGTGCTTGAATTATCTACATTCTATATCATATAAGCAGAAGTATCTCAGCACTCAACCTACACCTGACATATTTAGATCCCATATAAGATAGGGCGAGTCTATTGCCAGCTACAAGGCAGTTCCAGACTTCGAGTTGCTACTGAAAATTTCTTTGTTAGAAAACCGCGATTCCGACCCAGTGTTTGTACCTAGGACCTTATGGTTTCAAAGCAACGCTATAACAGACACGCAAAACTGTCTAGTACTAGCTTCGCACCACGGTTTCACCCTCGTAGACAATGATGAAAAATGAAATTTTAGGCCCTAGGCACGTCTGCGAGGCTCAATTAGTGGAGCTATTTGGACTTAGATGTAGCCGTTTAGACCCAACTAGTTTTGTAGAGTGAAAAAATACTCCAAGGCTCAATTCGCGCGCTAGGCGACGAAGACTCTTTTTAAACGACTGCCCAAAAAGGAATGTTATGTTTCAGGGCTCATGTATGTTTGTCAGTTTATTTATTCCACTGTAAGTTCTAAACGGCTAAACCGATTTTAAGATTTTTCTTGATAGTACAGTGAGAAACTACATGAAAAAAAAAATTTCTTCCAAACCCATTGATTGGGTTATCAAAATGATGGTATTTAAAAACTTTTTCAAAAATATATACAACTTGTATTATTAATTTCAGTGGAAAGATAAAACTTTAAACAAATGATTTACAGTCGGGTTTTATACACTTGTTCTGATAGCGTATCGACTTATGAGCATGCTTATTTACCAATCTATCACCTTTTCTGGTATTTCGAGGATACATTTCACTCGCTGTATTATAAAGGTAGCTGTGTACACCAAATCCTAATCCGTTTTTGCTGCGACAATAAAATATCAGTAGTAATTTTCATAAGATGGCATTACCCTATTGTGATGAAATGAACCACAATAATGGTTCTGTGTAGGTGTAACCTTCAGGCACTTTCATGAAACGTTTTATTAAAAACCCACGCCGCGTCTGGGTGAATGTATGTTATACTTACTTAAGTAACATTTATTATCTTACGACATCAATCTACAGCCGCGGAGGAGGAAGATCGGGAATCTCTGGAAGATTCGATCTTAGGCAGCGTTCAAATCAAACGAAGGTAGTCGGTGGACGACTGTGAGCGAGCGCTACACAGTTTACTGCTTCTCCGTACATATACCTACGCTTTTTTTAACCGATCAACTAAGTATAGCAACGCCCGCTACGATCATGACTTGGATGGGTGACCGCTAGTGACATTACTACTGAGCGTGCCACATGGTTCAGACTCTGAACCATGTGGCACGCTCAGTAGCCCTCTGAACTTCAGAGGGCTCGCGGTCCCGGTAGTTGTCTATAAATGGCATTCGTTATAGCATGCGGGTAGGGCATTTTGCGAATGCCCCACGAGTAGATACCAGCCTCAAGTAGAAAATCTGTCCCCAAGCACCTAACGGTGAGTTCCGCGCTTGAGAGCCAGTTATTCTAAGTTAGCCTAAACAACATTTTCGACCACGTCATCACTTCCTATCAGGTGAGATTGTGGTCAAAAGCTAGCATCAACTATAAAAAATACACTATTTCGATCAAAGCGAACCGAAAATATGTAGTCGTGATTTCACGTTCAAACTGGGCCTCATAATGAACCTGCTCACAGTCGGTGGCGGACTATACATTTGGTTTGAACCTAGCCTTAGGCCCATTTGCGCCAACGAGGACACGCGAGTAAAACTCGAATTAAGTCTGTGATTAAGGGCCTGTTTCAGAATGTTCGAGTAAGTTCCGGTTATACTACCCAACATTTAAAATTGTGTTGTGTAGCGGTACATAAACATAGTATGATTAATGTTTATTAATAAATTACCAGGACTATGACTTAAGTACCTACGTATTTTGCTATTATTTTCTGGTCCCTAAGTAACCTAAGAATGAAAATATCAAATATCTATGAATGAGTTTCGAAGAATCTTTTCAGAAATCTTATCAGAAATACACACAAATATCACCTCTACGTCGGGCGATACAGAGTAAATATTGTCTTGATCACTTTCAATGTGTCAAGGGTCCCAAAATGCTAACACAACCCTTTGTAGGCAGATAACTTGACCTATGCCTTTTCTGTTCCCTGCAGGAGATGCGTAGGCGATAATGACGAACTACGCCTATAGGCAAAAGAACAATACTGAATAGCTCGTACAACTATAATAAACATGTTCTTTGTACCTAGTTATGATGGAAAGGGTTGGAAAATATGTTGCCAAAAGGGATGGCTGTGACTGTAACTAAAAAAAATCGGCCTACTATGACTATCTATTAATTAGGATCCCGAATCGCCGCAACACGTGAAAGAGAAAATGTTGGATGGTTTTTACTTTAATATCAGTAAAAAACTTCAATTTGTTATATAAATAGGATAGTTAATTATATACAGATTCCTACATAGTACTAACATATGCCCGTGGGGTGCCGGACTAGAATGTCAACCCCCCATCTCTACCCGTGGGTGTCGTAAGAGGCGACTAAGGGTAACATACCAGCAGGTGGGCAGGAGCACTTTCTGAGGAACTGATATCTCACATTGCGATTCCCAAGCCGCCTGCCCAGCGTGGGGATTATGGCCCCCCGTATTGGGGGAGGCTGTGTTCAGCAGTGGACTATCCGGCTAATACAGTGCAGTACAGTACAGTACTAACTATAATTTTGTAAAAGACTTACCTAGTAATAAACTAACTAGTACGGGAGCGAACCCAAAAAGTTCTACATCTTTTGATGCAATGATAGCCGAGCGGATATAGCTATGGACTGTGGTGCCGCAGGTCCTTGGATCGATCCCCTCCGCGTCAGCTTGAGCTTCAATGCATGGTGAAAGGGCATTTGGCGAATGCCCGCCTTGCTAGATACCACCCTCAAGCAGAAAATCTGTCGCAAAGCGCCTAACAGTGTGTTCCGGCAGCAATCCTTGAAAGCCAGTAAAATTACAGGCACATGAGACTTAACAACTGTATGTCTCAGGGTGACGGGCGCAGTGCAGTTCGTCATTTGTGACGAAATGCATCTGTTAAAGGCAGAAGTTATCGCTTAATATCAGGTGTGACCCGTGCTTATACCGTCACTACGACATAAAATAAAAAGAAAAAAGTCTGACTTCGATCATTTTTTATTACTGACAATTTGGCGGACTAAAAAATCAATTTTTTTTTTCTCTGCTCTATAAGGTCTATTGTAGAAACGATAAAGATCGTTTTTTTCAGCTTTTCTGTGAAAGTCGATCGCAGACCTCTTTTTGCCTTGGGTTGGTAGTCAACTCAACCGATCTCGGTGCGCGCGGGTAGAGATTTCACATATTAGTGTATAATCTCTACCCACGTTCAGTTTGGTATTCAATTAAAATGTTGACCATTTCTGTACCTAGAAGCTCACGAGCCCGCTTTATATAACGAGGATCCGATCCAACCTCCTTACAAGACGCTCGTTTGCCAGCAACTAACAAGGCAGTCAATAATTATTTAATTTTGTTATCATCTGTACTTTCCATCTACCAAGTTGCACGCGTGTAGACATTACACGCTAAGACAATAAGTTTTATTTAGGTAGTACTTTCGGGGGCTGAGTAATCCTCGTCCGTGGGAAGATACCCTTAATCTCGATACCCCACACACAGTCCCCAGGTGGTGCCAATCAGGTGACAAACCAGGTGGTAGGCCTCTTAAGCAAGCGGTCTTGGACACTGCGGTTGTACCCAACAACCGCAGTGTCAGATATACCTCCTAGTAACAGTGAGCAAACACTGCTGTGTTTAGGTTTGAAGGACACTGTAACTAGTGAAATTGCTGGGCAATCGAGACTTATAAACGAATCTTTCGGAGTGTCAAGCGCAGTGCAGTGTCATACAGAATGGTGAACCGTTACAGTTTCAACATTCTGTTCTGTGTTGTGACAGACTAGATGAACTTAGTAATCTCAACCCACGCACCCTGTCTGTATGTGGGTTGAGTTGACCATCGACCAGAAAAATTTAATGAAGAGAGATGAAAATTACTATTATTTAATAACCGGCTAGGCTAGGACTCGCGTAATATTTACCGGATATTGCTCCGACCAGTTTCGAACTTACTTATTTGAAGTTCTTCGTCTGGGAGTCACGATCGTGCACAGCGTCAAGCGCGGGCCTCTGCCTGGTTGGAGCAATATCCGGTAAATATTACGCGAGTCCTAGCCGTCACTAAATTATAATAATGGACAAATGTCGCGAAAGTTTTTTTAGCTAAAAATGAAAATTACTGTTTATATTTTAGTTTGACTCTTCAGCTGGACAACAGTGTGAAACCGTTTTTTTTTTTATTATAAGATCGCTTACAATGCAATTTACTTATTATCAAAACTAAGCCATTTAAAAAATTATTCATAAAATAAGTTCAACGTGTCAAAGAGGTACAATATAAAAGTAACGTTAATAAATTATAATATGTATCACAATTACAAATAAATATGTCGAATAGATTTCTATTGTATTAACATTAATCATCATAATTATAAAATAAATAAAAAAGATTAAAATACCGACTAGTCCCTTATTTCAGAATAAGTAGACATTTTATCACACAAACTTTTTTTTCTTGTGTAGGAATATTTATAAATGCAGAGATACCATAGGTAAAGGTATTTCTTAATATTATTACAAGCACTATCGCGTGCTAAGCAATAATATATTTAACAAATTATTGGAGTACAAAATTGTATGCCCAAGGCGGGAATCGAACCCGCGTCCTCCGATATCGCGTCGGATGCCTAAACCTCCTCGGCCACCTGGACACGATTCGATTCCCGCCTTGGGCAAAAAATTTTGTACTCCAATATCTGTTTTTTTTTTTGTTTTTTTTTTATGTAATGGAATGGCAAACAAGCAGACGGCCCACCTGATGTTAAGCGGTTACCGTCGCCTATGGACATTTGCAACACCAGGGGCGTTACCAATGCGTTGCCGACGTTGTTAAATAAGTGAAGGTATTTTGTTTTGATTTCAGGGTAAAGACACTACGAAAATGTGGGATGAAGTTCAGAACGCTATTGTGGATGTATTTCTGAAAAAAATACACCATCTGAGAGAAGGAGTAAGTACTTATCCATCTTTTTGAAGCAATGATAGACGAGCGGTCATAGCTTTGTACTGCCGTGCTGCAGGTCCATGGTTCGATCCCCGCCGCCGGCTTGAGCTTTATCGCATAGTGGAAGGGGATTTTGCGAGTGCTTGCCTGGCTCCACTCCACTCCAGCCACACTCCATCAGAAAATCTTGTCCACCGTCTAATTGCCTCCCCCATAAAGGGGATTAGCATAATCCCCACGCTTGGCGGGCGTCTGCAAGATGATATGAGTGATGAGTGTATGAGTCAATTCTGAACATCACTCAATGTCTGAATTTAATGTTCATTATTTCAGTTAAAAAATTACTCATCCCAAGACAACTTCTTCGAGATGATGCGGGTAGACCTGATAGTGGACGAAGACCTGAATGTTTACCTGCTGGAAGCCAACATGTCGCCGAACCTCAGTTCGGCACACTTCCCGCCAAACCAACTTCTGTACGAACAAGTGTTGTACAGTCTTTTCTCTATAACTGGGATCTCCAACGACGTTATCGAAAGGTGAGAAAAACATCTCTATCGGAATATTTTCGTAAGAAAACGAAAACTTTATGTATTTAAGTATTCCTCGATATAGCTCCAACCAGTGGATAGTATATGTAATATACTACTTAAGTCTACTTTACTGTACATTTTTGGATATTATCACAAAAAAAAATAATCACTAAACCAACTGTAAATTTCTAACGATGAGTAAATATTATTTACTTAAAAATGTTTGATTTGAGTTAATGTTTGAATTTCGAATGTTAAATATTTTAAAATAAGTAACTCATTCATAAATTATTTTTTGGCGGGAAGTCGCGTGTCAATTGTTTTAACTACAAGTTGAAGTATAGGTACGTCATACGTAGCAATATAGTATTAACGCGATAAAGCATCGCCTTAAACAGATTTTAAGGCGATACTTTATTAAAATTTTAAAAGTTCATACTGTCTCCGCAACACTGCACTGCTAGTCTTCAAAATGCTTCTGAGAGGGAAGCATCTCATCTGAGCACCGTAAGGCTAACACTACCCATAGAATTCGTGGCCATGTTTCTTTCCGTGAAATTCCTAAAGGTCTCTTAGCTACGATAAATGAGGAAAGTGTGGATACTGTCATGCAACTAATTGAATAAAATCGGGATATCATCTATGAAGAGATTCATGGGCATTTGGGGCACGAGTTATATGCTCTACTGCCTAACACCCTACCTAAACCATTTGTTCAATTAGCTTAATTTGATATATATAACACCAGAATAGCTATATGTATACATCCAATTTATCGAATGGAAATAAAATGGAACACCTACGCTTCGTACAAAGTAAGAAATCATTATACTCCTTTCGGATTATGACTGCACGCGTATATAGGGATTTGTAGCTAGTTTATTAGCGACATCTATCGGAGCGTTCATGTGGGATAAAGTACAAATTTACGCTACTTTAGGAATAGACGTGAGTTGGAAATCACAGAGTACGCTTGTACGGCGGAAAGGAAATTGAAGTGCCTGTTGATATACGAGTACGCATACTTATTTAATATTTAGAGGGAAGTGTGTCATCAAACCCGTGGGGTGTCGGGTTAGAATTGCACCTCCCCATATCTTCCAGTGGGTGTCGTAAGAAGCGACTAAGGGAAAAATACTGGAAGGTGGGCAAGCAGCACCTTCTAAAGAACTGCCATGTAACACTGCGATCACCAAGCCGCCTGACAAGCGTAGGGATTATGTCAAATACCCCCTTAATAGGAGGCTGTGTTCAGCAGTGGACGAGTCGGCTGTTACAGTACAGTACAGTGTCATCAAAATTAAAATTTTGATCACTTTTTATAGAAAGAGCGTACGCCTTACAGATACAAATAAAATATATAGTATTTTTTAGGATATGACATATACTATGCGTGACCCAAAATCACGATTCCAAATATTTCTCTCGAAAAAAAACATGAATACACCACTAAAATTTTGCTTAATCAAGTTTTATGCCTCTAAATTAAATCTTATTAAATCAAATTATATATCTAATTATTACAGTACCCGAAAGATTATTTCCGTTTTTAAAAAGCTCATTTTTATACAAATATTAATTTAAAAGTCGATTTATTATTCGCAATATAAAAATCGATTGAGCTATTATGCGCAATTATATTCGCATGCGACACAAGGTCTCTCCGTCCTTTAGATTTTAGAAGCAATAATGGCCAAGCGGTATTATAGCTATGGACTGCCATGTCGCAGGTCCATGGTTCAATCCCCACCGCCGGCTTGAGCTTCACCGCATGGTGGAAGGGCATTTTGCGTGCCAGGCTAGCGACCACCCTCAAGTAGAAAATCTGTCCAGCACCAGTCCTTGAGAGCCAGTAAAATTACAGGCACATGACACTTTACATATGTATCAATGTGGCGGGCACAGTGCAATTCGTCACTCGTGAGGAAATGCATATGTTATAGGCAGAGGTTAGTCCACTTAACATCAGGTGGGCCTCGCGCTTGTTCCGTCACAATCAGATAAAATATTTAAATAAATATAGGTAGTAACCGTTTGAATCATTTGGTCCCCCGCATAACCATGATCATTATTTGATACGTCGCGTCGGGATAAATTCTATCAAATATTTCAAAAGTATTTGTAGAATACATTAAGTTCTTTTTTTCAATGCCTGAATCTAATTATTACCTTCTTATTGGGTATATATGATGCGTAAACATTTAAAGTTGTTAGATTCTAAGTCACTATAACTTTTATGACATATATCCGTTTCGTTCTAAATAATTGCTGTAGGGTTGTTGCTGATTTAACCCAGTTTTCCTTCCAATAGCAATAGGAAAAGCATAATGTTTTGTATGCAAACCGTCTTGGTGGGACAGTTAAAGTTTTACGAGTAGAGATATTAGATCAGCATTCGGGCCGTGCCGCATGCCGTGCCCCACAAGGAAATATCGCACAATCAGAGGTTGCCTTTATTTATTTCCGAATGTAATTGTTTGATTTGAATCACTTAGTATTACATATAAAATATATAGTTATTTGTTCAACAAGTACCAATTTCAAGTTTTTTTTTATGTTATTACGACGGAACTAGCCCGGGGCCCACCTGATGTTAAGTGGACTAACCTCTGCCTATAACAGATGCATTTCGTATGCCCGTCACACTGAGAAGTACAGTTGTTAGATCTCATGTGTCTGTAATTTTACTGGCTCTTAAGGACTGCTGCCGGAACACACTGTTAGCTTGGCGACAGATTTTCTACTTGAGGGTGGTTGCGAGCCAGACGGGCATTCACAAAATGCCCTACTACCATGCTGTAACTACGATAAAACAATAAAAATACACTCGCTCCATACAAAACTCCGGCAGTGGTCCTTGAGAACAAGTAATGCTAGGTTAGCCTGAATAACATCTTCGACCGCATTTACCATTAAGTGAGAGAGTGGTCAAAGACAATATATAGCCTAACAACAAGTAAAAAAAAAAATAGGGGGATATTTAATATTTGTTCCCTCATCTCCACTGTTATCCATATACACTTATTAATGTCACCACTGATCCGCAACCTATATATATTTAATTTACAGCGGTCACACAACCAAAGACATGGTTTCCTCGCAGAAGAACATAGCAGTGTGGGGTCAAGAATGCAGCTCGATGTGTAAAGACCACTGTGAACCAGAGCTGTGCAAGCTCTGTAGGCCGTGTATAGATAGAAGACTGAAAAACAGTATTTTGAGAGCCCACAGAGAATTCCTGCACAGAGGAGATTTTCGAAGACTATTTCCACCACAAATGGTATGTATACGTATGCCTAGTTAGCTTGATAACGAAAATATAAATTGGCTTTAGTAAATAATAGGTAGTCAAATTTGGGGAGCACTCAAAAGGTTTCTTAAAAACTAACAATTAAAAATACGTGTTGCCGATACTGAGGCTTTATTAATGAATAATAAAATAGAACAAAAGACTTAACTTAGCTACTAACAAAAAATATTACAACTAGATCTATAGTATACTTTTGATGCAGTGGTGAAATAAACATTATTATTATTATTATTCCGGTACCTAGTTATGCATCCCCCTCGCTCTTCAGCCTTGGTTGAACTGGCCGGTCGCTTCTCCATACAAACGCCGTAGGGTGATCACTCCTTTATTTGAGACTTTAGGTCCAGAATTAAGCATAATACCGATGGATCTCGTCATTATCGAGGCTTGTATGATGCCGAAATTTTAAAAAGATAATTAAGTTGAAAGTTATGAGCCTTGAAAATATTATATGAAAATGTTTCGAAGCTCATAACTCTCAAGTTAATTATCTTATTAAAATTTCGGCATCATACAAGCCTAGGTAATGACGAGATCAATCGGTATTATGCTTTGTTTTGGACCTAAATCCTAAAATAAGGCAGTGATCACCCTACGCCGTTTGTATGGAGAACGGCCCGGCCAGTTCACCCTTATGTTTACATTGTGGTACTAGCAGAAGTCTTACTCAGCGTTCATAAGAAATGAATGGGTGTTGGCTGAATAAGCCCCCTCTTGTCCAAGGCTGAAGGGCGAGGGGCAGGCATAACTAGGTACCGGTATATAATAATAATGTTTAGTTCACCACTGCCTCAACAGTATACTTTAGATCTAGTTCTAAATATTTTATTGGTAGTAGGTACTAATAAGTAGGTATTATATTCGTCGTAACTCCCTAATCTTACGCCACACTAAATACAAAATGCTTGTGTTAGGCACTAATACTCAGTTATATAAGGACCTGGAGTTTAATTATAAATTATTGGTTAACAGTATTGTAATACTGATAGAGTCAGTCAATAAATTTAGGTGTAATAATGGATAGTGAATAGAGATAGTGATATGTTAAGCATGTAAATAAATATTAAAACAGTTTTCTTTAGTCAAGGTTTTGAATAATATAAGAACATACATATCAGAAGAGATAAGGATTCTTTTATGTGACTTATTAGTTCTCCCTCCTTTTAACTACTGTAGTGAAGTTTATGGACCTAGAATTTGAGTTAGGACTGAAAGAGCGATACAACGTGTGCAAAATGCATGCGCTCGGTTCTGCTGCAGTATGCCTGGGAGAAATCACATCACCCCTTATCTCGTAGAAAAAGGAACTAAAAATGAAGTTACGAAGGGAACTCTTTCTAGCAAACTTAACACAACAAATAATATGGAACGAGAAACAAGACTACTTTTCTTTAAAACTCACAAAATCATTCCTTGAACACACTCTCTAAGCTCCGGAGTATTCTGATCATCCTTATACCGCTGGTTTTAAAGGTTGCTTTGAATACAGCGTATTACCAAATTAGGAAGATCTTCTGCCCCCTTTCAGATCGAAGACAAGCAACGCATAATTTAATTAAACAGAGTCCTTTTGGATCTCCAAAACCATGTTTTGAAGCAACATACCAGCACAAACACTAGGGATCATTTTCAAACAAACTTGACCTAAATTATACAAACAGCACATAAACACACACCCTTTTACACTCACTTACACACTCGCGCTTAGCCTTGAACTCAATATATTGTATACTATCTGTATCTGCGACTTCGTTCGCGATTGCCTGCAGACTAATTAAATTATTCACATTTGAGCACTGTTTATCTCATATTAAGCAACGCTGTGGTCTGCGGTGAAGCACTCTTAGTAAAGCATAGCTCAGAACGGAGCTTTTTACTTTTAGTTTGAAAACTCCCGAGTTGTATTTTCCAAAAGACAGTAGTTAAGTAAGACGCAAAGTACTTAGTGCGTTTCTTTGGAATTTCGATTTTAAAACGCGTCTTTTTGGCGAGGTTCTCCTTGTTTGGAGGTAGAACCAAAATGCACTTCCATTGCGCATGTTTGGCGGTAGAACGAAAATGCACTTCCATTGCGCAGTCTCAATAATGTATCCATCAAATAAAAAAAACTGATTGGTAATTATAAAACTGATTGTGGCGAATGTTCCAGATTTTAAGTTTTATCTTAGCAAGCTTACAAAACTAAATAAGGGTGCCGGGCTGCCCGTGGGGTCACTCTTCACTATTCTAAAAAAAGAATCATGGAAATGGGACTACGCGTTAATATTACATCTGAGTGTAATTTATTTTGACTTTCATCCCCTTTCCCGAGGGAACCGTGCTGAATTTTGGGATAAAAAGTATACAATGTCCTTCTTCGTACAGTTTAATTTAATTCATTTCAGTAGTTTTGGAGTGATGCGCGGCCGGGATACAGACAGACAAAATGAAAAAAAAAACAGCATCAGTGACAGCTACAGATCGCTCCCAAATTTGTTTTTTCAAAATATCTGCCATGCACCTTATATTTATCTGTTACAGTTTTATTATAGATTATAATGTTAGATAGGTACGAGTATTATTTTAGTACTTACCAATTTTTCGCTGGTTATTAGTAGTCTTATAATTGGTCACAAATTTACGTTATTATCTATGAATGAAAACGGTTTCTGTATGTATGTTTCTTTTGTTAATATGTGATCCGTTTTTATTTACCGGACATTATGTCTCTCTGCAAACATCCGCCCGAGTGGGGATATACTGAAAAACAGCGCAGATTACGCTCATGTAAGTGAACGGTAGGGCTGCATAATTCTGAGCATTACCTTTTGCCTTATGAATGTTATGCATGACTGTCACTTATTATTTTGAATTTTATTGTTCTATACCTACATTTCTTAATTTTGTAATAGGGCATTAAATTGACATTTTATTTATTTAGTACAACTCCGAGCTTCCGTGGGCGCGCTAAGCTGACTCGGTTCCGATTGTTTCCTTTGGATGGCAGTCGTTATAGCATGGTGGTAGGGCAATTTTCGAATGACCACCTGGCTAGCTACCACCCTCAAGTAGAAAATCTTTCGCCAAGCACCTAACCAGTAATAACGAGTCAGTAATTTTAGGATAGCCTGAATAACATCGTCGACGGCTTCACCACTTACCATCAAATGGGATAGTGGTCAAAGACTATCCTGTGAGGTATTTTAAAACAAATTGCACAGTTCCTCTGAGCAGTACCTACTGGGTTAAGTTTGTTGGTTTGGTAATGCTGCTATCGAGCGAACAAGAGCTAATAACTTGATTTTAACCGATTTACAGCAGAACATATTATTTTTGTACGAGCAGGAAACTTAAACGTTCTAAACACCCTGTTCATAATACGAGCTTGCAGCAGTGTTGGCTCAGTGGCATTAGCTTTGGACTGCCACGCAGCAGGTCCATGATTCAAATCCCGCAGCGGGCTTATGCTTCACCGCATAGTGGAAGGGCATTTTGCGAATGCGGCACCTGGATAGTGACCTCCCTCAAGTAGAAAATCTGTCGCCAAGCACCAAACGGTGTGTTCCTGCAGCAGTCCTTGAGAGCCAGTAATTCTAGGTTAAGACTTTTAACACCTTCGACCACATCGTCACATACCATCAGGTGAGCTTGTGGTCAAAGGCTTACCCCTATGTGCAATAAAAAAACAAGTATTATTTTTCAAAAACACGAAATTTTCTCAATAGAATGGAAAGTGTACTTACCCCGATTTCCAAGCGTGAGGTACAAATAAGTTAATTTTTGTTCCGCTCAGCTTAGTCCCACAGCTTTGGTGAAAAGACACCCTTACATTAGATTAATACATTGAATTCAATACTTAAGTGAGGTCAATAACCCACCAAAAACGTATCCTAGGTTTTGTAAAGATTTGCTATGTCATGCGTGCCTTCAGGTGTTCCATTAGACTTCTTTGAATTGCTTATCATAAACATTATAGGTCTACCGGTTCCAGGATTTGCTTTTAAAGAGCTGGCGTGAACCATTTGTCACTGCTATAGTAGAATTATTACCAGGAAATATTGCCAGCGCATTTTTGTGGTATTTATTATATATCAGTCAAACATAGCTCAGGCGCTCCTAGGTTACTCACACTTAGTTTAGTCACACTTAGGGGTTGCCTAGTCACTTCTAAGTCCTATTGAGGTGGCTTAGGTTAGGTCGAATTATGTGGCCGCCGGGGCGAGATGGTGATTGCTAACGCTACCCCATCTCGCCCCGTCTAGGCGGCAGACTGCTCATCCCGGGTTTTTAGTGGGTAACCTCACTTACTACCCCCCCGTGGGGGTAGTAAGGCCCCTCAGGCGAGGACTCCCACATAACCACCCTGCTCCCCCCGGAGCCGGGTGGTATCCATAAAGGATTTTCCCGGGTCAAAAAAAAAAAAAAAAAAAAAAAAAAAAAAAGAAGGTCGAATTATGTGGCGGAACCGAATCGGGCCAACCACCTTCCAAGCAGTCTTGTCTGCTCTACCCCTAGAGTGTTTTTGTAAGCTTATATTTTTATAAGAGGCGTGGAGCGGCGCTAGTTCACTCGCGCCGAAGAGCAACGGGCGAGTACGGTGCGACGAGGTAGCGAGAAGAAAGCGCTGCAACCCACAGAACCGGAGCAGTGTCATAGAATCACTACACATCCAAAAAGACATTTGTATTGATTTATATGGATGATGAATTCAAAAAATTGAGATTCGGCGTTTTCTGTATGAGTTTATAATTGCAAGGGTCAGGTGTAGCCCCTGACTGCAAAATTGGAGTGTTTTACTTTGTTTCATTAAGTAGAGGAAGCTTCCTCTATGGACTTCTGTCCATAGAAGAAGTTTCCTCTACTTAATGAAACAAAGTAAAATATTGTAACTAGAGATTGTAACTAAATTGAACATGTAACTAGATATGGTGCAATAATGTAAAATATATACTCTGCCACTTTAACTGACATAAAAGACTTAAAAAAAGGAGGAGATTCTCAATTCGCCAGCATTTTTTTGTGTGTGTTACCTCTGAACTCTTTACAGGAAAATTAAAAGACGTTTAAAATAATGGCCCCGAGTCTCATGCGTTCTTCTCGCAGTGGCTCTAATATATTTCTTTTGCTGAACGTGGTACTACAATTTAGAATATTTCAATATTAAAATTTGTAATTGACCTATAAAAGAGCGTAGAGCCTTTAAATTAAATACCTACTTAAACTTTTTGAAGCAGTGATGGCTCAGTGGCATTGGCTTTGACTGCTGCGGAGCAGGTCCATAGTTCGAATCCCGCCGGGGGCTTGAGATTCACCGCATGGTAGAAGGGCATTTTGCGTATGCTCGCCTGGCTAGCTACCATCCTCAAGCAGAAAATCTGTTGCCAAGCACCTTACGGTGTGTTCCGGCAGCTGCCCTTGAGAGCCAATACTCTACTTAGTACTCCTTCTAGGTTAAGCCTGTTAACACCTTCGACTACAACGTCACTTACCATCAGGTGAGATTGTGGTCAAAAGATTACCTAAGTATCAGAAAAAAAAAAACTATTTTGACTTTTGACAGGGTGTAGGTAGATACCGATTTTGATGACGTTTTTACATTCTCTTAAAACTAGTGCTTCTCATATGGTCCCTTTATTATACTTTTGAAATTTGAGCGAGATCTGACAGACTGTCTGAGTATTTGAGTTATTCCTAATAGAGGGACGAATTTCTTAGCATTCCATGCATTCACCGTGCGGGTGCCGGGTCCATAGCGTTACAAACGAAGAGGCCGAAAGGGCCTGGGACTTGCAACCCAGGAGTATGGTTAAGGAGCCCCTTTATGATACATCAATGCTCCCCTTCACCGCTCGAGCCTCCTCCCCTGCCTAACCAAATTTGGTAGGATCCTACTAAAGCTACCTTAGATACACGTTCTAGGATGGAAGTTACGGTTGTTCTTGACAGGCCAAGGTCTTTAAGTAGGTTATACAGGGATTTCACTGGTATACCCCTTGCTCCAACTTCTACAGCATATAGATTAACCACATAACCGTTTTTGGTTAATTCATTTGTTATGTCACAATACTTGGTTGTTTTTATTGTGTGGTCTTTAGGTATGTTTGTTTCCCACGGCACAGTAAGTTCTATAAGTTCTATGCGTTTTAGATTTTTTGAGTACAGAAATATGTCTGTCTGGAAGACGAAAAACCAAACATATTTTATGTGTGAAGTCGGTTATATTTTGTTAAAATTTGACCTAATTTGGTTAGGGAGCATTGATATAACGTAAAGGGGCCCCTTAACCCTACTCCTGGGTTGCAAATCCCAGGCCCCTCTAGCCTGCCCCATAGCGTTGCGCCGTCCTCTGCAACGCTATGGACCCAGCACCCGCACGGTGAATCCATGGAATGCTAAGTAATTCGTCTCATTATTTGATTTCCTATTTTTGGCTGTAAGAATGAGTTATACAGCATTTGTTGTTGTCAATAAAATAATAATAAATATCTGAGAATGTAGACATCAGAAGTAATTTTGTTAATATAATGTAGCAGATAATGTAATTAAATTCAGTTTAAACGCAATTAATCAAGATTATTTATTCTTAAATTTATTTAGGATAATAAGGCATGGCATACACAATTTATAAATTTTATCACATCAATTTGCAGTGATTATGGTCACATGGTGGCTAATCAACATATCAACAATGAGCCACCTCATGCCACAACCACAATCACTAGTGTTATCAAAAACTTGTGATTACAAAACACGTCGATTTAAAAATAATGATAAATAAGTTATTTAAGCCATTTAACGCTGTTACATTACTATGTGTAATAATCAGGAAAACTAACATACCCAGTTTTTTTTCCAGGAACAAGGATCTCTACCCGATGACGAAGCATTGAAGGACTTAACAGAACAGGACAGGTTACAGTATCTGTGGTTCCAAGGGAAGTGCAACAAGGACATCACGTGGTGTACATAATAAAATAAAAAAATTACAAACCAATTTATTAATAAAAATATTTGTTCAAAAACTCAACATTCTTATAACTAACAGATTATTAGGAATGCCCATATTTTATTATCTGTGATATAGTCATTGAACACTGATATACAGATGTTTTTTTGTGATAGTAACATTTGTGAAAAAACAACTATTGCACCATAGATTGTAGCAATCCTAATATATAGCTCCCCAAGTCTTCATCTTGATTAGTCCATGACACATAAATGTTTTTAGTGCTATCATCCTCTCCTTCCACTTTAATAAGTACAGATTCTACAGATATGTTGCCATCAGATATGGTTATGGTCCAGCCTTCTAACTTCTCTGACAATAGAGTCTTAAGTTTTTCAGCAGTTTTGATAGCTGGTCCAGGATCCTCAAAGCGGACTGTACTAGTGAATCGAATAACATGTCTGTTGATTCCTATTTCATCACAAACTTCATCTATGTCCAACAGAGATAAGCGATTGTCTCTTACACAAAGTATTCCATTCACAACTCTACGTCTCTTAGGGTCTGGTGGCAAGGCATTGTACCTTACAGCTTCGGCCTTCAGTAATCTCAGTGAAACATCAATAGGAATCTTTATAGGTGTGTTGATAATACAAGTTTCCCCATTAGCTGGCATATAACAACTGATTTTGAACTCTTTCTCAATTTTATCTTTCAAGAACTCCATTTTCTGAGCTTCCCCATGAACTAATAAAACATTCTTTGGTTCACAGTACTGAATCAACTGCATGATACCTTTAGCATCAGCATGAGCGGAGAATGACATGTATTCCACCGCCATTTTAACCTCAACTACTTGACGGTTCTCAAACTCAACTTTTTTTGCTCCATTTAAGATTTTGTGTCCCACTGTACCCTGCACACAAAATCCTGGCATAATAACCATGTTTAGCTCATTTGGTGCCCATTTCTTGAATATATTAAGGGATAAGCCTGCATGCAACATTCCTGGTGTAGCAAAAACAACCATAGGCCCAGGGTTATCAATGTATGATTTATCAAATGGCTTGATGTGCTTAAAATCAAACATATTTCTCTGGACAAATGTTTTTCTGATCTTTTGATTGGTCCAAGTAATGAACATTTTATAATAATTGTTTGCTTTTTCAGTCAAACCAAGTGCAAAGTACACAGGACATTTTAAATTCATTCTTTCCCAGTAAGTCTCTAACAATATGCATAACTCTTGTGCTCTTCCTAATGCAAATACTGGTATAAGGACTTTGCCTCCTTTCTCTACACATTCATGAACTTTTTTAAGAAAATCCCTTTCACGACAGCGCTTTGAATCTCTAATAGTAGTGGCATATGTAGATTCTGTGATAAGTAAATCTGGTCTACATTTATCAATCCAAGCAGCCCCTAAATGCCTGTCTGGAGTCATGTTGTAATCACCGGTGTAGACAACAGATTGGGATCCAACTCTAATCCAAAACATGGCTGCACCAAGTACATGACCTGCATAGTACGCTTTGATCTCCAAATCATTATCAACCATCACAGACTGGTGGAGAGTGACAGCAGTGACTTTCTTCATGCAATCTTTGATCATTTGTGAGGTGAAGAAGTTTGCTTCGCCTTTCCTTTCAACGGCGACTTTCCTCATATCTTCTAGAAGAATGGGTGCGATAGCTTTGGTGGGATGCGTCATGTAGATTGGCCCTGTGTAGCCGACCATTTCAGACATGTAGGGAAGAGCGCCGCAGTGGTCGAGATGAAAGTGTGAAATAATAACACAGTCGATTTGACTTGTGATAGGGCCCTCCGGTACTATGTAGGAAAAGTCAGGGAAGCGCCGCTCGTCATTGTAGCCCATGTGCATGCCGCAGTCAAGCATGATGTTTTTGCCACCCATGGTTATCAGGATGCAGCTCCTGCCCACATCTTGACCCGCTCCCAACGGAGTAATCTTGATATCAGGCATAGTAAAAACACAAAATTCTTGATTGGTACTGGAATTAACCGCTTGATTTATCCTACCGAAATACCTAATCACAACAATGTTCACAATTCACAGTTCACAAAGAGCATTTTAATGATTTTGTATAAACAGAGATTACAGGGTAAATAGTATACTGGTACTGTAGAAATTACATTATAATCAGAGAGTGCAGAAATTACATATTTAAATAGTTTTAAATAAAGTTATAAATTTCGCCTGGCGTAATTGTATGTATCAACGATTGTCGATTACTAATATCAATTACTATGGCCGTATACTCCACTTGACGCCAATTTCGTCAATTTTGAACACATTTCGCGTCTATGGTTCACATTTAATATGAACCATAGACAGAAAATGTAATCAAAATTATCGAAAATAACGCCATTGGCATCAAGTGGAGTACGCCCTATATGTATGTTTGTATTCTATCTGATCTATGCCTGCCTGGCTCATAGATTATAGCACTGATAGATTATGACCGTATTCCACTTCATGCCACTATCGTAACTATCGTTATTTTATTTCCGATAATTTTGCCCACAATGTGCGTTTCTTTTGGCAATGGTTGTGATCACTGTGATCGTTGTCTCTCCTGATCCATTTCGGATAAGAACGCTAAGAATTGCGCTAAAATTTACCAATTTTGTCCATCCCACGTTGATGGGTAAAAATCACTGACCAAGTAATAATGTAAAAATGGTAAAAGGTTTACAGCCATAGATATAGTCTTCTTCTTCTTCTTATTTTATTTAATGGCTTCTGCGGTATTTCCACAATTTCGCCAATGTCACGTGGGTAGAGAGAATGATATACGATGGAGATTGTTCGGTAGAATAGGTAGTGGTCCCCCTCGTGAGTACAATCTGTCCACCTCCTATGACACAATCGTCCAAACTGCTCACGTTTTTTTATCCCGCGACGCCCCGTAACGTTTTTTTGTAGTACTAAGTAGTTTTCCATTACCTAAACATGTCACCCTAACATCCCCATACCCCAATATATTACCTATACCATACAAAAAATAACATTTTCATACATTTAGTTTGAGTGGATCAAACAGCGAATAAAAATATATTTTTCCAGATTTTGAGGTATTTTGTTTTTTAATCTTTTTTTTTTTTTTTTTTTTTTCCGATACTATTCCACCTACAACTTTGTTTTTTTTTTAATGTGTGTATTTATTATGGTTCTTTACCCATGAATAATACCAGATTGTAAGGATAAATATTTTATAAGTAGTAACGAGATTAAAACAACGCGATTTTTTTTAAGAATTTTGGCGGGAAAACTGTACATAAGAGGATTTTATTTTTTTTCTCAAAAACTATACCACCCACGAATTTGGTTTTTCTTTTGATATGATTATTCAGATGTAATCTATACACCTGAATTACAAATACAAATACAATTTATATAGTTATTTTTTTCATTTCATGATTTGAGTAACTTCTCGTTACCATAGAGTAATGCGGTTTTTTTGTTGTATAGCCAATGATAGTAGCTTACTAACAACGTTTAAATAATAACGATCGGATAAATACAAGCTTCACACTAAACCTTTTTTTAGACCACCGGAATTCCAGCCGTAACAAAAACAGGGGTCAAATAAAAAAATCTATAAAAAAAAAGTTATCAATCCTTATCCTTTTAATTTCTTTTAACATCGTTATTGACTTATTGCCTATACAAATGCAAAATTACAGCTTTCTAGGTTAATTACTTTAGAAGTAGTTACGAGATTATTTTTAAATGACATAAATCTATACAAAATTTTGGCGCCAAAATGTAATTTGAGCTGGTTTCAGATTTCATATCAATTTTAAACATACTTTCTGTTATATCAGAATATTATGGATTTTTTCTCGCATAGCCAAGGATCCATCCCCACGAAAACCGTTTGAATTATGAAAATCGAACTTACGCAGATTTTATGGTGAATATGTAAACACGACTATTGACCGCTAACCGGCAGGCCGGTTGGGACACATAAGGGAAATCCGGCAGACCGGAGGATACGCGCTTAAGGATAACTTAATTTTGTTAATTAATATACATTTACATATAGTATATAAAAGCGGGGTGAAAACAAGGGATAAAAGCGAACATAAATTTGTAGGATGGCGGACATCTGGAGGGAGCATGTCGTATAATGAACAGTTCAGTCTAGGACATTCAAAGAAGATGTGATCAGTTGAGCCTTCGTGTAGGCCACATTCACAAATAGAATGATCTCTTACGTGTATTTTGGCCAAGAAAACTGGAGAGCAACAGTGACCCAGCCGCAAACGGCATATTGTGGATGAGGTCACTTTGTTAATTTTTTTATATTTTATTATTTGAAGAACCATGGTTTTAATGGGATATTTGTTTGAATACGCCTGTAGAATCTACCTGAGGATTTTGCCAAAGAGAATCCCAAGTGTTACGCATTTGACCTTCAGAATAATAGACTAGATCGTGGCAGTATACTTTGGTATGATCTTTGATGCCATGTGTAGCAGCATGTTTAGCACAAGAATCCGCACTTTCATTGCCTGGGATACCCACATGTCCTGGGATCCAGGCCAAAACATTTTTTAATCCAAGTTGGTGGCAGTCTTAGAGAGCTTCTTTTATTTTAAGTATTATGGGGAATCGGGATTTGCATTTGAATTGATTGCTTATGATACATTGTAGGCAGCTTTTGGAATCGCTAAAGATAATTAATTTATTTATTCTGTGGGAAGAAATGTAAGTGATTGCTTCATGGATGGCAATTGTGTTTCAAACCTGTGAAAACTGAGGATGTGGAGGGGCACCTGTGACTGAGAATGATCCTGTACTTTGGGATCCAGACTGTTGCTCCAACATCACTATCTTTTGAGAGTTTGGAAGCATCAGTGAAAATCTGAAGCCAATCCCTCCATTGGTTGTCAATTTTGTCAAGGATTATTTTTTTTGGATTCACAGAGTCTTATTCAATTCCAAAGTTAAGGATTATGGAAGGTTGGAAAATCAAGGAGGCATATTAACTAACTTTAAATATAGGGTTCACAGGAAATTGGGCAATGGGATTTGTCAGGTTTTTATATTTCATGAAGCTGCGAATAACACATGGGAGGTTACCTTCTGTTCTATATCCATGCAATCTTAAAAGGCTGTATAAGTTCTTCCATAATAGGCAAGAGGGGGTGGTTCTAATTTTGAATAAGTTTAAAAATAAATTTATCAGAGAGAAGCTGTCTACGGAGATGGAGAGGGGCTTCCACACACTCCACCTGCATAGCGTTGATAGGTCATGATTTCATGGCTCATTGCAGGATTTAGCTGCAAATTATAATTTAACTTTTCATATAACGAAGCCAACACGCCAAAAATCATGTATTGATCACTTCCTAAGTAATATTCATGAAGCTTCTGGAGAAGTCCATGATCTATATCTGTCGGATCACAACACTGGCCAAACTCTATCAATGCCAGTAGAGAAAAAACCAGCAACAATAAATCATTGGTACATAGAGACAAGAAATTACAACATGGAAAATATTCAAAAATTTCAAGATTGTTTGTCATCTTTAAGTTGGTCCGATGTTTTGGAGGCAAAAAATCTTAATGAGGCCTTTAATAACTTCCATGACACTTTCAGCTTATTCTATAACCTTTGTTTTCCAATAGCACGAAGGAAAATTAAAAGTTGTAATGGAGCACCTGCTTGGATTACTACTGGTATACGAAAATCTAGTAAGCGAAAACGACAACTTCGATTTCAATTTTACAATAATAATACAGTCAAAAATAAAATTGTATTACAAAAATATAGTTGTCTACCAAGGAAATGCGTTCAAAGATCACAACAGGCCAATAATTATAAATATATAAAAACAGCAAAAAATAAATGTAGAGCTACTTGGCAAATAGTCAAAAATAAGACTGATTGTGTGCAGACATATTCAGGTATTGGTTCTATTCTTTATGCTAGTAAAATTGTGCGTGATCCGTTAAAAATAGCAGAAGCTTTTAATAATTTCTACATTGGCATTACAGCAAACTCTGACAGTGATTCTATCGCTTCAACCAAGTATAAAATACCTATCTCAAACCATAGCATGTTCCTTGAACCGTGCACTGAAACTGAAATAGTAAAATTTATAAGGTCGCTCAGTAATACACGTGCTGTTGTTTTGACGGTATATGTACACGCGTGATTAAGGAATGTTCAATGATTATTTCTCCAATTTTACAATATTTAATAAATCTTTCCTTCTCTGCGGGCTTGTTCCCGGAGAGACTTAAACATTCTATTGTTCGACCTCTTTATAAAAAGAATGATAAACTTAACATGAATAATTATCGTCCTATCACTTTGATTCCCATCTTCTCGAAAATATTTGAAAAAGCCATGCACCATCGTATTAATGCATTTTTATTAAAATTTGCTATTATCAAGGAAGAACAAAATGGTTTCCAAAAAGGTAAATCAACAACTCTAGCGGTTTACACTCTTGTTAGTGAAGTAGTAGAACAGATTGACAAACGTTTTCCTATTTCAGTGCTCTTTTTTGATATGAGCAAGGCTTTTGATTTCGTTAACCATAAAATGCTTTTAATCAAGTGTGAAAATTATGGACTTAGAGGACCAGTTCTTAAATGGCTTCAAAGTTACCTCACAAACCGTAAGCAATCTGTTGAGATAAATTCTCTTAATGAAAGGCACATTTCAACATCTTATAGGTCTGCCTACCAAGTTAATAGCAGTGGTGTACCACAGGGAAGTATATTGGGCCCATTACTGTTTTTACTTTACATTAATGACTTGCCGTCGGCCGTTGACCATAAATGTATACTTTTTGCTGATGATGTGTCAGTTGTTGTAAGTGACAACAATAAATCCACAACTGATAAACTTAGAGATCTGTTAAATATAGCTATTGACTCTATAGTTACTTGGTTAGAAACCAACAACTTACGCGTAAATATCTCAAAAACTAGATTTATAAATTTTCGTAATTATAACTCTATGAAAAATGATTTTAATGTAATGTGTAAGGGCCAACAAATAGATATTACAGATGAACACAAGTTTCTTGGCATGTATATAGATCAACATTGTAATTGGAAGACTCACATTGAGCATGTCTGTTCCAAGCTTAATCGATTTATATTTGCTCTAAAACGATTACGGCTTACAGTTAATCAAAGAGCTGCAATTACTGCCTATCATGGCTACGTAGCTTCAGTTCTGAGGTATGGTCTTCTAGTTTGGGGAAACTCTACCGACATCACGAAGGCATTCCTCGTGCAAAAAAAATGTATCAGAGCAGTTTGCGGTGTCGGTCCACTTGTATCGTGTAGACCTCTATTCAAAAAACTAAAAATATTAACCCTTAATGGCTTGTATATCATGCAAGCAGGACTATTTGTAAAAGAGCATCCCAGTCTATTTGAAAAATTAGGAGATACTAAGTATCCTCGACTAATTAGTAGAGATCCCACCAGGCTACGTACACCCATATGTAATACTGCCTTATGTAGTCGGAATTGTAATATTATATTAAAATTCCCGTGGCGATCAGAGAGCTCCCATATAAATATTTTAAACTGAAATTACACCTGTGGCTGACTGAAAACTGTTTCTATACAATCAAAGAATTAATGAATTTTAAAAAGTGACATCTAATTTTATTATAATATAGGTACCTAATGTATGCACTTGAATTGAATTATAATTTTTGGTTTAATGTGTATATTAAATTATTATATTATTATTTGACTAATAGTGACTAAGATAGTGTAATATTATGGTCTTGACATCTTTTACTTTTATAATTCTTTGACATTCATATTATTTAATTTAATTCAATTGCATTTGATTCATTGAAATATTTTTTTTCTGTTTGCAAGTGTAATAATATTCATATTGTATATTTAATTTTTGTATGCCAATTATTGGTGAAACATGCTGAACCTAACTAATCATATAACAACCTTATTGTACCATGTTTCCTGCAAATAAACAAATTTCATTTCATTTCATTTCATATTTCAATGTTTGACACCAGTAAGCCTAGTATCTAGCCAAATTCCTAAAAATTTTACATGGTCCAATTGGGGTATAGTCTCATTTTCAAATTGTAAGGTTATGTTGGGGATAGATCTTTTTCTGGTAAAAATAACAGCACTGCTTTTGAGTGTAGATAAGGATAAGCCATGATAATACAACCACTCACCTAGATATCTAAGGGCAGAATTTAGTCTAGTTTTCAGCCTCCAGAAAAGATTTAGTAGGCAGATATAAGGCGAGGTCATCAGCATACTGTAGAACCTTACAGAATGAGTTTACTGAGAGCTCCAAGTCTCGAGTGTATAAGTTGTAGAGTATGGGACTATGCACCGATCCTTGAGGGAGGCCTTTCCAGGTCGTTCTGGGAGAAAGAAATGTATTTTGGTTTCTTATGAGGATGGTTCTCTGCATAAGGAAGCAACATATGAAGCGAGTAATGTTCACTGGAACACTCAGCTGTAACAATTTAGTTCTGAGCTCTGGATGGAGTACGTCATCATATGCAGATGTGATATCCAGAAAAACTCCTATAAGGAATTCTTTATTTTTAAATGAGCAGTTAATTTCTGATGTGAGAATACTGAGGCTATCTATAGTGCTCATGCCTTTCTTAAAGCCAAATTGGGATTTAGTAAGTAACTTTTTGCTTTCTATGAACCATTCGGTCTGTTTTTTATGAGGTATTCTGAGATTTTAGCTAATATACAGGACAGGGCAATAGGGCGGCGGGAGTTGGGGTCCGAGGGATCTTTTCCTGATTTAAGGATAGGAATGACAACTTGTGTTTTCCAAGATTCTGGGATATGTCCTTGGTTGAAAAATTTATTGATCATGTCTAGTAAGAACTGTTTGACTTTCTTGGATGCCTTGATAATAAAAGACTATGTTAACCCATCTAACCCAGGAGAGGAATCAGTCAATCCATCTAGGACGAGTTACAATTCCTCAAATATGAACAAAGCTTCCATGCTATCAGTATTGGACACTACAAGGCTAGGGATAAGTGAGATGGGAAAGGGGACAAATGGAGGGGCTAGTTTGTTGGCAAATGTCTCGAGGCATGAAGAGGGATCATTAGATGTGATGTTGGTATAATTGTGGTATCCTCTAAATCTACGGATCAGTTTCAAACAATAGGGAATGTCCAAAGGAATTGCAGTCTGCAGAACCCCAAGATGTATGGTGGGCATTGAAATCGCCCATTAATAAAACTGGGGGAGGAACAGAAGAAATAATCATTAATATATCAGGAATTAAGCAAGAATTGGGGCGATGGGTATAAAATGATAAAAAGGCAATATTTAATGCTCTAACTGCCACTACATTTATATCTGCGCTGTGAGCAGGTAGAGTTAGTTGTGAAAAGGTTATATTTCGTTTCACAAGCAGGGCACTCCCAGCATACCCATCCTGGCGGTCGCTCCGGAGACAGGAGTAGCCTGTAACTCGAAAACGAGATCCAGGCACCAACCACGTCTCCGAAACAGCCACCAGGATGGGGGAATATTTGAAGTGAAAACTTCTTTAGCGGCGTTGAGCACTTTTTCTGTAATGGGTATAAAATCTTAAGGGTGCACTGGCCGGCCCGTTCTCCATACAAACGCCGTAGGGTGATCACTCCCTTATTTGAGGATTTAGGTCCAACATAAAGCTTAATACCGATTGATCTCGTCATTATCTAGGCTTGTATGATGCCGAAATTTTAATAAAATAATTAACCTGAGAATTATGAGCCTCGAAACATTTTCATATAAAGTTTTCGAGGCTCATAACTTACAACTTAATTATCTTTTTAAAATTTTGCCATCATACAGGCCTAGATAATGACGAGATCAATCGGTATTATGCTTTATTTTGGACCTTAATCTTCAAATAAGGGAGTGATCACCCAACGGCGTTTGTATGGAGAACGGGCCGGCCAGTTCACCCTTAAACTCGCGTCAGGACACGTGACCTGATCGAAAAAGCGTAAGACGGATGGAGAGTAGACAGCTATTCCCCTCTCTACGGCGCGGACACACTTAAGTCATTGCATGAGCGCACATAAACAGTACGCGGCCAGAAGCTTGATCCGTACGTATGTCTCTGTAAAAAATATTTTTTTTACGATCGTGGCCATTGAGTGCAATAAAAATGCCTACATGCGCCATTAAATGGTGCGGGAAAAATAGTAAAACATCCAATTACAAAACAGATGGAATTACCTTTAAGGATGCACTTGCCGACGGCTCGAACTTATCAGCGGGCGAGGGAACAAAGCATGCTATTTCACCTATACCTTTGTGGGAAAGGGTAAGACTCCGTGATGAGTAGTACGAAGATAGTGATCGCGCATCACACACCCGTATTGCATCTACGCTAATTACGCACACTTGTTTGCGATATATCAATGAAAGCCGAACCATGCCGAACGAATTACGATGTTTGACGACGGACGGAGATAGTGTCTCAAGCTACGTCACGACGTGTGTAGGTATTTCTTATAAAATAATATTATATAATATATTCACAGAGGAAAAAATTTGGGTCGGACAGTAGGTACCTATTGTTATAATTTTCGTTCGTTTTATAATAACATACTGATGTTATTTCACCTATAGTAGGTAAATATTTAGTAAGTAGGTACAATGATTTGTAGGTACATAGTAAATGTATTAGTTTGTTCTTTTCATATTGATGTAGTAAATATTTACCTACAATAATTATTTATTACATAATTAGCAAGAGACTGCTTTTACTACAACATATTTTGTAAAGCAGTGACGGCTCAGTGGCATAGGTTATGGACTTCCGCGCAGCAGGTCCATGGTTCGAATCCCGTCGCGGGCATTCATATAATGCTCTTCTACCACGCGGTGAAGATTAACTTCACCGCGTGGTAGAAGAGCATTATATGAATGCCCGCCTGGATAGCTACTACCCTCAAGTAAAAAATCGGTCGCCAAGCACCTAAAGGGAAGCAGTGATGGCTCAGTGGCATTGGTTATGGACTGGCTGCGCATCAGGTCCATAGTTTGAATCCCGCCGCGATATTGAGCTTCACCGCGTGGTGGAGAGTTCGTAGCGAAGTTTACTTAGCTGTTATCAACCGATCAGCAAAGTTTAGCACCATCGCGCGCGGTCATGAGTTGGATGGGTGACCGCTAGGACAATACTACTGAGACCGTGCTTCGGAGGGCACGTTAAGCCGTTGGTCCCGGTTGTGGTCTTAGGATGGCAGTCGTTATAGCATGGTGGTAGGGCATTTTGCGAATGCCCGCCTGTATATCTACCACCCTCAAGTAGAAAATCTGTCGCCAAGCACCTAACGGTGTGTTCCGGCAGCTGTCCTTGAGAGCCAGTACTTCTAGGTTAGCCTGAACAACATCTTCGACCACATCATCACTTACCATCAGGTGAGATAGTGGTCAAAGGCTAACCTATCAGGCATAAAAAAAGAGCATTTTGCGAATGCTCGCCGGGATAGCTACCCAAGTAGAAAATCTGTCACCATGCAACTAACGTGAACTCAGTGGCATTAGCTATGGACTGCCTCGCAGCATGTTTATGGTTCGAATCCCGCTGCGGGCTCGAGCTTCACCGCTTGGTGGAAGGGCATAGGGCATTTTGCGAATGTTCGCCTGGCTAGCCACCATACTCAAGCAGAAAATCTGTCAGTAAGCGCCTAACGGGAAGCAGTGATGGGCCAGTGGCATTAGCTAGTGACTGCCGCGCAGCAGGTCCATGGTTCGAATCCAGCCGCGATATTGAGCTTCCCCGCGTTGGTGAAGAGCATTTTGCGAATGCTCGCCTGGATAGCTACCACCCTCAAGTAGAAAATCTGTTAGAAAGCACCTAACGGGAAGCAGTGATGGTTCAGTGGCATTAGCTTTGGACTGCCACGCAGCAGGTCTATGGTTCGATCCCGCCGCGGGCTTGAAATTCACCGCTTGGTAGAAGGGCATTTTGCGAATGCTCGCTTGGCTAGCTACCACCCTCAAGTAGAAATTCTGTCACTAAACACTTAACAGGAAGCAGTGATGGCTCTTAGCAATGGACTGCCGCGCAACAGGTCTACGGGTCGAATCCCGCCGCGGGCATGAACTTCACCGCATGGTGGAAGGTTGTTTTGCGAATGCTCGCCCGGCTAGCGAGCTTTGAGATGAGAGTGTGTCGTACCGATTTCAAAATCTGTCTCTAAGCGGTAATGTACGATGGCATGATGGATCTACCAACCCTGGTAGAACACATTTGGAATAAAAATTATCTACCTACCCGTAACTGATTTAAATTATTTCCAATAAAAATCAATAACTAATCATAGGTTATTTTTGATTAGGTAAGTGCCTACAATCATCGCTAAGTTTACCATATAAACTTTCGTACTACCTTAGGTATAAGTACCTACTACAAATATACATACTTATTCTACTAATTTACGTAGGTAGATACATAGTAAGTACTAACTTTATTATTTGTTGTGATCTTATAGCTATGTAGATAGGTATGCAATGTAATGCGCGCCCGCGAATGTCGATTTGACATCGCTGACAGTTGCGTGCCTAGGCAGGCCTATATGATAAATGATAATTATATCGTAGATAGGTAGGTATCTTCCATTGAGCTTCTAATTCTAACCCTTTACTACTTTGTGTTAGGTAGGTACTTTCTCGAAGTTATATTACTGCTTAGACTATATTCTAAAAAGAATGCGGACTACCTACGTCCATACCGTATCTAACCAAATGCAGCTTTTTATATTGTCTAAGTGTTGCTAAAATGATTAGGTACTCACCATAGCTATCATGACCTGCGTATTGACTAATACCTACTAGGTACTAACTTAGGTGAGAGTAGGTGAGTACCTAGACATAGTTACGTATTTATATTACCCAAGTACCTATCTATATGGATTATGGCGTCCGACACTTACTATCACGAACAAACTAATCAAATGCGAAAGAAAATCCGGTCCCCAACTCCCAACATATGTAAATATATATATATCTACATATATATATAAGTACGTAAGTAGGCATAGACACTACATATTGGTAGTGTATACATACGTGCACACCAAAAAGCAACAGGGCATTCCTACAATATAATATTATGTTCTAAGATCACGGCGCGGTGCACGTGACTTTTGGAAGTGTGCGTTTTGTTAATTATATATTAGTGTGCTGCGCATGAGACCCGCCCGCCCGCTTCCCTCACCGCGGAATGGAAGTATTGACATGAGATGCCCAATATTTTGAACGAAAAACTAGCGCGCAAAACTATGTGTGCCGACCTTTGGCTCTAGGATGTTTATGATTATACTACTGGATGTATTTGTTTTCCAAAATGTTATCTAAAATGATCATGAACTGAGCTATGCTTCTATGTAAATAATTTTAGGGATTTCATGCTCTATAAGTCGTTTATTTACGACTAAACATGCGCTAAAATTCGTGATATTACAGGGATGTTTCGAGGCTTATAACTATCATGTGAAGATTTTTTTTACAAATCGGTGCCAAGACAAGCCTAGATAATGAAGAGATAAATCGATATCATGCTTAGTTGTGGACCTAAAACCTCAAATAAGGGAGTGATCATCCTACGGCGTTTGTATGGAAAAGTTACCGGCCAGTTCAACCTTAATATTGAGAATCGGGAGAGCAGTCGGATGACATTTGTCAAAAATCCAAAATGGCGGATTTCAAAATGGCCGCCTATACAAAATCCTTCGATCCCTCAAAAAAGTAGCTGGTTCTACCAAAAAGAGTTGAGTACGGTTATAGTAATGTATTACGAAAATGACTAAGGGGCTTAGCTGAGTAGGGGAAAAATTAAAAACCCTAGAAATGACGCCTGCCAAGTAAAGCTGGACTACGTATCTCGAAAACGGTAAGAGATATGTTGGGGGTGTTTGAACAAATGTCATAGGGAATAGGGAGAGCAGTCGCATGACACCTGTCAAATGTGCTACTCTCATTCTTCATACATTATTTGGAGTATTTAACCTTACAATGTCAACTGTATTAGGAGTGTTTGTGGGAATTTCAACTCAATTTAGAGTAATTGTCCTACTGTCAGTGTAGCAAGCCCGAAGGGCGAGCTTTTGGTGAGGCCGAAGGCCGAACTTTCGGGCCGCGAGGCCGTAGGCCGAGTGGACGGTGCGCGAGCCCGCAGGGCGAGCGCTAGGCGAGGCCGCAGGTCGAGCCGTCTTAGTAACTTGCGAGGCCGAAGGCCGAGCTCAGACTTGCACCGATTTGGCTGAAAATCGATATATAGGTTGTTCTCGTCATTCTTATTCCAAATACGAAATTTTTATTTCGATGACGTCTGCCAAGTAAAAAAAGTTACTCCGATTTGGCTGAAACTCGATATTTATGTGGTTCTGGACGTCCTTATTCTAAATCAAAATTTTTTGTTTCGATGACGTCTGCCAAGTAAAAAAAAATACTCCGATTTGGCTGAAACTCGATATTTAGGTGGTTCTGGGTGTCCTTATAACAAATCTAATTTTTTTTTCGATGACGTCTGCCAAGTAAAAAAAAGTACTCCGATTTGGCTTAAATTTTATATCTAGGTTGTTCTGGACGTCCTTATTCCAAATATGAAATTTTTTGCGATGACGTCTGCCAAGTGCAGATAAATCACGTATCTCGAAAACGGTAAGAGATAGGTAGGGAGTGCTTGACCAAATGTCATAGGGAATCGGGAGAGCAGTCGAATGACATCTGTCAAAAATCCAAAATGGCGGATTTCAAGATGGCCGCCATACAAAGTGCTCATTTTTCGACCGTATTAGGAGTTTTTGTGGGATTTTGGACTGAATTTGGAATTATTGTCCTATGATAGTGTTTAGCAAGCCCAAAGGGCGAGCTCCTGGTGAGGCCAAAGGCCGAATTTTTGGCTTGCGAGGCCGAAGGCCGAGCGCATGGTGTGTGAGCCCGAAGGGCGAGCACTTGGCGAGGCCGCAGGCCGAGCCATGTTAGTAATTTGCGAGGCCGAAGGCCGAGCTCCGACTCAAGAGTATTTTCCACGTCACCGACTGGTCTCCATGGCAACTGCCCGCGGTAACCGAACCTACGAGTGGGGTTCCTAAACAAAAGTGACTCAGAATCTTGGTCCCATTCTGCCCGTACCACCTTTTTATGGCAGTAGGGTGAATTTGCTTTTGTGGCTACAGTATGGTTCTTTATTGTATTGAGAGTTTATATGGGATTTCATACTTCTATTGGAGTTTTGAAATATTTTTATTTTAATGTAAAAGGTGTTTTGATATAGTTTAAAATAAAATTTATAATTAGTTCACGAATAATAAGGTTAATGAATACAACAGTACAATTTTGAACAGTTTTGAAAATAAAATTGTTTCATTGGCATCGGATGTTTTCGTTGGTTGTCATAATGCAGAACAAGAAAATTTTGTAAGGCAAAAGTTACATAAAATGAAACCTGACGAGACTGTTGGATTACCTTATGAACTAGTTCTAGTTCCTAACCGACCCTATATGATAACCATAAACATAGATGTCGCTGATGGTTTATCTAATGGCACTGTAGGAAAATTACTACTCATAGAATCTGATAAAAATGATGAAATCACAAGACTTTGGTCCAAATTCTCAAAATCCATTGGTCAAAAACGTGCAACAAAATTTAGAAGCGACATTGCACGCTTGAAAATCGACAAAGACGCTGTTCCAATTTCTTTACAATCATCGTCAATACCACTCAACAGAAATAAAACTATAGTGGCAAAAAGAAAACATTTTCCACTGATTTCGGCTTTGGCGATGACAATTCATAAATCCCAAGGAGGTACGTTTGATGCTATCGTTTATGAATACAATCGTTCTCATTCAAGAGAATTGGTGTACGTTGCGCTATCAAGAGTAACTAGTATAGAAGGTTTGTTCTTAGTCACTGAAGACGACACAAGGGCGAGCTGGAAATTTCATCATGGCAGAGTAGGAAACGCACAGGTGGAAGATTCAAACGCAACAAAAAATCAAAAGAGATCAACAACTCATCGAGAAGATTTATCAATTGAATTGAAACGTTTACGTGAAAATCCTTTGCAAACCATCACCAAAACACTTGTAGATTTTATTTCTAAGAATAATAGATTGTCTATTTTTTCATTCAATTGTCAGAGTTTACGTGCGCATGTAGATGATCTAGCAATTGACGCTCTTGTTAAAAAGATGAATGTGTTAATTTTATCAGAAACTCATATGGGTAACAATGAAATAATTGACATTCCGAATTTCAACTTTGTTGCGAGTTTCAGAAGAAATAATCGTCCCGCGGGAGGAGTAGCTATTTATCAAAATATGAACACAGTTCATTATTGCACAAATTATATGGATGTGCATGTGAAATACAACAGCATGTTTAATGCCACTGTTTCTGATATCGGTGATATTTGTATAAGTCGTTGCCACTCTGGTGATAATCAGTTCATAATTATGGTTGCCGTTTACATCTCTCCAAATAAGTCATTGCGTGCTATACGAGACTTCTTGTATGAAAATTTATTCATTTATTCTCATGATGCATCTGCATTGCTTAAAAAAAATATTGGAAAAAGCTTTGATGAATTGCCAATGATTTTGAGTGGAGATTTCAACATAAACTTCGCAGACGATAAAAATCAACTATTAATTGAATTTTTAAATAATGAATTTGGTTTAACTATGTCGAATGATCGCAATCTTAGCACAACGAAATACAAAACTACTATTGATGCGGTCTTTATTAGACATTTAAATAGGTTCGAATCAAAACTGTTCGTTTCTTACTTCAGCTACCATAAACCTATCGTATCAGTTTTAGAGATTGGCGATGATAGTTCTGGTAATGATGATGGTGAAAAAGTCGTTGAAATTATGGATGAAAGTTGATTTTTCAGAGAAATAAACTTTTTAATGTAAAATAATTGTAATAGTTTTAAAGTGTTAAATTTTTAATGTAATATAAATTGTCATGTTTGTGTACGATAGCGCAATAAATTAATATTGTATTCTACCACATAAATGATATTACTTTTATACTGATAAAGCAATTGGTGCAAAATTATTCCCTAACCATTCCAAAATATCAAACATGCTCAACGTTAATTAATAATCAAGTTTTCACTTCTGCCGGCACTCCCGGAGTGCAACCCGTCTTTTTTTTTAATTAGAAAGGATAATTCATGATTCTTCTGACGGAGGCTGTGACTGTTCCATTGAATTATTTGGGTTTGATCCATTATGGACTAATAAAGAAGAAATTTGAGTGATCATTGAGGCAACGTAGGGCGGTAGATTATGGGAATTCTGGGATATGATGTTTATGATTATAGTAATGAGTTGGATAAGGAGTTGATTCTGGTTCTGGGTACTCTCCTGAAAAGGAGAGGGAGACGATTGGCTCATTTGAAGAGCGTACCCATTGTGTAAGGAGGAAGCGCCATTCGAGACTATTGCTTGGTGTGCATCTTTGTCATATGATTTGCATAATGGTGCCCTGGGTTTATGGTTATGGACTATTGTCTTTCTGTAAGATGTAGGGGTGGGGGAAAGGGATGGAGAAGCTGAGGTTTGGGGGGTTTGAGCTTTTGTGGTTGTTGAACTCTGGACTATCTGACTGTATGCTTTGCCTACTTTGGGAAAATGGGCAGAGGCATCTTCATAAGATATCCCATTTTGTGACATGGTCACCTTAATTGCCTTCTGGCGTTCCTGTTCAGGGCATGTTCTACTTGTGGAGAAATGGTGAGCAGATCAATATAAACAAGTAGATTCATGTTCTTGAACTTCACATTCATCCCCATTATGGGGTTGGGCACAGCGATAACACCTTGGTTTAGATCGACATTGAGCTTTTATGTGTCCAAAGCGGCAACAGATCATACATTGGATTGTGGGGTAGTTATAAGTTTCAACAGCTAAAGATGAGTAGTAAGAGAATATTCTTGAAGGGAGTTGTTGGCCTCTGAAAGTGAGGACAACAGTTTGAGTAGGTTCCCATACAACTGTACCATCTGTTTTATTTTTTCTGTTAAGTCGCCTAAAACCCTTGAGTCGAAATTTAATAAGTTTAATAGTTTGTTAAGATGAATTTTCTTACGTAAACCTTTTATATATTATATGTACATTATACTTGTGAAAGTACCTTGAATATTGTAGATGGAACATTTTACTGAAAAAGACGTTATTTAAATTTAAAAAAACATTTTAAACTGCATTCATAGATATTTAAATAATTACTTGCTTGAACCGGGAATCTAACCTGTTACACGAGAAAAAAAATAATTCTGTAGTTTTATCATACCGATCGAAAGATTTCATCATAAGGATTAGTTTTTGCACAATAACATAGTGTCAGAAATAAAAGAAAGACCGTGAATTTCAACATTTAATGTGCCCCGAGACGTTCTGATCAGTGCTCCGCTGCCTCTTTGCGCCCCGAGTCTCGTGCTCCCCCTGAGTATTTTTTTCCACGGTGCCGTCGGTATCGGACGCATCTCCCTTTCTATCTCCGTTGGCCACTGCGCGCCCCTTCTTTCCCTTTCCCTTACCGGTAGAACGACCTGGGCCCGGGTTAGATCCGGAAGGGGGGCTGAAAACGTTACCGCATCCTCAGGCACCGCGTTGTGGTTTCGCTTCGCGAGTTCAGGGGGCGTGTTTACGTGAGCTTCATGATGGCGCTCCGCGGCAGCGCACGGGTCGACACGGGCCATGCACGCCGCGACAGAATGCGGGAGTGCCGACGTGCCGGGGAGGTGCAAGACTCCTTCCCGCTGTTGCTGCCGGAAAACTGAGTCCATCAATTCGGCGTCACGCTTCCAACGCTCCCTTTGTTTGGTTTTGCGGGCTTTACCGCTCTTAAAGCTTTGGGAGGCATCAGTAGGCTTGTACGGCTTCCTGATACCTTGCCCGGTACCTTCCAACACAGCGTGCGGTTCCGCTGTGTTCTCGCCCCTTTTCCTCAGCTGCTCTCTTGCGGTAGTTGTGCCGCGCCACGTGGTGTCCGAGCACTGGTCCAGGCCCTGGAGGTACCGTCTTCGTGTTCGTCGTCATCGGTCTAGTAGCAGCCGCAACAGGCGGGGCCTGGGACACCACCCCAACATCGCCTTCGGTAGCCAATTTACCACCCTCCAGCCCGGGAACCAAAGGGCGCCGGGTGCTAGCCGGTTCGCATGGCATCTCATTCTCAATTGTTACCTTATTCATATTTATTACTTAGTTTTTCTGTGGCGCAAAGTGTTTATTAGTGGACGCAAAGTGATAGTGAAGACAGTTGCCCAGGCTGCCTTCCCCTGATATTTCGCGTACGGTTGTCGAAGTAGCCAACCAGAAGAAACACAAAGGTTTGGCTCGTTCGACAACAATACACTGGCCACAGGCTGCCCCGGAGGGAGGGGAAGTATAGCTCGGTGTGTCGCCGGATGAGACGGCATACCGTACTATTCAACCCATCCCGGGTGCCCTCCCTCTTTATCCGGGCTTGGGACCGGCCCCATACCTAGGTATTGTGCTGTAAGCGAAAGTCTAGTATCGGTCTAGTAGCAGCCGCAACAGGCGGGGCCTGGGACACCACCCCACCATCGCCTTCGGTAGCCAATTTACCACCCTCCGGCCCGGGAACCAAAGGGCGCCGGGTGCTGGCCGGTTCGCATGGCATCTCATTCTCAATTGTTACCTTATTCATATTTATTACTTAGTTTTTCTGTGGCGCAAAGTGTTTATTAGTGGACGCAAAGTGATAGTGAAGACAGTTGCCCAGGCTGCCTTCCCCTGATATTTCGCGTACGGTTGTCGAAGTAGCCAACCAGAAGAAACACAAAGGTTTGGCTCGTTCGACAACAATACGCTGGCCACAGGCTGCCCCGGAGGGAGGGGAAGTATAGCTCGGTGTGTCGCCGGATGAGACGGCATACCGCACTATTCAACCCATCCCGGGTGCCCTCCCTCTTTATCCGGGCTTGGGACCGGCCCCATACCTAGGTATTGTGCTGTAAGCGAAAGAAGTGCACAGCGGGTGATAAGCAAAAACTAAATATGGAGGCGAGGTTACTAAATATGGAGTCGGGGAACTACATAAAAATTTATAGATTTTTTATGATGTTTGAAAAGCAATAACTACCGTTACAAAAGAGTGCAAAAACAAAAGAGTGCCTATAATTCTCTCATCAAAAAATGTCAAGGTCATGACAGTTAAAGATGCAACTTTTTAACGACCGATTTCGATAGTTAACAAGTTGCGCTCTTACTCGAAGGTTGTGAACGTCGTTGGAGTGAAAACTTGCACTCCAAGTGCGCTCTAACCAAGGTTCTGAAATGAAATGAAATGAAATGAAATTTTATTAGCTTTTGATCCTAGGTTACAGGTTGTTGAAATATTATAAGAAAGTATCACTAAGTTCCGCTTCAAAGCATACAAGCATGAGAGTAAAGAATAGCGTATATCATAATAATCAAGACGAATTATTAAATTTTTAAACAAAAAATGTGTAATATATAATCATACGTATTTTATGCTTATTACATGAGTTGCTACTTACTAAATATTTTTATCATTTAAATATTCGTCTATTGTATAATACGCCTTGGTCATTAGGAAATCAGAGAGATTCTTTTTTAAAGTGCGCAGTTCGTTCGTATCACGGATTGTGATTGGTATTTGGTTAAAAACAATTGGTGCCATACGAAATACTTTATACTTTATAATACTTTTTTCAATAATGCCGTTTATATTCATGTACCTAATTGGCGTAGATTTTTTTCACGTCTGCAACCAGGATTATATTTTTCAAAATGATTTGTATTTGTCAATACAAAATCAGCAGTTTCAGAGATATAGAGACATGGTAAGGTAAGCAATTTTAGCTTAAGAGGCATTTTACATTATGCAGCCCTCTCACTTTTAAAGATAATTTCAAATAGCTACAATATGGTTTATATTTTTTTAAATGTGGTCAATCATTATTTCGCTGCATGCAACTATAGATGTTCTCAACATATTTTTACTTTGTTACATGTTGAGTCCAATTAGAATTAGAGGCCCAAAATTTAAAATAACTAAATTACGCGTTTTGGATCCCCCATTACAGATATCAAAATGAAAATTAGTAGAGAACATCTATAGTTGCATGCAGCGAGATAATGATTGACCACATTTAAAAAAATATAAACCATATTGTTGCTATTTGAAATTATCTTTAAAAGTGCGAGTGAGAGGGCTGCATAATGTAAAAGGCCTCTTAATGAAATATTCTTTGCAAGAATCGGTTTGCTGTAGATTATACATGGCTACTATGCATCGTTTTTGCGCTTTTAAAACACCAAGCTTTTCAGTTGAATTTCCATAAAAAAATATACCGGACCTTAATATGGAAACAACATAATCGAGCCAGTGAGTACGGTGGCTCGATTACAAACTTTACCAAGTTTATACAATGCGTATGAATATTGACTAATTCGTTTTGTTATTATACCTATATGTGTTTCCATGTCATTTTGTTATTTATATGTAAACCTGAGAATTTCCTTGATTCAACTTCGTCAATTATTTTACCGTTAAAGTGTATGTCAATATTAAGCAGTTCATCAGTTCTTTGTCTGAAATACATTATATTGGTTTTGTCCAAATTAACTATCAAATTGTTACTATCCAGCCAATTGATTTCAGATGTCAGTGTTGTAATTATGGCATTAGTAAAATTGGTATCACTTTTTTTAGAGTCCTTGAACAATATAGTACTATCATCCGCAAAGAGGGTCATGGAATGTTGGGTTACTTGGGGGAGATCATTACTATAAAAAAGCAGTGGTCCTAACACACTCTCTTGCGGCACTCCGTAACCAATTTCTCTAATCTTTGACCGGTAGTTTATATTCTATAGTATATATGTTATGCAGAGTTGGTTGCAGTGTGTACAGAGCACACCCGTACTATCTGTAGCCTATAACTAGATCTATAATAATAAACTTATATTTTTACAAACGTTTCACTTTTATTTTCTTCAAGACACAATCAACAACAATTGGTATCATGGAAACCTTAAATTTTCAAAAATACACATTATCTATGACATTTTTTTTTTCAGTTTTTGTTTTAACCATGGACCTACCATACAAACAGTAGGTCCATGGTTTTAACCACAGACCTAGGATTTTTTCACTACGCTCAATAGACCTACGAAGTGTGTGAGTGAAAGGTCCTAAGCTGCTACAAACCTTCGCGAGAAAAAAAGAGATAGTGAAACAAGAAGGTATGTCATTTTTTACTCGAGTAAGAGGCCATAGCGTCCCGGGCTCTTCCAAGTCAGCGCGAATTTTGTGTATTTGCTCAAATATCTTACGATTATAATATAAAATATGTATTCTGCAAGCATGGTGTCTAGTTCAGTGAGTGAATGTGAGGTTACAAGACACAGTAATCCGAATATATACACGTTTCACAGGTAATTTATGTTTATTTGTACTGCTTTTTGGATAATCATTATTTTGTCATTTTGTTTTAAAATTCGTTATATGAACTATGGAAATATTAGATAATAGGTTTCTCTTCATACTTATCATCAAATTACATTGCTAAATGAAGAATTGGTTGGTATTTTACGAAAAATACAAAAACATTTGTTTACGATAGGGCTTGACAAAGTCCTGACGTCACAAGTATCGATAAAGTCGATAGTTTACGTCTGACCTGTAGCTTCGATATTAATGCTCGGGTACATATTCGAACCTCAAAAATAACCGGTAGTTAGTTTAATCATAAATTTGTTTAAAAATAATATAATTACATAATAATTAGCGAGAAGTTGAGAGATCAGTTTATAGCTTATTGAGTATTTACGAATAAGGGAGTAAATATTATCGCAAGATATGTTATTAAAAATTTATTATGATGTTTTCTGTGAAATTTCCCCTAACTGGTTCCCCCTGGTGCAATAAAATCTACAATACTCGCTTAATTGCAGCGCTGGATAGCTATGGCTATCCTGATCCAAAATAATTTTTATTTTTCCTTTCAGATCAAATTGAAAATAAGACGGCCCTGACCTTACTTACATAGAGATGTATTACTACCGTTAGCCATTACCTGCCCTTCAAATCAAGTACTGTCTCCAAGGAAAAAAACTTATTAACTAATGTTCTAAATTGTGTCAAAAATTACAGAAAAAAATTAGCTCTTAAGAAGTTTAAAAGCTGAAACAAAAATAATGATAAAACGGCTTTTAGACTTAAAAGCAGACTTTAAAGAATTATATGTTTTGTAGGCCAGTTAGTACAGATCATCGAAATTATGTACACATCGTCATTTCTACAGCCCAACGAGCTATGTTTACACAAGGGACAAATTCGACCTTTGCTTACCAAATGTGAATGCTTTACGCAAATATTCATATGAATGTAATTTAATAATTTACAGTACCTGTATATTTGCAGCTTAATGATTTTGTTAATGGTAATCATAATACTTAGTAAAGGTAAGTTGTATTTCATCTTGTTACGATGAAGTTATAGTAGTTTACTTTTAAAAGTGTTGTACCATTTTAGACCTACAATAAATGCATTTGACTTCAACTTTGAATGAGTTTTATTTTTAACAGATCAAAAAGGGAGCAGGTTCTCAATAAGGTTGTATTCATGTTATGATATTTGGTTTGATTTTCATTTGAAAACATCGTATTTTGTTTGAAAGGATATACTTTAAGATTCATCCCTTTGAAATTCCATCATAATCAGTTAAGTAGTTTGGTTTTTAAATCATAATAACTTGAAAAATAAGTTGTTCAAGTTAATGAAATTGCATATATTGCATTTCTGTGATTTCAGTGTTATTTACGATCATTACAATAGTCACAATGAACTATATAGGGCATAATTTCAAACGAATGTGTCCTAAGATTCAACAAGTAAAGCTGTCGATAGTATTACGCTCGCGTCATTACAACACTATGTCACTCACACATTTACATTTAATTTTTTGTTACACCATTCATCCGTCACTGTTGGTCTTGTACATCCTAAGCCTATGGTTTTAACACAGGAGCGACTGACATAAGCTAACTGTTGTCTGTTACTTAGATATGACTCAATGAGTTGGTAGGCTGTACCTCTGACACCATTATGAACGTAACTTAGAAAGAAGTATTTCATGGTGAACGTGGTCGAAAGCTTTAGTCATGTCCATAAATATTGCTGCAGTAGGCCTGCAACTATTCATGTTCATCATTATTTTAAAAACAAAGTCATAAATAGCCAATTTAATATTTTTACTTCTCCGAAACCCATATTGATTTAGGACAAAAATATTGTGGCCTTCAAAATAAGAATTAAATTTGTGATATATTACTTTTTCAAATACCTTAGCAAAATACTTTAATTTCCCCTCTTTATGTCCTTTTTATATAAAGGTTTAATTGCGGACCCCTTAAGCACACTGGGAAAAATGCCACTCTGCATACACAAGTTTATAATGTGACTAAGGACAGGTGAAATTATACTTGAGACACATATTTTATAACTTTTGTCGTTACACCATCATAACCACAGCTGTTTGTATTATTCAAAGAATCAATTACATAAATCCATGATCACTGTAGGTGTCAAAAATATTTGATTCGGTTTATCATACCGAATGGAATTTGAAAAATTATGTTTGTGATGTAATTTTATTATATCAGCAAAGTAGTCATTGAATTTATTAGCTATTTGTTTTGGGTCTGTAATGATTTCATCGTCAATTTTGAGTTGTGTCATATTTTGTATAGGATTATTATTTTTTATCTTATTTATGATTTTCCATGTGGCTTTTGATTTTATGTTAGTAGTTTTTATAAAGTGGTCATTCATTGATTTTTGCGTTACAAATATTCCCTTTTAATAACTTTTTGAGTACTGTTTGAATAGTGTTTTGGACGGCCTCGATACCAAGGTCGTAATCCATTTGATGCAAATTTCGTTATTTTCCATAATTTTGACCACATTTGCGTCTATGGATCCACATTTAATATGAACCATAGACACAAATGTGATCAAAATCATCGAAAATAACGAAGTTGGCGTCAAGTGGTATACGCCCCAATATTTACCGATTGATTCGTACTTACTACGTACGTTTAGTAAATACCCAAACCAAAAAAAACAGTTTTCTTTATTTGTTATCATCACCACCCGATATGTATTTTATGGGCTACGGCAGTAATTCGATGTGTGTAGTGTAGGTACAGCAGTAATGATAAGCTTATCAGTAGAGCAATATTAGACCCATAAAGTAACTTTGTATATATTAGACCAAATCCAACCGGCGTATATTGAAGACGTATTGAACGCTCAAAGTAGCAATAAAACTACAATACCTTGAAATGTCTGGTGAAGGGTCGAATCCTAGCCCCACACAGAATAATAAAGTGGCCCTCATCACTGGAATAACCGGACAGGTAATCATTAATTTATATCACGCGATAAAACACTTTTAACACCATGTAAAATATATAAGCACTGCTGTGTAAGTTGTAATGAATGTAAGTAGCTATAGGAAACTTAAATCCTAGATTACAAGAAATATAGGTACTTAAATACCTACATGATTGTGTAGTTTGTACTAGACAAAATAGTGCATATATTTCAGTTAGTAAAATACCTGTGAATCACCATATCAAAAACTTTTTGCTGATAGTTTAGCATTTGACTTTTATCTCACTTAATGATAAGTGATGATGTAGTTCAAGATGTTTTTCAAGCTAAGCCCACAATAGGAATGGGCTCTGAAGGCAGCTGCCTAAACACGTTGGGTGCTTGGCGACAGAGGGAACTACCTAGTTAATCATGGTGGTGAAGCTCAAGTCTATGTGTTATCAAATATGTCAATATTAACAGTTATTGGGTAATTTTGACAAAGGAATTCTCAGTTGTGGTCCAAATATGGAATTGTTCCCAGTAGACAAATGCTCACCTACTGTTATTACCGAGCAAAACATAGTTATATCAGCATAAAGAACCTATTTGGATTAAATTTATAGTCAATGTCAGATAAAATATATATTTACATTTTAGTAGAAGATAGCAAAACTAATTTACATGCTTTATGCCAACTCAATGATAAAATACCTGTCATGTAAACATTTAAACGTTCTCTAAAACTCTTGGATTATTAGTCTAAATTTGGGTAAGAAAGCACCTATAACAAAAGATCTGTTGTTAATAGGTAGGTGGTTATAGCTTAAACATTTAATAATTTTATTCACTGTAAATCCATTGTACAACCCGGTCATAATATCTGAAGAACTTGCCAGAATATGATTTCTTTAACTCTTCCTGTGCCCGTCCCATTACATACAAACCTTACCAAAGCACAGAAATTATGTCTTCAACGCCAGGTGCACAGATGTTTTGATTGGCTGGGAAAGTGAGAGTCGAAATTGCATTCCAGCGAGGTCCACTGATATTATGACTTAGTTGTGCATAGTAAAATTTTTGTTTAGATACATGATAACTATACATGGTGTTTGGTGGTCGGGTGCACAAATTTGAAGGGGTGATACACTAGACCATTTAGAACATTAGTTTAACGTCCAGAGAAAAATTACATCAAACAATCATAGCAGCATTAGAAATCATTAAACAAAAAATGCAGATGAAAATTACAACGACGGAAGTAAGAAGACGTTGCAGAAAGTGTATTCGCAATGGCGGACGTCATTTTGAACACAAATAATAAAAAAAAAACACTACAAAACAGTTTATTTTTAATTCCTAAAAAATCCATATTCATGACCCTTAATTGGCTCAGGCGCCCTAATTAAAAAAGGTTTAAGACTCAGCTACGTAAATGATACCTCAAATTAAAGAGCAATAACCAAGCATGTTTTTAAAGTTGTCTGAACACCTGTAGGTATTTTATTTATATTTTTAAAAAACATCGTAATTCTCATTTTTTATTTTCCTTCTTTTTTGTAAAGTTTTAAAAGCTTTGTACATAACTCTTTTGGACACAATGGAGCTTAAAACTACTTTGGTACGATCGGGGACACATTGAACTACTAGAATAATATAAAAAAAAACGACATTTCTGTTTCGGTTAGAAGTTATTAGCATTTAATTGACCAATATTGGGTTTTTCGGGCCAAAATCGTAAAAGTCCGCTTAAAAATCGAAATCTCGCTAGTTTTTTTTTTTTAGATGAATCCTTTCTAAATAATCTAGTGTATCACCCTTTCAAGCTTGTGCACCTGACCACCAAACGTACTGTATATTGCTATTGAGTGTACAATTTGATTCTACCATCCTTTGGTTATTTAGTCGAGCACCAGCAGAAAACATGCTAGCTTCAGCAATATTAAAAAAAATATTAGTATATTGGATGTTATTAATCTGCTGATATACCTTATAATGAAAAGCCCCTCTATTGAACTTTGAGTTTTAACATTATGAAGTGTCCATTTAAGTCCTAAAATAATTACATGTGTCTTTTTCACATCAAATGAGTCAATTAGAATTGTTATTCTTAATTGTCCAATATATAAGACACTTAGAAAAAAGTTACAGCAGTCTGATCAATCATACCAAACTGTTCAACCGTGTGTTCATATTTAGGTATCATAAATTTCTTAGAATATTAGTGTTCAAGTTTTTAACCACAATCTCACCTGATGTTAAGTGATGATGTGGTCAAAGGTGTTAACCGGTTTAACCTAGAATTACTGGCTCTCAATGACAGCGGCCGGAACACACCATTAGGTGCTTGGCGACAGACTTTCTACTTGAGGGTGGTCGCTAGCCAGGTGGACATTGGCAAAATGCCCTTCCACTATGCGGTGAAGCTCAATCCCGCAGCGGGATTCGAACCATTAATTTATTAAGTTTATTTGGCTTTTTATATTCATAAAATGTCATGATTTTACTTTATTACTTTCTCAGGATGGCTCCTACCTAGCAGAGTTTCTTATTGAAAAAGGCTATGAAGTCCATGGCATAATCCGAAGATCTTCCTCGTTCAACACTGGCCGCATTCAGCACTTGTATGGAGAGCCTTGTAGCCACACCGGAGGCCATATGCACTTGCATTATGGAGACCTCACTGACACAACATGTCTCATCAGTATTATAACCAGGGTAAGGATAATTTTGGAAGTTTAGATTTAACTGTTCAAAATCATTGTTAAAACTTTGAAACAACAATATAAGAACAGACTAAAACTAAAAGGAGTTCCTTGCTTCACAGTACTTTTAAAGCCATGAGTTCTAGTTTTTGAAGACAGCATGACTATGTTCATATGGTTTCTAGGGGTCCTTTGGATTATCTTAAAACCTGCCACTGAGTATCACAACCAGGTAAAACTGTAATGGTTTGTGTCTGGAAGGTGTACAAAAATTAACATTTAATTAACCATCAAATCAGACCTACCCCGGTGTCCTAGTTATGAATGAAATCTATTGTTATCAGTATTGCTGATGCCAATGGGCTAAATATTTAATAAGTGAATGAAATACTAATACTTTATTGGTATTGTATGGGTACATATGATATAGTTGATGATAGACTAGCCTCTGACTACTAACCTGTTGATGTTATTAAACTTGTTTTTATGTATTTTCGTGAAAGCTAATAATAAAACTTTAAAAAAAAAAACAACATTTGAATGCTACATTATCAAAGATATAGGCTATATTAATTGCAAGAAAAAATTAAGGATCCCTACTAAAACTACAAAATATTACCCAAGGTGTAAAAAATGCCTATAAAATATCTTTCACCGCATTCGCTGCGAAAACTATTGATGATGGAACAAAAAAATGTTCCACAATATTAAAGAACATAACAATATCTACAAAAAATGTCGCGATAGCATGTGTCTAACTATTGTAGTTGTATTACTATAACTACTTTTTATCGTTTTAAAATTTAATAGAAATTGCGACCAAAATCAGACGAACCCCTTACCTAAATGAATGATTTCTCAAGTAAGGCTTTTTAAATACCTGTTAATTTTTTTTTTTATTTTTTTTTTATACCACAAAGGTGGCAAACAAGCATACGGCCCGCCTGATGGTAAGCAGTTACCGTAGCCTATGGACGCTTGCAACACCAGGGGTATCACTCGCGCGTTGCCGACCCTGAAGAAATCTCTTCACGCCCCTTTTGAAGAACCCCATGCTGTACTCCATCGGGAAAACCACGGCGGGGAGCTCATTCCACAATCTGAGCGTCCGCGGAAGGAAGCTCCTTTGAGCCCGCACAGTACGAAACACGTCTGGTTTCAATGTGTGGGGTTGGACTCCCCGTCGATGGCGAGAGTTGCGATGGTGGAAAGTAGCCGTGGGCATCAAGTCAAACAATTCCTTAGAACACTCTCCGTTATACAAACGGTAGAACACACATAAGGAGGCAAAGTCTCTCCTCAGACTAAGGGGTTCTAAACCGCTTGTGAGCTCGGGATCGTCAACAATTCTGATGGCACGTCGCTGAACCGAGTCTAAAGGCCCAAGCTGGTATCCAGGTGCTCCCGCCCACAGATGACAGCAGTACTCCATATGAGGCCGGACCTGCGACTTATAAAGTTGCAGCTTTTGCCCCGATGTGAAGTACTGCCTCGCTCTGTTGAGTACTCCTAGCTTTTTGGAAGCCAGCTTCACCTTGTCCTCCAAGTGACTCCGGAACACAACGTCGCTGGAAATGTCGATGCCAAGGATCCCGATGCTTTGACTGAAGTTTAAGAGAGTGTTCTGGAATTGTGGAGCCACAGACCATGGGGTTTTCTTAGCGGTGAACGCGCAGGCTTGAGTCTTAGTGGGGTTGAAATGGACTAGGTTTAGTCGACCCCAATCGGAGACACAAGTTAGTGTTCTCTCGATTTCGAAACACTCGAAACACTGCCAGCACAGCGTTTCCCCATGGAGCTCTGGCGACCTTACTCACCGCAGGAACACAACGCCACATTAAAGCAGCGTTATTTGGCTGCGATCTTCTGTAAGGTGGAGGTACTTCCCCAGTCGGGCTACTCCGAATTTTGAACGGGACAACCCGTTATGCCCTTCCTCTCTTAAAAAACTTCTTGCTTTATTACAATTGGACTTTCCATTTGAAAGATATTACGTGTTTAATAAAATTGAAATTAAATCACCGCTACGCCGCCGTGACGCGCCGGAGTGCCGGGGCCGGAGTGCAGGAGAGTGGCACATCTATGGAAATCTATCCCGACATCGAAAACCTTCTAGAAATAAATTTCAATTGGCTCTGTTCGAGGGCAATAGTGGCACCGAGAAACGACGCAGTAAATGAAATAAAATGATTATGGAAAAAGTACCCGATGATTTTTAATGTTACAAATCTATTGACACCGTCTGCAACACCGAAGATACAGAGCAATACGCACAGGATTTTTTTAATTCTCTCTATCCTAACGGCTTGCCAACTATTTAGAAATAAAATAGTTGGCAAGCCAATAAAAAATTTAGAATTATGCTATTTAGAAATTAGGGAGGGCTTACCTCCCAATATGTGTAATGGGACTAGACTTTTGATTAAGCAATTGCGAGACGATGTGATTGTAGCTACTATCATCACCGGCCCCGCGGCCGGACAGCTCGCTCACATTCTGCGGATCCCGATGATACCGACGGATTTGCCTATACCTTTCAAAAGATTACAGTTTCCTGTAAAGATATCGTGTGCCCTTACAATAAATAAATCCCAGGTACAAACTTTTTCTATGGTTGGCATCGACCTAAGAAAAGAGTGCTTTTCTCATGTTTTCGACCCAACAAGTGTCTACTAACCCCAACACAAGCCGCAAGTCCTTTGCACCCGGGAAATCGTCGACGTAACCATCTGTCGGCGTATAGTATATTACAACTTATTATAAGTAGCAATGTAGTAGGAATATACTCTAAGCTTATTACCAGATTCCGTAGGGTGCCGGGCTCGAATGTCAACCCCATCTCTACCCGTGGGTGTCGTAAGAGGCGACTTCTTGAGACTTTCTGAGGATCTGATTGTGAGATCACACTGCGATCTCCAAGACGCCTGCGAAGCGTGAGTATTATGGCAAATCCCCCCATTATGGGGGAGGCTGTGTTCAGCAGTGGACAATCCGGCTGATACAGTTATTACGATGCAGACTCCCGATTCGGTACTCTATTGGACAAAAAATCCGAAAACTTTCGTGTTATCAACAAATCATTCGTATCGTGTTTCGAAACCTCTGCTTAACCAAAGAATATAAAGGCGTGATAATAAATACAATAATTTATGTACATTGGAAAGGATAGCTAAATTTTGCCAGGTAATGGTATCCTGAAAAAATAAGATGTTATAAACTATAGCAAGAAAGACTATTGAAGGAAGCAGAAAAAGAGTGCCAAGACCGTAGCAGGTTAAAATTCGTGGTGTCTACACCTCCGGTAAACAGTCCGATATATCAAATACCAATGGCACATACTCGCGGCATAGTTTGTCCTCGACAAATTGTTCTGAAAGCAGTCATGCAGTCCAATAACAAACGTATTTGCATGCCTTGTGTTGGGTAGTAACTATTGTCCAATCTGTGCGTGTGCGTGACATGAAAGACCTGACAACATTCATAATAATGCCTCATTGTGAAGCACTTGCTGCACAACAAATATACAACATTCCAAAGACCAGTGTATTACAAATATCTTTGCCAGGAAGTATATATACAGTTCATTTGACGTTTATAAAACCACGATTTGTAAATGTTATTTGGTTTACAGTATATCTATACAGTTTAAGAATAAAATTATAATTATTTGCCATAATGTAGGTACAGTACAGGTCTTAACTAAAATAATATGTGACTCTACATTTAAACCTTAAAGGCGTGCAAGTTAATAGGTTCATCTAATTTAGTATAGCAAATTATTATTACAATGTCATTGCATTTACTTACAAAAATATATTATGCATGTCAATCATTAATTTATATTAGGTCCTTACATATGAAATTGGCGTTTTGTATGGGAGGAACAAAAAGTCGAATATTTTTTAATATAATATATTTAATTAATCAAAGTATGAACCATTATTTTCTATGCACTTTTGCCATCTCATAGGTAGTTCATTGATCCCTTTACTAAAAAAACCAGTCGGACGGGAATCAATAAAATCTTTGAAGGCGATTTGGACTGCCCCATCGGAGTTGAATTTTTTCCCTTGCAAGAAGTTATCCAAATTTCGAAAAAAATGGTAATCTGTTGGAGCAAGGTCCGGGGAGTACGGAGGATGTCTTAGACTTTCCAATTGAAGCTCTTCTAATTTAGTAGCCGTCTGTAGCGCAGTGTGTGGTCTAGCGTTGTCGTGAAGCAGCAGTGGCGTGGAGCGATTGACCAGCCTAGGTTGTTTAGCCGCTAGCTTTTCCATCATGGTTTGCAATTCCTGACAAGAGACATCAGCCGTAATAGTCTGGCCAGATTTGAAAAAACTGTAATGAACAATACCGGCACTAGTCCACCAAACGCTTACAAGTAACTTTTTTGGGGTTAATTTTCGCTTGGGGCAGGATTTGGCTGGCTGGCCAGGATCTAACCATTGCGCTGAGCGCTTCCGATTATCGTAAAGAACCCATTTTTCATCACAGGTTGAACACAATGATTCGGTTTAAAATACCTTCATTATTGTGCCGGTTTAGTAATGTAACGCAGCAGTCGACGCGCGTTTGCCGGTTTGTTTCAGTCAATTCGTGAGGTACCCACCTTTCAAGCTTTTTAATCTTCCCAATTTGCTTCAAGTGAATTAAAACAGTTTTATCACTAACATCGCAGCCTGCAGCTAACTCGGACGTGGTTTGCGATGGATCCGCTTCCACAATAGCCTTCAACTCTTCATTATCAACTTGAGTCTCAGGCCGTCCACGGGGCTTGTTCTGCAGGTCGAAATTTCCAGAACGAAAACGTTGGAACCAAAAACGAACTGTGTTTTCTTTTGCAACACGACCGCCATACACATCATTCACCCTTCGAGTTGTTTCCGCAGTACTAGTGCCACGGCGGAACTCGTACTCGTAAATAATGCGATATTTAAGGTTTTCCATTTTGTAAAATGAGTGACGCAAACAGAAAAAAACAGAAGAAAAAAAACAAATGAATGACGATCATCGAAGCACAAATACATGAGTCTATAGCTGTACAAATTTGAATTTGGAATTCCTTACCAAAGAGGAGAAATTCGTGATTAAAGTGGCCAGTACGAAAAACGCCAATTTCATATGTAAGGACCTAATATTTTTTTTGTAAGAAATTCATCAATTCATAAACCTTATCAATAAGAAACTTTGAAAAAGGATTGTAAATTTTTCTCGTGTTGTAAAATCCATACTTATCTATATATATAAGAATCAAAGTCCTGGCTCACTGACTGACAGACAACGTACAGCCTAAACCGCTGGTCGCAGAGACTTGACATTTTGGGGGTGTATTTGTCTTGATGCGTAGGGGTGTACTAAGAAAGGTTTTTTCAAATTCAACCCCTAAGGGGGTAAAAATGGGTGAAAACGTTTGTATGAAAGTTCTGTTTTTTAACTTACAGTTCTGAAAATTAGTATTCGTATAGATCATTCGAAATAAAAAATTACATGTTCAAAATTTTTTTGACAGGGATGACTTAAGGCGGTGAAATTGGAGATGAAACTTTGTATGGAAAGGTCATAGTTTTTGAAGCGATAGTGATTAAAATGGTATCTGGATAGACATTTTAAACAAGCCACAATAATATTTTTTGCTAGGGTTGATTAGAAGGGGTTAAAATGATGAAGAAAGTTTTTCACCAGAACCTAAACTGCTAGGGCTCAGCGTGTTCGTCCATTTTTTTTTAATTGTGATGGATCAAGCACGAGTCCCACCTGATGTTAAGCGGACTAACCTCTGCCGATAACAGATGCATTTCGTCACAAGTCACGAATTGCACTGCGCCCGTCACCTTGAGACATAGTTCTTAAGTCTCATTTGGCTGGAATTTCGACTGCTGCCGGAACACACCGTTAGGTGCTTGGCGACAGATTTTCTACATGAGGGTGGTCGCTAGCCAGGCGGGCATTCGCTAAATGCCCTTCCACCATGCGGTGAAGCTCAAGCCCGCGGCGGGATTCGAACCATGGACCTGCGGCACGGCAGTCCATAGCCAATGCCACTGAGCCATCGCCTAATTCTAGGTTAGCCTGAACAACATCTTCGACGACATCATCACTTATCATCAGGTGGGATAATGGTCAAAGGTGAACCTAAAAATCATAAAAAAAAAATAAGGCAAAATTTATAAAGCTGCGGAGGCGCTCGCAAATAATTTCATATAAATACATACAAACAGTAGTTCCACTGCGCCCGACTGCATGCAGCCGCTGCACTTGCAGCCTGCAGTTGCAGTCGGGTGCGACTTAGAATAGAACCTTTAGAAACTCCAGTGCTCTTTAGTGCAACTGTTCAAAATTTGAAGTGTAGAACGTAGGTTTAAGTAGAGTTTTAGTTCACTGTTCTGATTTTGGCATATACGAGGGTGAATCAAAAAATTCTTGGAATCAATATTAAAAAATGCAAAGATTTAAATAATAATATTTTATTTTTCTACATAATCTCCCTCCAATGCAATGCATTTAGAATAACGCGTTTCTAACTTCCTTATTCCTTGTGAAAAAAAAATTATTTTCTTGACTCTCGAAAAAGTCCTCTACGGCAGCTATAACCGCGTCATTATCGTGAAATTTTGTTCCACGAATTTCCTCTTTTAATTTTGGAAACAAGTGAAAATCACTTGGGGCTAAGTCCGGAGAATATGGTGGGTGGTCAAGGAGATTGAAGCCAGCACAGCGGATTGCGTTGACCGCAACTTCCGATCGATGAGCAGGAGCGTTATCTTGAAGGAACAACACGCCCAACGACAGTTTTCCACGACGTTTTTCTTTAATCGCTTCACGCACTTTCGGGATTAAATTTGCGTAATAGGGTCCAGTAATCGTCTGGCCTTTTGGCATGTAATCAATAAAAAGGATTCCTTCACTATCCCAGAACACAGAGGCCATAACTTTGCCAGCGGTAGGAGCAACTCGAAATTTTTTAATGGATGGAGAGGATGGTCGTTTCCAAGACATGCTTTGTCTTTTAGTTTCAGGATCAAAATGGTGGACCCACGTTTCATCCATGGTGACAAGACGACGGCAAAAATTATCCGGATCACGCTGGAACATTTCGAGATTACGCTTGGAAATTTCCAAACGTCGCTTTTTGTTTTCGTCGGTTAACATTCGTGGCACCCATCTTGCAGACACTTTTTTGAACCCCAGTGAATCAATTAAAATGGATTGAACGCTACCAAAAGATATCTTTAGGATCTCAGCTATAAATGTTTTATAGTCATTCTTCTGTCTTCCAAAACCAGATTCTCAACCTTTTTGACATTTTCTTCTGTAACGGAGGTTGAAGGCCGCCCAGAACGCGGGTCATCTTTACAGCTTGATCTACCTCTTTTAAATTCAGCCACCCAGTACGCAACCGTAGAATAGGGTACAGCATCACCCCCTAATGTCTGCTGAATGTCCAAAAAAATTTCCTTCGTAGACATTTTTTTCAAACTGAGATATTTTATCACCGCACGTAACTCACTTTTATCCATAATTTTGACTTTTTAGCAACTCGTTGCACAAAAAAATTTATTACATGCGAACGAACTGACAAAAATAAGTGACAGTCTGCATAAATATAGTGTGATAGACACTCTTTAATTTGAATATCGAACTTGATCCAAAAAGGTTTCATATATATGCACTTCTAAGAACTTTTTGATTCACCCTCGTACAAGAATCTGGATGTCACACTGAGAAAAATCTAAAGTCAAAAGCGCCCTAATGACGGCCAATTTATATGGTATGAGGCAAAAAACCGACCAAACGTAAATACGTACAAAAACGCCTTCCAACTAGAAGGCGTTAAACGAGGTCAGTGAAGCCGAATGTTTCTTTTCGTCTTTATTTAAGGTGTATTTTGTGGTCTTTCTTAAATATTGACTTTTCGATGAGGCTGATTAAGTCGTACTGTTATAATATAGATTTGCACCCTAAAATATGTGTGTCAGCCCTAACTTTCTCCTATTCAGCAGTTTCCATTTAGATGCAATAATTGTCATACATGAGTAGCTCAGTTCAGTCCCATCTTCCGTCGCGATCACATCATACATTTACCGACTTTCCATTTCCGTGTAATTTTCCATTAAGTATTTTCCTAAATAAAACTCTTCTGTGAAAGTTCGGTTTTCTTTTTTAAAAAGACAATTCCGGTTTCCCGTATACCATTGGTGGCAGCGTAAATGGGATACAATATTATCCCCCGGAACGTCTTCGAAAAGTGAAAGTTTTGTGCATAAGTGTGGAAAAGTGCAATCATCACCATCATCAGCTACATTTTCGCGACAAGCTGAACTCATCATCAGCCGGTTATCTCTCCGATCCACTGTGCAATAAGTGGCATTGGGTTCTCTGGCCACCAGCGCGCAGAAGCCCCGACGTGTCCAGCACCGACGGAAAACTACCGAGCCCATTTTCCGAAATTTCCCGGAAATCACAAGAAGTACCTATCATGCGTATTCTTCTATTCTACAAATTCCTGTAAGTTTAACAATTCTATATACTTACTTTCAACAGTGAAGTGATATATCTATTAGTGAAAAGTGTTCTAAAGCCAAATTTAATTACGTCTATAAATTGAAGTGTACTTAAATCCGTCTCATAACTCGACATCCAGACCGATTAATCAGTTCGTGGAACTCTTATCTCATTTGGCGCGTCCGCTCACCTGCGGGCCAGTTTAACAAACTTTACAAGTTCACAATTGTATAATTAATTACATATGACCACAAAGGAAGAAAGTGGTTTAGTTAGCTCCAGACGTAACCCAAGGTCAGAAAGTGAAGACAAAATGGACCTCAACATTTTACTGAAATTTATTAAACCTTTTGATGGTTCTAGAGATAAGTTAAACCCATTTTTAACCAATTGTCAAAATGCTTATGACTTAGCTAATGTTCAACAAAAACCCATTTTATTTAAATATATATTGAGTCAATTGGAGGGAAAAGCAGAAAGTGCTAGTTCTATTCGCGACTTTGAAACATGGGAACAATTATCAGAATTCTTAAGAACACAATTCGGAGAAAAGAAACATTACTCTGCTTTACTCGCTGATTTACAAGATTGTCATCAAAATAACGAGACAGTCAACCAGTACGCCCTGCGAATAGAGTCCTGCCTATCAAAATTATTAACAGAAATAAATATTTCAATACCTACTCGCAACAAAGGTGAACTGGCAGGCCGTGTCGCCGCAATGCAAGATTTAGCATTGCACACTTTTATAATAGGGTTGAACCCGAAATTGTCCACGATTGTCAGATGCCGTGACCCTGAGACATTAAATAATGCTATTAATTTTGCTGTATCGGAAGAGAAGATTCAACAAGCCTCTCAGAGAAGAAATAATTATTATACTCCTAACGCTGGCTCCTCGTCTAGAAATAATCAGACTCGCCCTACTTACCGTCAATTCCCGCAGAAAGATTTTCAATTTAGACCTGCGACTGTTAATAACAATACCCGTCAAAATTCAACTCCTACCAACGGAAGATCAAATAGTACATTCCCCTTATTTTGCCGCTATTGTAAAACCAACGGGCACGTCCTTGAAAACTGTCGTAAACGAGAATATAATAATAAGCGCTTTCAAAACCGACCAAATCCTCAACCATTTCAATCACGCCCTAACAACGCCCCTAATCGAGTAAATTTTGCTGAATATGACGAAGATATGGTGAATGACTCGATTGATGTAGCCGAAGGTGTCGACGAAGTCGATAACGAACATCCTTTAAACTAAACCCTGATCCGCGTGTGTGCCGTCCGGATCAAAATAGCATAAAAAGCGACACAAATATAAATACACAGGTATTTTATAATTCCAAGACCAAGTGTCCTACTCTATCAGAAACTTACCGACAGGGTAACCAGCCCCAAACTGACAGTTTCATTTCAAAATCTTCTATATCCTGTGAACGCGATGCGAAAACACTAATTCAAGAAACTCACCGACAGGGTAACCAGCCCCAAACTGACAGTTTCCTTCCAAAATCTTCTAAATCCAGTAAACGCGATGCGAAAATGCAAATCCGAGAAACTTACCAACAGGGTAACCAGCCCCAAACTGACAGTTTCCTTCCAAAGTCTTCTAAATCCAGTAAACGCGATGCGAATATGCAAATCCGAGAAACTTACCAACAGGGTAACCAGCCCCAAACTGATAGTTTCCTTCCAAAATCTTCTACATCCAGTAAACGTGATGTAAAAATACAAATCCCGGACACTTACCGACAGGGTAACCAGCCCCAAACCGACAGTTCCTTAAATTCATCTTCAAAATCCCGCGAACACGAAGGGTTAGTCCAAGACCCTATCCGCTGTGATGATCCAGCCGCTCCTGAAACAAAAAACAAACATGATTATGTATATGAAATATCTAAAAACACTAAAAAACGATACTTACCTTACATCAAAGTCCTGACTTCAGTCTCTTCAAAATATATGTCATTCTTGGTTGACACTGGTGCTACGATAAGCCTGGTGAAACAATCTGCTATAGAAAAATTGCCCAAAATTATTGAACATAAAATTCAAATAAAAGGTATAGACTCAACAAATGATAATTGTATTTTGACATTAGGACATATTCCTATCGCCCTTTCATCAAACGGAATAATTACAAATCACCATTTTCATGTTATTCCTGACCTCGAACTACCATACGATGGTATAATTGGAAATGATCTGTTGTCTAACCAACATAGTAATATAGACTACGTAAAGAGTGCTCTTAAAATAAATAATGCTGAATTCGAGATCCTATTCAATGAACCATTGTACACAATTCCCCCAAGAACTGAAACAGTCATTGAATGTTCTGTTTTCAACCCCGAACTAAGAGAAGGTCTCATCATTGACCAGAAACCCATTGAGTCGTTGCTAATTGCCAATTGTATAGTAAAAGTTAAGTCGAATTCACGTGTAAATATTTCAGTTGTAAATACCGCGGAACACCCTATTACCATTGACTCATCTCTAAAACTCCATCTCGTCCCTCTCGTATCCAATGACCTAACGCGATGTGACGTTAACACAATATCAAATTATAACGGAAATACTATCCCTAACGCATACTCTCGAACAAATCAAGTAATCAACCAACTCCGCGTATCACATTTGAATTCTGAAGAGACGCAGGCCCTACACGAAGTATGTTCAAAGTTCTCAGACATATTCCATTTGCCCGATGACAAATTCTCCTTCACTAACGCCATCTCACACGAGATAAAAACAACTTCATCAACACCCATTAACACGAAATCCTATCGATTCCCCGAGTGTCATAAAGCAGAAGTCGAATCACAAATCAATAAGATGCTAGAAGATGACATCATCAGACCATCTTCTTCTCCTTGGTCCTCGCCAATATGGATAGTCCCCAAGAAGATTGATGCTTCCGGCCAAAGAAAATGGCGCATAGTCATAGACTACCGGAAACTTAACGATATCACAATAGGTGACTCCTACCCCATTCCGAACATCTCAGAGATACTTGACCAACTTGGTGCAAGTAAATACTTCAGTACCTTAGATCTCGCGTCAGGTTTCCACCAAATTAAAACATCTCCTGAGGATGCAGCTAAAACTGCTTTTTCTGTCCCACAGGGACATTTTGAATTTTCCCGCATGCCATTTGGCTTAAAAAATGCCCCTTCCACTTTTCAACGACTTATGAACTCTGCTCTATCAGGTCTAAACGGTATCAAATGCTTTGTATACCTAGATGACGTTGTAATCCACTCCTACGATCTCCCCTCTCATATCTCTAATCTCGAAGAAATATTCCAAAGACTCCGCAAATTTAACCTAAAACTTCAACCTAATAAATGTGAATTTTTAAGACGAGAAGTATCCTATCTTGGTCATCTGATCACTGACGAAGGCGTAAAGCCCAATCCTGACAAGGTCAAAGCTGTAAGAAACTTTCCTACTCCAAAATGTCCCAAAGATATTAAATCCTTCCTAGGACTTGTCTCCTATTACAGAAGATTTATTCCCGATCTCTCGAAAATTGCCAAACCTTTGACCTATTTACTAAAGAAAGATACACCTTTTGAATGGAAAAATGAGCAGCAACTTTCCTTTGACACCCTCAAAGAAAAATTAATAACCGCACCTCTTCTGATATATCCTGACTTCTCAAAACCTTTTGTCCTTACCTGTGACGCATCGAATTACGCCATCTCAGCCATCCTCTCGCAAGGCCCTATAGGCAAAGATCGACCTATAGCATACGCATCTCGTACATTAAATAAAGCTGAGACAAACTATAGCATTACAGAAAAAGAATGCTTAGCGATTTTGTTTGGCACAAAAATCTTCCGCCCATATCTCTATGGACGACGATTCAAAATCGTTACAGACCACAAACCTCTCAAGTGGTTGTTTAACTGCAAGGAACCTGGTTCAAAATTAGTACGATGGCGCCTTAAATTAGAGGAGTATGACTATGAAATTGAATACAAAAAAGGAAAAATTAACTGCAATGCAGATGCTTTGTCAAGATTTCCTGTTAATCCAGTTCAAAACCTTACACCAGACCCAGTTTCTGAACCAAACCCTTCTAACAGTCAATCACAACTTCCTGAAATACAAAGCATCGCTGGCCCTAGTTCCCTTCAAGTGCAACCAAACTCTGAAAGCGAATTAATTGACCTTGGCCCTCTCGACGATGTTATAAGTCCTTTCAATGACCAACCCTTCGACTTTAGTCCTCTAAACACTCCATTTGAAACTAACGATCTCGTGGATCCTCTTTCCAGCCTAGACTCAACAAACAATGATTATTCTAAGTTTATGAAAGTCATGACTGAAAAATCTCCAAACATTAATTTTAACACAAAAGTCAAAGAACATAACCAAAGTTTAAGTAAAAGTTCTTGTAAAATAATAATAATACCAACATCATTAGATCTTGATGAATCGAATCCGTACATCGAAGAACTGATAGGAAACATGGAAAACTCAAGTGATTTTATATCAAGTGAAAAACAACTATATACATTCAGAAAGGTTTCAAATAACGGAAAAACCTACTACCTTCTATTTACAAAAGTTCATCATTTTGATGAATCATCCTATAAAGAAATATTTAACACCTTAAAGAAAGCCAGAGACGAAATCATGCTAACAGAAACTGAAACTGAAATTGCTATCCCTGACTTCAAAAATGCATTCGAAAAGTTATCGTTTACTAAAATTTATAACATTATTATTTACCTGTTCCACGATACCAATATAACTGTAAATATCTACCATGACTCAATAATATACCCTACGCCAAGCGAAGTACCCAAAATTCTTAAGGAAAATCATGACATACCCATAGCCGGACATTTAGGATCGTCACGTATGTATAACAGGATCAAAGAAAGATATTGTTGGAAAAATATGAGAACTGACATAGATACCTACGTTAAAAAATGCACTTCTTGCCAATCGAACAAAGCGTTACGCCAAATTAATAAATCTCCAATGCAAATAACAACTTCTTCTTCAAAACCCTTAGATCGCATAAGCCTGGACATTGTTGGTCCCCTACCAGAAGCTGGTACTGCTAAATTGCGCTTCATACTTACAATCCAAGACGATTTAACTAAGTATTCAGTATCTTACCCAATTGCTAATGCTACAGCAGAAGAATCTTGCGAGTGTCTAGTCCACTTCATTTCAGTATTTGGTATTCCAAAAATAATAGTAACGGATCAAGGCACAAACTTTACAGCCGAATTGTTTAAAAGAACATGTGAATTTTTGAAAATTAAGTAAATATGGGCTTCACCCTATCATCCTCAAACCCAAGGTGCGCTTGAGCGTAGCCATTCTACATTAAAAGAGTACTTAAAATCCTTTATTAATGAAAATCAAACCGACTGGCATAAGTTTGTTTACACAGCTATGCTAGCATATAACAGTAACGTTCACACTACAACTCAATTTACTCCATACGAACTTATTTTTGGCCATAAACCATACATACCCGACTCCATTTACGATCTCCGCTGTGACTTGACTTACCCTGAGTACCTGAAAATGCTACACCATCGACTCAAATTATCAAGGGAAAAAGCACTTCAGAATATACAAACATCTAAAGAAAAATCCAAAGAATACTATGACCGCCATACCCGACCTGTAAAATACAAAATAGGAGATTTTGTTTACTTAAAAAATCACTTAAGACTACGAAAGGCCTTGTCACCTGTTTGGAAAGGGCCTTATAAAGTAGTGAAAATCCATGGAAATAATACTTTATCTCTTCTAATCAACCGTCGCCATGTGAAACACCACTTCGATGAAGTCAAGCTGGCACCTGTAACAGAAAATTAAATAAAATTAATATAATAAATAATAATAAAAAATAAAAAAAATAATAATTTATACTTACCACATTAAATCTATTGATACTTAAGTATATGATGAAACCAAATCAAACATTTTACTTACCGCTTTTACTTCTTATTTCAGACTAATACTTTGTAGCCCTACATTGGGTTATAAAAATGAAGATTTCATCCAAACAATTACCAAGAGTCCTGGCATCTACTTCGATCCGTCTGGAACTGTAAAAATCATTAATGATTATATTCATATAGTTATTCCAGTAGATATTTCGTTTGCTCAGACACATATAGAAAACATTAAATCTGTTTTTGGTACAATACGGTACCTCTGTCAACAAAGTGAATCCCTTAATAACCTAGAATGTCATAATATGATTCAACCGCTTGACTCTTTATTCAACGACATAATTCGAGACTACGAATCCATATCACACCTAACATCTGCTAAATCAAAGAGATCTGCATGGTTTGCCGGTGTTGGGACAGTTTTTAAACATATTTTTGGAACTCTAGATGAAGACGACGCGCATAAATATAATAAGGCTATAAATAGACTGCAAAACGCCAACAAAGATTTGAGCACGAATCTTGCTCAAAGTATCTTCATTTCAAAAGCAGCTATTTTAAATTTCAATACTTCAATGAATGAATTAAATAAAAATCAATTCTTACTAAACGAGGCTTTAGAAAAAATTACACTAGCTGTCAAAAATGTCTCAGAAGTCATAAATTCTGTTAATTTTAAAACTAACCTTGATGAAATTCTCAATGTCCTACAAGCTAACCTACTAACATTATCCTTTAAAATCGAAGATTTGGTCAACAGTATCTTGTTTAGCAAAACAAACACTTTACATCCTTCGATTGTGACGCCCAAACAATTGTATATAGATATAATGAGTACTTTTAAGAATTTACCCAAATATAGGGAACTTCCTGTAGAATTAAGTTTAGATAATATTCATTTATTAATGAACTTAGCAAACGTAGTTTCATATGTATTTAATGATAATTTAGTGTTTATAACAAAAATTCCTCTAACTAATGTAGATACCTATAGTTTGTATAAAACTCTTCCTATACCTGTGCCTCATAACCTACAGAAACCAAACTCATTCGCATTAGTAACTACTACGAAATCTTATATAGGTCTTAGTGAAGACAGGAAATCTTATTTTAGTATTGATGATTTAAGTAATTGTAAGGTTATCATTGGAAATCATTTTATTTGTAATTCTTTAGATATTTTTAGTGTTATTAATAACCCAATCTGTGAAATTGAAATGATAACTAAAGCTGTTGAAGTACTTCCTGAAATATGTATCACGAAATTTCTATATGGCACCGTAGACATTTGGCACAAGCTCAACAACAATAAATGGATATTTGTAGAATCAAATAATAAAAAACTAACCATTGAATGTGATGCTAAAACTACTGACACCATCATTTCTGGAACTGGTATACTTACTTTAGAACCAGGATGTACCGCATTTTGTGGGCAACTTAAATTAGAATACAATAAAGTATACACGATTAATATTAATCCTATTATTTCAAATTTCAACATAATTAATGATACTTGTTGCAATTTTATAAAATTTACAAAACTAAATGTTAATATTTCTTCGTCAAAAATGCACCACATAAACCTAGATAACCTTAATTTAGTTAATAGTATTCCAACTAATATTCCTAGCAATAATTTTGATGATATGTCAGATTTTGACACTTCTGATTATGTTAGCGTTACCTTTAGCGTTATTTCTTTTGTAATAGTTTTACTAATTATGTCATATTTTGTAAAAGTCGGTAAATGCTTCTTAAGAAACAAACCTATAGCAAACAATGATCATGATCCCGATGAAATTTCTATGACTATTCAAACTCCACACCCTCAACCTCGACTTAGGATGGAATAACATCATTTACTCTCTTAAAATCTTGCATTTACGTAAACTTACAAAACTGTAAGTTTACTCTTACGCGAGGGGTTGTTATAATATAGATTTGCACCCTAAAATATGTGTGTCAGCCCTAACTTTCTCCTATTCAGCAGTTTCCATTTAGATGCAATAATTGTCATACATGAGTAGCTCAGTTCAGTCCCATCTTCCGTCGCGATCACATCATACATTTACCGACTTTCCATTTCCGTGTAATTTTCCATTAAGTATTTTCCTAAATAAAACTCTTCTGTGAAAGTTCGGTTTTCTTTTTTAAAAAGACAATTCCGGTTTCCCGTATAACAGTACGTTATAGTGATAATCACCGTATATAAACCGCCGTAAGAGTAAGGTATATTTTATGGTCAGTACTGCAATTATTATCGTATAACAAGTTCAATTCTAAAAATACTTTATTTTCTTTAAATACGGAAGGCGTTTTTGACGGTTGTGTTTATTATAAAACATGTTAAATTTTTATTTATTGGTGAAAATCATCTTAAGACTTGTGAATTCATCTTACGTAGTTACAATTCATCGGTAAAAGGTCAAATTTGATTTAAGCCTTTAAGTCGTTTTTCTCAGTGCAATCTCCAGTATCAACAGAAGTGTCAACCAGCGAAGCAATGGATTCTAAATTAACATAATGAGCCGATTGTTAAACAGGATATCCTCGTCTGTATTACTATCAGCTCATTGTTTAAAAATAATTACCAAGATAGCGACTTAGTTAACTATAAAATGGACAGTAAAAACACTATTTTTAAATAGCATTTCAAGCAGTATGGTTTGATAATCTATCTGCTAAGCTAATAACATCTATACTAATATTGTAAAGAGGAAAGATTTTTGTATTTTCTATTTTATTATTATTATTATGTATCGTATAAACATAAAAACTACTGGACCGATTTGATAAATTCTTTCACCATTATATTCCTACATTATTCCTGATGAACATAGACTATAGAATATTATCAAATAATTTTTTATTTGTTAAGTACCCGTCCGAAGCCGTGGCTGGCTCTACTATTTAATAATTTTAAGAGCACACAATTTTGGCCTTTGTTTCAATCGAACTCGAACCTACCACTTGTACGTTTGGTAGACGTGGGTGACAATGCAGCCGACGATCAGACTAGTAGACTCCGTCTGACAGAAAGAAGTCCTGTAACAGACACTTACGATACAATGATGCGTGGGTGGAATATGAAGACAATTAATGACCTCTAAAACAGCCGATTCAATTATTTTTTGGCATTAAATTTAAATATATTTAGGGCCTGTTTCTTCTGTTTTTATTTACAGTCTAAATCGGGCTAAATCTATAGACTTTCCATCGGTTAAAGCTTGAAACGCGCTGCATGTTAACTGTCATTTTTATCATTCAGTTATTTTATGTTCTGGGTAGTATAACCGGAACATACTCGAACATTTCAAACAGGCCGTTAGGCTCTTATCATTTCATCTTATCGACAAATTTTGGCGCTACATACAAACATTTTGAAATTTAGTCACGGATCTGACGATTCAATTTTTTTAAAACCCTCTGTGAAAGTACTTATGTTATTTTAGTAAATAATACGGAATAACTCACGTAAATAAGTCAGATAGCTCCGACTATAGTTTTAACCACATCCGGTGGTCTTTTTTAAGGAGAGCTCGGGAAAAGTACTTATGTTGCTTTAAAAGTTACTTCTGGTTCTTTGACGACTGCAAATTCACAGGAACAAAATTCTCGCAATTGAACTATCGTATTCACCTGTTTTCTCCTGCAAAACTGAACTGATTCACATAATATTTTATTCATAAATCTTGGCTATATAGACACGCCCCTGCCTATTCCTTTCTCAGCAACTAATTATTACTAAACAAAATATAACCCTAAAACTCCACTCTCATCTCTTCTCTTCAACTCCAACAAATAATAAAAATTCCCCGTTTTACCGCAATGATCAACCATCAGACAAATTTGAAAAGTTAAAATAATTGAATCGTCAGATCCGTGACTAAATTTCCAAATTTTTGTATGTAGCGCCAAAACTTGTCTATAAAAAAAAATGTGTCTGAAATGAAGTTTCGTTTTGTTACGGAAAAGAATTTGTATACATTAACCATTTTATTAAAAACCATGTTAATCGATATATAAACACAATAACTTAAATCGGTACGATTTTTAAATTGAAGAATGACGTCCATGTGATGTTTTCTCATATTTACGCGCATTTCGTTGACTTGCGATTGCCGTAACTGTCACGTTCCGACACCTTATTTACACATTGGTTTGTATGATTTTCATACTGGCCGGCAACGAGTTGCTAATTTAAGTAACTAAGGCTCTACGTTTTTTCTCAATTTTCCGATTTTTAACCGACTTCAAAATAGGACGAGGTTCTCAATTTAACTGTACCTAATATTTTGTGGTCAACTTAAAGTAACTGAAAACTCCTTACAACGATTTGATGGGTTTTTATATATTCGTAATTTATATTTCAGTGAGATCTGACGTTTAGTATGTGAGTTATGCCTTATAATGCGTATTTTACGTTTGAAGTAGATTTTTTAAAATATTTTATTCCCGCTGGAAATTATAATTTTATTCTCTTAAAAATAAGTAATAAAAATTCAATCTGTAAATAGAACATCATACTTGTTAAGCCCCGTGGGGTGTCGGGTTAGAATGTCACCCCCCATTGCTATCTGTGGGTCCCGTAAGAGGTGACTAAAGGTAAAATACTAGACGGTGGGCAGCAGCGCCTTCTGAGGAACTGATATCTTAAACTGCGATCCCCAAGACGCCTGCCAAGCGTAGAGACTATGGCAAACCACCTTAATGGGGGAGGTTGTGTTCATTAATCCGACTGAGACAGTACAGTACTCGTTATGCCTCATGATTTTCAGAGAAAAACAATATTTGTAAACACAATAAAGTATGATGATCTCATAAAGCGCTTCAATAAGTAAATATACATCCATTTGAAAATCCACTTGAATCACTATAGATATTATCGGATTCCGGCAAATAAAAGATAATATCGCGATAAGACATACTAGTTTAATTGATGTGATAACCTACTTTTTCGCATGTGAATAAGGATGGGGATTTACTATCCAATTATTTTATATGAAATACATTTGCCGCATACAAAATTTTACTCTCTTTTTAGTTATTTATTTTATAGCTATAGGTTAGCCTTTGCCCACAATCTCACTGATGAGCAGCGATGATGTGGCCAAAGATGTTGTTCAGACTAACCTAGAATTACTAGCTCTCAAGGACAACGGAAAAAAAACTGGTGGCTACAGATTTTCTACTTAGTAGCCAGGCAAGCATGCCTACGAAATGCCTTTCTAACATGCGGTGAAACTCAAGCCTGCGGTGGGGATCGAGCCATGGACCTGCCGCACGACAGTCCATAGCCATAACCGCTGGACTATCATAGCTTTAAAATCGGAAGGTGGTAGCCAGGCAAGCATGCCTACGTAATGCCTTTCTAACATGCGGTGAAACTCAAGCCTGCGGTGGGGATCGAGCCATGGACCTGCCCCACGACAGTCCCTAGCCATAACCGCTGGACTATCATAGCTTTAAAATCGGAAGTTGTGTAATAAAAATAAATCATATACCTAAGTATCAATAAAAGCCGTTATCTATTGTAGTGTATATCAGTTCAGAATGAATTATAACGATCTGGTAATATGCGATAATTATAAATGGATTTCCGAAACAAGATATACATCAGTAATATAATTGCTTTCAGGTACGTCCAAAGGAAATTTATAATCTAGGCGCTCAATCACACGTGAAGATATCCTTCGAGTTGAGCGAGTACACAGCCCAGGTGGATGGCTTGGGAACCCTGAGGCTGCTCGATGCAGTCCGAGTGGCAGGGCTGGAGAAGCAGACGAAGATATACCAAGCGTCCACGTCGGAACTCTACGGGAAAGTGGCCGAAGTGCCTCAGAATGAAAATACACCGTTTTATCCCAGGTCTCCATATGGTATGTTAGAATTTTAGTTTACGAGTTAGTAACATCATTACTTCACTTTAATTAGATGTATGGTCGGTACAGACCAAAAAAATGTGTATAGAGAAAAAATAGACTCCAAATATATACAAGGTGGAGGAAAGGGGTCAGTGCACAGCAAAATGTATCAAAACTATAAGAATGAAATAGTGACATAACCAAATTTATTACATTACATTGCGTGAGCTTCTAAAAAGTGACGCCACCTAGAAGAACTTAAAATATAAAACAAGATATATTAACAAAACAAGATTTGCTAAAAATCTAACAAACATGGCTCTAGCCACCAGATATATTAGATGTCAGTGAAATTTAAATTTATAGCAGATAGGCTTGCCTATGACCACTATCTCACCTGATGGTAAATGATGATGTGGTGAAGCTGCTGAAACACACCGTTAGGTGCTTGGTGACAGACTTTCTACTTGAGGATGGTAGCTAGCCAGACGGGCATTCGCAAAATGCCCTACCAACATGCTATAACGACTGCCATCCTAAGACAACAACCGGGACCTACGGCTTAACGTGCCGTCCAAATGTAGTAATGTCACTAGCGGTCACCCATCCAACTCATGGCCGCGGCGGACGTTGCTTCACTTTGCTGATCACATAAGAACGGCTAAGCAAACTTCGCTACGAGCGCTTCAAAAGATTAACAGAAACAAGTAATATCTAGAAGTTTCTAAATCATTACACCGAGACTTAGGCCCATATCAGCCAGACAATTCCTTCCCCTTTCCAGCATGTGCGAAGCTGTTCGGCTTTTGGATAGTAATAAACTACCGAGAAGCGTACGGCATGTTCGCCTGCAACGGTCTGCTGTTCAACCACGAGAGTCCGCGGCGGGGTGAGAACTTCGTCACGAGGAAGATCACTCGGGGAGTGGCCAAGATCACCCTCGGACTCTTGTCGCATATCGAGCTCGGGAACTTGGACAGTAAGAGAGACTGGGGACACGCCAAAGATTATGTTGAGGTAAAGTCTACATTAATCTAGCCCCATCTACCAATGTACCATTTTCAGGTCACGTCTTGTGCATGTACCTTCATTACTATGCTGGCACAACAGTAATTATTTCTTTCGATACGGGGGTTGTTTAAAAAGGGTGTTATATGATTCCTTAGATGTCGGTAGCGCGTAGGTAAATCCTCTGGTGTTACAAACGCCCAAAGGCGACCGTGACCACTTTCAATCAGGGGGCCGCCTGCCTGTATACAATTAGGCAATAAAAAAAGCGTTTAGGCCGCAGCTCTAAGGCACACGTCCCACCGTTGAGAGCCAGTACTTCAAGGTTAGCCTGAACAACATCTTCGACCACATCATCACTTACCATCAGGTGAGATAGTGGTCAAAGGCTAACCTATCAAGCATAAAAAAAAATACCGCCGCCGCCGGCGAAAAATACATAATAATATATTAATAGTTAGTAGTAATAATCGCTGAATATTTACACTGCCGGCATTTTTTTCTTTTTATGTTATTGTCACGTAACAAGCTCGAGGCCCACCTGATGTTAGGTGGACTAACCTCTGCCTATAACAGATGCATTTCATCACAAGTCACGAATTGCACTGCGCCCGTCACTTTGAGACATAGTTGTTAAGTCTCATGTGCCTGTTATTTCACTGGCTCTCAAGGACTGCTACCGTAACACACCGTTAGGTGCTTGGCGACAGATTTTCTACTTGAGGGTGACAGCTAGCCAGGCGGGCATTCGCAAAATGCTCTTCCAACATGCGGTGAAGCTCAAGCCCGCAGCGGGATTCGAACCAGTGTTGCGTGGCAGTCCATAGCCAATGCCACTGAGCCATCACTGCTTAAACTAGTAACTAACACTATAAAAAGTAACAATAACTAGTTGTCCACTAGTGTTTGCAGATTTTTACTTAAAACTGTCCCAACATACTTTTTTGTGCCGAACTATGTAAAGATTGTACCTACATAAACACGTTTTAATGAATAACCCTTAAAATCAAAGTACATACCAAGTTTCTACCTCCTTAAATAATTCTTCAAACTAATGTATTAGTAGGCAATAAAAATTATGCTAATAAATCGGTCATTTGTAATTAGAAGGGAAACATTGAACTCTCGTAATAGAGCTTGCTTAGTTGGTCTTGGATAAGCAATGTTCACTATGGTGACTGCATAGATGGGTGACCGCTAATGGCATTTACTGAGAGCTTCCTTACTTAGGAGAGCAGGTTGCGTCGTCAGTCCCGCTCGTTTTGAGGGGGATTCCCTGATTTCAGTCACTTTGAAGTGGACTCTCTCAGAAGATCATAGTTTGGATACAGAAAAATTATCTACGGGCATTCTGGCAACAAATTCGTGCTAAGGGTTTTTTCATAATTGTTTAAATATAGGTAAAAAATATATTTTAACTTGGAACTCCTCAACAAGAATGTTTACATTTAAGTCACGCTAAAATGTGGCCAATTACATCCTTACCAAATCCGTGCTGAAAATATTAGGTCCTTACATATGAAATTGGCGTTTTGTATGGGAGGAACAAAAAGTCGAATATTTTTTAATATAATATATTTGTACGGTGTTTTCCGTACATATGAAAATGATACGCAGAGTGAGGGAATAAATGGTACTTTAATATCCCAAACTAAGCTAATATGGTTAATGGTATGGTTGGTGAATACACGCGGATGGTACGGTGTCCGATTGTGCACTGGTGCCGCGGTTTACTAAATGTGGCATGAATGCGTAAACCGCTGACCGCGCGCAATGTACAATGCTTGCATCGTACATGCTCCCGAGGGAGGCAAGGAGAACTCATGAAGATGTAGAATGATGGTGAATGACAATGGTACAAGGTGATAAACAATATATTGGTGATATTACAAGATGATAAACAAATATTATTATATCTTAGTCTTAGTGTCCTTTAACGTTGTTGGTCAAAATGGTTAAATCGGTTTAAAACGGGGGAAATAGATTTATGTACACGCGCACTAGACACTTTTTTCACACCATTGCTTTGATCACTACTTTGGTCTACACATAAACACTGATCACTACCACGATACGCAAAACTAGCACTAGGTCCTGGCACCGGCGTGAGCGCAGGTGTGGCGGCGGCAGCGGGCTCGGCAGCAACGCGCGCGGGTGCAGCGCGCTGCATGCACGCGAAGCGACGCTTACGAATGCGTCGCACTGCGTACCCCATTGCTCCAGCTCCCACAATACCCATCATCAAATAGATGACGATATAATGGTGTACGTCGTGTGATGATATTTGGTCTACGGGGACGGGTTCCATTTTCATTTGATCAATTTGTTTTCTGAGATCTTTAATGTCGTGGTCATCGCTGTTTACAGAATGGATCTCACTTAAGGGAATCGGCAAATTAATGACGTTGTTTATCGGCGGTATTTCAATGTTTAAAATATCTGCTTGCACCTTTAAACCGTTCCATAGCTGTCTGTGCGAAACTACGGTGACGTCATCCCCTTTGATAAGGCAGTCTTCCCCCAGCGATGTGATCCCGACCTTGCTGAGTCGGTCAGTTGTAACTAGACGCCCGCATATAATTCTTATCGGACAAGGCTCACAACAAAAGAATAAGTAGGTATTAACCTTGGCTAGCTGTATCCACGTGTCTCTACACGGGATCGAGTCTACTTTGCACCTTTGCAATCTTTCGTCTTTAAGGCATAGATCTTCATCGGATTTCATATGATAGATTGGTCTTTGTAACGGACATAGTAATGTGTCTGTATCGAATTGTGTGCATTGTTGAATGTCTAGATCGGATAATGGTACATACGCATCCTTAGGGAGATTCATAGCAATATGACTAGCAATAGGCGCTAGGGTGACCATATTGTTGCCAACCTTATTAGGTATTGGTATCATTTTATAGACTTCATAGATATCTCGGCTCACAAGTGGAATTTTAATCTCAAAAATGAAAAACGCTTTTGTCATTCTCGCTTTCACTTTTAGTAAATTGTATATTTTTGGTAAATCTGAGTGCAAGTTGTTTATAGGCAAACATATCTCTTTAGATAGCTGGCCCGATATAATGTTCAATTCGTCTAGTAGTTGCTCAGGTTTCAAAAGATGTATGTTGAATTTTCCATAATAAATATTTGTGACCATATCCAGTAGAGTATCTTGAATGTTTTTCAGACTCATCAGTATGCTGTTTGCTGTAATTGCAGATAGTGCAAACTCATCAGTTAGTTTTATGTCCAGAATGTCTTGGTTTAAGACATTTGCATATTTTTCTAAATTATTAAGATGCTGGTTAAATATCTTGTGCTGTTTATCCATAGCATTTTCCATCCTTTTAAGTAAATTATATTCTGACTCTACTATGGAAGTTTGGTTTTTCCATAGTAAGGCGAGATGATTTTGGTTACTTCTTATTGAACTAATGTCTTTTGCATATTGTTCGGCGAATTGGTCATCGAGTACGCCGAATAAGCTGTGTGCAACATTACCGACTACATTGATAAGTCCTCGGGTTACTCGCACGCGCCCCGATGTGAACTGCTGACCGAGTAAGGCTTTGTTATAATGTTCTAATTCCTTATAACCGTGATTCAATTGCAACAAGATAAGGTTACAATGTGTTTTCATTTCTGATTTCAAACAAATTCTTTCCATATGGTTAAGATATTCGCTAAATAGGTTTGTTCCTCGCCAATATGGGTCCATGTCGTAGTAAACTATAAGCTTCCATTGATCCCGAATGAGATGCATGTTAGATAGTTTGTCAAAATAAATGCTCTGGTTGTTATTTAAATTCGATATATTGTAAGCACATTGAACTGGTGACATTATTAACATAAATAACATAAGTGCCATGGTGATAAGGTAACATGAACCTTTTCTGTTTGATCGTTTTGCTTCTGGTATTACGTCACTATTAGTTGTGATGTTATTTGACGCGCTTTGATCATTTGGTTGTCGTAAAGGTTCATTGATTTGTTTTGTTTGATATGCTGTAACGTAATTGGTTTCGCTATCGCTGTAGATATGTCGGAGGGTTCCCCGCCTGGTGGTCAGTCTTCTCACAGCCGCTAGATTACATTTTTTAATGTCTTGTATATCGTCTGAGAAAGCCGTTGGACACACACATTTAGTTAAAATGTGTTTTGCTGTTCTCAACTCTGGTATGGTTAAAAATGATGGTTTGTTTTGGTAACTTGACCCTATACGTAACATCCACGCTAGTACGCGCGTAGCTCGTTTAAAGCTACTGTGGTTATTTATTACACTAATTATGGTATCATTTTCTTGGTCTTTTGTTACGACGCTGATGTACATATGTTTTGGTTTTTTAATTTCTTCGTCCGTGGTGTACGCAGGAATTGCTTTGGTTTTTTGGCAATCAAATGATGAAAGCCATGCAGGTCCTTTCCACCAATTCGAGTGTTTAGAAAGTTGATCTGTTGTGATTCCCCGGCTAGCACAATCTGCAGGGTTGTCACCTGATTTGACGTAATTCCAACATTCAGGTGGCATGATATCTGTGACTTGCTTCACCCTATTCGCGACGAATGGTTTCCATCGGTTTGGGTCGCCGTTGAGCCAACCTAAGACTGCTGTTGAGTCTGACCAGCCATAAGTTTTGATGCCATATTCAGATAAACATTCTTGAACGGTTTTCATCAGTTTCGATAGTAAATGTGCCGCGCATAATTTCAATCTTGGTAGAGAGATGGTTTTCTTAGTTGGAACCAAACGCAATTTTGCCACTACGATGACCACGGAAGAGCCTTTTTTCTGTGACTGATCTTTATTGTTGACTTTGCAATATATTACGCAAGCGTAGGCTTTGGTAGAAGAGTCACAAAATCCATGCAACTCCAAATTATCGTCTTTATGACTGGTCAGCCACCTTTGCACCCGAATCTGCTTGATGTTATCTAGATCAGTTCTTATTTTCTGCCATCTGATACTAATTTCGTCGGGTAAAACGTCATTCCATTGCAAATCAAGTTGCCAACTTTCTTGGAATAGAAGTTTAAGACTTACTGTCACTGGTGACAGCCAGCCGAGTGGGTCGAAAATTTTAGAGATATCTGATAGAAGTGATCTCTTTGTTGCTTTGTTTGGTGAGTTTTCGGGGACTTGGAGTTGGAAACTGAACTGGTCGTCATGAGGATTCCAACGCAGGCCCAAAGTCTTGGTCGTTTCTTGGTGTCGAAAATCAAATGCTTGACTATCAAAAACTGATGATTGACCATCATCGAGTAACTCTATTGCATTAGACGTCCATTTGCGCAAGTTGAACCCTCCTGAGTTCAACAAGGTCATAAGATCTGATCTAATTCGTTTTGCAGATTCAATGTCGTGATGCCCATGAAGAAGATCGTCCATGTAAAAACTACTTTCTACGATCTTTGCCGCTTCGGGAAATCGGTACTGTTCGTCTTTGGCCAACTGCTTAAGTGTCATCATTTCCAAAAACGGTGCAGCCTTGAAACCAAATACCACTGTTGACATCTGATATTCCCGCAAAGGTTGTTTTGGACAATCTCTCCAAATTATTTTTTGGTAGTGCTGGTCATCTGTATGAACAAGAATTTGCCGATACATTTTCTCTATATCCGCTGTAAATGCTACTTTATATTGCCTCCACTTTATGATAAGTGATAACAAATCTTGTTGTAGATTCGGTCCACGGTACATAAGGTCGTTTAGGCTACTTCCCGATGAAGTAATTGCTGACGCATTAAAAACGATTCTAATAGAAGTTGTTGTTGAGTCGTCGCGAAAAACACAATGGTGCGGTAAGTAGCACTCTGTCGGTGTCTGGTTACCTTTACATTCATGCATGTGACCTAAATGTATATATTCGTTCATAACTTCCTGATAACGTTTGGCAAATGCTTCGTTTTTGGTAAATTTTCTTTCTAGTTGTCGAAATTGGGCCACTGATTTAGATTTTGAAGCCCCCAGCTTCTCATCTATGTCTGGTTTTAGTGGCAATTTTACAACATAGCGTCCGTTTGGTAGGCGCCTGGTTTCTTTTTGATATTGAAGAACGCATTGCTGGTCTTCATTTGACATGTCATTTTTACTACCTGCTATGTCCTCGATGTCCCAAAACCTTTGAATATCTTCTTTGGTCATCATAAGGACATTGCAGTGATATGGTTGTATGTTAGAGCATTTCCCACTTATTATCCAGCCCAGTTGTGTCTGCTGCGCAATATGTGGTGATGTTTTGTCACGAATGAAGCCTGGTAAGATTATAAGTGTATAAACATCTACACTTAATATAAGATCGACTGGTCGGCTTATATAGAATTCAGGATCAGCGAGTTTTATCTGCTTTTGATACGGTAGTAGTGGTTTTTCAAATGTTTGGTGTGGTAACTTGTCGTTCTGAATCATGTTTTTCATAACAAAAGCTTGCGTGTTGAAAGTAAAATCATTATATGTAGATGATGCTGTGATCTCGATGATACCTTTGCTGTGGTTTGCTTTAGAACCTACTCCATACACTATCCACTTGCACCCTTTTCTCGGCAGGCCTAATCGTTGTGCAGCGTTTTCTGTAATGAGAGATGATTGTGCGCATGGATCTATTAGAGCACGCATGGTGTGAAGAGATCCATCTGCTGCTCGTATGTTAACCTTGGCTGTCGCCAAGACCGATTCTGTGTTCTCATTTTCTGTTGGTTGCGAAACGCATGCATTGAATTTCCGCTGGTTTTCTGTCGAGCTAGCCACTTGCACATTCGAAGTCATTGAACTCGTATAGGCGTCATGTAGCAACGTGTTATGAGCGTCATTACAATGTCGACATGTTTTTTCTGATAAGCACTCCTTGCCATTATGATGATATAGACAGTTTTTACACAGTTCTAATTCAATTATTGTTTTAAGTTTTGAATCTGGTTTTGCTTCCAAAAAGGTTTTACATTGGTATAAATGATGTTTATTTGTGCAAAGTGGACATTTTCGTTGCGACATAGTTTTAGCAGTTGAAAGATTGACAAATGATTTATTTTTATTGAGGTTGTTACTAACGGAAAACTTGCTCGGTAGTTTTTTGTAATTAATGTCATGCTGTTGCTGTAGTGATTTTGTCAAGTCTTGTTTTCTTCGCGATGCTTCAAGCGAAGTAAACTTGCTCTCCAAAAATTGAAGAAAGTCATGTAGTGTTGGCAAATCTCTAGGGTTTTTCAACGATTCAATGTAGCCGTTATGTGTTTGAACGTCTAACTTCTGCGATAATATATGAACCACAAGTGGATCCCAATTTGAAATGTCTACTCCTAGACTTTTAACAGCATTTAAACATTCATTTGTAGTGTCATGTAGCCTCTTGATCTGAGTTGCGGTTTGATTTTGAATGGTTGGTAAAGACAACAAGATGTTGATATGCGAGTTAAAAATTAATTTCGTGTTATTGTATCTCTGGTTTAAAATATTCCAACAACACAAGTAATTAGATGAGCTAATTTTTAAATGTTGTACTAGCCTCTCTGACTCACCTCTTAGTTTACTTTTCAAAAATTGCATTTTTTGAGCCTGAGATAGTGACTTATTCGTATGAATGGATTCACTAAATAAATCTTTGAATGAAAGCCATTGATGGTAATTGCCGCTGAACGTAGGAATATCCATTTTTGGTGTTGATTTTTCTCTATGAGATACATCCCACATCTTGCTATTAATAGCCTTTTTAATGCTAATATATTGCTGTTCGTACTCATTGAAGGTCACATCATAATCTTCATTTTCTTCAAGAAGATTGCTATCGATTTCCCAATGTAAAGCGTCGATAGTAGACCACCTAGATTGAACTGTTTTTAATATATCCTCCAATTCCCACACGTCCGATACATTTTCAAGATCTATAGCCGATATGGTGCGAGAGAATGCCTTAAAATTACTTTTTTGCTTTCGTAGCATCTCTTCTAACTTGCTAGCATTGCCTTGGGCGGTGAACTTTGGTATAGGTAAAGTACCCGACTTACCCGGTGTTAATAGTGCCTGTTCACCTCCTTTCATGGTACCTATCGGAGTCGTAGGTCTAGGAAGACATTGCGTTATATGAGATTTTGCGTTGGTATAAAAGTCGAAAGCTTGTTGGTAATGTTTCTCTTTGAAATAAGAAAAATTTTCATCACCAAACTCACGCAATTGAGAATGGTTTGCTTCAAAATCTTTCCAATATGTTTCTAAAAGATCTAGCTTTCTTTTTATATAATCGGGCGTTTTGCGTTCGCGTCCCGTCTTTTTAAAGGAAGAGATAAGCTGTTCCATCGCTGTGATCAGCGTTCCTTGGTTGGTAAGAAGATCTTCCATTTTTAAAAAGTGGTTATTTATTGGTAAATTGGAAAGATCTTACTTGGTTTACTGCTGTCGTGACTGCTTGGCTCAGCGCCGCGAAATTGCTTAAGTAAGCGATTGCGAACCCCACGCACCGCTCCTTTGTCCACGGCTACGAAACTTCTTGAAATCCAGACTCTGGTCAATGGTCTAGATTCCGATTCGTTCACTTTTGGTTCACCTTATATTACACTGGTTTTATTAAGTTCACTTGGTAGTTCCACAGTCACTGGTTTCACCTTACACGCGGATGATCCTACACGTGCCAACACGCGCGCAAGGACACGATGCTCGAAGGACCACTATGTACGGTGTTTTCCGTACATATGAAAATGATACGCAGAGTGAGGGAATAAATGGTACTTTAATATCCCAAACTAAGCTAATATGGTTAATGGTATGGTTGGTGAATACACGCGGATGGTACGGTGTCCGATTGTGCACTGGTGCCGCGGTTTACTAAATGTGGCATGAATGCGTAAACCGCTGACCGCGCGCAATGTACAATGCTTGCATCGTACAATATTTAATTAATCAAAGTATGAACCATTATTTTCTATGCACTTTTGCCATCTCATAGGTAGTTCATTGATCCCTTTACTAAAAAAACCAGTCGGACGGGAATCAATAAAATCTTTGAAGGCGATTTGGACTGCCCCATCGGAGTTGAATTTTTTCCCTTGCAAGAAGTTATCCAAATTTCGAAAAAAATGGTAATCTGTTGGAGCAAGGTCCGGGGAGTACGGAGGATGTCTTAGACTTTCCAATTGAAGCTCTTCTAATTTAGTAGCCGTCTGTAGCGCAGTGTGTGGTCTAGCGTTGTCGTGAAGCAGCAGTGGCGTGGAGCGATTGACCAGCCTAGGTTGTTTAGCCGCTAGCTTTTCCATCATGGTTTGCAATTCCTGACAATAGACATCAGCCGTAATAGTCTGGCCAGATTTGAAAAAACTGTAATGAACAATACCGGCACTAGTCCACCAAACGCTTACAAGTAACTTTTTTAGGTTAATTTTCGCTTGGGGCAGGATTTGGCTGGCTGGCCAGGATCTAACCATTGCGCTGAGCGCTTCCGATTATCGTAAAGAACCCATTTTTCATCACAGGTAATGATTCGGTTTAAAATACCTTCATTATTGTGCCGGTTTAGTAATGTAACGCAGCAGTCGACGCGCGTTTGCCGGTTTGTTTCAGTCAATTCGTGAGGTACCCACCTTTCAAGCTTTTTAATCTTCCCAATTTGCTTCAAGTGAATTAAAACAGTTTTATCACTAACATCGCAGCCTGCAGCTAACTCGGACGTGGTTTGCGATGGATCCGCTTCCACAATAGCCTTCAACTCTTCATTATCAACTTGAGTCTCAGGCCGTCCACGGGGCTTGTTCTGCAGGTCGAAATTTCCAGAACGAAAACGTTGGAACCAAAAACGAACTGTGTTTTCTTTTGCAACACGACCGCCATACACATCATTCACCCTTCGAGTTGTTTCCGCAGCACTAGTGGCACGGCGGAACTCGTACTCGTAAATAATGCGATATTCAAGGTTTTCCATTTTGTAAAATGAGTGACGCAAACAGAAAAAAACAGAAGAAAAAAAACAAATGAATGACGATCATCGAAGCACAAATACATGAGTCTATAGCTGTACAAATTTGAATTTGGAATTCCTTACCAAAGAGGAGAAATTCGTGATTAAAGTGGCCAGTACGAAAAACGCCAATTTCATATGTAAGGACCTAATATTTAACAATCATAAGATTACCGCATCCATGTGATAATTTTTATTTATCACATTTTAGCGCTTTTTGGACAAACAAAAGGTCGTAGCCGCCACGCGCAGTGCGCTTGTACATTGAACTTTGTTTAATTCTAATTTTGATTCGATAAACAAGCTCCCAATTGATCTGCATCGCCCCCTCAAGTTGGCTGTCATCTTCGGAGGACTAAGGGCATTCTGAAAACTCCCACACTTTGCATGATAGTGACAGGATCGCCTGGCTACCCTCTAGTAGAAAACTGTCGCTAGCTAGTCTTAAAATGCCCTACCAATCTCACAGGCCCTCGGCAGGATTCTAAATGTACCTGCTGCGTGGCATTCGAAAGCCATTGACACTGGTCATCACTGTAACGAAACATTACAGGAAGAGCTTGTGAAGTACACAACTTGACTACTACTACTTGACAACAAAACAAATAAATAAGTACCATACGTACACACCTTCACATACAAACACACACACCCTCACACACCAACGCACACACACGAACACACTTGCAAGCATATACACTCAAGAGATATAAGACTTTAATAGATTTATAAGAGAGTTATAAGACTTTAATAGATTTATAAAATTATTTTCATATACACTTGTAATCATATTTCACATTAACTTGTAATCATATTTCATTTTACCTTTTCTGTATATATGATAAGCCTGAGGAACTAAATGTACCGTAGTTTTTAAGGAGGAGGGCGTTGGTACCTGCAACACAGTTTTTCTCAAAAACTTTCGCGGTTACCATCGTTTTTCAATAAATTAATGCTATCGCTTAAGTTCCAAATAAATAATTTGAATTTGAAAACATTACAGGCAATGTGGCTGATGCTGCAACAAGAGCAGCCGGAAGACTTCGTAGTAGCAACGGGTGAGACGCACAGCGTCCGGGAGTTCGTGGAGCGCGCCTTCCTGTGCGCGGGGCGGCGCGTGCAGTGGCGCGGGGAGGGGGTGCACGAGACCGGACATGACGTCACTACCGACCAGCTGCTCGTTAAAGTCAACCCCAAGTACTTCCGACAAACTGAAGTTGTAAGTACCACTATCGGCTCACTAAGTTTTGTCATTTTTAAAGCCATATCTATTCTTCTTTAATATTGTTAGCTTTTTTTTTTTATGCCTGATAGGTTAGCCTTTAACCACTATCTCACCTGATGGTAAGTGATGATGTGGTCGAAGATGTTGTTCAGGCTAACCTAGAAGAACTGGCTCTCAGGGACAGCTGCCGGAACACACCGTTAGGTGCTTGGCGACAGATTTTCTACTTGAGGGTGGTAGCTAGCCAGGCGGGCATTCGCAAAATGCCCTACCACCATGCATTTATAAAGCCATAACTATTTTTAAATATTGTTAGGTTTGCAATAACGCCTGCTATGCGGATTACATTACAAAATCACAAATATACGATAGGAAAAATTTAAGTCATGTGCGGGATTCGAACCCACGTCCGTCCACCCCTTGAGCCGGGGTATGATCTAACCAATTCAGCTAACATGACATGACGTCATAACTCAAATCTTTCCCATCGTTCTTTAACCATCGTATTGGGATGGAGCGACATCTATAGTACCACGTGCGTTGTACTACACACAAGACCAATTTTGCAATTGGTTTTATACTTGTAAATGTTGATGCAACCTTATAATTTTAATATTGTTAGGTTTGCAATAACGCCTGCTATGCGGATTACATTACAAAACCATAAATATACGATAGGAAAAATTTAAGTCATGTGCGGGATTCGAACCCGCGTCCATCCACACCTTGAGCCGAGGTATGCTCTAACCAATTGAGCTAACATGACATGACGTCATAACTCAAATCTTTCCTATCGTTCTTTAACCATCGTATTGGGATGGAGCGACATCTATAGTACCACGTGCGTTGTACTACAAACGAGACCAATTTTGCAATTGGTTTTATACTTGTAAATAATGACGCAACCTTATAATTTTAATATTGTTAGGTTTGCAATAACGCCTGCTATGCGGATTACGTTACATATGTATCAAAGATTTGAGTTATGACGTCATGTCATGTTAGCTCAATTGGTTAGAGCATACCCCGGCTAAAAAGGGTGGATGGACGCGGGTTCGAATCCCGCACATTACTTAAATTTTTCCTATCGTATATTTGTGATTGTGTACCATATATATTCTGCTAAAATTGCGTGTTCCATTCCTCCATTCGACTATGATTTTGACAATAGTCAATTCTTAAAATAAATATGCCGTTCTCCCTGAAATTAACGAGAAATGCTCCTTGCCAATTTATTTTTGAGTTAAGCTTTTTTGTCAGAACAAACTGCTCCAATTGCTGAAAACTGAAATATCTATATAACCATTTAATTGAGTCTTATAGTGCGTTCTATTTGAGGCAATAGCGATTGTGGCAGTTTCGAAAATGGAATTCGTATCGAAGCATTCGGAAAGCAATTTTTATCTATTTTGCTCACCAAAGGTTTGCCCCAAATCGAACGACAGACGACCACTTGTTGACATTTGCTGTAATTCGTCTATCATTTTGAAGCGCTCGTAGCGAAGTTTGCTTAGCCGTTATGAGCCGTTCAGCAAAGTTAAGCAACGTCCGCCGCGGTCATTATTTGGATGGGTGACCGCTAGGACATTACTACTCAGTGCTTCGGAGGGCACGTTAAGCCGTTGGTCCCGGTTGTTGTCTTAGTATGGCAGTCGTTATAGCATGGTGGTAGGGCATTTTGCGAATGCCCGCCTGGCTAGCTACCACCCTCAAGTAGAAAATCTGTCGCCAAGCACCTAAAGTTGTAATCCGGCAGCTGTTCTTGATAGCTAGTTCTAGGTTAGCCTGAACAACATCTTCGACCACATCATCACTTACCATCAGGTGAGATAGTGGTCAAAGGCTAACCTATGAGGCATAAAAAAAAAAAATAAACTCGAAAAAAGTTGACTCTACGAGTAAAAGTGATAAAATTGAGAACATATAACTGAAATATTTATGATGTATAACTTAAAGGATCTACTACTGGGTGACGCGACGAAGGCGAAAGAGAAGCTCGGCTGGACGCCGCGAGTCTCCTTCCAGCAGTTAGTGGAGGACATGGTCCGCGCAGACATCGAGCTCATGAAGAGGAACCCTGAGGCGTAGGTCCATAGGTAATCCTGGTTAAGATATCAGCATGCGCCAACCCTAATGTTGTGCTGGTTTAGGATGAACATCGAGCATGAACTAATATTAGCATGACAATTAAGCTTGAACAAATATTAGCATGAGAATTAAGCTTGAACAAATGTTAGCAAGAGAATTAAGCTTGAACAAATAGGAAATCTGTCGTCAAGCACCTAACGCTGAGTTCCGGCAGCTGACCTTGAGAGCTAGTAATTCTAGGTTAGCCTGAACAACATCTTCGACCACATCATCGCTTACCATCAGGTGAGATAGTGGTCAAAGGCATATAAAAAATATTAGCATGAGAATTAAGCTTAAACAAATGTGGGTATGCTTATTAAATTGGGATAAAATCTTAATAAAAGATATGCATAGTGGTAATCCAAAACCTAAGAAAGATATGTAAAAAAAAATTTGCCCAAAACTAACATCAGCACTTGCAGCGTGCAAAAAAGGCATACAGACTTTAAGTTGCACGAAAGCTTTTGCAAATGTGATTTTGATAATGGTAATTACACAAATAGTTCATCGAGGAGTTTCCCTGATTAATTTTTATCCATAAACGGTTGGCATGTGTAACTAGCGCAAAACTTTATGAGCCCTGGCGAACACATCACGATGAGACCTGCGAAGTATACAAATATGTATCAAATAAATTTAAAAACTACTGAAATAAAAATACACCATAAGATCCTACACTATTCCTAATGAACATAAGCTACTTATAGATTATTTTAAAAAAATTAGGGATCCGTATGAAAACTTCGATAATGTAACCCAATGTGTGAAAAAATACCAAAACAATTTTTATACGCTGTGGAAATGTTTGATAGTAGAGCACAACGATGTACTAAAATTTTATAGAGGACATCAATATCTACAAAAAAGTCTGCATTACCATATTTCTAACTAACAGTTACCTAAAAATAACTAAAAAAATTATGTGTTCAATTTATATTTTTTGTTAAATATCCGTGCGAAGCCGGGGCGGGCCGCTAGTTATTTATATGTATTCTTGTGACGAATATATGGGTATATTCCATTTGACGTTAATAACGTTATTTTCGATAATTTTGATCACATTCTGCGTCTATGGTTGTGATCACTGTGATCGTTTGCAACTATTCTCACCTGTTCCATTTAGGATAAGAATGCTAAGAATGCCACTAAAATTTGCCACTTCTGTCACATTTGACATTAGATGTAGCGTTTATGGCGAAAATTACGCCAATACCCATGTGGAACAACTTTTTGGGAGTGTAATCGTTTTTAGCGTTTTTGGCGAATCTAACTTCAAATGGTTATGCACCCTAAAGGTATTCTGTAACTACGCAGGTCACGTGATGTCTCAGCCAGGGCTCATAAAGTTTTTCGCGAACTTTGTATTCACATAGCATATTAAGGTGTTGGTTTTACATAAGAACAAAGCTTAGCATGAGAAAGCATCATAATTTTTACTACGAACCTTACTTACGTGGAAGGACATTTTGCGAATGCCCACCTGCAAGTACCAAATCTGTCGCCAAGCACTTAACGGTGTGTTCCAGCAGCTGTCCTTGAGAGCCAGTAATTCTAGGTTAGCTAGAATGGGACTGACATGGGACAACTGATACTATCTCTATTTTGAAGCGCTCGTAGCGAAGTTTACTTAGCTGTTCTCAACCGATCAGCAAAGTTCGCGTGCGGTCATGAGTTGGATGGGTGACCGCTAGTGACATTACTACTGAGCGTTTCCGTGCTTGGATGGCACGTTAAGCCGTCGGTCCCGGTTGTCGTCTTAGGATGGCAGTCGTTATAGCATGGTGGTAGGGCATTTTGCGAATGCCCGCCTGGCTAGCTACCACCCTCAAGTAGAAAATCTGTCGCCAAGCACCTAACGGTGTGTTCCGGCAGCTGTCCTTGAGAGCCAGTACTTCTAGGTTAGCCTGAACAACATCTACGACCACATCATCACTTACCATCAGGTGAGATATTGGTCAAAGGCAAACCCATCAAGCATAAAAAAAAAAAAAAACTCCTGGGACAACTTTATGGGACTAATAGCATAGACCACATTGGCAGCTAGCTTTTGGCAGAAAGCCCTAAATAAATGTATGATTATTTTCTTTTACAGAAACTTCAGCTGTGATGCAGAATGTTAGAGGATGAAAAGTAACTTTTAGATAGATTGACAGATTTAATGCTGTCTGAATGTAAAATATACAGAAACTATTACTCGTAGTACTATTATGTTATGTATGTATTGATAATATAAAATAGTGTGATTTTAATCATTTAAACTTGCGTAAGTGTATCATATATTAAAGATATTATAATAGCCAGTTAAAGTTTGGCAAAAAAAAGTAAAATGAGTGTTGTGGGTGAAAAAAATGCAATTAGAACGCTCCATTTTGCTAGTCTCGATGAGCGCAGCGCTTCTATTGGTCGTATTTTATTGTAACAACGATCATTAAGCACATCTGTGGTGGTTATGCACCCTGATCAACTTTACGTGGTTTTCAGAGTGAGTAATCAAACTTACGTGGTTTTGACAGTGAGTAATCAACCTTACGTGGTTATGACAGTAAGTGAAATGTTGCCTGTCTCTATTTCGGTTCAAATTATTTTTATAGGTTTTATGACAAAATATGTTTGTGTTTATCTGTGGTGTATCTTATTGTGCTCTGTGGTGCGACCTGTCTATATAAGATAACGTAAAGGGCTTTTGGGATATCGACTCTATTCTCTTAAGAATTTTACTTAAAGTCCTAATTTAAAAGGCCTCCAATGGGGTCGGCAAATGTCAAAGTGGCGCTAGCATAGCTTGCACCATTCCATATGGGATTTTAGTCAATAGGACATTTGACATTTATATAATTGACATTTGGCATATTCCAAAAAGAAAACATTCATTACAAATTTTGTAAAGCTATGCTATATAAAAAGTTCCTACAGGCCAATCTCGTTGAATATAATTTTAATATGGAATGAGACATTTACAAGTATAAAACCAATTGCGAAATTGGTCTTGTTTGTAGTACAACGTAAGTTGTACTTTAGATGTCGCTCCATCCCAATACGATGGTTGAAGAACGATAGGAAAAATTTGAGTTATGACGTCATTGTCATGTTAGCTCAATTGGTTAGAGCATACCCCGGCTAAAGGGGATGGATGGACGCGGGTTCGAATGGCACATGACTTAAATTATTCCTATCGTATATTTGTAATTTTGTAATGAAATCCGCATAGCAGGCGTTATTGCTAAGATAACAATATTAAGAATGAGATATATTTCTAAGTACAAATGTACAACCCTTTAATGTCTTTATATTTTTTTTCTATTTTACATGCAACGTAGTGTTTGAACGCAATACATACCTTGTCAATATAATTGGTTCTCCAGACATCGCAATGTGTAAAATCTGCATGCACACAGTTTTAAATAAGTTTAATTTACATTTTTAGACTGAAAGATCTCTAATAATTTGCGTACCTTCATTTACGGGTGATTATGGAGCAAGGTCGTCAGTTTATTATTGTTAATAAAACTGCGCATTATAAATTCAGTGTACATTTTGTGCTTTAGAAAATTTTCACCATATTGAACGTCTCCTATGTTTGTACGGAAGCGTACCCCTCCATATTTGAGTGTATTTGAGTTATCATATATGAGGGTAGTTGAAACTACTACTGCCTACTCTAGCGATCGTATATTTTATTGTTTTACTGTATGTATTTGTATACTGTATGTATTTACACCCACACTAAGACGTCGTGTACAAATTTTGGACTACCCGCACAAATGCGCATCAATAATTAAGACACTGACAAGTGGTAAATAGCATTACTTGAACAGATTTTTAGAAAAATGTATTTATTTCTAAATATAATTACAAGCACTATCGCGTGCTAAGCGATAGTGCTTGTAATTATCATATTTTACAAATGAATGGAGCATTGTCCCCTATGACGGTTAAAGTAATACAATTGGAGCACGAAATGTCGGCTAGAAAAAGCGTGCTCAGGTGGCTGAGCAGTTTAGGCATCCGGTGCGAAATCGGAGAACGCGGGTTCAATATCCGCCCGGGGCATAAAATTGTGTGCTCCGAAATTTTAAAAAAAATGTATTTAGTTTATATCAGTAAGAATATGTATTTTATATGCTAATCTTGATCTTATATCTTAATCTTGATCACATTATCTAAGGCCAATAAAAGTCTGAAACAAGTTTCCTTAAAATTTTCTCTATTGAATAAAAGTGCAATGTTGACTCTAAATTGTGCTTGTAACGTAAATATCTTAATTATTTATGTATGAATGTGTATGTATATATATTAATAAAATAGCTAATCCTTGTCAAGAGGGACAAGAAAAGGTACATTTTCGTTTAACGTTACTAGTTTTGTGTTATATAGCATACATTCGGATTTTACCTGAACTGATCGCGATTTTACCATCGTTTCGTCTCTTTCACGCCTACGCAGTTCGATAGTGACAAAACTTAAACTTAAGCGTCTTGATTTTAAAACTTTGTGCTATTCATGTGCGAGAGAAAATATTCACATTTAATTTATTGCACAAAATGAGCTTAATTCATAAATTTTACTAGTTTTAACGTTATTTTAGGTTCTTTTCATATGTATAAGTTATATTATTGTTATTTTAAAATAAGTTTAACTTTATTGTTGATATCCATATCTGCTTCCATAATTTTAATAATATAATTGCAAAATACGTTTAAGTTATATAAAGATTGTGTAATACGTTAGAACCTCGCTAAACAAAATAAATTTAATGGAAGGGATGAAGGGCCAAATATAAATATTTTGTTGGTCCACACATGTCCTACCTACAGTACTTGGTAGTAGGACATTTTGCGCCTGGTTAGCTACAACTTTTTTTTTCTTTATAGCAGATGGGCCAGCCTTTGACCACTACCTCGCCTGATGGTAAGTGAAGATGTGGTCGAAGATGTTGTTCAGGCTAACCTCGAATTCTACTCACGATGACCTATGCCGGAACACACTCTTCCAGGTAGCCCTTACGTATCACGCGGCGCTGATATTGTTCATTTATGAATGAAATTCAATTTTTATTATTATCTATGATGATCGATTTAAAAGAATCGGTTCGGACCGAAGGATTTGAATTGCCACTAAATCTGCGTAAAATATCCACCGTCAAATTAGTAACAGAATAAGAACTACCTCTACACATATAATAATTTATTATCGTCCATCACAAAAATGTTCTGCGCGGTACTGTTCACTGTTTCAGCCGGATTGTCCACTGCTGAACACAGCCTCCCCTATTTAGGGGGTATTTGCCATAATCCCCACGCTTGGCAGGCGGCTTGGGGATCGCAGTGTAAGATGGCAGTTCTTTAGAAGGCGCTGCTGCCCACCTTCCAGTATTTTTCCCTTAGTCGTCTCTTACGACACCCACGGGATGATATGGGGAGGTGCAATTCTAACCCGGCAACCTGCGCGCTACTAGATGATACGTAATATTAGAAGATAATTATAGGCAACGTACACAATAAGAAGCAGGAGATGTCCAGTGGCCAGTATATTTTTTGTAATATATTTTTTTAGCTTACATTCCAAATGCTGTAATTTGTTTATGAATTGAACAGTGTATTATTTCATAATCATGTACTTTAGTGTATGATAAAAACAGTTTTAACTTCATCGAGTTGTAATAAAATAGATGATTGTGCAACGAGTGCATAGAGCAAGTCATTGTAGCCTAGACCTAACAACCCGAGCCGTAGACGAGGACTGATATTAAGTCGAGGGTAAAATGGGTTTTATGCTTAGTTATACACTCAGATTTTGACTTCAATTGCGAGGAAATAAAACAATGATTCTGTAAGTTATGTAACTTGAATTTATATTGAAACTGATATTTAAATAATGTTCTGTTTAAAGTGTATTTTTGTTGCGACTTAATTTATGTCTGTGTATGTAATGATACCCCTAATTTATGATTATTATGAAAGATCCAGGCAAATTTCGTACATGAAATATATTACAAAGTTTTAAACCTCTTTGAACATAAACAAAAACTTAAGCATGAAAAGTAAAAATGTCTTTATCACTTCTCGTACTCGTAAAGTTCTTGTTTATGCGCGGTGTAAGCGGACTAAAACGGCTTTTTACGCTCTAGTCCATAAAAACCTTTTTTAAGCACTAGTTCATTTTTTTTTATTGTTCAAAGAGGTAGTTTGTTATACATATATTTCGTGTGGTTTGCCTGGGTCTTTCACAATACACATTATAACAGGTATACATAATATCAGGTATGAAAATGAAAATATATATATTTCTATAGCATACAAACATAGTCTATTATTTATACATCATATTAACTGAAGTAATAGTAATTAATGTGTACCATTGACACTATTTCGCAGATAATTTTATGTACTAACAAAATAGTTAGCGGTTTAGTTTTTTGTTTTTGGAAATAGGAATTGCTATTATCTTAAAACAGTGGTTGTATCTATCTGTTTTACTAGATATATTTTGCAATAAAATAGACTGCTAGTATGAACCTATGTATATTATAGAAATATATACAGAAAGGCAAAATCACAGCTGCAGGCACAATGCTCGCCTGGCTAGCTACCACCCTCAAGTAGAAAAGCTGTCGCCAAGCACTTAACGGGGTGGACACCTAGCAGCTCCTTGAGAACCAGTAATTTTGCACGGTGGTAGGGCATTTTACGAATGCCCGCATGGTTAGCTACCATCCTCAAGAATAAAATCTGTCGCCAAGCACTTAACGGCGAGTGCCGCTTTGTGTTCTTATCGCACTTATTTTGCATTGTGGTAGGGCATTTTGCGAACGTCCGCCTTGCTACCACCCTTAAGTAGTGCCCTTAGTGTTGCTTATTGCGATAATAGTATAGTATTGAAATAAAACAATATTAAAAATAACGACTTTATTTCAAATTTTACAATCACAGATCATAAATCTTGCAGAAGTCATTAAACAATAACTTACAATTAAATACAAACACTGGTAAACTGTTCCATGTTGTGATAATTTTAATACAATATGGCTTGGACAACACATATATACAAAATCCGTTAATAATTATAGAAAACGCAGCAAAAATTACACGAATAGACAATCTGCTGTCTATTGTTGTAGCACTACCCCATTCAACTGAGTTGGTCCTGGTAGCAGTACTGGACAGGAGAATATATATCGTAAACGAGACGTCACTGTGACGTCAACCGTTACCCCTCCCGCAACAGCTACCTCAGAAATCGATACAGTTAAGTGTTAGCAATTTGACTTAACTATTAAAAACCTGTCTAACTAGATATTAAGATAAACAATGATTATGCACGTGCGCATGATACATAAAGCTAGGAGTGATCCAAAATGTTCGAGAGGACAACCAGTTTTGAAATCCATTATCTAGTTTGACTTATTGTTTTAAAAACCCAAACAAGAAACGCTGCTTCAAGACCTACTAATGTTTTCATTTCAGTACATTAGGTAAGAAAACAATGAGCTCCTGCTGCTCTATTATAATTCACCAACATTTTTGCGCCATTATAAAGTAGTCTACTATATAAAACTGCTCGGTAAAGCGGGAGCTAGACGGAATGACATCAGTAAAGCAGGAATCAGGAATGAACCAGCTGGAGTCCATACTTTTATCAGAGCTGTAGCCACTTATAACAACTTAATAACACACCACAAACTACATATAAAACCATACTATTAGCTATATGAGAAAGTTCAAACAAAAATCGATTTTTTTAAATCAACATAGGTTTGAAATTCCATATATCTTGATAAATCTGCTTGAACTGTCACCTAACGCTATCGTTAATTTATTGGCTGGAAAAGCAGCCACAGTACCGCTATATATCGACCGGAGTCAATATCATCCATTTATTAATGAAATTCTATTGTTCTAATTATCTATGATGGACATGGGCAAAAGAAAAATAATCTTACAGCATCATGAGTGCAGGTTTGAATAGGGGGGTAGCTTATAAAGAAGATGTTTTATAAAAGCGGTTTTATACTAACTAATTAATTTAACACAACTTATCTAGCCGGATACAGACCTTTTCACACAGAGAAGTGGCCCTCCACTGTAAATTATGGATACGCTATTGTACGGGTAGATCTCGTTTGCATACCTCTTAGTGTGGGTGTAAAAGCTATTGGTAGATACAGTAAAAATGAAAAATATAAAGGATTGGGTAGTAGGTGTTGCTTTAAAAAAAATATGGATGGGCGCGCTTTCATTAATAGAAAGGTTTGTATACAAGTTATATAACCTAAAACAATATCTAACAAAAATATAATATTAAAACAGGTACAATATCAATAAAGCATGGGTCTTTAAGACACCTTACAAACGGTTACATTTATTACCCTCATTTCAAAAAGATACAAATTACAGTAGTAATAACTTGTCGCATTTATTTTTGTTTATAGCAGGCTCATATGATGGCAAGTAATAATGCTGTCTAGGATGTTATCCAGGCTAACCTAGAATTACTGGCTCTCAGCCAGCTGCCGGAACACACCGTTATGTGCTTGGAGAAAGCTTTCTATGATATAAGTAACATTCATATTGGAGGCGTTTTCTAAATAATAGTATAGTACCACCAACTTAACTGTGCAGTTTTCGAGGGCGCTACAAGTCATGGAAATCAACTACAAACTGTCACAATTTGAAGGTATGTTGTAGTTCTTTTTTCTGCCGCCTGAACTGATAAGTTGGTGGGTCTGTACTTCTTACTCTGTGAACTTAAATCTAAATTCATATCACGCTTGCGAATAAAATTATGGTAGTTCGTATTATGTTCAACCTAAAGCCCAAGTTTGTACAATGTTTGCGAATTAAATTATGGTACTTATTCTGTTCACACTAAAATTCAAATTTAAACAACGCTTGCGACTGACAGTCCTGTATTGTGTTACAATAGAATAATCCAAATTTAATAATTGTAATTTTAAGTGTTACACGAATGTGTTTCTTTTTTATTCTTTTTAATTTTTTAGGAGCTTCTGCCGCATTGGACGCAGCCATGCCAGCCCCACTAGAATAATGGGATTTTAATTATTTTAAAAATTAAATTTAACAATGTGTATTTTCGTGTCAACAGAATGAAAACTATTATTGTTTAGAGAATTTTATATTTAGAGATTTTTTGTAGAATCGCCACCACATTTTAAAACATATTAATAATGTAACCGAAAAATACCAGCTTGAATTGGTTAAAGCCGACATTGATGTTGAAGAAAGAAACAGAGCAACCTTCTAAACAGTATAAGATCAATCAAAAATCTATCAAATATACCTACATAACTACAATTATAGATTTAAAACTATGAGGTATTCAGTTAAGGCTATAAAATGCATAGTTAATTTGCCATACTTAACTAGGAAGTGACCTTCTCAACTTTACTCGATAAAATGTTGACTTTGGAAATTAATGACCTGAGCCCATAATTAAAAAAATGCTAATATAGGTTAGTCACTCAGATGTTGTTAAGTAATTAATAATATATTTGTATATTGCAGTCAAAAATACTTTTAGAATTTAGAAGCTGAATTGGCAATGGACAAACCGTTAAGCGATGGAAAAGAAAGGGTCTCGAGTGGTTATCACATGACACCGGAAGACGTAGAATTGATAGGTGGTAAGAGTAGCTGGTAGCCAATGGTTACGAGTAGCCAATAGTAGTTCACTGCGGCGTTCTATAGTGGAACCTCTTGCTCAACGGTGGATGCCTTGAGGCTGATGATGATATTGGAACCACTCAGAAAGTGACATATATAAGCCACTTAACATTTATAAACTTCACAATAATTTTTCAAATCCCTGGAAGGGCAGGGGTGTTTAAGCTGCTCTCTTTTTACCAGATATCTTTTAGTACCATGTAATAAGAAGCGAGCTATTTGCCATCTACCATGTACAGTGCCAGACTTGCAACTGAGAATATCTTTGTCAGAAACATCCAATGATTATCCGATTCACGAAATGAACCCGGAACAATAAGATTACACAGCGAGCTTTCATCACTCCACCATGAGGCTGCTTGTTTAATTATATGTTAAGACAGTCGTCGAAAACGAAAACCTTAAAAAATAAAAACAAACAAATATTACACCTTAACAAATGAATTAACAAAAAACGATTATGTAGTTAATTTATATCCTGTAGAAGTCAGAGCAAGGGGTATACCAGCGAGATCCCTATATAACTTACTAAAAGACTTTGCATGTAAAGAACAACCGTAACTTCCATCCTAGAACCTGGAAGTCCCAGGCACCTGAGACTTGAGTCTTTTCTTCTGCACAGCTATGGGTCCGGCACCCACATAGTGAATCCATGGAATGCTAAAATAATTAAGTAATTCATCTCACACACCCGAAAATCAGGCTATTTTTGTATGGGAGTTAAGCAATATCAATAGATATATTTTGTAAGGAAATAATAGCAAGCTTCCGTAAGTTCATTTCAAGATGTAGTTGTAGATTGAAGCAGATTTTGTGATGCTTTGAGTTCATTATTATTATTTTAGGAGTAAATTAAGATAATGTAGTTATGTAAGTTTAGATATAAGATAAGTAGTGAAGTGTGTTCTACATATAAAGAACAGTGTCTTCCCCTTAATAAAGACAATAAGATAGGTGTTGATGAACACATTTTTACTCTATTTAGCAGATTAAGGGCCTGTTTCAGAATATCCGAGTAAGTTCCGGTTATACTACCCAGAACATAAAACTGAATGATAAAAATGACAGTTAACATGCATCGCGTTTCGAGCTTTAACCGATGTATAGGCTAAATCGATGACTGTGATACGCAAAGATAGTGTTTTATTTATTAAATATGTTCTGGGTAGTATAACCGGAACTTACTCGAACATTCTGAAACAGGCCCTAAGTCAAACTAAAATTACTCATTAGTCGGTATGGTCGGCTAGATTGTAATGCAATGAGGTAAGGAATACCAAGTATCTCATTATAGAGAAAACAAAAGTATGGCAAAAGGGTTTAGGTATATTAGTAGTAGGTAAGGAAGTATACAAGGCGAATGTTAATTTGATAGAAGGGAAACACCGAGGCGTACATACTTTTACTAAATTTAAGGAAGACCACACTGTTAATTATGTATGAAATGTGATGGCAGTGAACTAATAAAGGATACTCCATGATCATTCCATCTTTAACAGAATAATCTGTGCACTAAAAATTAATTCTATGAAAATATTTTACCAACAAACAATTGAACAGATCCTATTAGTACTACACATCAGGGAGAATGAGAGATTTAGCATCGTAGCGGGAGGGGAGGAGCATTGTACTCACACACATAAAACAAAAACATCGTCACTGCTTGTATTCACTGACGGATAGGCAAAGTATTTCAGGTGTGAGACGTGAGATGAAGAGAGACTGACATCTGTTTCGCCGGACAAGGGCCCGAATCGAGTAGGGCACGAGCCTATTGCCATGTACCGGGCACATTTTCAAACTATCGATTGAATGAATGCTCGAGACGCCGAAGTAACAACTTGACAGTCCCACATTTTAATCAGGTGCACAGATATTATAAATAGATTGTACTTTCAGGTACTATGGTTTAAACATTAATTAAGAATTCAAAAATACGACGGCCCTGCCAACAAATTTTATGCCAGGTATCACTCAGGATAATGTAAGGATTTTAACGATACCCCATATATCCAAATCTGTTCAGGACTTAAAAAGTCGCAATGTAATAAAGAAACTCACATACATACATGAACCCTAAAAACATCGCGCTCCTTTTGGAAACAAAACCGATGAAACAATGTAACAAGCACTTCACAAATAAGTTCATGTGATTCTCCTACCTGATTCTGACTTTTTTTTCCACAGGCACATGCCGGTCCATGTGTCTGTTAGTGAACAGAGTAAGCTCTGTACTACAATATTTTTGTAGTTAGGTCTTACTCAGAAAGAATAGGTTAATTTGTTACACAATCCTATGATATCTTGCACTTGTCACTTGTTGTAATTCACAACTTCACAGAAAAATCTATGTTACTCCGCTCCAGTTCTAAGATATTTTGTACTTGGCAGCATCAATGTCAACCCTTTGTCGCAGCACCCCGCCGAGGATGAACTCGGTGGAGACGAGCTCGGCTCCACGACTTCGCAGCGACGGCCACAACGCCGCATCTTCCGGCACCGTCACGCAGATCCACGAAGGCCCGCCTTCCTCCCAAGTACCGCCGGAGCATTCCACTATCACTGGAACATACATTTTTTCCCTTTATTTTCCTGACTTTAGTAACGGTACAATTGATTATGAAAGATCACTAGGGTTTGTATAATTCGCAAATAAAATAAATAATTTCGCATAAATGGCTGCCGCAGAAGCGAAATTGAACATCTAATATTTTTCTAAATTGACCATACTGCATTTTAATGAAGCATAAAGTAGGCCGCATCTTATGATCTCACCCTCGCTTAAATATCTCATTTCATTCCGAAGATATTTGAAAAAGTAACAGTAACTTTTGTAACAGAAATGAACATTTAATAATAGATGTGTAAATTAAGAGGAAGAAATGGACAACTGACAAACAACTGACTAATATCCTAGATTCTCTATTTCAATGTCATATATAATGCATAATATTCGTTATTCAGTTTTGCCTCAACGCAAAAATTAGGATGGTAATAAAAACCTGTAAACAAAAAATATCAACGCACACTATCTTTTTTTACCTGATAAACAAGTTATTGAAAAATAAGTTGTTGAATTTCAAATACATAAAATTAATAATATTTTCATGACTCAAGTTTGAATTATAGAAATATGTCAATAATTCAATTTTCAATATTGATTTTTGAAATATAGTAATGATTGTTGGTGATATTTCTCTGCAGTTTAGATATATTATTGATACTTACTACTTTAAAAATATATTTCAAACTAAGTCCTGACAATTATTTTTTGTATTTGCAGTCACCAACATGTCGTGAAGTGACACCGCAAGCATAACCCCGCCATGTCAGACCCTAGTCCGAGAACACGCCTGAAGAGCTTACCAGCCTCGCACAATTGGACAATAGGCAGAAGAAGAATCCACAGGCCACCCTTCTTTTTTCAGAAGGGCGAGACTGCCCGAATTATTTTTAATTAATTAAAAATTACATTGATTACTCCCATTTCGTGTAAGTGTTTATTATTATTCGAATTGTAGGTTAAATAACAAAATTCAGGGCTTTTCTTCAATTTCCTTTTATTTTGTTACTTATTGCAAGTGAATAAATGTTTGAAATAAAGTATTACTGGAGTGGAATAATTGAATAATGGTAGTTATCATGTTCATTTTTAACCTGATAATTATTCAAACCACAGACAAAACTGAACAATTAACACAATAAAGCAGATAACTACATGTTAGTTCCGAAAATTCAGAGAATAGGTCATCAGGTGAGATATAGGGCATAAAAAAATATATACATATATATATATATAAATTTTGTCAGAATTTTAGGTTTCTTTGAAATGACCTTTGAGATCTATAATAAACTCAAAAGATGCATATTGAACCTTAGCATGATGTCCAAAAACATTGACAGTTAAATAATTCGTAGTCATATATTTATTGCAGTTTATGTGAAAAAAAAGTACTAAATCGTGTTTTTCTCGCAAAATGTGACGGATCAAGCACGAGGCCCGCCTGATGTTAAGCGGACTAACCTCTGCCTATAAACAGATGCCTTTCCTCACAAGTCACGAATTGCACTGCGCCCGTCACCTTGAGACATATAGTTGTTAAGTCTCATGTGCCTGTAATTTTGATGGCTCTCAAGGGCTGCTGCCGAAACACACCGTTAGGTGCTTGTAAATCTGTCGCTTGGCGACAGATTTTCTACTTGAGGGTGGTCGCTAGCCAGGCGGGCATTCGCAAAATGCCCTTCCAACATGCGTTGAAGCTCAAGCCCGCGGCGGGATTCGAACCATGGACCTGCAGCACGGCAGTCTATAGTCAATGCCACTGAGCCATCACTGTGCTTGTCACTGTTTAATTTAAATTTACTCAAATTTTTACGAGCATACATAATATTTTCAAGTACATATATACAAACTTGGTAAAGTTAAAATATCAATTTCTTTAAAAAGATTCCTTAGAGATTCCCTGGGACCCATTTTATATGTGGCTCGAATTGCACGCTTTTGTAGGATAAATATTGTCTCTATCTCAGCAGCAGCTCCCCACAGCAATACACCATACGACATAATACTATGGAAGTTCGCGAAATAAACTAGGCGAGCAGTAGCTACGTCTGTTGTCTGTTAATATGTATATGTGGATCCCACTGTAAAGTTGAATCCATTTTGATTCCCAGGAAGACTGTCGCATTGTCATTAGAGAGTTTATCTGGGCCAAGCTTAATGTTTGGTTCAACATAAGTAACATTTGCTAAAGAAAACTTTAAACATTTCGAATTTAAGAGAAGATTATTAGCGGCGAACCATTTACAGATCACAGATAAGACATTATTTACATGAATGAGTTACTGTCTTTCCTGTCTTCTTTAAAAATCAGAGAGGTATCTTCTGCGAATAAAACAATATCGCAGAAATATTTTACCATACAAGGCAGATCATTAATATACGTTACGTTATATACGTTACATTAATATTTTGTAATGTAATCCGCAGAGCATGCGATATAGCAAAAATAAAATATAAAATGATAGGGTTGCGTCATTATTAACAAGTTTAGATCTAATTGCAAAATTAGTTTGTTCGTAAGTTGAACTATAGGTGTAGCTCCATTCTCACACGATGGTTAAAGAAAGAGGAAAATAAGACTGATAAGTTATCAGTGATAACTCATTGTCATGTTAGGTCAGTCGGTCAGAGCATACCCCGGCTATAGGGGTGGATGACGTGGGTTCGATTCCCGCACATGACTAATTTTTCCTCTAGTAGTAATTTTGTTTTTTAATTTTTTCTTTTTCTTTTTTAATCAAATCCGGAAATGCACCCCCGCGTATTCGGATTTGATCTATCTCTGCACCTCAATGGTCTTGTACTTGATGTAGATTTCGCTTGAGTATGTAACGATCAGTAGTCACATTTGGAAATTTCTCAATATCATACCAGTAATAAAACGACACATATTTTAAAAAGTTTGTAGAAATTTGAAATTGTATACTACAAAAAACTACAATATTCATGATCCTCTTCAGGAAGATTATCTTATGATTAATAAACAATTGACTAGATTTGACCACAATCTCATCTTATTATAAGTGATGATGTGGTCGAATATGGTAAACAGAATTAACCTAACATAAGAACTGGCTCTCATAGACAGCTGCTGGACCACACCGTAAGGTGCATGGCGACAAATTTTGTACTTGAGGTAAATAGCTATCTAGGGCGGTATGGGCCAATATCTCTATGTAAAAGGAAGGGGAGCAAGTACTAAGAACTCACGTTTCATCTCGTGCGCTTCCGGCATGACCTTAGGCGTAGAGGATATGTTGTATCCATGCAGGAAGTTCCGTTTTCCTTTCAGGGTCCGCTCCAGGCTGAAGTGGAATCGTTTCTCCGCCGTCTCGTCTTTCATCAGGTACAGCCACGGATCTGAAGATATACGAGCCGTTTGTTTTTAAGCCGGTCTATTTTTTCATTTGGAAAACTTACAGCCCAATTAGACAGTATGAAAAGTTAATTCTTATGAGTTGACCCTTAAACTCGCTTCCAATATTAGCCATTATTTCTTTTAAAAAGTAAAGGATAAAAATGGTTATTGTGGGTTATCCCTAAGAGATAGACATATACCATCGCGTACTTTTTGTAGACCTTTTTAAGGTGTACAATACTATAGTACATTATTTTGATCTATCTCATAGAGTTCAGCCAGCGTTTGCATTGCAAGTGCAAAAAATTGTGTTTATTTACGACGTCACGTTAGAAACTTTTAAAATGGTATGTGGTTTCTCTACTATATTATGCATGTATTATATACATAAATAACTCGAATCACTCTCATCTTAAGTTGTCTTAGGTTTTCGCGATTATTACACATAGTAATTAAACAACTTTAAAAGCCTTCCACAGTTGAGAGACAACCTGCCATCTTACCTTACATCAAGGGTGTCACGGACAAAATTGGTACTATCTTAGGACGAGCTTCTATAAAAACTTACTTCAAGCCGCACAAGAAGATCAACCAATTTTTAAGACCTGTTAAGTGCAATATTCCCTACAAGATGCAGGTGTTTACAAACTTGATTGTGAATGTGGGCTGTCATACATTGGGCAAACAAAGGGGAGGATTAGTATCCGGGTAAAAGAACTCATTGCTGACATGAAGAACAGACGCTTGACCAAGTCTGTGGTTTGTGAACATGCCCAGGACAAACTCAACCACTACATTCGGTTCGACAACCCACAAATCCTCGCCAGAGACCCGGTTTATGCCAAGAATGTTACGCGAGGCTATTGAAATCAAGAAGTACCCAAATTTCAATAGAGATGATGGTTGGCAAGTACCACCTGGTTGGGATCCTGTTATCTACGTGAATAGGGAACGTTATGATTAATATAAAATTTCTGACGGTAGACCAAATAATTTCCTTAATGACTCATGTGACAAATAAAACCAATAGTCACCCCGTGACCACGATCACTGCAAAGTGTTTGAAACGTCGGGACAAAAATAATGATAAATATACGCGATTTAAAACGTTTAAAGTTGTTTAATTACTGTTGTCCATCTTAGCTTTTGCTGACGATCTTGCAATACTGACACGTTATCCATAACAATGTCAGGAACTTTTACGAGAAGTGGATGAGTTCTGTGCGTGGTCTGAAGGGTTGAGAAGAAAACCAAGTAAATGCCACTGTCTGTGTCTGGGTAGACGGAATACCAAATTTACCTCCTACGACCCGGGACTCTTGATAGGAGGAGAATGTGTTTCCACAATTGCTGAAGCCGTTCCATTTAAATTTCTTGGTAGAAAGATTGATCACAAAGGTCGCACACCATCTCTAGACGCAGTTGTCGATACCTTTCTAAAAGATCTTAGTATGGTAGACCAACAACCAATAAATAACATTAAAAAAGCTTGGATATACGACAACTACTTAACATCACGTCTGACTTGGCCTTTTCTAGTATACGACATTACAAAATCTCTTTTAACAAAGCTGGATGTAATCGTCATAAGGACATTGAAGTCTTGGTTGGGGCTCGCACTTTCGGCAGACCCATCTACTCTATTTAGGGATCAAACTAATTTTGGGATGAAATTAAAGAAACCATCGGAGCTCTATAAACACCTCAGAGTTACCAAAACGCACGTCTTATCAAAATCTCAAGACGATATAGTCGCATCTCTCCCAAAAGACAAAAGTGCCTCCGACCTTGACTCGAGGCTTCAATTCCACAAACAATTTATGATAGGTGCACAGACCAGCAAAGCGGGTTTTGGGTCGGAAAAGAAAATGGAGGATAAAGACGTTGTAAAATCTTTTCTACAGCAAGACGAAAATGATAGCTATAAAGTGCATGCAATGAGCTTGGAAATGCAGAGCGAATGGCTAACTATAGGTGAATTTTGTATCCCTCTGGCGTTAAAGTGGCGCACCTTGATATACGACTGGTCTCCTGCCTTATTAAAATTCTATCTAAACGCCTTTCAGATGACCCTCCCAGACCAAAGTAACTTAGTAAGATGGGGGAAAGCCACCGAAAAGTCTTGCGGTATTTGTCGGGAGGCGATCGGTACAGCTAGGCACTTGCTGGTAGGATGCAAGGTGCTCCTTGATAGGGGTCATTATTCACGTCGCCATGATCGAGTCTTCGAAATCATACGTGAAGCCGCGAGTCTCTCGGTAGCTAGAGCAAAAAAAGGTCTGACCACGAATAAACGACACGTCGATTTTGTAAAAGAAGGGTCATCTACAAAATCTAAATCCAAGCCTTACTCCATCTTAGGCGCAGCTCCCGATTGGACTCTTTTGATGGACACGTATGAAAAACATTACAAAATTCCTGAGGATGTTGGTATTTCGTCATCCAGACCAGACATATTTTTATACTCAAAAAATCTAAAACGCATAGTACTTATAGAACTTACTGTGCCGTGGGAAACAAACATACCTAAAGACCACACAATAAAAACAAACAAATATTATGACCTAACAAATGAATTAACCAAAAACGGTTATGTGGTTAGTTTACATGCTGTAGAGGTTGGAGCAAGGGGTATACCAGCGAAATCCCTATATAACCTACTTAAAGACCTTGGCCTACCAAGAACAACCGTAACTTCCATCCTAGAACGTGTATCTAAGGCGGCATTAGTAGGATCTTATCAAATTTGGTTAGGTAGGGGAGGAGGCTCGATTGGTGAAGGAGAGCATTGATATATCATAAAGGGGCCCCTTAATCCAACTCCTGGGTTGCAATTCCCAGGCCCCTCTAGCCTCTTCCTCTGCAACGCGATGGACCCGGCACCCGCACGGTGAATCCATGGAATGCTAAGTAATTCGTCTCTCTCATCTATTTAAAATAAAGCCGCATCAAAATCAGTTGGGTAGTTTTGAAGATGCATATATAGGGACAGACAGACAGCGGGAAGGGACTTTGTTTTATAATATGTAGTGATAGTGATTGACTTGACTTCTTATATTTATGGCTTCTGTGGCGTATTATCACAATTCTGCCAATGTCCGTATATCCTAGTGTCATAAATCATGTGGAGAGTGTTTAATATTATGAGAGTGGTTGGCGTTTACAAGGGAGAATGCAATAGATGCTTTATAACTATCATAATTATTTTATCTAAAACAAAGAGACGCCACAACTATGACAATAACGTTATTAGTAGCATGCATAATTCAAATTGCACTACACAAACTTATATGAGAGTAATATGTCTAAGAATTTTATGTTAATATATAAATCGCTACACTGTCGCATTGGGTTGAGTACCTCTAATGATAGCTGTAAGTTGGATAATAAATAAATAAATAAATGTTAATAATAGGTAGATATAAGAAAATAGCGCAAAGTCTGCGTTCCCCAAAGGATAAAATACCATTCGAACATCCCGGGGTGTATAAAATGAACTGCAGCTGCGGAGGTTCTTACATCGGACAAACCAAGCGAACAATCTCATGCCGCATCAAGGAGCCTATAAAGGCAGTAAAAAACAACGAAGTGCACAAATCTGCCATTGCTGACAAAATGCAAACACCTGCTAGACTCGGGCCCTAATCACTGGATTGAATTTCATGATCTACAGGTTTTATCTACGGAGCGCCACTACATTCCCAGATTGGTCAAGGAAGCGATTGAAATATCCAAATGTTAGGGTTTCAATAGGGAAGAAGACTATAAACTCTACGGCACGTGGAATCCAGTATTTGGAGATTCGAAAAACTTTACACGTTCACATAAAAATTACTCTAATAACATGTGCAGTGATACTGTGTGTGTATTTTGTCGAAACTTTCAGTCGAGTGCGAGTTCCAGTGGTACGCGTAGCAAAAGACAAAGAAAGAGGGTAGTCCGTTTCTCTTGATTTTTGTCAGCCGGTAGTTACTCCAGTCACCCCGCGATCATGATGCATGCAACTGCGTCGAAATATCGGGAGCTCAAAAATAAAAATCACCACGGTACAAATCCCGTAAGTAATAATAATAGTTAATGTCTGTTGTTAGCAGGCCTAGACTATCCATGGTACTATAACCCTTTCTAAAACCAAATTGTGCCTTAGCTAGATTAAGCCTGTTCTCAACAAACCATTTAAGCCTGTTTTATTTAATGTTCCATAATTTTTGCCATTACTGAAGAAATTGCAATAGGTGTACAGCTGCTTGGATCTGAAGGATCCTTTCCGGGTTTTAAATGTGGACTTATAGTTTGGGTTTTCTATTTGTCAGATACTATGCTATGCTGAAAAAACTAGTTTATTAAGGCTTAGTTTCACAAAAACCTATCCACCCAAACATTTTCTTTTTGGAAGAAAGTTTCTTAACTTTAGCAACTGACTGTTGATATTTAAAAAAAAAAGTATTAGTCATACAAAAATGATAAATCTGTTCAGCTTCATTCTAATCCAAAACCGATTCATGATCCACCATGCAGTGGGTATTATGAAATCTTTGCAGGTTTCTTGAAGTTAATGTGACATCAGCAGCTGCAATAATATTTTGTATGAATAAGTCATACGAAACAAGAGGGTCAATGTCTAAAGGGTATATAGAGGATGCAACTAATTCATTGTCTAGGGTAGCAGAGTATGACAACCAATCAGCAGAAGAGAGTTTATATTTAAATAATGGGCAAGGGTTGCGGAATGGTACTACTCTATTAGGGAATGAGATAATAATGGGAAAGTGGTCGCTTCCATAAGTAAGGGGTTCCATGTAAGCAGTGATGAGAGTGAAGGTGAGCATAAGGTTAGATCTACCGCACTGTAAGTGATGATGTGGTCGAAGATGTTGTTCAGCCTAGAAGTACTGGCACTGAAGGACACCTGCTGGAACACACCGTTAAGTGCTTGGCGAGAGATTTTCTACTTGAGGGTGGTAGCTAGCCAGGCGGATATTCGCAAAATGCCCTACCACCATGCTATAACGACTGCCATCCTAAGACAAGAACCGGGACCGACGTGCCCTCGGAAGCACCACTACACACACCCATCCAACTCATGACCGCGGGCGACGTTGCTTAACTTTGCTGATCGGTTGAGAAAAGCTAAGTAAACTTCGCTACGAGCGCTTAAAAAATCATCTAATTTCATTCTGATTCAAATTTCTTCTAATATGCGCCTACATATTTCGTCAAATATAATTTTGTCAGTTGTCATTAGAGTTTTATCTCAACTAATGTGTATACATTATTTGAGATACAACTCCTGAAATGTATGATTTGTGACGATGTTATTAATAAGACCTACTTACTAACTACTACTTAATAAGAATCAGACTACCTGGAGGTCAGTTATTTTGCAACCCAGAACTGAAATGTATGATTTGTAACGCCGTATTTATGTTGGTTGTAGTTTGTGTTGTATACTGATTAAAATTAATTAAAATCTACATTTTAATTTTAGTTAATACGCAAATCATAACTGACGTTTGATAAAGTTTAGGAGCAGTGAAATAAAGGAGATTAAGTGTATATCCGTTTAGCATAACTTACCCACGATGGTATTGGAGTCGGCGCAGGCCTGAACCCAATCAGTGCCGACTATCGGCTTGCCAAGTCCGACCGCGCACAGCAACTTGAACGTCCTTTTTATTTGTCGCGTCAACAGCACCGTACTTTTCATCAAGTCCGTCACGACCACCGCTCCTAAAATTGTCACAGCATTCAATTTGAACCCTAATATCTCTGTTGACGAATGCAGTAAAGCGTGCCAAATCTTTCAGTTCAGAATCAGATAGTGCTTGTAATAATATTTAGAAATAGTGACAAAAACTTTCCACAACTGCTCTTGAATGTTGAAATATACCCATAAGGTTAATAAGCTCTACAATTAATGTAAAGGTTAAAAAGTATCCATCGAAGTGAGTGTCAATACATGTTTAACGACCTTATAAGGGTATAAAAGCGTGGTGGGACGACATTGATCTGTGACGCCTATCAAATCATGCATGACCTCTTGACGTTTCGCAACTGTTGCACAATATGATAATATTCTTTTAAGGAAACGTCCGGACACAGCAATGTAATCATTCCTGTACTCCCGTCCGAAAAGACAAGGGTATATTAATAACAGCGACATGTAATGACAAATCTAATATTTCGGATGGTGAACGCAATGCAGTGTCATGCAAACCCTTTTTACCGTTCTTTGCGATCTGTACTTTTTATGGATTGGGGGACTTGCAATATCATATTACCCTAAGAATATTGTGAAATGGACATGATTTTTGTGATAGTAAACAAGAATTTAGTTTTCCAAAAATAGAATCGAAAGTAACAGAAATATAATAAGAAACATTCATTCTTTCTTACCCATTTTTTCTAACTTGATCTTCACTGCTTCAAACGGGAATGCTGTAAACAGTACATACTGAGTTTTCACCATTCTCGATGGTGTTGCCCTCATTGAAGTATTGTTAGCTACCATAGACCGCGTCCTTTTTGGACATGACATTTCACTATCGTCCAATGCAGGTCTCTTGAAAATACGAGAAGTGTCAGAATTTGACCCAGAGGAAATATTGTATACTGTACTCTCCTCGTGAGGCACTGGTACACTCTTTTTCAATATTGATTTTGTTACTTTCACAGGTTCTTCTTTCGGTTCCTTGACTGTTCTTTGTCGTTTACTTCTTCTAACTTCTTTTTCAGGTGATGGTTGTTTTTTGTCTTCTTTAGGTTCTAATTTTCTGGTATATTTTCGTTTGTTTGATGTTTCTGCAGTTTGGCCATCTTCTTGCAGAATCTTCTCTTTTGAAGTATTACTTTTGTTTTTAGCAGTCCTAGTGCTTCTAGTGCTGCGTTTGGTTTCAATCGGAGATTTACTACGTTTTGTTTCAATCGGAGATTTTGTCAAGTCAAAGGACTCATTGTTTTTATTACAGGAACTTGTTTTATTTTTAGATTCAACGGTGGAACTACGTGGCTTCGTGCAGTCAATTGTCTTATTAATTTTAGGGTCTTGGTTTTCTAACTTCCTACTTTTTGATTCGGTTTTTCTTCTTTTATCTTCATTAGATTTGTATACTTTTTCACTACGATTTACTACTTTTTCTTTGTCTTTTTCAGGTTTTTTTCGAGAAGGCCGATCTTTTTTAACTTTGTCTGCTATATTCTCTTCTACGACATCAATATGTTTCGTCTCGCTCGAGACAACTCGTTTTAGTTCTTGATTTGATCCGAGCGAGTTTGTTCCTTTACTTGAGTCAGTTTCATTGTTTTTTTTATTTAATCCAGTCTGTTTCGATCCATTAGTCGTATGTATTTGATTGATATCTTTATTTGATGCATTAAGATTACTTTCCATTCCAATACATTTAGTTGATTCCGATTGTCTGAGTTCTGTATTTGATTGTAGCGGTGTAGTTGATTTATTTATAACATTTTGTTTGGGTTCTTTCTCAATAAATTTGGTATTTTTTAATTTCTCATTTTTATTTTTTATCCTTGTTATATTTTCCGTAATTATTTCACTATCGATATCACCTTCCTGATCGTTCATGAATGCTGGTTTAATTATATTTTCAACTCTTTTCTTGGAATCTCGGTCTTGTATCTTTGCAGTAGGTTTTCTAACTCTGGTTATAACTCTGGACGGTAAAGCATCAATATCAAACTTTTTTGTAAGATCCAATTTTGCGTCCTGTTTGGTTTTGATTTTCTTGCGGAATAAAATAGGTGTGCACTGATCCTCTGAATTGACTTCAGTGTCAGATTCACTAGATGACTCTGTGACAACATTTCTTGTACTCCACGAGACACTACTCTTTATTTCTTGACTATTTGGTAAATCGATTTCCATGAATTTAAAAGGTCGCAACTTTTTTGGGGTGACTTCTGTATCCGTAGACCCATCACTAGGAAACTTTTTAACTGTAGCTACATGTGTATCAACACCAATTACATCTCTGACATCTTGACTTGACAAATTTGAAACAAAATCGTTTATTTTTTCTTCTCTTTCAACGCTGTTTAACGACGTGTCTAACTCGATTGTTTTTTCTGAACTTAAAGACTTAGGATCAATTCCATCAACAACATCACTTAAATTAGCTAAAGTCTGCACAGGCTCCAGTCTTTGGGTACACAGATCATCGTAAATATCTTGTGTATCTTGGTAATATTTATTAGCTGAATTACTTGAATGAATGTTACTTATAATTGAAATGGGCTTTATTTTAGGTGTTTTAAACTCTTTTCTTTTACCTCTCAAAGATGAATTAAACGGGAGCTTGAAAGGACTTATATCTTCATTCTTTGATGACTCTTCGATTCGAGTTTGTTCACGTATGGGTAAAGCTTCACCTATTACTTGCGTCGGTAAGTCTTCAAAATTAATATCTATATTAGACTTATCTTTTTCCATGATTATATCTTTAACCTCAATAACTTGAGTTGGCATATCCTCGAAGTCTACATCTTTAAAAGTTTTTGATAGTTCTTCAGTGACCACGATTACTTGAGTAGCTATTTCTTCACAATTTTCAATTGCTTTCAGAGAAACTTCACTGCTTCTTTTAGAGTTGATTTTCAATTGTAGTATATCTTCTTCACAATCAGTACTATCATCATCAACTTTTTTGGCGATGATCTTTTGCGTGGGTATCATATCAATATCTTCACAGTCGGTTGAGCTATCAGATTTAATTCTCATATTTCTTTTGGCAGACCTGGGCTTGATAATTTGTGACTGCGTTTCAGATTCAACTTCTGGCTCAACCAGTCTGTTAATTGGTAAATCAATATCTTCAGATAATATTGGTTGAGATTCTTCAAATTGCTGATTGTCAACTTCATCAAACAAGACCACGTCATTCGATGTATTGAGTTTAGCACTTAATTTCATCCTTAAAGATGAATCATTAGAATTATTTGAATCAGTTAAAACACTGTCTTTTTTTACAGGAACCATTTGCGTTTCAGCATTATGGATACTAGTGTCATCATTTTCTTTGTTAGCGCAAAGGTCAATTTTCATGTCCTGTTGCTCGCTTATTTTGCAAATTTCAGGTAAATTATCACATGGTTGAGTATCTAAGCCATGTATTGATGGAGAACAATATGCGCCAGGCATTTGAGTGTTTAAATTATGAATAGAAGGAAGTTGCGTCTCCAAGCTATGTAAAGGAGGACTTGCAGTACCCGGCATTTGTGTGTTAGCAGTGTAAATTGATGGACCTGCATTATCAAGGTTTGGTATTTGTGTGTCAGCTGTATATATGGAATCAGTACTATCATTGTGCATCTTTTGAGGCGGACACACTTCCTGTGTTTCTAACTCATGGATGTCATTGGTTAATTCTTTTTCATTTAATTTCGCTGAGGGTAATGAATCATTGAAACTAATAGTTGAATCATCTAAGTTCAGAGATGTTGATTTTTTTGACGAATTCCAGTAGACATTATCTATTTTATTGCTGCCAACAGGTTGTATTGATATTGTCTTTCCTGGTTTTAAGAAATTTCTTGTATTAGGACTGCGGAACTGCAGACCTTTTGGTTGTGATGGTACAATAAAAGATTCGTCCTGAAAAGATACAATATTTCAGTAGTGATTAAACTTCCACATATTTTAAACATTTCCTTGGTACAGAATTTCATTATATTAACAGAAGTATAGTACATGCCTTGTCACTGACGTCAGGTGATTCTGGTATTGTGGTGATGGCATTAATTCTTGATAACTGTTTAGTAGGCACTGGAGTGTCTGGAATGTCTATAGCCTGCGTCATTGGCAAGTCAGTTTCTTCCTCCAACAGTCTGAAGATCCCAAATATTTCTCCAAACTGAACTGTATCTCCATCGCGTAATGGATGTGGTATGTAAGGTTTCAATGTTTGCTGAATAAAGATATAAATAATTGTATTACTAAATGTATTTTTACTAATATAGAAGTATTAGTAAAAATACATTCACACAGGTCCATGGTTCGAATCCCGCCCAGAGCTTGAGCTTCACTGCATGGTGGAAGGGCATTTTGCGAATGCCCGCCTGGCTAGCGACCACCCTCAAGTAGAAAGTCTGTCGCCAAGCACCGAAAGGTGTGTTCCGGCAGTAGTCCTTGAGAGCCAGTGAAATTACAGGCACAATGAGACTTAACAACTATGTCTCAATGTGACGGGCGCAGTGCAATTCGTGAGTTGTCATGAATTGCAACTGTTATAGGCAGAGGTTAGTCCACTTAACATCAGGTGGGCCTCGAGCATGCTCCGTCACAATAACATAAAAAAAAAAAAAAAACATTGTAGCGTGTTGTTATTGTTGACTAAGTACTATCATATGATAAGGTTGAAGCGTTCGTACGGAAGTTTATGAAGCGCAAGTAGCGAAGTTTAATTAGCTGTTCTCAACCGATCAGCAAAGTTAAGCAACGTCGCCCGCGGTCTTGAGTTGGATGGGTGACCGCTAGTGACGTTACTACTGAGCGTTTCCGTGCTTCGGAGGGCACGTTAAGCCGTCGGTCCCGGTTGTTGTCTTAGGATGGCAGTCGTTATAGCATGGTGATAGGGCATTTTGCGAATGCCCGCCTGGCTAGCTACCACCCTCAAGTAGAAAATCTGTCGCCAAGCCAGTGCCAGTGTTGCGGCAGCTGTCCTTGAGAGCCAGTACTTCTAGGTTATCCTGAACAACATCTTCGCTTCATCACTTACCATCAGGTGAGATAATGGTCAAAGAATAACCTATCTGGCATAAAAAAAATGTATGTTGTAACTATTTGTTAAAAAATCGTAGGTAGTGTTAGCACAGAATAAATTTTACGGACCCCACATGACATGATATAAAGGTAGGGTAGGGATATGTATATGTAGTGAGGTGTCTACATTTGATTATTATAAGCACGAAAGAACTATGGGCACATTTATTATAAAGTATTTTTTTAATTATAATTATCGAAAAGTATATGGAAGCGGGTTCAGTTTTATTTTTCACTATTTTCACTGACGCGTAAATACTGCTTACGAGATTTATTATGTCACTCGCCCACAACACTGTACACCATCCCCAATCGTTAAGTCATCCAGGGGGCCAACGAGAGTTGAGGTGAGAACCTCTTAGGGTATGTTCCATTTGTCGCTAAGAACGTTAATTTCGATAATTTTGATCACATTCTGCGTCTGTGGTTGTGATCACTGTGATCGTTTATAACTGTCATCCCCTGTTCCATTTAGGATTAGAACGCTAAGAATGCCACTAAAATTTGCCACTTCTGTCATTTTTGACATTAGATGTAGGGAATTCAAACTGTTCCAGTAGCCTCATAGCGTTTATGGCGAAAATAACGCCAAGACCCATGTGGAACAACTTTTTGGGAGTGTGATCGTTTTTAGCGTTTTTAGCGAATCTAACTTCAAATGGTATGCACCCTTATAGTAATAATAATTTAATCTTACTGCTAAATTTTATACCTCCATGTCAATTAAGCAATCGTACAAACAATAATAGAATCGCTCGTCGTTTTGATGACGTCACAAGAAATTGATCACTCTTTTCGCGAACTCTGACGTACTATTACTGTTCCAGCGACAAATCCGTCATGTTTAGCCATCTTAAAAAAGTTCTAGCAGCGGATTTAAACTTGATTTAGGGTATTTTACGACAAAAATGGGTTTAATTAATGTGTAAATTACGTGTAATGTTTTTAATTCTATTATTCTTTAAAATAAATTCTGCAAAATTATTTGATGAGTGAAACTAAAAAATTTACAGACAGCTGTTGAGCAGCATACAATAAAATGTCGTAAAACTATGGTGAATCCGTTCCGTAACATCGTAATTCGGAACAGTGCGAGCGAGATAACGGTATTGCACATCCATGATACATATTTCATTCGCAGCAGTGATGGCTCAGTGGCATTGGCTATGGACTGCCGTGCAGCAGGTCCCTGGTTCGAATCCCGCCGCGGGCTTGAGCTTCACCGCATGGTGGAAGGGCTTTTTGTGAATGCCCGCCTGGCTAGCGACCACCCTCAAGTAGAAAATCTGTCGCCAAGCACCTAACAGTGTGTTCCGGCAGCAGTCCTTGAGAGCCATAAAAATTACAGGCTAATGAGACCTAACAACTGGACGTCTCAGTGTGATGGGCACAGTGCAATTCGTCGTTGACGAAATGCATGCTGTTATAGGCAGAGGTTAGTCCACTTAACATCAGGTGGGCCTCGGGCTTGTACCGTCACAATAACTTTAAAAAAAAAATGTTCTTTAAGTAGGATCAAACCAATGTTGCTTTATGCGTTGTGGGTCGGTGATAGTTTGTATCTACGAATGATTATTTTAAGCATGAAACAAAACGCTCCTTTTTTATGATGGTTTCATAAAAGGTGGGAGTTGGCGCCCTGATCTACACATATTGGTAAATACAATTTTCAATTAATTGAGTGTAACTTAAAAAGCTACTCAATCTAAGTTGATGAAATATAAACTTTTCCCATTTAATGGATCAAGTAGATGGTCATGACTACTACTACTATATCAGCCGGATCGTCCACTGCTGGACATAGCCTCCCCTATAAAGGGGGTATTTGCCATAATCCCCACGCTTGGCAGGCGGCTTGGGAATCGCAGTGTAAGATGGCAGTTCATTAGAAGGCGCTGCTGCCCACCTTCCAGTATTTTTCCCTTAGTCGCCTTTTACGACACCCACGGTCCACACCCACCCTCCCCATATCATGGGGAGGTGCAATTCTAACCCGGCACCCACAAGAGAGACGGTCATACTATTCCTAAAAAAAAAAGATTTGATGATCCACTCAAAAGTTTACCGTATAATTAAATAAAAAATATATAATAAAATGCGTTAATTTTAGAACCTCTGATCTTTTTTTTTTAACTTAAGATATGGTAAAGTACTTACACCTGACAATTTTGTTTTATTTGCAGAGTCCAAGTCCATAAGCATGAAGTCTTTTTTGTTCAGAATGTTTATAACGGCATGTTGTCTGGACACAGACTGAAATGTAACAATCATCATCATAAGTTGGCAAGAATTCTACTGTAGTTCTTTCTGGCTTTAGATTAGGATTGTTTTATTCTGCATGCTATGAAAATTCGACACAACAATGTAACCTTTACAAATTTATGGAGCACAAAATTTTCGTCTGGTGTTCTATTCTAATCCGCGTCTTCAGACTTTAAGCACTAGGTACGTACGTATACATCACCACTAGCCATCGAGAATGACTGGACAGAAGTTATTTTGTGCTATAACTTTATAATTTTCAACCTTCATAAAACCTTCATGAAAGATGGGGACCACAAGTTTGAAACCAGTTCTAGGACAAAATGTTCTGATCTAAAGATTAATAATGTGATATTCGCTTAGAATGCAATAGTGTTTCAAATCATATAAAAAAAAAACAACTTAGGTGCAAAAAATTAGCAGTAACCAGTAAGTTTTTGACACTAACGCCACGTGGCTACGCGGCATATCAGAGATATGCAAGGAATATGAGCAGTGTAAGAGAAAAAACCGGCCAAGAGCGAGTCGTCCTCGCGCACAAAGATTTCCGTACCATGGTCTTAACATTAGACACGTTTATGGTCTTGCAATAAAGCTGAAAGTTACAGCACTTCCAAACGGAGATACAACGATTCGTTTCGCATCTTGTTTCTCCTACCGCGGTATTGTAGTGGGTCTGCGATGTTCACTGAAGCTTGCGTGCCGGCTCTCGATGGACTGATACGGCATTGCTTCATTTAGGGACTCACCTTTTAGGTCTGGCAATGCTCTTGTCAAACTATAACATGTCTTATTACAAAATTACAAATTTACGAGTGAAAAATTATAGTCATATGCGGGATTCGAATCCGCGTCCATCCACCCCTATAGCCGGGGTATGCTCTGACCGACTGAGCTAATATGACAATGACTCCTAACTCCAATCTTTCCTCTCATTCTTTATTTATCCATTGTATTGGGATATACATGTCTGTCATATTTTTTTGAAATTTTGTTCCAATATGTAAAGCACTAAATAAATGGTATTGATTTATCCTGATTGAATTTGACAGCATAAGTTATGTATAATTTTGATTCATTGTAATTTTGTTTATTGTCACATGTATTTTAGAATTATTAATGGATCTTTTTTGATGTCTGCTGCAACGGAAATACATCATCTGTGAAAATTTCAACTGTCTAGCTGTCAGGGTTCATGAGATACAGCCTGGTGTCAGATACAGACAGACAATGGAGTCTTAATAATAGGGTCAAGTTTGGGTATGGAACCCTAATAAATTTACCAATGGGATTTCAAACTACAGTTTAGGTAAATGAAGCGAAGCCATTGGCGGTTTTTTTCTCTTACAATGCTCATCTTCATCCCACATCTATTGTGGAAACCCAGCCTGAAGCATCCAGGCGGCACCATATTTATGTCATCACAGTGAGATGGTTTTGAATATTGGCCACACATAACGGCAGATGAAATACCTTGTGTGTGGGACAGCTGGCGTATGACACTACCAACAAAAGTAAGGAAGATAGAAACCAAAACCCTAAACAAACAAATGAGTATTCATAATTATATTGGATCATATATGCCAATTTTATTATGAGAGCTGAGTTTAGTTCAGATAAGTGCAAGGAGAGCTGGTTATGAATAGATTTTTCCGATTATCACAATATATTTTTTTTTGTACTTCACTTTATTAACAAAACCTCTACTGACTCAGTTACTTATCACATGAACTGGAATGTCCATTGAACAAAGGTCTCTCCCATTGGGAGATTTGCCATAATCCCTAACTATCCTAATGCTTGGCAGATGTCTTGGGGATCGCAGTGAATGGTTACAATTCATCAGGCGCTGCTGCCCACCCTCCAATATTTTTCTCTTAGTTGCATCTTACAACACCCACGGGAAGAGACGAGACGAATTACTTAGCATTCCATGGATTCACCGTGCGGGTGCCGGGTCCATCGCGTTGCAGAGGAAGAGGCTAGAGGGGCCTGGGACTTGCAACCCAGGAGTAGGATTAAGGGGCCCCTTTATGATATATCAATGCTCTCCTTCACCACTCGAGCCTCCTCCCCTACCTAACCAAATTTGATAAGATCCTACTAATGCCGCCTTAGATACACGTTCTAGGATGGAAGTTACGGTTGTTCTTGGTAGGCCAAGGTCTTTAAGTAGGTTATATAGGGATTTCGCTGGTATACCCCTTGCTGCAACTTCTACAGCATATAAACTAACCACATAACCGTTTTTGGTTAATTCATTTGTTAGGTCATAATATTTGTTTGTTTTTATTGTGTGGTCTTTAGGTATGTTTGTTTCCCACGGCACAGTAAGTTCTATAAGTACTATGCGTTTTAGATTTTTTGAGTATAAAAATATGTCTGGTCTGGATGACGAAACACCAACATCCTCAGGAATTTTGTAATGTTTTTCATACGTTTCCATCAAGAGAGTCCAATCGGGAGCTGCGCCTAAGATGGAGTAAGGCTTGGATTTCGATTTGGTAGATGACCCTTCTTTTACAAAAGCAACCTGTCGTTTGTTCGTGGTCAAACCTTTTTTTGCTCTAGCTACCGAGAGACTCGCTGCTTCTCGTATGATTTCGAGGACTCTATCATGACGGCGTGAATAATCACCCCTATCAAGGAGCACCTTGCATCCTACCAATAAGTGCCTTCTTGCTGTACCTATGCCCTCCCGACAAATACCGCAAGACTTTTCGGTGGCTTTCCCCCATCTTACTAAATTACTTTGGTCTGGGAGGGTCATCTGAAAGGCGTTTCGATAAAATTTTAATAAGGCAGGTGACCAATCGTATATCAAGGTGCGCCACTTTAACGCTAAAGGGATACAAAATTCACCTATGGTTAGCCATTCGCTCTGCATTTCTAAGCTCATTGCATGTATTTTATAGCTATCATTTTCGTCTTGTTGTAGAAAAGATTTTACAATGTCTTTATCCTGAACTTTCTTTTCAGATCCTAAACCCGCTTTGCTGGACTGTGCACCTATCATAAATTGTTTGTGGAATTGAAGCCTCAAATCAAGGTCGGAGGCACTTTTGTCTTTTGGGAGAGATGCGACTATATCGTCTTGAGATTTTAATAAGACGTGCGTTTTGGTAACTCTGAGGTGTTTATAGAGCTCCGATGGTTTTTTTAATTTCATCCCAAAATTTGTTTTATCCCGAAATAATGTAGATGGGTCTGCCGAAAGTGCAAGCCCCAACCATGACTTCAATGTCCTTGTGACGTTTACATCCAGTTTTGTTAAAAGGGATTTAGTAATGTCGTATACTAGAAAAGGCCAAGTCAGACGTGATGTTAGGTAGTTGTCGTATATCCAAGCTTTTTTAATGTTACTAATTGGTTGTTGATCTACCATACTAAGGTCTTTTAGAAAGCTATCGACAACTGCGTCTAAAGATGGTGTGCGTCCTTTGTGATCTATCTTCCTACCAAGAAATTTAAATGGAACAGCTTCAGCAATTGTGGAAACACATTCTCCTCCTATCAAGAGTCCCGGGTCGTAGGAGGTAAATTTGGTATTCCGTCTACCCAGACACAGACAGTGGCATTTACTTAGTTTTGTTCTCAACCCTTTAGTCCATGCACAGAACTCATCCACTTCACGTAAAAGTTCCTGACATTGAATTGGGTTACGTGTCAGAATTGCAAGGTCGTCAGCAAGAGCTAAGATGGACTCTGTGTATTTGTTATTGATCTTAAACCGATAGCCCCACTTTTTTTCATGACTAATTAGCTTGTCAATTAAAATATTAATTACTATATTTAATGCTATTGGTGACAAGCAACAACTTTGGAACAAGCCCACATTGTATTGCAATGTGTTAGTGTGTCCTCTTTTTGATGAAATAACAAATTTTAATTGGAAGTAATATGATGCGATGATGTCGCTGATCACAAGTGGAAAGTTATACCATTTCATTGCGAACATCAGCAGTTTGTGCTGCACAGAACCAAACGCATTCTCTAAGTCTATCCAGCACACCGTTAATTGTCTTTCATAGGTTCTGGCATCTTTTAAACTTTCTGCTAGAAGAGTATTGTGTTCCAGGCATCCAGAAATTCCAGGCAAAAACCCTTTCTGGTGATTGGGCCTGAAATACTTGTTATTGATCATAAAGTGTGTCATTCTAGTTTGTAAAATTGAAAAAAATATTTTGGATATTGTGTTTGTTAATGCAATCGGCCTAGTATCTTGTGGATGAGTTACTTCCTCTTTTTTTGGTATGAGGACAAAAATAGCTTTTCCGAATGCCACTGGTATTTGCTTGCTTGACCAGATCTTAGTGAAGATATTTAAGAGATGTTTACGAACCGATGGGCACTTTTTATACACTATATATGGGATACCATCAGGACCTGGAGCTGATTTAGATGTTTTCTTTTTCAACTGATTGGTTATTTCCTCCATAGTAGGTGAGGTGATTTTAAACTCAACATATATGAGGGGATGCCATTCTATTCCGAAAACTATAATAACTCTGTTACCTGGGGTAACTCAGTTATTAGTGTCAGTAAAAAGCACAATACAATCAAATAATTTAATTTTTTTATAAATTTGGACTTACATGTAAATTTAGGACAATGTTGCATGTTTGTGGATCTCGCCCTATCTTGTTCGGGCCCTTTTTTACTGGATGTTTTGTTCCACATATTCCCAAAAATCCAATCTGAAAACAAACAATTTCAGGATATAACAATATGTACTATATATTGTAAATAGATTGATTTAGGCATATATGGGAGTTGTGACTTCCAGGGCAGGTGGTAGGTCTCTTTACCAAGAGTCCATCTTGCTAGTATCAGTATGCAGTGTCAAATATTCTACATTTAAGCAAACACTACAGTGCTTTTTGTTACAGTTAACAAGTGAAATAACTGGGCAAACAAGACATAAGAACTAAGGTCTCGGATTGACGAGCGCAGGGCAGTGTCAACTGCAATTGTAAAGGGCAGATGTGACGCTCACCATCCTGCGGGAGTCTTGTTTGTCTCATCAATAAATTATTATTTTTTATTTTGTCATTGCATCTCTCGTCAGTTTCTGGACTATGAGCAGATTTGTTGAGTGTATTTATTGAATCGCAGTGGAGGTCTTCCATTGTCCTCTTCTTCTACATTTTACTCAGTCTTTTTGGCTGATCAATGATAGAGTGCCTTAGCAATCTTCACATAAGCTTCAATAATTGAGTTGCCAACTCGTTTGGATGGTTTTCTAGTCTGATAAGACAGTTTTCTAATTTATTCTACAACTGTGTTGACTCATAGGTGCAGTTCATTGTTCCGAATATACCATGGTGCATATAATGGTTGACATATAACTGATGCATTTCGTCACAAATTACGTAATTAAACTAGTGGTGTAGGATCAATAGTATTCGAGATTTTATAGAGCCTTTTTGAATTTGTCAGTATTTATCTAAAATTTAGAAATCAATTAGATCTATACAACTTTTGTGGAAAAAATAATGGTCTAGGATCAGGAGTTTCAAGATAAAAATTGTTTAAGTTTGACAGGTATCATCTAAAATTTAGATCTCTACTAGAACTTCACCTTTGTAAAGTAACTAGTGGTCTAGGGTACCATAGTTTCCACAATAAAACCTTTTAAAGTATGGCAGCTGTCATCTAAAATTTTTAGCTCAACAAGTGATAGATCTATCACTTTTGTAAACGAACTAGTATTCTAGGATCAATAGTTCCTGAGATAGAGCCTTTTTAAGTTTGACAGCTGAGATATGGAATTTAGGTCTAGAATCCGACAGTTTCCAAGATAAAGCCTTTTCAAGTTTAACATCTGCCATCGGAAATTTAGTGAGATCTTGATTGTTGTTTTGAGTGAGTTGAGATTGTGACATTTCATGCATGAGGCCCACCTGATGTTAAGCAGACTAATCTGTGCCATAACAGATGCATTACGTTACCTTTTTTGTTGATGTTAGTCAACAAAAACAGGTTAGGCTTAAGACACAAACGTCTTATTAGAAGTGAAGTAATTCTATGACAGCTCAGCGTTGTGGGTATGCAGCACTTTAGTCTTCTCGCTACCTCGACGCAGGGTACTAAGAAAAGAGAAAGAGGACCCACAAGCGGTGAAGGGAAGCATTAACCTCATCATATAGGGGCCCTTAACCCTACTCCCTGGGTTGCGACCAAGACCTCTGGCCACTTCCTCTGCAATGCTATGGACCACTTAACTAAGTAATTCCTCTCAGACCTGTTCACTCAAGGTTGGCCCTGTGTGCTTTTATACAGGTAGGCAAACAATTGCACACTATAACTTGATGTAGGTGTAAATGCACAAGGTGGATATACAATAAAATATACACTATGATCATTTGGGTAGGCAGTAGTAGTTACGTTTAAACTTAAATGTAGATTTTACAACAGTGAACACTTTATTATGTCATATGGTGTATTGCTATGGGGAACTGCTGCTGCGATAGAGACAATCTTTATCATACAAAAGTGTGCAATTCGAGCCATATATAAAATGGGTCCTAGGGAATCTGTGAGCAATTTCTTTAAAAAGATCCCTCACAGATTCCCATCTGTGAGGGATCTTTTTAAAGAAATTGATATTTTAACTTTACCAAGTCTGTATATATTTGAAAATATTATGTATGTTCGTAAAAATTTGAGTAAATTTAAATTAAACAGTGACAATCACGATTACAATACTAGGAATAAAGATAAAATAGCGGTGCCAGGTTTTAGATTAGCAAAGACAAATAAAAGGTCCTTCTTAGGTAATTGTGTGCGGTTTTATAATAAAGTTCCCAAACATATTACAACGCTCACAGAAGGGAAATTCAAGTTGCATGTGAAAAACATATTGATTAAAAAATCCTTCTACACAGTTTCTGATTACATAAACGACAAAAATGCCTGAACAATTCCGCCTCCGCCAAGCTATTGCCTGTCACCTACATAATTTATACAAATATTGTAATAACTCTATTATATAGTAAGTATGTATATTATGTAACACATTGTTAAAAGATGTTTAAAAGAATGGCCCCGAGTTTCTTGCCCGTTCTTCTCGCAGTGGCTCTATACAATTTATTTGCTGAATGTGGCAGTACAATGTAGAATATTTCAATACTAAAATTTGTAATTGACCTTCATAAGAGCGTCGTAGACGCCTAAATTGAATAAATGATTTTGACTTTGACTAACAATTTTATATAAAAACCAATATAGGTTGGAATGTTTTCTGTGACCAATCATTGTGACTATTCTATGTCGACAGCAAGAACATAAAAATCTTAGTATATATAGGTTATAGTTTCATGTCTTATTATTATATTGATTCTGACAACTTTCCAATGGTAGGAATGAATAACCAAGAAAAATTAAGAACATTCGTAAATAAGGTCTGACCTGTTCAGGAAACAGTCGCTCGTTTTGAGTCTGGGAGCTATAAATTTCTTGAGTACACTCGAGCCGTTGCGTACATTCCATTTTATACACTCAACTCATAGAAAGTATAGCAACCAGCAAAGTTAAATGAGCATACATAAATGAAACCTTTTATTTACATATTTATCTCTTATCCAATGATCAAAACATTTATTTTTATTTATCAGCTAGACAGAAACTAAGAGTGTGTATAATGACCGGCCAAAGAATGACCGGCTCGATAATTGGCGACCCAAGAATGCACGACCAAATACTTCATGCATGTGTACTTCGATTATCGTGCCGGTATTTCACAGGCTGCGCATTATTGGGCTGGGATTTTCAGCCCGATGGGGATATAATACGGCTCATACTGCCCGGCTCAATAATACCCGGCCGATAACTCATGTACATCATGAATGTACTCCGTTTATCAGGTCGGTAATTCTTGGGTCGCTTGTTCTCCAGGGTGGATTGCGCAGCCCGTGAAATACCAGCCTGATAACCCATGACCATCTCCTATTGGCTTATTGTATTCTTTGCTATTGGTCAGTATTTCCTGCCGAATCGATGCCATTGGTGGAATGTCTTTGACAGTATGGTAAGGCTGCATTCATACAAATTATTCCCAAAATCACAATGCTGACAATCTGGCAAACCAAACTATAATGCCGGCGACGAATTGTAATTGATGTGAATTGAATTGCGAACTGGAAAGAAATGGACTATAGGATAATTTAAGTGCTCAATAAAATAATTCAGTGGTAAAATTGCGCACATATCGCGATATCTCTAAAGGATACTTTATAAACGACCGATATCTTCAAAACATTCTTATTTTCTCTTGTTTTGGTGTACTAATTTGAGATTATATTTCAGTTTCGGATAGCGCTGTTTAAGTTAGACTTCAGGACAGAAGCCAGATAATAAATCAAAGTAAAATAAGTATCCAAAAAAACATCGGAACTGGTGGCAGTATAGAAAGATTTGTCAAGTCTTGGATTCTGGCAAAGCGGATGTAACACAGGATACTGGCTACCGTTATTGATCCTATGCCATGAAGAATTAGGCGACCAGTAGTGTATGCGCGCCCAGTGCCCACCGATTAGCTCAACGAACGATTGTTAGTGTGCTTGTCTGAGTTGAAGTCATTTAAATTCGGTACCTACTAGTGTCGGTTCTGTAAGAATTGTCTTAATTTAAAAGCCTCATCTAAAAAAGCCTTATAGCTAATCTTGCAATAACTTTTTGTGAACCAAAATAACATATACTCTTTGCCCATAGCCTACAAGAATTGCAACAGGCCAAGATAACTTATTGATGCATTTTGAAATAAACTATGTTATGAAGGTGTAACTTAAAACTGAGGAGGTGAAGAACAATTCTCACTTTTCCACTTATGAAAATTTTGTGGTGTTTTATTGTATGTGCATAAAATGATAAATTGATTAAAGCATGTAAGTGAAACATTGTAGAAAACACCTTTTTTTCCTAAATAAATGTTCATTTGAAATCGAGAGTTTCAAACAAAACTGTTGACAGTTTTGTTAAAACAGTCTTCCTTGATTTGTTTCAAAAGCTCACTTTATTGAAGTAAAGTTAAATGGCATCACTAAAATTTCATCAAAACCACATAAAAACATTGAGTTTATAATAAAGATACTGAACTTTATATGATGCTTAGTCATTTTGCTTGACATCCTACCTTTTATTGCTGGACGGATATCCAATCTGGATGAGGATCCAGTGCTTTTTTTATGTGATTGTTACGGAAGATGCATGAGGCCCACCTGATGTTAAGCGGCCTAATCTCAGCCTATAACAGATTCATGAATGCACAAAACATCCCAAGCAGAATGTCAGTGCAAGACATATCGCCCGAATTAGAATAAGAAACAGATGCATTTCATCACCAGTGATGAATTACACTGCACCTGTCACTCGAGACATTCAGTTGTTAGTCTCATGTGCCTGTGATTTTACTGGTTCTCAAGGACTGCTGCCAGAACACACTGCTCAGCTAAAAATTGGATCAGCATTATTGAATGAACACTAGATTCTGATGATAAAAAATATAGTTCTTTTTAAAAGTAACATTATCATATCAGTTATTATCAAACCACACTATTTTTATTGGTAAATATCAAAACCTAGCTTTTCCAGAAGTTCTTACCAAAACCAAATGCCAAATATCAATATAATTAATCAATTAATTATATCGTCATTCTATTGGACGAATTGGATGCTGAAGAAAACAAACACTTCTTCAAATTTCACTACCAGCTTTCACAAAGCGGAAAACACCAGTGATCACCACCACTATGAAGGTGAAGTGTTTCATATAATGTAATAAAAATACATGTAATTCTTTTATGGCAAAAATATATTAATTTCAGTTAAATTTACACATTTTACATATCTATTTTGTGACTAAATATTACTGTGACTAGAGCACTATAAACACAGCACTATTTACATAATAGTCATTGTGACTAAGTATGTGCAATGTAGTCACAACAGTATACAACATATATATGTTATAAAGTACCTAATAAAACTTCTTAATTTTTATAAAAGTCTATCTAATTATTTTTATACACAAACTCTGAAACCCACAAAAGGTCGTAGTTTTTAATTAGACTTTTCAGCTTCAATGATTGTAACTAATTCCCATCGTCACATATTTTATTCTGGATAACATTATATGAATATGATGTATTATATCACAGTACATTTTTAAAATGAGTTTATACCTACACAATTAATAGCGACTAAGTATTGTAAACCGTTAACAGTTTCCTAAGCAAGCTAAGTTTCTTAAAAACTTGTGTTTCATATAATTATTGTTATTGGTATTGTCATATTATAATAAGATGATATCGCAGTGAGCATTTATAATGATGAAATAGATAAACAAATTAATCTGTCGTAACAGCCTATTTAGCCTTGATAATAATTCTTGTACTAAAATCAAACATAGGTACAAAAAAATATCCAGAAACAGTTTTTATAGTCACTTAATGTTTCTGACATTATTATTATTCAATTTTTGTTGCGGGGTAACTATATCTCAAAAACTACTAGGTATGACCTATACAAACTTTAAAAAACATCATGGATTTTAAACATGAGCACTAATATACTTAACTATAATACACCTAAAAAGCAAATACAGTTACGGTGCAGACGATCTACCGCTTATATTAATAAAAACAAATTTGCAGTACAGCTGATAATTAACCAATCGTTCAGAGAATGTATACGTTTCCTGATTTATTAAGTCCATAAGAAATCCTCAAAACAACTTCAGACCACATACATAGCGCTTTTGCTTACCTCTTCAAAAGTATTTGAAAAGATAACGCAATTACGCTTGCTACTACATACTGCGAAAATATATCTGTAATAGTATTTGATGATTCGCAAAATGTTTTCCAAAAGATCGCTCGACTACTTTGGTACTAGACATGAAAAAGGCAATATAACATTTTATTAGAAAAAAAATATAACATAGGAATACGTGGAATGACACATGAATAGTTTAGGTCGGACCTACTTAGAAAGTCGTTAGCAATACGTAAGAGATTGAAAACCAACACTGTACAATAAAATAAATATCTATAAGCTGTAAAATGTATTGTTTGAATGTTTTATGAGAGCAAAATACTTTTATCTAAAATTAATTATCCTGAATTACGAAGAGACAGAAAGTAACTCGCTAAGACTTTGTAAATTGATAATACTAACAACATAAATTGTAATAATTAGGTACTTCCACAGTTACCTTTTTGCAGTTAATAATGCACTATGTTTTTATGTGCCTGCTATTTGGTGACGGTAAAGTATCCAACATTATTAGCAATTATTGACCGAGCGAGAACTTAGTTCGAGCGAAGCGTCTCTGCTTCAACTTAGACAAAAATGCTTTCGTATGTCCGGTTGTTCTCCTCTACAGGTCGCATTTCTCAACCGATTATCACGAAATTTTGTTTTGATAAGTCCATATTTTTTTTTATCGATTCAGATTTCGTACATTTTCAAAAAGTATGGACGCCTGCGCTTAATTTAATGGCAATTTACTGATACGCACGTCAGTTGCCTATAAGAGATATGCTGAATGCTCTCTCTCTCTCGTATAATCAATTGTTTACTGTCCATATTTATATAGCCAGTATATTAATTCGAGATAAATACATTACTAAGTATGTAAAATTATTGTATGTTTACTACTTACCTACCTATTTACAATACAACTAGCCTTCACTGTGGCCCGCGCGTCATTGATTTTGTTGGACGTAAAAGGAAATAATTTATTATTTACATTACATATCTCCATTTTTGGATTTCTTGACCCTTAAACATTTCTATTATACCTACTTATAAACTAACACTTAATTAAATAACTCTGCTTTTCATTTCAAATTTCACCATTATAATTTATAAGTTTCAATACTTATATATTTTTTTTTTGTCTCAAAACTCAAGGCATAATTTCTGTATTAGTCCGGCGTAAGAGACCTGGGACCTATGCCACGGGTTTTGAGCATAGTTCAGGGACCAGGTGCTCCTTTATATGTTTGTACAATATGCCTTATTTTGCCAAATGATAAATTTATTTATTATTATGTACTTGTGTGTTCAATTAAACTGGACAGCTACTAATAAAATTCTAGTTGCCTTGTTCAATTTAAATACAGCTGATTTGTTGTAGCGACAAATGCCCGGCAGAAAGGACACTGATTCTGCTGTTCTCGCTCCAACTGATTTATGCAATCGGAGCAGAGAACATGGCCGCAAGGTATTAGAACTAGACGCGGCTCGTTTTCTCTGCAGACTCCGCAGCGTAAATTAAGTTCGTGTTGGGGCTGAGGCTGGGGCTGGGGCTGGGTCTGGGTCTGACTGGCAGGTTGCGTGGCAAACTCTAGAAGTGGGGCGGGCTCTGCGTCGACAACCACCTCCTGCACCGCATCCGGCACCTCGTCCTCGTGCACCACCGCACCCACACCCACGTCCATCATGCGACTGGAGGCTACGAGGTACTGCCTGAGGCTGATAGCACCCGTGTCTAGCGCTCGCTCGTTGTTGAGGAGGACCGAAGTCCTCACGTACTGATGGATGCGGTTGCGGTGGCGCATGTTCCCGGCCATCAGCGCTGCCCGCCGTGATGCGCTTATAGAAAATATCTCACTGGCAACGTCTGAAAGCGAATAAGTAATAACATATGTAAATCATTTACAGAAACTCATACAAATAAAAAAAAACAAGGATGCGTAAACTTTCTAGCTCATCAATCAGACATAATATATCAATTCAAAGTTTTTATCAAAATAGGTTACAACTCATTCGAGCTTATGTAGTTCTGAGGACTCGGCCCTGAATACCCATTTAAATAATTCACTTATATAAAATAAATAACTTTTAACAGTGAATCGCCAAATATTGGGGCTGGAACCCAGAGCGCGCTTTAACTGGGCGTGAAAACTTTCGGCGACATTGTTTGTTTTGTAGGGACTGTTGTGCACGCTAAATGCCTCCGGACCAACCTATGTTGTAGACAGAAAAAAAAATTAAAGTCTTTTTTAACATCTTAGGTCAGTTTATTTTTTTATGTTATTGTGACGGGACAAGCTCAAGGCCCATCTGATGTTAACCGGACTAACATCTGCCTATAACAGATTCATTTCATCACAAGTCTCGAATTGCACTGCGCCCGTCGCGTTATACATAGTTGTTAGGTCTCATGTGCCTGTAATTTCACTGGCGTTCTGAAGGACTGCTGCCGGAACTCACCGTTAGGTGCTTGGCGACAGATTTTCTACTTGAGGGTGGTAGCTAGCCAGGCGGGCAATCGCAAAATGCCCTTCCACCATGCGGTGAAGCTCAAGCCCGCGGCGGGATTCGAACCATTGACCTGCGGCACGGCAGTCCATAGTCAATGCCACTGAGCCATCACTGCTTCATCGATGTTTACCATTGATTTATTAAATACTAGCTGTATCTGCGACTACGTTCGTGATGCCGTACTTGCATACTAATTATTCAAATTTGAGCACTGTTTATCTCATATTAAGCAACACTGTGAAGCACTCTTATGGGGTGCTGGGGTGCCGAGCTGTCTATGGGGTGCTGGGCTGTCCGTGGGGTTGGAACTATTCTTACAAAAAAAGAATAATTGAATTCGGACTATGCGTTAATAAATTACAACTAAGTGTACATTTTGACTTTCATCCCCTTTCCCGAGGGAACCGTGGTGAATTTCTGGATAAAAAGTATACAATAACCTTCTACGTAGTATGAACTCAAATCGTGTTAAGTTTCATTGAACTCCATTCGGTAATTTTTTAGTGATGCGCGGCCGGGATACAGACAGACAAACAGACTAAAATAAAATATAGTTTTGGCATCAGTGTCAGCTACAGAGTGCTCTCAAATATTTTTTTTCAAAATATCTGCCATGTACAGAATTGGATCTGTTACAGTTTTATTATAAGTAGATATTAATAGATATTAGCGTACGGTTACGATATTTCCTTTTTGACATAACATGAACTTCGTGATTAATAATAATAGCGTAATAAATACCTATGTGTAGGAAGTGAAAAGTTTTAAATTACCCGTGTCATCCACTGCGTGACAAAGTAATCGTGGAAGTCGTTGCTGTATGGAAGACCCTCGGAAAGAGCGATGTCCTGCACCTCTAGCACAGCGGCGGGCACACGCGCCGCAGGCAGCAACGCCAACGCGCCGTACAGCTGCACCAGCCGCCAGCCCTCAGAGTTGCGTCGCACCTGCACATAAGTTATCTAATTTGTACGCTTACACTTGATAGCAAATTATCGATGAATAGGTACTATAAAAAACATGCTGACAAAAACTAGCTATTCTAGGATCATACAATAATCAAATCAAGACATATATCATTAATCAAACACATCGATATATATTTTTTAAATATCTATCAAAGATTTTGTTTGTAATGACGTATGCTTAGCGGATTACATTACAAATTTACAACGAGAGGAAATAATCCCGCACATGACTAGGTATAAGTTTTCCTCTCGTTGTAATTTTAAACATATTATAAAAATTAAAAACAAAGTAATTACTACTCACTCTAATGCTACACTGCTGGGCTTTTCGCAGTAGCGCTTGAACGTAGTGGAACAGGCAACCCTGCACCCTCGCTCCAGTGACAGACTCGAGCGCGCCTTGAAGGGCCGGCTCAAAATCCGTCACCACGTGCTGTGGGCGCGGGTTGCCTGCTGCGCTCCAAACTTGTCGGATGACTGCCTCATAAAGAGGCCTCCGACGGTTTTCCATCAGCGCCATAACAGTATGGAAGGCATGGCCCTGGATGGCACAGTGTAGAGTTAAAATTTGGCCGCCGTTTAAGCCCGCCGGCATCGTTGCAAAAGTGCCATCCGCGAAAACGGCCTCACTTTCGCGGAGGCACTCTCCGAACCCCGGCATCACTAAAATTACGACTGAAGCTCCGCCCGCGGAGACCGTAGCCAAAAGCATGGCGCTGTGGCGCGAGTTTTCCGCGAGCGAAGCACCGTAACCGTCAATAGTAGTCGGCACCGCGGGCTGCAGGCGCCTCCTCCACTTGCGCATCGAAGGTGACACTGCCTCCCAGAGCAGGTGCGGTGCGGCGTCGGGGTATCTGTCATAAGATAAAATGTATGAAAAAAATGATTGTAATTTGTAGTACCTAATATTATGTTTATAAATATGATTTAAAGCACTATCGCATGGTTTCAGCACAGAGTATAAAAAGTTTCCGGCACAAATATTTTTCATCTCGAGCAAGAATCAACCTGTGCGTTTAGGCACCGGTTGCCTAAGCGCTAGGCCATCAAGAGTGCTCGAGAGTGCACATTTAAATGTGCTCTTATTTGATAAGTTTTTTTTATGTCGACAATACAATGTTTCATACCTTGCTGCTTCTTCCCGATATATACAATTTAGCGGGGTATTTTCAGCCGTCGCTCTCTGTTTTAAATTTGTAAACATCTTGTTTCTGTAACAATTATTCATGGTTTACATATAATCAAGCGCGTAGATCCCCGAAGGGCAGTCGTTGAAAGCATCAAGTGTCACGACATAATGGGTAGAGGCCCAATGTAGCCCAATAATGCAGGGGTGAGCCTAGTGCCATTTTTTATATTAGGTAGGTATTTTTTTTTTTTTTTTTTTTTTTTTTTTTTATTACCCGTCCGGGAGCGATATATATCGTCCCGGCCCGCGAGCTAAGAGGTTCCTCTGACGTTATCAGAGACGGTGTTTTCCTTATTAAATCATTTTTACAAATCCTTAGTCTAAATAAATTAAATTACTACATAAAAATACTTATTATGCTACTTTTTCTAACTGTAATAGTTTTATATCATTTGAAAATCTATGCTGTTTTTATTATATAACAATATAATATACAACATACTTATCTATCTAGTTTTATTTCTATTTACTACTCTACTTGCTATGTATACACAATACTCTATAAACTTACTTCTACATTTTTCATCGTACATTATTTTACATATATTCTCCCTTGTTATATCTACGTCCAACTCTATTTCAGTTTCAAATCTTTTTAAATTAAACATCGGGCATTCGGTCAAGACATGTATTATTGTTTCGTGTTGGCTGGGTTCACACACGCACGCTGGGCTCTCCTTGCATCCGAACCTGTTCAGATACTCGGAAAACCCACCGTGGCCAGTCATCACTTGGGTTGTTATCCCGGTTGGCTGGAGTTTCTTTACAATGCTGTAGGCTTCTATTGCGTCAGGAAAGAAGATTTTTGTTGTGCTAGCTGTTGTTTCCATTTTGTACCTCCGGTTCCATTCACCAAGTGTTTTCTGTCGAATCTATGACTTCATGTATGAAACCGGACATCTGTCATAATTCGGCTTTGATTTCAATTTTAGTGCAGCTTCTTTTGCCAAATGATCTGCTCTTTCATTGCCATCCAATCCTGCGTGGGCTTTTATCCAAAACAAGGATACAACTTTGTTTTGCATAAATATTTCCTTTATATTGTGACGGACTTCCACTGCTAAAGGATGGAGGCAACTTAGGTTGGAGATTGCTTCCAATGCGGATCGTGAGTCGCTATATATTCCGAAACTCGATTCGGTGCGTTTGAGTATCTGTTTTGTGGCTTCACATATGGCTAGGAGTTCTGCCTGATAGACCGTGCAGTACGATGAAAGTTTCAACTTGAGGGTCTTTGTCTCGGCGTCACCTTTCCACAAAGATAACGCCGCCCCGACTTTGCCCTCAATTTTACTTCCATCGGTGAATATTCGCACTGCTTGGTTGCTGTGGTTTTCCACCTCTTGTTGGTCTCTTAGACTTATGAACTCCAAGCGCATATGTTCTGCCGGATGAACTGATTTTGTGAACGCTACCATTCGTTCCACATCTATGTCTCTTTGGTCATCCTGGGGGACACCCCTCTTGGCCTCGTACAGTGCGGCTGCTTCATGTACCCTAAGGTCGAGGGGTAAGATCCCAGTTAGTACTAACCCAGAATTCAAAGAGACTGTGCGGTATGCTCTACTGAGTTTCTGGACGAAACCCCGCTGAACCGCGTTGAGCTGCTTTTTAGCCTGAATCTTTCTAGAAGCCGGTGCCCAAGCACTGGCTGCGTACATGATGACTGGTTCCACCACTGCTGTATAGATCTGCCGTATGACCTCTGGGTGCAGACCCCAACTTATTTTGGCTGCTTTGGAGAGCTGCTTGTATATGTTTAGGGCTTTTTTGCAAGCGTTTGCTATATGGCTATTGAAAGTCATCTTTTGGTCTATTGTTAGTCCAAGTATTTTAATTTCTTTGGACATTGCTATGTTTACCTCTCCCATACTCAGAAGCGGTGTGTCAAATTTCAGCTTTCGCGTCATGACCATCGCCTTGGTTTTATGTGGCGCGAACTTTAGCTTATTTTTGACACCCCACTCCTGAACATAGGAAAGGGCAGCGTTTGCTCTTCCTTGTACTTCCAATGCTGTATCGCCGTCGAAGACCAAAACGACGTTTATTTATTAGGTAGGTATTAGTACGTTGACTGCATGTTGTTGATATGTTAAATCAACAATTTGAAGCGCCCTTGCGTACTTAGCTTACTTAGTTAATATGGATTAGTATAGATACAAAGTATACTAGTTCATTCGCATCTCTCACATGCTCTCTTGTATCCATCACCCCACTCTTTCGATTTCCAACATAACCTTTGAAGCAGTGATGGCTCAGCGGCATTGGCTATGGACTGCCGCGCAGCAGGTCCATGGTTCGAATCCCGCCGCGGGCTTGAGCTTCACCGCATGGTGGAAGGGCTTTTTGCGAATGCCCGCCTGGCTAGCGACCACCCTCAAGTAGAAAATCTGTCGCCAAGCACCTAACGGTGTGTTCCGGCAGCAGTCCTTGGGAGCCAGTGAAATTACAGGCACATGAGACTTAACACCTATGTATCAAGGTGACGGGCGCAGTGCAATTCGTTACTTGTGATGAAATGCATCTGTTATAGGCTGAGGTTAGTCAGCTTAACATCAGGTGGGCCTCGAGCTTGTTCCGTCACAATAACATAAAAAAAACCTACGACGATCAGACACGTTTGAAGCGCTGGTAGCGGATCTTGCCTAGATGAACTTTATTAACCAACATCCACTTCGATCATTACGTGGATGGGTGACAGCTAGTGGCATTACCAACTACTCAGCGTGTACGTGCTTCGGAAGGCGCGCTATAGCTTGGTGGTAGGGCATTAAGTGGTTATTGTTATTTTTTATATACCTAGATATATCAAAGATAACATTATCACCTCACAAGCTTCGAAAGGTGTTGTGGGAAAGGTTTTTAAATTCGAATTTAGAAAAGTTCCACAAAAAAATAATTTACTTTCGTAATTTTACTTAAAATTAATCCAAATGTACTTGTTTTTTTGTACCTAGCCATTTCCTCGCTAACTTTGCGACTCAATTTGTTCGTGGTTCAATCGTAGGATCAAACGCTTTCTCAGGTTTCAATATACAAAGTACTGGCGCGAGGTTTGCATAACTTATATCTATTACCCGCTTGAAATGTAATAAATTAATAATTAGTTATATTATAAATTATATTGGGTATCCTTATTATAAATAATCTCCAAATCTTACGTACCTATTATAAATCTGAAGCAGTGATAGCAGAGCAGTAATAGGCAATAGCCATGGACTGCCGTGCGGTGTGGCAGTTCCACTATTCAATGACGATCTCCACCGCCAACTTGAGCTTTACCACACGGTGAAAGAGCATTTCGAGAATATCCGCCTGGTTAGCTACCACCCTTAAATAGAAAATCTGTCACCGATTGCCTAACAGTGTGTTCAAATCCAACAGCTGTCCTTTAGTGCTAGTGATTCTAGCTGAGACATGAGAACATCTTTGACTCCATCATCACTTACCATCAGGTGAGATAGAGGTTAAAGTCTAGCCTTAAATAAATAGATTCTTTCTATTATCAGATCAGCTTGGGCTTGTTGTCCCTACGTTCATAATTGTTATTTATTGTAATTATTGTCATAAAAACTCCCCTTAAAATGGTACATATACCTACTTACTTTCTTTTGGGACTGATTTTTCAAAGACAATGATTTTTCAATTGATTTTTAAAATATTCACCTACCGATTCTCAACCCATGGTGTCGCGTCATGGTCATGGTCGTCCACGACAGGGCCCGGCAGTCCATTCTACATATTAAAGCGCGCAGGACACAGCTTGAAGTGGCAGCGTAGGGATAGCAGGGATCCTCTTGTGCGTGCGACCACATAAAAGTGGCCGTCACGGGAGAACCACCGTGTTACACCTCTAAAAGGTTCTATTTCCATGATTATATTGAGAATTAATCAGTAATTATAATATATAGTAGGTACTAGCTTCGGTGGCGGGAGCGTCACGTCAACTAAACTGTGCGTGCAGGACGAGTGACGACATCAATATTTACCTTAAAGGCATAGCATTACATTGTTTTTATTAGAACTTTAGATGTTTGTTTATGTTAGACCTTATTTATGTTACAAACGATATTATGAGATTGTTACTATATATGTTTAAATTACGTAGGTGACAGGCGATACCTTGGTAGAGGTGGATTTTTTAAGGAATCACAAACTGTGGAGTTCAAAATGTTTTTTTACGTGCAACTTGAATTTTCCTTCTGTGAGCGTTGCAGCCGCACACAATTATATGAAGGAACATAATGAAAGATACTCGAAAATAATGTGATAAATAATGCCAATGGCCTTGAGCATCTGGGCCCAATCGAGCTCACTATACCGGCGCATCGCCGCACACTTTTTTTTATTGTTTTTTATCCATGATAGGTTATCTTTTGACCACTATCTCACCTGATGGTAAGTGATGATGTGGTTGAAGATGTTGTTCAGGCTAACCTAGAAGTACTGGCTCTCAAGGACAGCTGCCGGAACACACCGTAAGGTGCTTGGCGACAGAATTTCTACTTGATTTGTAGCTAGCCAGGCGGGCATTCGCAAAATGCCCTACCACCATGCTATAACGACTGCCATCCTTAGACAACAACCGGGACCGACGGCTTAACGCTCCCTGCTGATCGGTTAAGATCAGCTATAAGTAAACTTCGCTACGAGCGCTTCTAACATAATCACCATACATTCCATAGGTTGTAGTTTTGTTGTAGCTTTTATTGTAGTAGCTGTAGTGTTGTAGGTATTACTGGCTCTCAAGGACAATTGGAACACACCGTTGGCGACAGATTTTCTACTTGAGGGTGGTCGCTAGCCAGGGCATTCGTAAAATGCCCCTCCACCATGCAGTTAAGCTCTAGCCCGCGGCGGGATTTTACCATAGACCTGCTGTGTGCAGTGCCGGTTTTAGCACTACCAGCGCCCTGGGAGAAATTTCTACAGTGCTCCCAGCGAGATTGAGTCTGGCATATAGCTACTCAAACTCATGAAAAAAAGTTAAGAAATAGAATTCCACAGAACTCCTTAATATATTTAGAAGCCAAAGTCCATGTTTTCCACAATAATTTCATATTCGAATCACAAATTTCCCAAGTGTCCATACTTTTGGATACCTGCAGTTCTTGATCTTTACTAAAATTTAAAATAAAGACAGAGAGAACCACATTCTGATAGGTATAGTTATCATACACAAGGTATAGTTTTTGCGGAATCTTTTTTACATTGTAACATTAATTATCTACTTACATTGTTTACATTGTAAAAAAAGACCAAGATTTCGAATTTATTTTCTAGAGACGTTACTGGGTCATCGCGGGCAGTTTCACCAGCTTGACATTTAACACGTCGAATTCTTGCTGTGGCTCAATTTTTAGTTCTTCAGCTAACTCTTTAGCAGCACTTTTAATGCATTTACAGATATCAGAGATCCATGTCATCTGATTATAGAGATTTACTGACGATATTTATTTGAATGGTATGTCTACCAAAGAACCAAGAAAGAACTTCAGTAATCTGAGTTTCAGTAGCCTAAGTAATTAAAACGTCATAAACGGCACTAATTTGAAAGCGGGCGGCTTTAACACTGGCTTTATTCTCGCTTCTTTAAGAGACTCAATGTCGCCGTGGTGTTTAGAGCAAACCATGTCCTTTAAAACTGACCATAATTTGTAGTCTTAAGGGTTGAGGTCTGGGCTAGATGAGGGCTAGTCTGGAGACTAACTGAACTAGAGTTCGGGATTTTAATCCAGAACGTTGGTTTAAAGCCAGGCTTTGGTGTTTCGTGCCTTGTTACCAGGTGCCGAGTCCCACGGAAGGCGTTTTGATCGAACCACTCTCTTTTATTCTTAAGATTTATTTAGGGCGTGTCCTGTAGGTATAACATAAGCAAAGAGTTTCAAGGTCTTGTTTTATAATACGCGCGCGACAGAGTCCTAGCGGGAATCTTCATATCTCGCAATAAGATATTTGCTTCCTAATGGGATTTCGACGATTTCTTGCTTAACAGCATTAGCAGCTTTTGTAGTTCTAATAGCACTCGGCCGCCCCGATCTTTTATGGTATTCGACAAAGGAAATATAGTTGTATCGGTTGATAGTACGATATAGACGAACATACGGCTGATACCATGATTTTGAAGTGTCTGGAATATGACCGACGGCTCCATACCCACATCGTGCAAGGCTATCTTCTTTAACACCCCATTGCATATTGTAATTTGATAATGAACACGAAAAATATGTAAAATGGCGCGAAATCGAAAGAAGTTTTTAAAATAATAAACGCTTCAAATTCAAAATAATTAACAAGTAGCAAAAAATAAAAGTTTTTATGTAAGTGTGTTTTGACCAGACTATAATATTACTGATCGAGTAGCCAGTGGGCCAGACTAGTTATAAACTTTTACTTGTTTGCAATTTCATTTCTGTTTCGGCTCTCCGTTTTATATATTTTAAGCCAAATAGAATTTCTTTGACAGTATCAACGTGTATGACATTTTATACTAATCAAATAATTAATACAAATTCAATTCAACCGGCAACTTATGAATTCTCTCTAAGTAGGCCTACCTACAATCATTTCTAAAAATAAGTGAATCAAATTCTGAAAACCTTTTTACTTTTATTTGAGAATAACAGTAAGACATGAAACACACAATATATTACCATTTCCGAATCAAATGAGTGCCACGGCGCAGATAATTACCATTTTTCTAATATGTAGCGAAGGCAGACTGAGTCCATGGCGAAGCCAGATTCTGCCTCCGTGTAAAATAAATAATTGAACTTTTTATCATGTATCTATATATATTTATATTCAAATTCAGATCAATTTATCTTCTGAAATATACTTATAAACGTATGTGTTTAAAATAATACTTTGACTAGGTCCAAACCACTGTTTGAAAAATTCAACAATAGTGAATGCGCATTATGTATAACATGCGTAGATAATGTATTCGAAAATCCAATTTACTACTTATACCTTATATATAATACCTATAACACTTCAATAACATGTAGCGTTATAGGTATTTATTAAACTTTGATAAGACATTAGAAAATACCGAAAACAGAGTATGTGTTCATTTGGTTACCTATATAGTAAATGGTGTGATAAATACAACAAGACGAAAAACTATATCCGCTGAGAGACTTATAGCTAATCCTTATTTCCATAGTGCATGTATCCTCTCCGAAAATTTTGTTGCAATACAAATGAAACCAGATCGAATCATTTTAGATAAACCTATATGTATAGGATTCACTGTATTAGAACTTTCTAAGTCACATAATTATGTAGGTAAGTATATGACTTTCATTACAATGTAGTCAAATCTTTTTATGGAGATCGAGTGCAGCTGTGTTACACAGATGCCGATTCGTTTGTCTATAAAATTTATACTAATGATTTTATCACGACCTAAAATACAATTTTTTGCAATATTTTTACACTAGTCACTACACCGATGAAAGTGAATTTAACATACCTTTAAAAAACATAAAAGTACCCGGATTGTTCAAAGATGAAGTGGGAGGACAGTATGTAGTGAAAGATTTAAGCATCAAAGATTATGAAAATATTTTATTTAATGGAGGTATAATCCGAAAAAAAATGATGTTCAAATCGAATTGTATTCTCGAAGCGCTCGTAGCGAAGTTTACTTAGCTGTTCTTAACCGATCAGCAAAGTTAAGCAACGTCGCGCGCGGTAATGAGTTGGATGGGTGACCGCTAGTGACATTACTACTAAGCGTTTCCGTGCTTCGGAGGGCACGTTAAGCCGTCGGTCCCGGTTGTTGTCTTAAGATGGCAGTCGTTATAGCATGGTGGTAGGGCATTTTGCGAATGCCCGCCTGGCTAGCTACCACCCTCAAGTAGAAAATCTGTCGCCAAGCACCTAACGGTGTGTTCCGGCAGCTGTCCTTGAGAGCCAGTACTTCTAGGTTAGCCTGAACAACATCTTCGACTACATAATCGCTTACCATCAGGTGAGATAGTGGTCAAAGGCTAACCTATAAAGCAAAAAAAAAAAACAATTAAGAACGAGATATTCAGAGTATCAACAAAATTGCTTTATCAAATAACGATGACAAACGAGCGATATCTGTAGATAAGGTATCCACTTCATTTTAGTATCCACTTCGGCTATGCTAAAAGATGTGTAAATATGTTTAATAAACAATAATAGAATGTAAGCTACCTTGTATTATATACAGGGTGGAAACTTTCAGCGGGGCAGTAATGGGAAGTACCTTATCCATTGCAGCTACTTGGAAATAGTCTTAGGAGACTATCCACAATTTTTTATGAAATTTCGATCCCCATTCACAGATTAAAAAAAATATTAGTATCAGTTAGCAAGAAAATAGCCATTTTACACAGAAACATTTTTTGATGCCAATCGATCCTGTTTCTAATACTGATCAAAACCTTTTATGGGACCAGCCATCGTTGGAGTACTCAAAAAGTCACAAGCACTTGATATCTTAGGGCAAGAAACTGCAAGATTTTAAATAAGAATAATATCATCAAGTTATGTTAGTTAATAAAAAAAGAAAATTAATACGCCTTCTTTTTGATATGTGTAAAATTCTACGTGATCATTTGTCTTTTATTTATTTTTTTGTATTTTAGTTACACAAATTCTTTAGGTACTAAATGTAAGGGAAAAGTTTTTTGCAATATGTTACTTTTTGAGTACTCCAACGATGGTTGGGCCCATAGAAGTTTTTGATCAGTAGGTATTAGAAACAGCATCAAAAGATGTTTATGTGTAAAATGGCTATTTTCTTGCTAATTGCATTTTTTTTAGTCTCTGAACGGGTATCAAAATTCATTAAAAATTATGGTTAGTCTCCTAAAACCATTTCCGAGTAGCTGCAACGGATAAGGTAGTTCCACTTACTGCCCCGATGAAAATTTCCACCCTGTATATCTTAGATATAATCTTAGAATATGTAAAATTAATGAGTAATGTGTGTATGTATGTGTTTAAATGTAACTGTGTAAACCTATTGTAAATAATGTGTCTATGTAATTATAACAACTTTATGTTATTTATCTATCCGTGTTAAGTTAAAAACTGCTAGGTATACTTCATTTGTTAAATAAAATTTAACCAATTTAATATCAAGTTTCAACAAACACACCTACGAAAAGCAGGATTTTTAAAATGTGCTAACAATTATGTTGATGATAAATAGTCTACATACTATATCAAAGGTTCTCTTATTTCTCTACCGAATTTGATCACGATCAGCTTAACTGATTAGTCGTGCTCGTGATGACGCAACCAACAGACAAATAATGATCAAGTTGACTTTTTAGCTGTAAAAAAATATCCAATGAATGGTTATCCTTTTTCCTTTTTACAGGTCAACTGCGGATTCCCGATATGAAGAAATCTTACTTCGTTGGCTACATTTCTCCTACACACGATATTACCGCATTGAAAATAGAATGCGACGAAGTTTTGATATGCAATATATTACCTAAACTGGTGGCATTTCACAAAAATTGTATATTGCCTGAAGTTGTGCTTCGAATAGTGCATAGTATACAAAATTGCTTAGATATTTCATTGTTCACATACTAGAGCCATTTGGTGTAGAATCGTTGGGTCCGTGGGACCTCATTGTATTTCCAATTATTTATTTCCAAAACTTATCATAGCGCTTTGTCAATGCGACGCGTGATGAAAATGCTGGCACATATAAGCATTGCAATTCAACGGGGCAATGCTGCTAACATGCTCGGCACGCTGCCAACTGGTAGTGGGCTGGAACATTTGGACAGCCTGTGAGTCTGCAATGACTTGAAGGTTGCCTAAATGCTTTTATGTAGATAGCTATTGTAGATAGCTGTAGTATTGTATATAGTTCGTAGTATATTGTTAATAAAGGCATACAAAATATAACAATTACTCAAATCAATCTGTTTTAAGATGGACAAATTTAACGAATCCAATGGGCGTTTTTCCATTAGCCAGCCCGGCACCGGCACGGCACCGGCATGGCCGTGCACCGGCACCGGCGCCGGGGTTTCGTTTTTCCACTGCGCCGGTGTCGATGCCGGTTTACGCCCGGTGAGTGGTACAGTACTGACACGGACTTCAGCACGACGACACGTAAAGTGTAATTTACGTTTAGATATAACAATGGTATCGTCAAGCCGTTGACTATATTTGTTATATCTTTTACATCTACGACGATAAGAGTCACGATGTCTTATTTGAACGCCATGACCTTGACGCGTACCCACTGTAAGCGAACCAAATACGAGTCCCTCCGCTCCGCACCCTCCTACCCGCCCCGCGCAGTTACACACTGACACGGCTACAATTCATGTAAATATGCAATACACATGCAATTTTGACGGGCCGGCACCGGTGGGAAGCTTGCTACCCCGGCGACGGCGACGGCGCCGGCAGGACTCAATGCCGGGCCGGCGCCGGCGCCGGTAAGTGAAAAAGCGAGCCATACATTTTTGCTTCCCCGGCAACGGCACGGCGCCGGCGCCGGTGCCGGTGCCGGTGCCGGGCCGGGTAATGGAAAAACGCCCAATAAAACAAAAGCGAAAAAAAAACCATTCTAAGAGTACGAGTACAGTCCCACCAACTTATCTGTTCAAGCGGCAGAAAAAAGAACTACAACATTCCTTCAAATTGTGACAGTTCTATGGATTTTCTTGACCAGCAGCGCCCTCGCGAACTGCACAGTTAAGTTGGTGGTACTATAATTACGAACGCAACGCAACAAAAAAATTGATTAACCTATGGCCACAGTATTGATTGTATTGATTACCTAATCATTGTATTGAATTGATTGCTTTAATGAAGGTAGGTACCTACTAGATCCAATGTTTACAAGTTTCTTAATAGTCCATTGAAATGTTAAATTTTTTAGGCCTTACTTGCGTTTTTTAGAGGACGCAATTTAATTTTTTTAATGTTTAGGGGGGGTCAGCGTAAAGCTAAAATCAAGTTTGTGGGGTCGCCACTCTTGTCCCACGGCCGCCATCTTGAAAATAGGGGTTGAAACGGTTTTTACGATATATCTCTTAAACTATTTACTCAATACTTAGACGATAAAAAATACGCAATAGGCATTTTATTAGATATGACGAAAGCATATGATAAAGTTAGGTACGACATACTATTAAATAAACTATATGACAAAGGAATACGCGGCATAGCACACAAATGGTTCAGCTCATACTTAAAAAATCGCAACCAATATGTAGAAATAGAAAATTTTGACTTTAACACCGGCGAAATAAGTACAGTCAGATCTACTTCTATACAAATTAACCATTCGATTCCCCAAGGATCTGTGATCGGATGTATTCTTTTTTTATTATATATTAATGACCTTCCCAAAACAATTGACGAATCGTGTGTACTTTTCGCGGATGACATCTCTATTTTGACATCTTGCAAAAATAATTCTAATATCAATTATAACCTTACTGACATTTTTAATAATATAACTAATTGGATGACATATCATAATTTAGAATTGAATTTAAAAAAGACCGCGTTAATGCAATATAGACCCTATCAAAAAGCACCCCTTGACATAAATTTCTCTTATAATAATAAATATATAGAATGTGTTGACGTATCGACTTTACTAGGCATAGATATTGACACGCATTTAAATTGGAAAAGCCACATACAGAAAATACAGTCAAAACTATCAAGCTTTACATATGCGCTTAGAGAATTACGAAAAGTAACAAACGTAGATACAGCTCTAACGGCTTATTATGCATATTGTTTCTCCTGGATCAGCTACGGCATAATACTTTGGGGAAATAGTGTAGATGCTACAGATATCTTTATCATCCAAAAAAAGTGCATTCGAATTTTAGGAAATATAAAGCTTCCCGACATAAATATAGAAAAATTTCATAGGCCCTACTTTATTAGATTTAAAATATTAACACTGGCATCCATATATATATTAGAAAATTGTAAGTTTGTAAAAAAATATCCCCAACATTTTACAAAAATATCAGATGAGCGAAACTACCCAACACGGTCTAATTATAAACATAATCTGGTTGTGTCTACCTCAAGATTAGAAATGCATAGTACAGGACCAAACGCAATGGCCGCTAAAATATATAACAAATTACCGGTTAAAATCAAAAGTATAGAAAATGTACACAAATTCCTCCGAGTCCTAAAAAATATACTGCTCGAAAAGTGTTATTATACTCTTGAAGAATTTCTTAAGGATTCCTCGATTATGGAATAGATCGTTCCCTTCCGCTACACATTGCTATACCCTATTAGGGTCATTATGTACCATTCCACCTGATTTTGGTTTGTTTATATAAGACATGTAAACCGCATTTGTATGTACTAATGATTGCAATAAATGATTGAGTATTGAGTATTGAGTACTCAATACTTTATTGTTTTCTGTAGTTTAGTTTATCTGATAAAAAAAATGTGGTAACATTTATTGTTGTAAATTAAATTCTCTATAACTTTGCTCCAGTAACTTTTTGTCGTTAAACTATAAATAAAAAAGTTATAAGTGAAAATGTTCAGAAATTCGAGAAAAAAAATTATATTTTTCAGACCAATTTCCGGAGCGCTCTGCCTCTATAAAATGTTTGAGAAGAGTGACTAATCTGTAATATTGAACCCATAATGTTGCCTTTGGTCCTTTACTTTCCAGCATACTCAAAGCTTCCTCAAATTTGGTAGTTAATTGTTGAAATAGGGGATAGCTTCAAAAATTCTTGTTCTATCAATATCAGTACTATTATCATCCAGAAAATCTCGTTTTTCTTCTGTAAATTCTATTGAATCCATAACTATTTTTGTTACTGATAAATGCAATTCGTAGGCCAGCACGTACAATAGGTATAAAGCGGTTCACTTCATCAAATTAATGATTTGTATATATAATAATAATATTTAAAAAATGCTTTATTTTCATAAACTACAAGTATCCATATAACATTGTGTAGAGGCCTTCTTTTAAGTAAATGTATACAAATGCGATTAAAATAAGAATAGGACGGGCTCTCGGCTAACTTCACTCATATTCACTCTAATAAGTATGATCAGCAGAACAAACTTAAAAATAGAGCCGTGCCATATATTTATACGTAATTTGAAATGAGTGAACAACGCGGGCGTCTGGGTCTCATTTTTCCGACAGTGTACTACTACGCGACACGTTTCCGAGTGCTTATTGATCTTCTCGTTTAATTTGTTCTTGTTGACTGTTTAATTTGTTTTTGGTGATTGTTATATTTGTTTTTGTTACCCGTTACGATGATGACGATGAGTCAGACTCAGTTGGCAGGACATGCGGCTTCAAAGAGCTAAGCGATTCAAATTAAGATACCTTAATACAAAATATTGCTAAGAAATAAAATCAGTTCAAATAATTTATGTGTTTGCTGTACCTACAGTCACCTACAACTTCGTTTTCAACACCCTTGCTCGTTATCGAGCTTTATTATATCGTTCTTAGGGCTATAAACCGAACTATAACACCCTCGTGCATAATAATATTATACACTGGTGCGTAATGGAATTAGCCGTACAAAGCCAAGTTAGTACCTAACTGCAAATTATATGCGAGTAAACAGAGCATTTTCAATTTAATCGGGTAATTTATCCCTACTAAGTTAAGTTAGTATACCTAACTGCAAATTACATGCGCGTAATCAGAGCATTTTCAATTTAACCGGGTAATACAGATTTGTAACATCAAAGAGGTTTATATATGTAATCAACCATTATACATTTTCCGCGCGCAAAAAAAAAAAAACTTGCGCGCTATTTTCCATAACTTTAACGTATGTTGTTTGTATCACATTTGAGCAATATTTTTTTTCTTGCAAGGGTGTTGAAAAAGTTCATATGAAACTCGTGAGCAACTTGCTCAATATACACTCGGCTGATTTACGCCCTCGCCTACGGCTGGGGCTGTAACACACAGCCTCGTGTATAATGAGCAACTTAGCTCACTTGTATCATAATCTACTATTACCTACGTATGACTACTTGTTTTTTTACACACCTGCCCACATAAACGTGTGTTAAGTTTTCAGGGTTCATGTATGTATGTATGTTTGTGAGTTTCCTTATTTCACAATAACTTCTAAACGGCTTAACCGATTAATATACGAGATATCGTTAGATTTATCTTGATAGCTCAAGTGACACTATGTAGGTACATAAAAATATTTGGTGGATTTTAGACGCCATATAGTGAGAAAAACAATTTATTTTTTGTTCCAAAGCCATCAAAATTAAGAGCTTTTAAAAATGAGTCCATAAATATATTAACTTGCCAGTTTTAATTTCAATGGATTGATAAAACGCTTAACGAAAATAAATTATTTGCAGTCGGGTTTTTTTTTTATTAATTTATACATGTTTTATTATTTCTTTTTTGCACACTGTACCAAGTTCTAGTTTTGACGTCACAACATGGTGCTAGGCCGATCCTATTCTTATTTTAATCGCATTATACCTGTGTCATATCAGAAGAGCTCGCTCTTCCATATTTATAGAAAATTCATAAGTAGGTTAACATAAATATATAAATATAAATATATTTGAGATTGCAAACAAACACAAGTCTATTTAGTACCATAGGTCAGATAGAATATATTATTTTAGTACTTAATAGGGTGCATACCATTTGAAGTTAGATTCGCTAAAAACGCTAAAAACGATCACACTCCCAAAAAGTTGTTCCACATGGGTCTTGGCGTTATTTTCGTCATAAACGCTATTTTGAAGCGCTCGTAGCGAAGTCTACTTAGCTGTTCTCAACCGATCAGCAAAGTTAAGCAACGTCGCGCGCGGTCAGGAGTTGGATGGGTGACCGCTAGTGAAATTACTACTGAGCGTTTCCGTGCTTCGGAGGGCACGTTAAGCCGTCGGTCCCGGTTGTCGTCTTAGGATGGCAGTCGTTATAGCATGGTGGTAGGGCATTTTGCGAATGCCCGCCTGGCTAGCTACCACCCTCAAGTAGAAAATCTGTCGCCAAGCACCTAACGGTGTGTTCCGGCAGCTGTCCTTGAGAGCCAGTACTTCTAGGTTAGCCTGAACAACATCTTCGACCACATCATCACTTACCATCAGGTGAGATAGTGGTCAAAGGCTAAACTATCAGACATAAAAAAAAAAAAAAAAAAAAGGCTACTGGAACAGTTTGAATTCCTTACATCTAATGTCAAAAGTGACAGAAGTGGCAAATTTTAGTGGCATTCTTAGCGTTCTTATCCTAAATGGAACAGGGGATGACAGTTACAAACGATCACAGTGATCACAACCACAGACGCAGATGTGATCAAAATTATCGAAATTAACGTTCTTAGCGACAAATGGAACATACCCATACTAGACAACAATTTAATTTATAGTACCACCAACTTAACTGTGCAGTTTTCGAGGGCGCTACTGGTCATGGAAATCAACTACAAACTGTCACAATTTGAAGGAATGTTGTAGTTCTTTTTTCTGCCACCTGAACAGATAAGTTGGTGGGTCTGTACCTATCAGAACGAAAACACGCCATGTTGACAGTTTAATTAGGGCGTATACCATCTGACGCTAAACTCGTTAATTTTGATAATTTTGATCACATTTTATGCCTATGGTTCATACAAAATGTGGATCCATAGACAAACTTATCGAAAATAACTCAAATGAGTACGGCCTTAAAGTAATAAAACTTGAACGCATCCTTTATTAGTTCCATAACGTTGGTATACGATTCTGACCATGAAGCATTGTGCGAATTATGGTGGACTAGACCTTATTTCTTGGCTTTCAATTATCAGGCCGGTAGATCCGTGGTCGGTAGATATCGTACCGGCAAGATATCTCGCAACCCAATAATCCATGTACAATACTGGACGCCAGTTCTTGGGTCGCCAATTATTGGGGTGGTAAATCACGGGTTGGTGACTATTGGCTGGGTATTAACGCTCGGTATGATTTAATCCGGTCAAGGATTTGACATCCCAATAGTTCCCGGCCTGATAACTCGTGTACATGGACATGAAGTACTTGGTTGCCAATTATCGGGCCGGTAAATTACAGGTTGGCAGTTATTGTGGTCGGCTATTAACGTCTCCCGAAACTAACGGCCCCCAATAATGCATAGATTATAGATCAGATAGAATTCTTCTCAGTCAGTATCAATCAGGGTTGCCAGATCCACGAGTTAAAAATTATCCTAGATGTAATGCAAAATTATCGTGTTTTTATCGGAAGTCCAAATTTACTCTATAAGTTACTCAACCGAGTCTAAAAAGACAGTACGGAAAAAAATTAGGATATGTAACCTTAATGGACATCGTTCATTTTTTCCGGTAGATTCTGGATATTGATACGACTTACCTACTTGTCATATTAGGCAATTTTAATGTTGGGCGCCCACCGAATTGTCAGGAAACTACACGCAGGTGGTTTCTGTTGTTCTACAAATTAAATCTTATAGATAGGTATATTATAACGGTACTTTTTTATTTTTATGGAATATGCATCTTATTTTAATGTTAATCAAAAAGTAATTTCTTCCTCAGAATCAGAACACAATGATTGAATTTCTGCAATCATTGTGTTCTGATTCTGAGGAAGCTACAAGCAGATTGTTTCTGTTGTTCTACAAATTAAATCTTAAAGATAGGTATATTAAAAGTAATTAATTCTCAGAATCAGAACACAATGATTGAATTTCTGCGGATGAGCCATGTAGGCCTTAACGGGCTCTGTTTTTTTTTCAGGGCCGTATTCTCCTTACCCATTCATACACTCAATCATGCTCGGTTTGGTTAAATTCAATTCAGCAGGTTGTTGCGCTATCACTGTCACAACCTTCTACACCCTGATCAGCCAAAACTATGCCATTAACATTAGTTGTTATAAGACGGTGTCGGCTTTTTTATAACTTAATTTAAGTATTTTGGACAAATCAATTCACATTCCACATTCGTATGATTCTGGACTGCCTTAGATTATAAAAAAAATATTACATAAATGTACGTTCCGTTACAGATACCTAAATTCATCGCAAAAATATCGTGTATTTGACAAAAATATCGTAGAAGTTGGATAAAATATCGTGCGATACGTACTTATTATTTTATATCGCATGGTACTCAAAAATATCGTGGATCTAGGATAATTATCGCATATCTGGCAACACTGGTATCAATGAGGATACAATACTACGTAAGAAGAGGCGGGACGGAAAAAGCGCGGGAAACTTTCTTTGAACGGTTGTGTTTTTTCATTTGAAAATTTCAATTTTATTATTTTATGGTTTTGGTGATCAGTTAAGTAGTACTTTGTAGTTAGTTAAGTTACTTATTGTAAAGATTTTGTATATTTGTGTATATAATTTTCTGGTAAGTCTTTTAAAACTTATTTTCGTCGACGATGAATGATCCCCCAGACCCTGGGGGAACAATTCCCTCCGTCGGATGTAATGTAACCATTGCATCTGAATCTGGTATGGAGACGGATGGATCGCATAGTGTACGAGCCATTAAGCGTAGTCGCCTACATAAAGTTTGCAAGCATTGTAACAAACGCAGGAGAAAACATAATTCTGAATTGAAATCTACCGATTGTCATTGCGCTGAAAATGAGCCTCTTATGGAGAAATTAAATTCGGAACCAATTGTACCCGCTGATACCAACCCTCCACGTCCGACCCCGGTTGCTAGAACTTTATATGAACCTTCTGATAGTGCCCCTTATGTTGTACACATCCAAAAGGAACAATCTGCCCCCAATGATGGAACAGTACTCCACCCCATAGCTTTTGGTAAATTTTTGAAGCAATATAATATTCAAAACATTATGAACGGGACTTTAAAACGTATTGGACGGAATAGAATCACCATCTCATTTTCACACCATTTAAATGCAAACTCATTCCTTACACACAATAGCCTTTCTTCACACAACCTAAAAGCCTTCATACCTTCATTTACTGTAACTCGCATGGGTTTAGTTCGCGGAGTGCCTAGTGAGTGGACCCCTGAAGAAGTAATTGAAAACATTAATGTTCCCATAGGGTGTGGAAAGATTTTAAAAGCTCGACGACTTAACTATAAAGTTACAATCAATGGTGAGACAACATGGAAACCATCTCAAACAATGGTTCTTACTTTTGATGGTCAGATTTTACCCAAGCGTATTTTTATGTGCTACAATGCACTACAAGTAGAATTGTATACCTACCCCACAATACAGTGTTACCTATGCTGCCGCTTCGGTCATACCAAGAGTCAGTGCAGGTCCAAACCCCGTTGCTTCAAATGCGGCCAAGATCATCCTGGGAGTACTTGCAATACTGAAGAAGACAATGCAACATGCTGTTTATGTGAAGGCTCACATTTTGCAAATAGTAAATCGTGTCCAGAATTTGTCCGTCAGAAACAGATTAAGTTATCAATGGCTGAAAGTTGTTTATCCTATTTTGAGGCTTGTAAACTATATCCTCCTATTTCAAAATCTTTTGCAGATATTACTACTAAGCAACAACCACAAAAGTACTCTATCCCTATCAGTTCACAACCCACTAATAATACTAGCACCTCACAATCATACAAAAAAACTGTTTTTAAGAAACCCCACTCACTTCCTAAATTTTCTAAGGGTTATGACCAACATGCTCATAATGAGCTAACCAAAGAGTATGATGCACCAACACCCTCCAATGGGTGTGCACTGAAAAATAATATTTCTTCTAGTGCAACAGAAAAACAATCTGTTGCTGATATTATTATTGCTTTAATTAATTTACTTTCTCAGTCCCAAAATATTGAACCGTCCAACGTTGCCCCATTAATTGCAGCTATTACAAATTTATCGGTCCAATATGGATCAAGTCCAGGTAGTTCAGTGGAACTGCCGCAGCATAAACAGTAAGAAAAACGATCTTATATATCTTATAAATAAATTTAAACCAAATGTCTTCGTCCTCTCTGAGACATGGTTAAAACCCAGTTTTATATTTAAAATTGGGGGATACTCATGTCTCAGAGAGGACAGACAAGATGGGTATGGCGGTGTAGCCATACTTATTAAACATTCTCTTTCTTATACGCAAATTTGTCTTCCCCAACATAGTAATGAGTATTCTGTTGTCGCCGCCTTAGTCAATGGTACCTGTTATGTTTCTGTTTATATTCCCGAGCCTTCTACTGCTATATTTGATGAACTTAACTCAATGTTGCATTCACTTCCCAGGCCCTATATAATTTTAGGGGATTTTAATTCCCAACACCAATCTTGGGGTAGTTCCATATCCAGTAGCCATGGTAAAGATTTGTTAGAAATAATTGACATACATAACCTATGTTTATTAAACACTGGTTCCCCAACTCGTCGCACTAGCCCTAATGAATTTTCATTAGGGCTAGTGCGACGAGTTGGGGAACCAGTGCTGTAGTAGCTGCATTAGTGCTGTAGATCTATCTATATGCACTCCTAATTTAGCCTCTCAGTTAACCTGGTATACACTCCCATCCACATATGGTAGTGACCACTTTCCTATCATTATCTCTTCCATAGAAAAATCTTTAGATCCGATTCTGATTCGGCAACCTCGTCTTAAATATAGAATCCAGGAAAATGATTGGGATAAATTCAAATCTTGTGTGGAATGTTACTTTAAAGATCTTCCGGAAATATCTGCAGGTAACAGTGATATATGTTCTGAAGCACTTGCAAAAGCTATTTTGTCAGCTGCGGACCAAGTTTTCCCCCGTAAAAATTCTGCTTCCAATTTGATACCCTCACCTCCCTGGTGGGACAATGAATGTACAATAGAAGTTCAAAAACGTAAACAGGCAGAAATAAATTATAACAACTATATGAGCCAAGAAAACTTTGATGTCCTTACTAAAATCATTTCAGATACAAAAAAATTTTTAAGAGAAAAAAAGTTTTCGGCATTTAAAAGATTTTGTCATTCAATTTCGCCTAGGTCACACCCTTCTACTGTATGGATTTACATCAGAAGATTCAAAGCAGGTATGTCTAATACTAACCAACCTCCACTTCCAACTTCTATGGCTAGCTCATATTTAGACTATCTTGCACCACCTTCAGTTGCTCCTTCACCACATACAATACTAATTCCAATTCCCCAACAACTTCCTTTGATTCAATCAGATATTTCTTCCCCCTTTACATTGACGGAGATTAAAGGAGTGTTTTCTAAGCTTCGTGACTCTGCGCCTGGTGAAGACGGTATTCCATATTCATTTTTGTGTAATTTAAGTGACAACACTCTTTTATATTACCTTAATATGATTAATGGCATAATCATGTCTGGTAACGTTCCCCAATCTTGGAAGTCTCAAATAGTTATACCAATATTAAAGCCAAATAAACCACCAACATCTGTAACATCATACCGTCCTATTGCACTTTCTTCAGTCATTGCCAAAATCGCGGAACATCTTGTGAAAAATCGTCTTGATTGGTATATAGAAAGTCGTGGTTTGCTTGCAGACTCCCAGTATGGTTTCCGTAGAGGTAGAAGTACTTTGGACAGTTTGAGCATTTTTGTAACGGATATTCGACTGGCTTTTACAAATAATGAATCTATTGTTGCACTGTTCTTAGATATTAATTCCGCATATGACAGTGTACTTTTGCCAATACTTAAAGAAAAACTGCAACTGTTACATGTTCCTCCTATTATTTGTAACTTTATACTTAATATGCTTTACGGTAGATCTGTGAAATTGGATAATTCAAATGAAATTAGATTTTTATGGAAAGGCTTACCACAAGGTTCAGTTCTTAGTCCGATACTTTATAACATTTACACTTATGACCTTGAATTGACAATTAAAAGCCCAGTTAAAATTCTTCAATATGCAGATGATCTCCTTCTCTATTGTTCAGATCGCAATATAAATAATTCTAGTTCCAATGTGTCATCAGCTTTAAACAATCTAAACACTTGGATGGAGAATAATGGTCTAGAATTTTCCGTTTCTAAAAGTAATGTGTTAGTTTTTACTAGGCAACGCACCGCTCCACCTGTTAATATTCTCTGTAATGGGCAACCAATTCCAGTTCAAAATCAAGTTAAGTTTTTAGGTTTGGTTTTAGATTCTATACTTACATTTCTTCCACATTGTGATTATGTCGCAACAAAATGTGAACGCCTTCTTAACATTTTAAGATGTCTCTCGGGTGTTTGGTGGGGAGCACATCCCTCTTCTTTAAGAATTGTCTACATTGCTCTAATAAGAAGTGTCATTGATTATGGCTCATTTTTGTTAGAACCATGTAATGGAATAAAGAAGTTAGATGCTATTCAATCCAAAGCTTTGAGAATCATCACTGGAGCAATGAAGTCTAGTCCAATAAATGCACTCCAAGTGGAATGCATTGATCCTCCATTTTATTTACGGCGCCAGTATCTTTCCGATAAATTTCTTTTCCGTTCACTTAGATTCTCTAGACATCCTATATTTTTCAAGTTACAACAATTATCTCAACATATCACATCACATTCCAGTTATTGGTCACATAAAACTACACCCTGTCTTATTAATAGCAGGCATAAATTCATGGACTTAAAAGCGCCTACTCACAGCATTGACAAACTTCCCATTTATAATGTTAGGTATGAATGTCTATCACAGGATCCTGTAATTATCTACAACATTGGTATTGATAGAGATGATCCCAATGCTAATATTCACTTCAATTCAATAGTTCAAGAAAGATGGAATGGATGGCACCACCTTTATAGTGATGCATCCAAACACACATCTGCTGATTGTGTTGGTGTGGGAGTTTATCACCCGCAGTATAATATTGTGCAAAAAATTAAATTCCCCCCTGAAACATCTGCTTTCACTGGCGAATGTTTTGGAATTCTAAAAGCATTGGAATATATTCTACTTATGAAACTATTTAAAACTGTAATATTCTCGGACTCCCTAAGTGCTCTTCAAGCTTTAGCTAAGTTTCCATTTAAACCTCAATCACATATCCCTATAATTATTGAAGCCAGATCAAAATTATATCAATGTACTCTCTTAGGTTATTCAGTTTCGTTTGCTTGGATCCCAAGTCATTGCGGCATTAGAGGTAATGAAAATGCTGATCGCATAGCAAATGAAGCTGTTACATCTGGAGACATTTTTCCATTTGTAAACTATTCCCATGATTTAACATCTTTACCAAAAGTTTTTCTCAAGGAATCATGGAACAGAAATTGGGCCAGCAGTGCTCAATGTAAGGGAAAGCACTATTTTCAAATACAACCAAATATAATGAATAAACCATGGTTCAACTGTTTGAAGTTACGCAAGAAAGTGACGTCAAAAATAATAAGAATGCGGCTGGGCCATGTTTGCAGTCCAGCTCATCTTGCAAAGCTTCATATTGTTGATTCTCCTACCTGTGCATGCGGGGAGGATGTGGGAGATTTAAATCACATTATGCTCTCTTGCCCCCAACATGACCAAACTGCAATGCTTGAGGCTTTGGCTGTTCTTAAAATTCCGTTTCCAACCAGTATTGTTTGTATTCTTCAATGTTCTGACCCAGATGTATATAAGGCAATATCTGAATATATCATTACTAATAATATTAAACTGTAAATATGTAAATATACATTGTATATAAATATGTATCACTTATCTTTGTATGTATTATGACTAAAATTTAAAATGAATATATTAGTAGGTAGTTTTATCTTATGATAGGTACATATAAAGGTAGTTATTCCTTTCTCTATCCTCCTCTTCTATTCCTTTTCCATGTTATACTTTCCTGATCCGATTACCTGTTCCAAATTTCCCGTGATCCGTCTTTTTTCCTCCCATTTTTAGATTACTTAAGGTTTCCCCGTTTTTATATCAACTTAACATAACAAAAATCAAAGTAAGAAAAACTAACGAGGATTTAAAACTTGACACTGGCAAATGCACAAGACGTGCGAGACCATATCCCGACATAGGGAGCAAACGAAAAAAAAAAAAAAAAAAGAGGCGGGACTTTAGAACTTATGATGGGTTTTGATGGTTGTTCGAAACGGGTACTAAGCTCTAATACCAACATAACGCAAGAAAAAAATTCTGTATGTCAACTAAATTCGTAATTTTACAGTCTTGCCAACATTAGCTAACTGATAGTGATGTCCCACAGAAAAATAATCGATTAAATCAATATTAGATTACCAAATAGTGACGTGCTTATGAAATCATCGATTTATATATAAACAGGTTTATTTTTTAAATAAAAGAAATATTTATAATAAGAGTTTTATTACAACCAAAACAAAATAGTCTAAATCCATCGATGGAATCAGTAGAAGGGCTATAGATAAGACGTATCTTGAGCGCCATTTCGTCAAATAAAATTGCGCAATTTTTTTCTTCTTCTGTTAATTTATCGCCCTTATTTTTAAGGTTTTCCATAACTGTTTTATCTATTCCAGTTTCTAATTTCATATTTTGTAGGACAGTCTGTAATGTGCGTATACTCGGCATGGGTAATAATTGACTTAAATACCATAAGACTTCGGAGATTTTTGTAAATAGCTAATGCAACGCTTTTATTCAATTTTGTCCATCGCTTACCATGCGCTTTTCGGTTTTGATTTTTGATGGTAGAATCAATAAGACTGTTTAACATGGGGGATGATATGTTGTCCATCGTAATTATTTTCTTTTTCAAGGTTTTATTTTCTGTCTTATATTTTTCGATATGCTTCAAAAGCCTGCGTATTCGAGGTGTAGTACCTTTTTTGAATCTGAAAAAATATGTGTACAAAATTAATGTGGTTGGGCAGGGGAGGAGGCTCGAGTGGTGAAACGGGGCATTGATGCATCATAAAGGGGCCTTTTAACCTTACTCACTGGGTTACAAGTCCCAGGCACCTTGACTTGGGCCTCTTCTTCTGTAACGTTATGGACCCGGCACCCACATGGTGAATCCATGGAGCTAAGTAAATTTGTCTCATATAGATAAGTTTTTCACCATCTTTGAAACATGTGATCCGTAAAAGCACTACACATGGACAATGGGACATAATGCGTACCCAGGTAACACCATGGCAAATACTTTAATTACAGGTGCATCGATATTCGATATTTAGTATCGATTATGATGTCCACACTACGAATTTGGTTATAGGACATGATTTAGGGAAAACTTATAAAAAAGACAGGTTAAACTATGATAATTCGCTTTATATTATGAATATGTACATACCTTTCTTCGTTTAAAGGAAATTTCGCCATAAACATCCGCTTTTCTACCGACTTCAAAAAAGGAGGAGGTACTCAATTCGTCTGTATTTTTTTTTTTTTGTTGTTAGTGCGGCCGGCTTTTGGGCCACATATTTCACATGTTTTTATAGTACATTATAACATGTAAAGCTACTTTTACTTTTATAACACGTAAAAAACTTGGCTGTAAAATATGAATTTGGTTCCAGAATAACAAGAAAAACACCGGAAAGCAATCACAAACAACAACAAACAAAAGTTGTTAAGTGACACCACATCACAGACCACAGACAGAGAAGAGCCATTTGACAAAAATTACCACAGATATATCACAAATTAGAAAGAGATGTATGTATGGATCGAAAGAGATAGAAAGAGTCGCCATGAAAGTTCGCACCCTTTTCATACAAACACTTTTCCCATAGAGAGTTTCGTCAGACTGGTCAGTATTATGCGCGGGACGCTTTCCTGAAAAGTCAGATTTTCCGTGATTTTTGGCTAATAGCGCCCTCTAAAAACACCGTCTCAAAAGATTTATCTAATGCCATACATAACCACAAGATGACAGAACAATCAATTACATCAATAACGTGCGCAGCCAAATGCAGTGGGATTAAAAAAAACTCAACATCAACTTCTGTATAAGTAGGTATTAAGTAAAAGGTTTATTGTTATATGTAAGTTCTATATATTACTTGCTCAGTGTAACAATATAATAATATAATAATAATAATAATGTTTATTTCTTCTTAACAGTCACACATATATATAAATAAAAGTACAAAAAGAAGTAGTTAACAAACATTGGAATTGGTAGGCTATACAATTTCACAATATAAAAACAGGGCCCCTACCTCACAAACTAGTTTTTAGCAAACTGTATCTTGTGAGACAGTGTTCCTACACCAGCTAAATATAGCAATTAATATAGCCCAATATGCCACACCATTCTTCAACTAAGTTCATAGCAATGAACTTAGTCAAAAAAGGCGAAACATAACGTATGTGACTATGACGGCTTTTATAAACGAAAGTGTATTTGCATGTAATTTGTGTTTGTGTCCAGCTACGAATAAATATGAAAAGAAATGTAATTAAAGCTCAAAAACAACAGAAAGCAAACTATACCGCCGCGGGCGTGGCTTAAAAAGTGTACCGCGCGGTGCAGTCAGTTCGCCGCGTGGGTTCGAGTCATGCGGTTGTACTGCGGGAATTTTCAACTGAATATTTCAATGTTCTTCTACATTGTTTAATTCTGAAAAAATAGAATACTGTATAGTAAAATGGTGTAGAAGCCATACGGATATCAAAAATCGGGAATAACTTGTATAAACGAGTAAATCACAATATTTTGGAAACCCATACTTGACTACCCTGGATAGTTTTATGCAACATGAATTTTACTTTAAGTCAAAAATAACTTCGGAACATTGTTAGTCTGAGAACATTATATGTGAATACAATTCCCAATATTTTTTTCGTATGCTTAATTTTTATGTCAAACATGTACTACAAATGTCATAAAAAAACTTTGATAAAGGTCCTCAATTCTAATTTAGTGTTTATGCTTCTAATGACATAAAATATCCTAGAAGTAGGGCTTAGATCTGACTACTGTCAAAATGTCAATTGATATCGTATTTCTCAGAATTGGTTTAATTTTATACATACGATAAAAAAATATAAATAAATTGATTTTAGGTCTTATAGCTGTCATATGTAAGAATAATTTCTAGGTACTTTTCATGTCATTTTAATCCAAAATATGAAATAGAAACGGAAAAATATGACATTAACTGTCATTTTGACAGCTGTCATGCTTGAGATCTATTTTTAGATAACTATAATGTCATTTGTAAACCTAAAACATAAAACTAAAACAGATAAATACTACATCAACTGCCTCGTTGATAGTTGTCACACCTATGGCTGCGGTATTGTTAGTTCCAATAGGTATATATAATCCATCTACTTAATTTGGTACAATGGAATACTAGAATAATAGTTCTGGGCATGCTGGGCACGCTGACAATTGGAGGGAGCTGGAGTGTTTAGACTGCCTGCAAGCCTGAAATGGCAGCTAGGTTCACTAAATACTTTCGTTGTAGTAGCTAAAATTATTTATAATAGTTTGCAGCATTTTGTTAAAATACATACCGCCAAAAAAACTTAATGTTCTTATTAATCTAACACACGCAATAAGTCATTTTTAAAATCTTATTTAATTCTAAGGTATATCCTACTATCAATATTAAAATAATAACAAATACTTTTAAATATTTTAAGAAAACATCAAATTAATATTTTAATAAAACACTTAAAAAATATAAAAATATATCTAGTGACAATTCCGCTTAATTTTCCTGCTAAGCCGACGTGACGTCACAAACGCGAACGATGAAAACGAGAACGATTCTCGATCGTGCGCTCGAAGAGTCAAGACCTCCTGAGGATGCTTCGTGCAGAAGCGAAACGCGTCGAAAATTCTTCCGGTTTGGCTGCGTGGCGTTTGTGACGTCACGTCGGCTTAGCAGGAAAATTAAGCGGAATTGTCACTAGATATATTTTTATATTTTTTAAGTGTTTTATTAAAATATTAATTTAATGTTTTCTTAAAATATTTAAAAGTATTTGTTATTATTAAAAATGGATTTCCGCAAAGTAACGCCTGAATCTATTCATTATATCAATATTAACTTAATACAAATTTACTTGAAATCCATTTCATTTTTTCAGCGCATTATATGTACCGACTATTAAATTATAGAATATTGTTTCGAAGAAAGTAATTCCAATCTACTGAAATAAATTGCATGAAAAACCTAAAATATTTTATTGAAAAAACCTGTAATAGAAAATTAATGTAAACAAACTTACATATTGTGGCATAACGCCATCCACGCGTATCTAATGCTAGGAACGCACTACAGAGTTACGTCGCGACGCGGTATCTGGGCCGCTACTACAATTCAACGAAGTTTCGTTTTTCGTGTTCGAGCGACCTTTTAGACAACGAAAATTGAATTTGCGGTACGAAGTTCGTTGTTCGATATTGTCTATAGTCGGACCGCATCGTTCATTACAAATCTTGCCCGCTATGGAATCTCCAATACTATTTTGCGAACGTTATTATGCTTCAATCAGTTTTAATTCTTCAAACAGAGAAGTTAAAGTATATTTTTCCATGGTCTCAAGACTCTGAGAATCCTAGTTATGGAGCTCAGCGAGAGATGTTGCAGCTGTTTTAGAAAATACAGGTAAGATATTTAGAATTTACGTTAATGTGTTTGTTCTCCATAGGTATTTATATCCGTGTTATTTCTGCATATTTAGAACTCGACTGACTACTTATAAGCAAACGAATAAAGTATAATTTCATATTTGGAAAATGATTAAACCATACGAATTCGTAAAAATAAATTATTCAGAATCTACGCAGGCAAATGCTCGCAAGTTTATAGGAACGAAGTTAAACAAAAGTAAGCCAATGCTTGTTTTGCGGATACCTTACTTTAGAACCCGAAGTTCGATACTAAGTTGAATTGTACTAGCGGCCCTGAGCCGACTTTTTTGTTCACAATAATACGGCGTAGCAGAACGGTTCTTCCAACTAATGGTAAGAACTCGAAATGGATGAAGTTGTCGAGGTAAAATAGTCGTGGTGTCTTGCAAAGAGGCAGATATAGCTGAAAAATTAATAAGTGATATATTTGGGTGCAAAATATAACAAAATACTCGTTCGAAAAAAACTCTTTTTCACGACTCTTCAGAGATAATAATCGATTTCACACAGATTTTAGAACGTAAAATAAGGTTTTATGAATTGTTGAAACGTGGGTGGAACGTGAAATGACTGGATAATTTACTGCACCGCGTCTCTCCGGTGCCGAAAGGCGTGGTGCACGCGTGATGCAGAGTTGCCTTCGGAGACATCTCTGTAGCACTGCGCCGTGCCTCTCTGAAGCCACATCACTATAGTGCGGTTTACGCCATTTATAAATCCATACAAATTAATATTTCCCGAGCCACGCCGTTTCGCTGCCGCGCTGTGCCGCAGTAGTGCGGTTTGGCCTTAGGCAATGACGGCGGTGACAACATCACATTGACGCGACCAATCAGATACGATCATTTCAAATCACCAAATCAATTAACCAATCCAATTGAATATGGAAAATTGTGCGTGTTTTGTTACTTGTGAACGTGATGAGGCCGAAATCAAAGCGGTCACTGTATCAGAGTTATACTTCTTTACTTTATTTATTCGTAGGTGTCCAGATATAAATAATTGTTAGAGAAGGTGTGTATTTTTTGCCATGTAAGAGTTTTAAGTTAGTGTGCTATAATATATATATATAAATAACAAATATATGATTTATTTAATAACTTGAATTATTTTTTCCGTTTCGTCGTATGTTAGATTTAGAAGCCAGTTTGTAACTTTAGATTTACATTCGATTTTTTTGAGATTATAAATTTTTAGGAGGCGGTTAGCTCTGTTGAATACATATTCTCCAAGAAAGCAGAGATATTTATGAGAGAAAACAGTTTTAAAAAATTTTGTAACAAAAAGTCTGTCCTTACGTCGTTTGGAGAAAGGTTTGATAACAATTAATTTTTGTATAGAGTGCATATGTAATATTACACGTAAAACAAATAGCTTACGAACAGACAGTACCTTTGAGGTCTCATATAATTTATGAGTGGGAAAACGAAATGGTTTAAAGTAGTGTCACCTGCCTACCTAAGGTTGGTAGTAGGGAGCATAGAAAAAGAAACAAGAGAGAGATTAGAATATAAGTATAATGAATAGAAAGGGTCGTGGATCTCAGACAGGTATGGCAATTTTTGGCAAGCTTCCTTGTTAAGGACTTATCTCCGGTCCGCTAGTAATTGAGTCGATGCTCAGCAGCAGGTCTGCCGTGCAGGGCTCGGCTCCACACCGCCACGCCGGTAGAATTGTCCCAGCTAGATGCTGTGACGTTTGGCCGCGGTCGGTGCTGGAGGTCAGAGGACGGCCGGAGTTCAGCAGTAGTGTGCTGCTAGAAGGTCAGCCTCGTACTCGAAGTCGTCCTTGTACTTGAAGTCGTCCTTGTACTTGAAGTTCAGCCTTGTACTTGAAAGAGGCTTAGTAAGTGGCTATTAGATAATTGCTTTTATAGTGTAAAAGAGTATTTAGAATTTCAAGGGATTTACAAATGTTAACTGACTATATTGAATTTTAGTAATAATTATTGCGACTTGACAAATATTTGCACGTCTGCTCGCAGACTGAATACTAATGCGGCACATTTGTACAACAACTCAAAATGTAATATGAAATGTTTGTATTCTGGCAAATAAATTATTTGAATTTGAAAATTTGAATTTGAATTTGAACCCTGGAAGGCACATGTGCTCCGGTTATGATGGGTCCTAGTACAGTGTTGAGCTGGTGGGTCCACTGTCCCTCTGCTACTGAGCATATTAGGGACTCGCAGAGGGCCTTTAGGGATGTGGCCCGCCAGCAAACAAGAGATATGCCATAAGGCCCAAGGGGTAGATGCTGCTGGTGAAGAATTCGCCTCCGCTAAGGCTTCCGCTACCGAGCAAAAGGGACTAGCTAGGCCCTAAGCGAAGGCGAACCACCAGCCGCTCAGAATGCCAGAAGGGCGCAAGTAGGTATGTTGCCGGCAATGATGCTCACAATCCACGAGGTCCGTTCACTACCGAGCAAAAAAGGGACTAGCCTAGGTACCTCGTGAATTGCGAGCTACCAGCAACACCCTTTAAAGTTTGCCAGAAGGGCGTAAAATAAAGCACAGTTGAATGTTGAGAAGCAACATAAAAACACATAAATTCAACAAGAGAGTTACACATAATAAAATACAGCAATTACGATGAGAGTACATACCAAAGGTTTTTAGGTTAGTTTTTAATGGGGTGGTCAAGTACACTTTCACTTTAAAACACAAACTTACCCAGATTTTGGGGCTTGTAAGTAGGTTAGAACTTGTAGATTTAGTTAAACTGAGTCTTTAGTAGTAGTTGCACAGAGGATGGCTGGGGTCAAAGTGATCGCGATTCATCGTTGAGGAAAGACATCAAGTTGGGCGGATGTCGGGGGCGAATTTCATTACCATATATGGTAACGAAAAAAGCCTCCAAAACCGTTGGCGTCGCAAAGCCAATGACTGCACTTGATTTTGAATTTTTATTTTGATAAACTTCCGTCTATTCGAACTAACAACCACCATCATGGTATTTTCTGACAGACTGGATTGACATTTGTTTTAACTGTCAATAGTCGAATTGAATGGAGTAAAGGAAGAAGAAGAAGAGTGTTGCTACCAGACTTAACGTTGTGATTGTTATGCGCGACCTCTATTGGTGAGTCGCTGAACTACCTCAGCGCGCGGTAGTTAAGGTTAACCTAGGTGCTTTCTAAATTCAGATGGAATTTAGATAGACCTTTGGTCGTTTGCCTACAGATGGCGCGCTGATTTAAATTAGTATTTAGTGAAATTTTTAATTATTAAGTTAACCGATATTTTTAGATCGGTTACATATCTCCCCACCCAAGAAAGAATTTTTTTACTAGAAAAAAAAAATTCACTAGCCTTGAGCAGTTCTAAGAAAAAAAATAAAAATACATCACCTAAGACCTAACTTTGAGTATCTTATATAAGCTACAGAAACTCCAGTATATGATCTTAAGTTATTAACTATGTCTATGTGCAGATACACACCTAAGTATTTCCTAGAATTCCCCTCCATCGTTTGGATTAGATATCCCAAGAAACGATTAATTGACAGCAATATATTGAGAGGAATGGAATTTGTAGGCTGCAGAAGTTAACTTCTATGAACAGCTAGCTACATTATAGGTATGAATAACACACTAGAACATAGTCAAGTTAAGTACTTATAGTAGACATTCATGGATTATTTTTTTTAAATATAAGTTCCATAATTGCCTAAGTTAAATTAAATTTTAAGACAGAGAAGTTAAACAAAAGGAAATTTTACATTAGGCTTCTTTTGAGAGTCTGTAACCCGCTCTAGATAATGGCTTGTTTTAGTGAGTTATCCACCGCTCAGTACAATAGGCTTGTTTTTAAAGTGTTTGTACAACCGCACTCTATTTGAAGAGTTACCATCTGGCACGTAAAAGAATGATTTTAGCATGTTATAACACTATTCCCTTGAAAGTGGAGAGTGACAAAGAGTATTTAAGGAAGTTAAATTAATTCAGTATATAAGTTAAGATGTATAGTTTGTAGTACATTGTATGTATTGTAGTTAAATTATAATATATCTTATGCCATCATTGTATATAAGATATAAATAATGATCAATATAAGCAAGGATCACAAGTTATTAGAATACAAGAAGTATATAAGATACTGTTACCTATAAGATTAGTTGTATATAAGGATTTATTTTTCCTATGTAGATAAGAATATTTTAAGAGATTATTAAAAAGTTGCACTCTATGAGTTTGGTTTTATTTACCAATATATTTTAGTTATTTAAGATACATAGAATATGCGTTTTAGTTGTAAGATTGTATATTTAAAGCTTTAATAAATTAATTCATAGTATGAATTTGGTTTTATTTGAGAATTTCTATATATTTTAAGTCGACAACAAGTTATTCAGTACAAAGATTTGCAATTGTTAAGAAAGTGAAATAATTACTAGGATATGTATTTACTTATTTTAAAATCCTTGATATGCCAGGACCCAAGGTTTTTTCCTTGCATATCAGTTAATTCATATACTAATGGAGATATTTTAGTTTTAATGCGACATTTTAAGTATTTAGGGGCAAGTTTTTTAGAAAACCTATTATCCTTATTACTTTGATAATAAGTCCTTTTCCATACTATGTCGCCAATATTAAATTCGTGGTTCTTGCGACGAAGATTATAAGGTCCACAATTTTTGTTATGAGATTTAATTAGAGATGATTGGACTTGGTCAAAGATTTTCCTCAATTTTCCGACGTTTTCAGCATATGCGTCTCTAGAGGCAAATATTAAGTCATCCGTCAGGTCGGAATCGACGTAGTGGGACCCGCAAGTTACTAATTCCCTACCGTATACTAAGAATGACGGTGTGTAACCTGTGACTTCACTGACTGCTGTGTTAAGTGCGAATTGAATCTTTGGCAAGTTCAAATCCCAAGATCTATGATCATTTTATATGAAAGTAGAGACTGCTATCATAATAGTTTTGTTGTAGCGTTCCACAGTATTTACCTGAGGGGTATATTTAGGAGTGTAGCGGACATTAGGTATTTTATACTGAGTAAATAGGTTTTGCAATTTATTGCTAACAAACTGTTTACCATTGTCCATAAGAATTGTGTTAGGAACGCCATGTACAAGAATTACTTGTTCTTCAACGATTTTAGTAATGGCGTCCGCCGTAGCTCGGCGTATTGGGAACAAAAGACAATATTTAGAGAAACAACAGGTGACAACTAGTAGCATAGTATTTTGTTTAGTGGATGTATGTAAAGGTCCTACTTAGTATTGTTCAAATCCGCTATACAGCCCCAACGCGCTATAGACTATAAACTATATTCTAATAACGCGCTATTTTATACGCTATCGTTATAACGAAACCAGGCGCTCGCGCTATATGCATCGTGCTAGGTGTTGTCACAATAGCGTCAGGCGCACGCGCTATATTATACGCTATCGTTATAACGAAACAAGGCGCTCGCGCTAGATGCTACGTGCTAGGTGTCGTCACAATAGCGTCAGGCGCAACGTGCTATTTGTCGTTATTGTTCGATACTAGCGCAGCGTGGCTCTAATGAGTAGGTAACGACTTGATTCTAACACATACAAAATTAAATATTACATTCCTTCATTGTAATAAATAGAATATACTTTTCATCATACTATTCAGGCTTAGGACTGTCTATAATTTTCTTGTACATTGATATGAAATGTGTGCATTTATAGGCGTATTTACAAGTTCATTTATGATAAGTATGTACAAATACAACGTTTTGTTTCTACTCTTTGAGTAGGAATTTTTTAAAGTTTTTTTTTACTTTATAGGTATACATTGTTCTTTTTTGTTTGTTGTATGTATTAACTTCACTACTTTTACTACTACTACTAGGTAAGCGTGAGGCAATAGATCGCGCAGGGTCACACAACACAAACGAGTAATAGGTATATAGCGCGTAGGCCCATAACGCGTACATGCGAAAAGCGTGTTACCGCGATCGCAAGCACGCGAGACGTTATATTTATAGCGCGAAGAGAATATACACATAGCGTGTTGTATGCGCTATATGGCAATAACGCGCTATACTATGGCGCTATATGCTATATTATCCATCACTAGTCCTACTAGATCCATGCTGATCATTTGAAATGGACGGGAGCACTGCTTGGGTCGGCCCATCAGTCCTAAAGTAGTATGATTAGCATGTTTATGAGCTATGCATGTGTCACAGTTACTGACAAAGTTAGTTACATCCTTCATCATACTTGGCCAGAAATAACTGAGAGCTATCCGCCTATAAGTTTTGAAAGCTCCTAAATGTGCTGCTGTGGGTTCAGAGTGGCATTTATGCATGATGTCCCTCCTAGATTCACACATCACACATCACACATTGTCTTTTACACAGCGGAACCAATGGAGAGCCTCATCAGTGAACATGTCATATGAGTGAGTTAAAATTTTTTCATAAGAAATGTTTCTAGATTGCACATATTCTTCCACCTTTTGTATGAAAGCACGGACACAAGTTTTGCCATTAAATTTAAGTTTATTAATATCAGAGAAAATTGAATTTCTTTCACAAGTTACAGATAGCACAGGTTGCTCTAAGGGAGTCTCAGGTTGATTACTAGTTGAAGGTTGTGAAGTTGGTAACATAGTTTTTAAGATTTGTAAGTCCTTGTTAAGAGAATTTAGTTTAGAAGACACCGACTTAAAATCTTCACTATTGGATGCACTTATTCTTATCAACCTATAGTTCATATGGTTGATTAAAACTTCTGTTCTTAAAAAAAGATTTTTTTCAAATTTAGTTTTGAGGAGAGCAATGTTGTTTTTTGCTTTTGTCATTGACTCCTTGAGTTCACTTATATCGACCTCAGGGTCCAGGTGTGACTCCAATATATCCTCAGAAGGCATGTCTTTGGATAGTTTCACAATCTGCTTAAATCCTGAACAGATTCAGTATGCGAGCCACCACGCAGTGCCACTTCATATGCTAATTCAGCCTTTTGCAGAGATAAAAAGTTAAGTTGTAGACTCATGTTTGAAGTAGTGAAAGTATACTTGACCTATATACCCAATGACAACAGTGTCATACAAGGTCAAATAAAATAAATATTTTAGAGGGTACAATTTTTTCCAGATGAAAAAAACACGTGGGTAGAATTAAAATTGAGGTGTGTGCTATTTATAAGCTGAAGAGAGGTTATGAAACAGAATATTAGATATTATTTAAGAAAAATTAATTAAAATTGCAAGGTTGTAAAAAAAACTAAAATTTAATTTTAGAAAAAAAAACAAGTTCGTTGAAGACGATAATGACTACCACCTGGGTATAACCCGTGCCTTTTAGTCGCCTCTTACGACATGCAGTGCTACAGCCGGCTTATTCTCAGGCCCCGGGCCAGCACAGGGCCAATCACAACTTATAAATAACACACACAAAAGGAACACAATAAGACACAGTATAAAAATTACAAAGCAAGTATGGCAGAGCCACACCCAAGAAAGTTTGCCAAACCAACCTGTCTGATCCTATTTTGTATGGGCGCCAATGTCACCTGCCTACCTAAGGTTGGTAGTAGGGAGCATAGAAAAAGAAACAAGAGAGAGATTAGAATATAAGTATAATGAATAGAAAGGGTCGTGGATCTCAGACAGGTATGGCAATTTTTGGCAAGCTTCCTTGTTAAGGACTTATCTCCGGTCCGCTAGTAATTGAGTCGATGCTCAGCAGCAGGTCTGCCGTGCAGGGCTCGGCTCCACACCGCCACGCCGGTAGAATTGTCCCAGCTAGATGCTGTGACGTTTGGCCGCGGTCGGTGCTGGAGGTCAGAGGACGGCCGGAGTTCAGCAGTAGTGTGCTGCTAGAAGGTCAGCCTCGTACTCGAAGTCGTCCTTGTACTTGAAGTCGTCCTTGTACTTGAAGTTCAGCCTTGTACTTGAAAGAGGCTTAGTAAGTGGCTATTAGATAATTGCTTTTATAGTGTAAAAGAGTATTTAGAATTTCAAGGGATTTACAAATGTTAACTGACTATATTGAATTTTAGTAATAATTATTGCGACTTGACAAATATTTGCACGTCTGCTTGCAGACTGAATACTAATGCGGCACATTTGTACAACAACTCAAAATGTAATATGAAATGTTTGTATTCTGGCAAATAAATTATTTGAATTTGAAAATTTGAATTTGAACCCTGGAAGGCACATGTGCTCCGGTTATGATGGGTCCTAGTACAGTGTTGAGCTGGTGGGTCCACTGTCCCTTTGCTACTGAGCATATTAGGGACTCGCAGAGGGCCTTTAGGGATGTGGCCCGCCAGCAAACAAGAGATATGCCATAAGGCCCAAGGGGTAGATGCTGCTGGTGAAGAATTCGCCTCCGCTAAGGCTTCCGCTACCGAGCAAAAGGGACTAGCTAGGCCCTAAGCGAAGGCGAACCACCAGCCGCTCAGAATGCCAGAAGGGCGCAAGTAGGTATGTTGCCGGCAATGATGCTCACAATCCACGAGGTCCGTTCACTACCGAGCAAAAAAGGGACTAGCCTAGGTACCTCGTGAATTGCGAGCTACCAGCAACACCCTTTAAAGTTTGCCAGAAGGGCGTAAAATAAAGCACAGTTGAATGTTGAGAAGCAACATAAAAACACATAAATTCAACAAGAGAGTTACACATAATAAAATACAGCAATTACGATGAGAGTACATACCAAAGGTTTTTAGGTTAGTTTTTAATGGGGTGGTCAAGTACACTTTCACTTTAAAACACAAACTTACCCAGATTTTGGGGCTTGTAAGTAGGTTAGAACTTGTAGATTTAGTTAAACTGAGTCTTTAGTAGTAGTTGCACAGAGGATGGCTGGGGTCAAAGTGATCGCGATTCCTCGTTGAGGAAAGACATCAAGTTGGGCGGATGTCGGGGGCGAATTTCATTACCATATATGGTAACGAAAAAAGCCTCCAAAACCGTTGGCGTCGCAAAGCCAATGACTGCACTTGATTTTGAATTTTTATTTTGATAAACTTCCGTCTATTCGAACTAACAACCACCATCATGGTATTTTCTGACAGACTGGATTGACATTTGTTTTAACTGTCAATAGTCGAATTGAATGGAGTAAAGGAAGAAGAAGAAGAGTGTTGCTACCAGACTTAACGTTGTGATTGTTATGCGCGACCTCTATTGGTGAGTCGCTGAACTACCTCAGCGCGCGGTAGTTAAGGTTAACCTAGGTGCTTTCTAAATTCAGATGGAATTTAGATAGACCTTTGGTCGTTTGCCTACAGATGGCGCGCTGATTTAAATTAGTATTTAGTGAAATTTTTAATTATTAAGTTAACCGATATTTTTAGATCGGTTACAGTAGATCACTTTTAGAACAGCTCGCTGTGCCCTTTCTAAAGTGATCAATGATGTTTTTGGAGTGCCACCCCAGGAGGTAATGCAGTATGTGAGCAATGACTGGCAGAGTGCAAAATAGATTGATTTTAAGAGCTTAGGATCAGCCACGTGGCGTAAATTTTTAAACATGTAGATTAATTTCCGAACTCTGCAAGTCAAAACAGAAATATGTTGTTTGAAGGAAAGGTTACTATCTATTGTCACTCCCAGATATTTGATACTACTGACACTCGATAGTGATGGGCACGCGCAAATACTTATGTTGGGAGAATCGCATGAATGTACATAGAGAGAATGTACTCCTTCCTCCGGTAAGGTGATGTTACGCATTGCAAAAGGCATAAATTTAGTTTTAGTAGGGTTAATTGTCAAATAATTACTATTTAGCCAACGTGTGACTATATTTAGGCCATTTTGAGTAGCTTTAAAGACACTTTTCCATGAACTACCAGAAAAAAGCAGGGCAGTATCATCGGCAAATGATATAATCTTACAGTTTTCTATATTTAAGTTACACAAGTGGTTTATATATACCAGGAATAGTGTAGGTCCTAGTATACTGCCCTGAGGGACTCCAAAAGTGATGGGAAGGTCACCACTTACATGATCAGCAATTTTTACAACCTGGGACCTGCCAGTTAGGTATCTTTGAAAGAGGTCAAGTGGAACTCCTCTTATTCCCACAGAACATTTTATTGACAAGGATTGGAACAGAGACCGTGTCAAACGCTTTCGCTAAATCGAGATACACTGCTAAGCATTTCTTTTTATTGTCAAGGTCTTGAACAATATTGTCGGTTAAAAGTTGTACAGCATCAGATGTTGATTTATTACACCGAAATCCAAACTGATTTTTTGAAAGAAGTTCTTTTTGTTCGAGATACTTAATAAGCCTAGCATTTAAAATACGTTCGTAAACCTTAGACAAAGAAGATAACACTGAAATAGGGCGATAATTGCTAACACAGTCTCTGTTTCCTCCCTTGTGAATAGGATGTATGACAGCTTTCTTAAAAACTGAAGGAAAAATACCTGTTTTTATAGACAAATTGATGACAAAGGTGAGAGGGGGGACAATATGGCTTTTATATTTTTTGAGAAAAGAACTTGGTATTAAGTCCCATCCCATTGCACAGTTTGATCTAAGTGACAAAATCATTCGTTCTACTTCAGTTTCGTCTGTCTCCAGTAGAAGAAAGGAGTCGCATGGTGTGTGAGAATTTGGTTCTTTGGGTTGGGTATTGATTTTAATTTTGTCGGCTAAAGTTTTCCCAATACCAGCAAAATAGGAATTAACTGAATTGATGGAAGACTCAGGAGTCAGGTCTGAATGTAACAGATCTAATGAAGTTTCTTTAACTTTACCCGTTCCCGTGATGTTTTTAATGACATTCCATATTTCTTTATTATTATTTCCAGCCTTTAATAACTCGTTTCTTTCGAATTCACGTTTTACTTTTTTAAGGAGCTTGTTACAAAAGTTACGATATCTACAGTAACTGATTTTTAAAATTATATTTTCAGGACATTTTTTTGATCGACTGTGCAACTGATCTCTATGTCGGATACACCGAAGCAATCCGGGCGTTAACCATAGTTTTAGAATTCTTTTTCTGCGTGGCACTGTGATTGTCATAGTATTTTTCTGAATTACTTCAGTTAGTGTAAATACCAAATGAGCCGCTGCTGAGCTAGCGTCCTGACAGCTGTATATATTTTTAAAACTTATGTATTGCATATCATTATGAAGACGAGTTTCATTAAGTTTTGATATAGTTTTTGAAATAGGAGTATAGGAAATATTTTTTTGCAAACTGTATAAGACTGAGTAGTGATCTGTTACGGTTGAATTCAAGACTAGAGTCTGACTAGGAGATTTTGTTCTAACAATCATGTGGTCTAAACAGCTTTTTCCTCTGGTTGGTAAGTAGTGTGTTGGGTAAAAACCACAGTAATGAATTAAATTTAGGTATTTAGAAACATCTTTATCATTTTGGTTTCCCAGCTCGATATTAATATTAATATCACCACCTACAAATACATTTTTGAAAGTTGAGAGAGACGTTAGAACTGTACCAAAAGAGTCTAAAAATGAGGTTATATTTTTATATGATGGTGAACGATAAATACCAACTATTGCGGTATGATTACTTATTTTAACTATCACACTGTTAGCATCAATTATACAAGTTTCATTAGAAGATGTATGTAACACTGTGTTTTTCACATAAATTACTACGCCATCGTTTTGCAATTCAGTTTTTTTACTACAGTGTGAAATATAACCATTAAGATTTGGTATTTCTCGAGCACATAGGAGCCAGCACTCTGTTAATATAATAATATCACAGTCTATTTTAATTCGCGCAAGTAATGCAACGAAATCGTCCATATTACGAGAACAATTTATGCTTCTTATATTTTGTATTAGAATGGTAAAATTATTTTGTGTTACTAGGATTTTACATTCTTCAGGGTTGCATGTCCTGGATCCTGAATCAAAGGACTGATCAAGAAGTTCAGCCGTGCAATTATTTTTTGCAAAATCAAACATTAGAAATGAGTTATATTTGTCGCTGGGAATGGGAGGTCCAGGTGACAAACTAACGACTTTAAAAAGTAGTTACAAATATCAGTTAACAAATTGGTGAGAATGAAACTGTGTATTCTAGGTGTGTGAAACAGAAATTGGGTGCTTGTGTTGTTTGAACAGATGTAGAGTTGTGTAGAATTTAGTGGGATATTGTACGAGTTATTATTATTACACTTCAGTAAAAAAATACTAAGCTTAACTAGATACATAAATACATGTAGAACCTGAGCTAGTCACAGGGATTGTTGAAGATCAGCGAGACATTTATTGGACCTGATGGTTACCAGTTTTCCTCCTTCCGTTTTTCTAAGGTATATCTGGCCATTATTTGTCCAACAGAATTTGTAACCATGGGTTTTGGAAAAGTTACGTGCCTCATAAAAGAGCTTCCGTGCTGCGGGCGAGGCGAGATGCTCAGCAATGTACACGGGCTGACGAGGCCCATCAATTTTAAGATGGTCCGTATTTAATTTATCTTCCCTATTGCGAGATTTATTGAAACCACGAGCCGTCTGGAGGATTTTGTTTTTCAGGGTAACAGTACTTAATTCAGCTACAATAGGCCGTGAGGATCCTTGGGCTCCAGGAGCACGAAAAACGTCTCGAATCTCTGACTGATGCATGTCAACATTTAAAACCCTGCAAATTTTAATCACTGTCGCCGTGAGATCATCAGGGGTCTCTATGTCCCGAAGAGGAACGTTTCTCAGCTCAATACTTGCCAAGCGATGAGTTTTCTTTAAATCTTCCAACTGTTGTTGTAGTCCCAGAATAAAGTCCTGCTGCTCAGACCGTTTCTTCTCCATATTTATTACATCGTTCTTAATCTGTTCATACTTATTGTTTACAAAATCAAGCGAGTTTTCGATGTCTGCAGGTTGACATTTCTGCACCTTCTGTACCTGTTTTTTAAGCTCAGACAAATCCACATTTATCCTAGCAATATTTGACTCTTGCTTCTTGGACCATGTAGACCATAATTCCAACATTTCATCTCTAAATAATTGAAATTCGTTCTTGGGCGAGGAGTCGGGTTTCGAACGTTTATGGCGGGGAGTTATTTTGTCGTCAACGTCTACAAAAAACTGCTTGTCCTGACTAGATTTTCCTGCCGTTATTTCCACCGTTGGTGTCCGTGGAGGTGAACGTTCAACTCTCGGCATTTTTAATAGCAAAGTATGTAATGTGGTAAAAATAATAAGAAGAGCCAATACTATACGTTGGTATCGCAGCGAGCAAACCCGATGCAGCTGAACGTGTAGCACGCGCACGTAGCCGTACTCGTCGTAGGTGCTGTAGTGGGCGGAGCTTGCGTAGTTGCGTAGCGCTTCACACTCGTAGCACACGTAGCTTAATTTCGACGTCGGCTCCCGCGCTTCTTTGGCTCATTCGTTATTCGTGCAGATTAAACTCATGCACTCTGTGAGCCAGGGTTCAAATCTCGGTGCCGTGACTCACCGACCGTTGAATCCGTTAATGAAGACAGGCTCCCAAAACAGAGTGTATCCTGCTTCTTGGGCGGGGATAAGTCGTCTAAACTGCCGTTGTAGAAACGAGAATCGAAACCAACCAATCACAAATAACAATTTACGTAAGCACGACTGAGATCACTGGTACACGTCCGCGTCGGTTCGTAGCTGGCGGAGGGAAGTAAGTTACTTTATGGCATGGAAGTAAAAAGTATTGTTGAGGTGATAAACTAACCTACCTTTTTTGTTTTTACCGGCGGTATGCCTTTATTAACCAAATACTACAAACTATATACAACACTACATCTACTACAATAAAAGCATTTGGACTCATAGGCAGTCCAAATGCTCTAGCCCACTATCAGTTGGCAGCTTGCCCAGCATGCTGGCAGCATTGCCACGTTGAATTGAACCTACCTAGCATCAGTGTAAAGAGGTGGACTACTACCATAGTGTAGTGGTTGCTAGGGAACCAATGTTTGCTAGTTTTATAATGTCATCGAATAAAAACTTCTCTTGACAAGTTCCTTATTTGTTATATTTTTCTTTGTAAAAATTGGTATCTTATATATATTTGTGAGAACTCTACTCATTTTCAATTCCACTGTAGTTCTGCTAGGAATCAACATATTCCTTTAAGAGGTTCTGGTCCCCAGAGAAAAATAAGAAGAATCCGTCGCGCTGTCGTTTGTCGAGATGGTGTGTTGTCGAGCCACCGATTGTCGAGTATCTGTCTGTCGCAACCATGATACGGAGTCTACCAAAATAGATATAGGAAAATTGCAAGGCAAACAAAATTGGTCAACATGGAAGTATAAGGTTACCATCATGCTGGGAAGCACAGAAGGTGCCACAGAAGCAGTAAAAGGTAAACTATAGAAGCCAATTCTTGTCGAAGGAGCAGGCGACGCCGAAATCAGCAAATACGACAAAGCGATGGCTAGTTATAGGAAGGCTGAAACAGGTACTTTGCTCATGCTTACGACAAATATGTCTGAAGACACACTAAAGAAGGTGATGAGGTACAAAAAAATTAAGGGAAACTATTTTAATATACGATACGATACGATACGATAACTCTTTATTGCATACCCATAAAAATTACAGATAAAAGCACACAAGTGCGCTAACTTAAAAATAATAATTAAACAATGGCAACACAATCGGCGGTCTTATCGCTAATGCAATCTCTTACAGACAACCTTTGGATGGACAGGATTAATGCGAAAAAGTGCAGACGGTGGTGTGCAACAAGAAAAAAAACAATCAAAATCAAATACATATTTAGTTTTGTATTACAATAGATAGACATACATATACTAGATAAACTATAAATTTAAAATAGTGTTACACATAATACATGTTATAATATACAATATTATATACATAAAACTATATTCTCATACATAATATAATATATATATGATAAATATATCAAGTATTAGCATAAAGAAGCAGTTTCAGCAGTTTAAGGATCAGCTGGACATGTAATGATCTTTTAATTTTTTTTTGAATATATCTAAGGATTTCGCTTGCCTAACTTCTAAAGGCAAAGCATTCCATAAACGAGTAGCTTGTACAGTAAAAGATTTTTCCGAAAACTGTTCAGACATTAAAGAAAACTTCAAAATAAGGGTTTGGGTGGAGCGCAAGGGTCTATTAGAGGCATCAGCTATAAATTGAAAACGATTTTTGAGGTACAAAGGGGTGTTTGGAAAGAAAAGTATGGTGTATAATATGGAAAGTATATGCATGTTCCGGCGAAGGCGAATAGGTAACCACTTAAGCTTATTACGGAATTCAGACACATGGTCATACTTTCGTAACCCAAAAATGAAACGTATACAGAAGTTTTGTAAACGTTCTAATTTATTAAGCTGTACTTCGGTAAGATCCAGATAGCTAGCGTCGGCATAATCGAGTATCGGGAGTAAAAGTGATTGTACAAGCGCAGTTTTTGTGGTAATAGGAAGAAAATTACGTAATCTACGGAGGGAACCTGCTGAGGCAAAGAGTTTTCGACTGGTTTCAGCCACTTGGGGTTCCCATGACAGTTCTCTGTCAATCAGTATCCCCAGATTTTTAACACATTCATTAATTTTTAGGTGTACACCATTGAATAAAACTTGTGGCAGGCAGAACCAATCGATTTTTGATATCATCCGAGAGCTTCCAATAACTATGACCTGAGTCTTTGTAGGGTTTACGCTAAGTCCATAGGATTTACTCCACTCTAAAATATGATGCAAGTCTGAGTTGGTTGAACGAATTGCCTCATGTAATTGATCAATATGTAAATGTCTGTAAATTTGAAGGTCATCTGCATATAGGTGGTAGGACGAAGTAAGTTGATCAGAAATGGAGTTTATAAAAATTGCAAATATATTGACTGGTAGGTAAATTAATATATGAAGGCAAGGATGTAATTAACAATGGAGCCAAATATATTATAATAGGCATAAGCAAATATACATATATATTACATTTTTAATTTGACATTGTAAAATTTAATGACTTTTATCAACTGTAATTATACCTAATTACTGTGTTAATATACCTAATTCTTAAAATTACTGTGTTTTCTGTTCATACTGTTTCATAATGATAAGTACCCATAGATATTCATTTATAAGTAAGGTGCATCCTTATCCTAATCATTTCAAAACCAACTTTTACAAAATTATGTTTGTAAGGAATGATTTTGAAATGGTGCCAATGCAGGGCTACCTCTTTGGCGAAGAGTAAATCTGCGTGACGTGTATTCCACTGGTATATTTATGTTCTTTCTAACATTGGAAGCGTTTATAACAAATAGTTTGCTCAGCAGAAAGTGTTTGTTAGCTAAACATATTACATTTTAGAAACAAAATATATTATAACTGCGTCATACACGACGCCGCGCGCCGCCGGCGTAGCAGGTAGGTATTATATGAATGTATGTGTAAGTAATACTAATCTAATCACACATTCATAGTCGTGCATGTGTGAGTAAATTTTAGTTCCGGATTTTGATACCAGAGCAGTCTCTTGACATAACGGGTCGGCATAAAAAACCGTAAAGGGACGCTCTATTCCCAGTATATTACTTTTCTGTATGGTCAGTGTATACCATGGAAGTAATAAGTACTAATTGTACATAGTAATATTACTATACTAGTATTTCTATTGGCCTTTTTGCGTCTATTACAGACGATTGTGTACAGTGTCTGAAAAGGATTAGGGGTATATTTGACGCTAATAACGTTATTTTCGATAATTTTGATCACATTCTGCGTCTATGTTTGTGATCACTGTGATCGTTTGTAACTGTTCTCCCCTGTTCCATTTAGGATATGAAAGCTAAAATGCCACTAAAATTTGCCACTTCTGTCACTTTTGACATTAGATGTAGCGTTTATGGCGAAAGAAAGAAGACCCATGTGGAACAACTTTTTGGGAGTGTGATCGTTTTTAGCGTTTTTAGCGAATCTAACTTCAAATGGTAAGCACCCTTTAACAGTTTTTGGAGTGACACCGTTTTACGTGGCTGTAAAGCCCAATGCGCGACCGACAATGACAATGACGTTCACACATACCGCAAGTATGTGTTGTGTCAGGTGGATTGGCAACGCCTCCGTGCCGCTTCGCTCTCGATTTAACAAGTTTATTGAACCAAGCTCCATCATGAAGCGTCTGGCCTTCTTTGATGTAGTTCCTCCACTGATTCCTGTCTTCCGCAAGCTCCTCCCATTTGCTATGCTCGATGTTGAATGAGGCCAAGTCTCGTTTGATGCAGTCTTTAAAGCGAAGCAACGGCCGTCCTACGCTTCTTTTTGCCTCCGCTACAGCACCAAGTAAAACTTGCCTTGGAAGTTGGGAAGAATCCATGCGATGCACATGCCCCAGCCACCGCAAACGTCGCTGTTTAAGCAGGGCGGTGAGACTGGGTAGCTGCGCTCTCTTAAGAACTGCTTCGTTTGTGATCCTGTCTTTCCAGGTTATACCTAAAATGCCACGCACGCAACGCATATGGAAGGTGTTTAGTCGCCGTTTTTGTTTTGCATAGGAAGTCCAGGTTTCGGCTCCATACAAAAGCACGCTGAGGACACACGCTTGGTATACCAAAATTTTGGTTCGCGTTGTGAGGTGATGGTTGTCCCATACTTTTATACGAAGCTTTCCATACATGGTTGCCGCTTTGCCGATCCTTATGTCAATTTCCGCGTTAAGCGTGAGATTGCTCATGACGGTCGAACATAAGTAACAGAACTTGTCAACTACCTTCAAGGGTGTACCATCCAGTATTATCACAGGCCTTTTCGTGCACCCCTGGGCAAGTACTACGGTCTTTTTGCTATTTATGGACATGGCGAACAGGTCGCATGCATGAGAGAATTTGTCCATCATGGTCTGAAGCTCGCGGGGAGACGTTGCAACAAAAGCAGCATCATCAGCAAACAGAAGACAGTCAATGTAAAGGTCATCGCGGTAACGCTTAGAATTTAACAGGACGATATTATATAGTTTCCCATCAGCCCTCTAATGAAGATGGAATGAAGATGTTGGTCATCGCCAAATGCAGCCCTTAGAAGCAATGAAAAATATATCCCAAAACAGGGTGAGTGCCAAAACACAGCCCTGTCGAACGCCTCTGCGCATTTCAAAAGGATTAGAAGTTTTCCCGTCAAAGATTACTGACCCCTTCATTTCGTCGTGAAATGATCTGATGATACTGAGAAGTTTCGGTCGGCAGCCGATTAGCTCGAGTGCTGTGTAGAGTCCCTGCCTGCTTACAGTATCTAAGGCTTTGTTCAGGTCCACGAATGCTATAAAAACAGGGGTCTTATGCTCTCTACATTTCTCCTGGATCTGACGGAGTGTGAAAATCAAGTCAATTGTTGAGCGACCAGCCCGGAATCCGCATTGGGCCTCAGGATAAATTCGGTCAGCTAAGCGTTGTAATTTTTTGAGAACTACTCGAGTGATAAGTTTGCCAACGATGCTTAACAGAGATATACCACGAAATGAGTTACAGTCACCACGGTGTCCTTTCCCTTTATATAAAGTAACGATGTTAGCATCGCGCATATCCTGAAGCACCATACCCACGGACCAGCATTTGATGAGAAGATTGTGCAGTAGAGGTGCAGTGAAGTAGAACTTAAGCAACTAGGGGGTAGATGCAGTCACCACCGGGGCTCTTACTGCACTTGATCTGCTGTATGGCTAAATAAAGCTCCTCTACTGTGGGCTCCTTGTCTAGTTCGCACCAGGTGGCCTGTTTAGGAATTGAATCCACAGCTTCTGGCAACTCGGAACCAGTTAGCATTCTGAATGCTAACTGGTTCCGAGTATAGATTGGTATAGTGTTCGACCCATCTTTGTAATTGACGGTTGCAGTCTTTTATAAAAGTACCGTCAGCTTCCTTTAGTACAGCAGTTTTTTTAGAAACAGGGCTAGTGCCCGTTTTATGCAGGAATAGAAACCGCTAAAGTTACCCGATACCGCACACCACTGTATGCGTCGGCAAAGATCAAGCCAGTATTCGTAATGAAAGAAGCGTGTGCTACGTTGGAGCTCTGACTTGGCCTTTGCGAGTTCTGCTCGAGTTTCTGAATTTGGGCTAATGCGGTGGTTTAGCGCAGCCAGTCACTTGGAGTTAAGCAAAGGTTCTAAGTGTTCGATGTTTAGTGATGTCCGAAAACTATGCCAGCAGTCTCTGAGAGAGTTTTTTTGACACGTTCCCACTCCTCTAGTAATGTCACGTTGTGGTCCCAAGATGATTTTTCTGAGCGGATAAGCTCTTTATGTGATTCCACTTCGATCCTATTCTGGTTTGAGTGAGGTCAATTCTCTTTCTCCCGAAAGGTCTTGAAGAGTGAATCCTTTTCCGGGCAAAAGCTACAATCGTCACAACAAGGGAGTGAACGGTGTCACAATCAGCGTTGTGAAAGGTTCGCGTGTTTCTGACGTAGCGAAGGCCTTTTTTCTGAGTCCGGATTAGGTTTAACTGGTGCCAGTGTCCAGAACGCGTGAGAAGTAGATTAGTTAATCTATGTTGCAATGCATATATAACCAATCAGTAATTAAAATAAAGGATTATTGCTACAGCCTTTGGTGGTTTAACTTGTCTCTCCCAAGCACCGGCCTTACACGCGGATGCCTCCAGGACACTCTATGCATAGACTTACTTCTGAAGTAAGTGTTTGTAACACACAGTTGATGACTGGAACAAAATTCAAGCAGACGCTGACCGTTTTCGTTCATTTTGCCAATACCGTGGTTTCCGAGGCATTCAGACCAAGCGGTGTTGTCTTGACCGATTAATTAATTCAATAGCATTGAAGTCACCCAAAATTTGAAGATGATCAGGAGGCACAGAACTCATGGTTTCCGTAAGTTGGTCTTAGAAACGATCTTTGGCTTCTGGTGTTGAGCCCAATGTTGGAGCATATGCCGAAATCAATGTCAAATATCCACAGTTACTATAGTCGCATCACCATTATGCGCTCTGAAACTCCTTGAGGTGGTTCGATTGACATGAGGAGATCGTTTTGGACAGCGAAACCCACGCCATGCTCACGGTTGGCATCATGATCTTTTCCAACCCAGAAAAAGGTGTAATTAGCTTCTTTGATTGAGCCGGTGTCTGGGAGTCTTGTTTCCTAAAGAGCGGAAATGGCTATGTTTAGTCTCTTCAATCCATTGTCAATAGTCGCAGTCTGCATAAAGTAACTTTGTATATACTGAAAGCAGTCTGAACCTCCACAGGTGTCCGGGAGGCCTGTCCGCATTGTACGGACATTCCATGTCGCTAAGCACATGGAAAAGTTCCTTTGTTTTTTTTTTACTTTTTTCTGTTTATGCCCAGGTGTAGAAATTTACAGCACCAACCGTCTAGATTTTGTCTATTGTGTCCTACACCCTGAAGAAGCAAGCCAGTGCTGAGGCGGACCAATACCTTATTGGCCGGGGGCTGCCCAGCTAGAGCGGGCGGTGACTGGTCGGTGAACCTACGATGGGCCCTCCCACTGTCAAGAATGACCCCTGGCGCCCGCGCTTACGCCTATACGCGCAGACTTATAACTGGTGACTGTTTTTCTCCGTGTTTGTTTATATGCAGTTAGACTGCATAAGTGAAGTGACCTCTTCACAGACCCTGCGTCTATTGTGTCCTACACCCTGAAGAAGCAAGCCAGTGCTGAGGCGGACCAATACCTTATTGGCCGGGGGCTGCCCAGCTAGAGCGGGCGGTGACTGGTCGGTGAACCTACGATGGGCCCTCCCACTGTCAAGAATGACCCCTGGCGCCCGCGCTTACGCCTATACGCGCAGACTTATAACCGGTGACTGTTTTTCTCCGTGTTTGTTTATATGCAGTTAGACTGCATAAGTGAAGTGACCTCTTCACAGACCCTGCGTCGCCTCGGACACAATTTAAGAGATACACGTTTGCCCACTGCCTGCGCCTCTCGACCTCATCGGCTGAATCTACAGGAACGATAAATCGCTACGTGTGGAGCAGGGTCAGTTGCAGGACCTGGCTCATGCCTTACGGAGATGCCGTTCCGGGTTTGCATTACATACAGAGTGGTCCTTCTCTACGTGCTGATGGGGTTGCACATACATGTGTACCTCAGTCGCTTTTTACGACACCTCGGTAAGAATGAGGGGGATTGTATTCTACTCCGCCGAAATCCCACGCAATAGACCATACAATCTCATAAATAATTATGTGAAATAATGACAGCATGTAATGCAAACAAATAAAACAGATATCTCACATACACACTAAGTCATTGCTCTAACGTATTTTATATTTTGTAGCATAGCACTCAAATTTAGGGATTTCGTTAAATAACAGATAGCGCTGTTATACAATATGAAGTAATTAGTTTATACATATGGCAATTACATTAACTTAAATAAGACATAGGCCAATACCTTAATAAAAAAAAAGAACAGGTGTCAAACATTTCCCATGACATAATTAGGGTTGAAATCACTTAGTTAGTGATCGAATGCTAAATTTGAACAAATCAGTAGCAGAATCGTTTAAGTTCTATGAGGGAACATGCGCTCTTTCAATTTTTCTTTTTATGAGATCTTTTAAATGTTTTCATTGCTCTCGTTTTAACATTATCATCATTTTCTTCTAATAGTCGCTTGCCATTTAATATTTTATTTACGTCTTTGCAATAATTATGCAAGAAAAATCGTATAGAGAAGTCTAAAAGAAATATTTGCAATTTCCTAGTATGTTCATGGCACCCAATATCATTAACGTCAATAAATATTAAACAAAGGGTTTTTATGTACATTTTCACATGATTTTGATATAAATCATTTATTATATGATAAATGATGTCTTGTATAATATTTGATACAACATATTTTGTTATTTTATCGCTGGGCGTGCATAGCCATCCTTGTGCATACTCTCTTCTCCGTATATAATCAGAATGTCCCAAAGTTAAATTTTCACATTTAGTGCAATTTGGAAAAAAAATATTTTTAGCTCTACGAGCTATGTAACCAGACACGTATGTCAATGCCCCAAAAACTCTTGGATTCTCTTTTTTGAAATGAAATGGAGTGAATTCTATCTCAAGATGGTTTATGACTACTTCCCGGCTGGTATTGGGCTGTGCTGTGCCTTTTTCCGGTAAAATGGCACAATTGGCACCAGGAGCATGTATGCTATTTAAATTATTAATAAGAAGTGCAGCATATGCCGACTCAAATGCTGCTGCCGTTGGGTTTGTGTTTCTGTACCCATGACTCCTGATGGGCCCGAAAACAATTCTAATGAATCTTAATTGAAATGTTGCATCCATATCGATGTGACATCGTATTTTTGCTAAAACACTTAAAAAATACAAAAATATATCTAGTGACAATTCCGCCTAATTTTCCTGTTAAGCCGACGTGACGTCACAAACGCCACGCAGCCAAACCGGAAGAATTTTCAACTTGTTTCGCTACTACACGAAGCATCCTCAGGAGGTCTTGACTCTACGAGCGCACGATCGAGAAATTCTAGGGAATCTTTCGTAGAGTCAAGACCTCCTGACCCGTGGCATACAGACGGCAGCGGAGTCTCATGATAGTGCTCCGTTTTACCCCGTGGTCTCGGAATCCTAAAAACGAAACTGCTAAAAAGCTCTGCGTATTTAATGAATAGATTCAGGCATAACTTTGCGGAAATCCCTATTTAATAATATTATAAATTAATATTTTAATAAAACACTTTAAAAAATATATAGAAATTTCTCGATCGTGCGCTGATTTGTCAAGACCTCCTGAGGATGCTTCGTGTGGAAGCGAAACGCGTCGAAAATTCTTCCGGTTTGGCTGCGTAGCGTTTGTGACGTCACGTCGGCATAACAGGAAAATTTGGCGGAATTGTCACTAGATATTTTTTTGTACATTTTTAAGTGTTTTATGAAAATATCAATTTGATGTTTGCATAAAATATTTTTAAATTATTTGTTATTATTAAATATGGATTTCCGCAAAGTAACGCCTGAATCTATTTATTTATTTATTAGAATAATTTAATTCAAATCGTAATAATGAATTCACGAAATTTTAGTCTCGTGCATTATTGATGTAATTATATTATCGATTTGAATCGATGGCGAGCATCCCTAATTCCTATAGCGAATTCCTATTTGATTTTGCATCTTGCCGATTTGTTTACTTTCTGTGTCAGGAATTAAAATTTATTTAGTTTAAAGTTAGCTGTGACTGGTGCATTATTTTTATGCTGGCTGTGATCATATAGGGACGTTGTTATAGTGCCATATACGATATTTTTACAATATGGTGGAAATATATTTTTTTGTTAAGTATAGTTGCAAGTAGATAAATTTGGATAATAAAACATACATAAACTTATAGACTTTTGTATTTAGTTATCAAGCTCATTGTAGGTTTTTGGCTGGATCTTAATACTGCTTTTACTTTTCATGCTATATGTTTCGATCCGTGGCAGGAAGCATTGGTGATTTGGTCCACATTTAAGAGTTAATGATCTTCACGCGTTCCTTGAAAGCAATTTATAGGATAACAGGTTAATATTAGACATTAAATATATAGTATATCTATAAAAGACTTATAGATATATCTATATTTTAAATAAATAAAGGTACAAAGTACCAACCATACGTAACTGGGATGAGTATTTATGAAAAACAGATGGCAGCACTGTTTTTTTTTTATTTTTTTTAGTGCCATCTGTTATTTACGGAAATTACTAACCGTGACGTCATCAAAAAAAATCTATTAACACCTAGGGATGTCAAGTTTGGTCTCTATTTCAGTATATACAAAGTTACTTTATGATCCCACGGCTCATGCTAGTATTACTTCCATGGTAATAAAAGTATTATTTCCATATATGTTCTTCTCTATGGAGAGAACATAGTATTGAATCCACAAATACTGGGGTCGATTCCATATCACGAACTTGATTAAAACTTAACTATAATTGGTCTTAGTCCTGTAACGTGTGTCACACCGTTAGGTGCTTGGCGACAGATTTTCTACTTGAAGGTGGTCGCTAGCCAGGCGGGCATTCGCAAAATACCCTTCCACCATGCGGTGAAGTAACGCCCGCGGCGGGATTCAAACCATGAGCCTGCTGCGCGGAAGACCATAGCCTGATGCCACTAAGCCATCACTGCTTCAAAAACTGGACTTGCATACAGAAACTCAATAGTGGAACAATATTATAATCAAGTCCGATATATTTATATGGGTTAATTAAGTATACCGCGAAGATTCAAATTCAAAACCTCAATCCTGTGCTCTGTTTCACTTACTCTCATAATTTTTTTCTATAATTGTCCTTTTCTAACATAATGATACCAGACAAGATAAAATAAAATTAAATCAAAGAAGTTGAATAATATTTGTCTATGACTGGAGTCAAACTCGATGGAGTAGGTATGGAGCTATCGTTCGTTCTCAACTGTGAATTTATAATGGCTGAGTAAACTCGTCAATCCTGGAGTTCAAACTCCGGTGAGACCGGTCGAAGTAAACTCGACCCACTGTCTCTGAATGTCAGCCTTAGTTACTTTGTTAATTGTTGCCTTAGTTAATCAGGAAGCTATATATATATATACAACACAAAGGGTATATTCCATTTGTCGCTAAGAACGTTATTTTAGATAATTTTGATCACATTCTGCGTCTATGGTTCTGCGGTATTTCCACAATTTCTCCAATGTCGCGTGGGTAGAGAGAATGACATACGATGGAGATTGTTCGGTTAATAGGTAGTGGTCGGTGATCCCTGTCCAATAATTTTGCATCTGAGTTCTGCAACAGAATAAACAACACAGGACAGAACAAACAATCATAGATATATACATATTTAGCATTAATGAATAAAATATATGATAGTAATAATCTAACAATATATTATAACTTAATTTCAATATTTAATATACATTTACATATAGTATATAAAAGCTGGGTGAAAACAAGGGATATAAGCGAACATAAATTTGTAGGAAGGGGGACATCTGGAGGGAGCATGTCGTATAATGAACAGTTCAGCCTAGGACATTCAAAGAAGATGTGATCAGTTGTGCCTTCGTGGTTCCTTCTGGTTCTGGGTACTCTCCTGAAGAGGAGAGTGGACGATTGGCTCATTTGAAGAGCGTACCCATTGTGGAAGGAGGAAGGGCCATTCGATACTATTGCTTGGTGTGCATCTTTGTCATATGATTTGCCTAATGGTGCCCTGGGTTTAGGGTTATGGACTATTGTCTTTCTGTAAGATAAAGGGGTGGGGAGAAGGGATGGAGAAGCTGAGGTTTGGGGGGTTTGAGCTTTTGAGGTTGTTGAACTCTGGACTATCTCATTGTATGCTTTGTCTACTTTGGGGAAATAGGCAGAGGCATCTTCGTAAGATACCCCATTTTGTGACACGTTAATTGCCTTCTGGCGTTCCTGTTCAGGGCATGTTCTACTTGTGGAGAAATGGTGAGCAGAGCAGTATAAACAAGTAGATTCATGTTCTTGAACTTCACATTCATCCCCATTATGAGGTTGGGCACAGCGATAGCACCTTGGTTTAGATCGACATTGAGTTTTTATGTGTCCAAAGCGGCAACAGCTCATACATTGGATTGTGGGGTAGTTATAAGTTTCAACAGCTAAATATGAATATTCTCGAAGGTAGTTGTTAGCCTCTGAAAGTGAGGACAACAGTTTGAGTAGGTTCCCATACAATTTTCCCATCTGTTTTATTTTTTCTGTTAAGTCGTCTAGCTTTCACAACATGTGTAACATACTCAGGTAACTGAAGTGATGTTACAAATTCATCCATAGACCAATCCACTGGTACACCACGAACCAGACCCATCCTTGTCACATTATAGGTAGGAATAGTAGCTTCATATTTATGGGCCTTCAACATGGGGTTATTTATAAACAAGTTAGCTCCTTGAGCAGATTTGAATTGTATGGAGATCTTATTTTTTCCTACTCTTTTGACACCATCCGGACAGATGTTTTAAATTTTGTTTGAGAACAAGAATTGTCCAAACTTAATAGGGCGTATTGTTGTTCCGACAGTTGGGTCAGGTTCAATACGGGACGTGGCGGGTTCGTGGTTGAGTGCTAAAGCGACCCTGCGATCCCGCCGAGAAGCGGTAGAGATGGACCACCGTGTGTTATTTAGTCAGTAGGGGCACTTGCTGCTGTGGGAGTAGTTGGTGTCGAGCCCGACATATCCCGGCCACCTTCCCCGGGGTGGACGGGAATGCGTAAATGCATTTTTCACACATAAAAAAAAAAAGTGGACCTGAGTCTGTTGATTCGTACGATCTGGTTCCAAGAATCGACATGGTAGGATGCGTATAAACCGTTTGTATCGAGGATGTAGCTAACTCCCTATAGGTAATAGTTTTTTTGATGGGACCTACTTTAGATTCGTCATCGTTTCGTCTTTTACTTGTACCGACTGACGGTTCATCTACGACACATATCACCTCCATAGGAGATGGCGGCGGGTCAGGCGGGACCGGGGCCACCGGTTCAGGGGAAATGGACTCCATTTCCCCCGCCGATTAGCGCCAACAACCACAAAACACACTTACCACCACCTATAGAATGTATACAAAATAACTCAGGGAAAAAAAATCAATGCCGAATAGGTGAAAATCACAGAAAAAAACGCACAATCTCACTAACACGTGTATCCTCTTTCACACCGAGTTCATGGTTGTGATCACTGTGACCGTTTGTAACTGTCATCCCCTGTTCCATTTAGGATAAGAACGCTAAGAATGCCACTAAAATTTGCCACTTCTGTCACTTTTGACATTAGATGTAGCGTTTATGGCGAAAATAACGACAAGACCCATGTGGAACAACTCTTTGGGAGTGTGATCGTTTTTAGCGTTTTTAGCGAATCTCACTTGAAATGGTACGCACCCATACATGATAAACATACATGTTGTATACCAGCTTCCTGGACGGCGATTCTCGTGCAGTGATATGTATATCATAGTAGATAAATATCGAGAAAACATGGCGAATATCGAGTCGTGTAGTTTTCTGTTATTCTCGCAATATCACTATCGATAAATTCAAGCCCTAGCGATCGACACGCAACTTTGCGATATCGGGATTATCATTATACTTTCTATACACATGAACACAAGTTCATCTGTGGACATATGTTTATACCTACCACTCGCGAGAATAGCATTTTTGTGAAAAGTCGATATTTTAGGGATATTAATAGTCTATAGGTGACACGGGATAAATATCGAGAATCGATAAATTTATCCCAATTTTGAGAATTGCCCCCCTGGTATGAACAATCTCTATGATCTGTAAGGTGTATAGTACCACGAACTTAACTGTGCAGTTTTCGAGGGCGCTACTGGTCATGGAAATCAACTACAAACTGTCACAATTTGAAGGAATGTTCTTTTTTCTGCCACCTGAACAGATAAGTTGGTGGGTCTGTAACCTGTGGTAGGTCTATTATGGCCCTACTCCTTTTGACGCTAATTTCGTTATTTTCGATAATTTTGATCACATTCTCCGTCTATGGTTGTGATCACTGTGATCTTTTGTAACTGTTCTCCCCTGTTCCATTTAGGATAAGAACGCTAACTATGCCACTAAAATTTGCCACTTCTGTTACTTTTGCCATTAGATGTAGGTAATTCAAACTGTGCCAGTAGCTTCATAGCGTTTATGGCGAAAATAATGCCAAGACCCAAGTGGAACAACTTTTTGGGAGTGTGATCGTTTATATCGTTTTGGCGAATTTAACTCCAAATGGTACGCACCCTATCAAAGACAAAAGTGAAGATCTAGACACACCTAACGCGGGGCGGTAGCGTGGCGTAGCGGGCGCGGGGCGTGAGCAGTGCAGCGAATGCCAAAATGGCGGCGCGTGTGAGGTGTGGGTCCGCCGCCTATGTTGCCATATATACAGATTTTACCGTATTTATACAGATTTTCGATGTGCGATATAAATTAGCTTCGGATACAGATTTTATACAGAATTTTCACATTCTAGTGAACTAATTGCCACAATCTGCTTAAAAATGGGACATAATATAAAAATAAATTACTCGCTCAAATGCCGTCCGTAATAATAATGCTTATGACTTCTGAAATAAATAAATATTGTTTTGTAATATTATTAAATGTTGTTTACAATATCTATTATTTATGGTGAATTTATTTAATAAACAATTATTTTTACCAGATTCCAGTTCCGGCTTAGAGAGAATCTTATCATCTACCTGTACATTTTATGAAGACAGAACATCGCTATATACTTAATACAATTACTATTGAAGGTGTTCGAAAAAAAAGTTCCGAGGCATCAAACATAAAAAAACACAGACTTGTTGTAACCTCCTACTTTTTTTAAGTCGGTTAGTTAATAAAGTGTCTAATGTTGTATATAGATAATGTTATGACACGAAACCTTCATGCACAAGTCCGACTCGTATGTAGCCATTTTTAGTCGAGCCATATATAAGTAATGCCATATAGAAAGTAGTAGCCGAGTCTACTACTTTCTATATGGCAGGTACACGATTATATAAAATTTTTAGAACCCCATATCTCAATATTTTGAAAAGATTATAAAAACTGACTCGACAAAAAAAAACAATAGATATATCAAACCTGCTCACAAAATTTCATGAGAATCGGTTTAGAAATGCACCCTGTAGAGGAGAACGATGGGACATACGAAATAATTTTTGTGTAAGCTGGATCAGAGACGCTACGCTCCCATTTGGTGCTGGCTCGATCAATTAGAATCGATACTTCTACACAACTATTAAAAAGTAATAAGCCTTAGCTTAAACATTTATAGATATATTTTTATTTCAGATTATACAAGCTGTGTTGAATTAGATTTGAAAACTGATTACGAACTTTACATATTTAAACCGCAACCACACGCATACAAATTTGTACAGAGCAGAGCTTCCAAAAAGCAACTTAGTCATTGAATAGTAGTTCTTTGATTTTATACTCATGAAAACATCGAAACCATAAACAAAACTAGTAACACCGAAGGAGCTATATTTGAAGCGCTCGTAGCGAAGTTTTTTTAGCTGTTCTCAACCGATCAGCAAAGCTAAGCAACGTCGCGTGCGGTCATGAGTTGGATGGGTGACCGCTAGTGACATTACTACTGAGCGTTTCCGTGCTTCGGAGGGCACGTTAAGCCGTCGGTCCCGGTTGTTGTCTTAGGATGGCAGTCGTTATAGCATGGTGGTAGGGCACTTTGCGAATGCCCACCTGGCTAGCTACCACCCTCAAGTAGAAAATCTGTCGCCAAGCACTTTTTTTTTTTTTTTTTTTTTTTGCCTGAATAACATCTTCGGCCACATCATCACTTACCATCAGGTGAGATAGTGGTCAAGGGCTAATATATCAGGCATAAAAAAAAAAAAAAAAAAAAAAAAAAAACGTGACCCGCGCGGGTGCGGTGCTCTTGTCAACGCGGGCGGCGCGCGGCGCGCGGCGCGGCGGGTCCCGAGCGGGTGCTCGGTGTGAAGGCCTCCATACAATCCCTTACATTACAGATTGCGCGGGACCTCCAACCGCGCACGCCCCGCGTCCGGTTTGCAGGGGGCAATTCTCAAAATTGGGATAAATTTATCGATTCTCGATATTTATCCCGTGTCACCTATAGACTATTAATATCCCAAAAATATCGACTTTTCACAAAAATGCTATTCTCGCGAGTGGTAGATATAAATATATGTCCACAGATGAACTTGTGTTCGTGTGTATAGAAAGTATAATGATAATCCCGATATCGCAATGTTGCGTGTCGATCGCTAGGGCTTGATATTTATCGATAGTGATATTGCGAGAATAACACAAAACTACACGACTCGATATTCGCCATGTTTTCTCGATATTTATCTACTATGATAATCATATCACTGCACGAGAATCGCCGTCCAGGGGGGCCAATTCTCAAAATTGGGATAAATTTATCGATTCTCGATATATATCCCGTGTCACCTATGGACTAGTAATATCCCAAAAATATCGACTATTCACAAAAATGCTATTCTCCCGAGTGGTAGATATAAAAATATGTCCACAGATGAACTTGTGTTCATGTGTATAGAAAGTATAATGATAATCCTGATATCGCAATGTTGCGTGTCGATCGCTAGGGCTTGATATTTATCGATAGTGATATTGCGAGAATAACACAAAACTACACGACATTGTGATATCGGGATTATCATTATACTTTCTATACACATGAACACAAGTTCATCTGTGGACATATTTTTATATCTACCTCTCGCGAGAATAGCATTTTTTTGAAAAGTCGATATTTTTGGTATATTAATAGTCTATAGGTGACACGGGATAAATATCGAGAATCGATAAATTTATCCCAATTTTGAGAATTGCCCCCCAGAGGGCTTACTGGGCCACGTTCCATGCCTCAGAGTGTAGTTGTTTTATTATCTCATATATCGATTTTTGTCGAGGAACTATATATACATGTTTTAAAGTGTTTGAAAAGCTAATGAATAGATTCAGGCGTTACTTTGCGGAAATCCATTTTTAATAATAACAAATACTTTTAAAATATTTTAAGAAAACATCAAATTAATATTTGATGTTTTCTTAAAACACCTTTTACCAAAAACACACAAAGAGAACATTCCTATTCGTCCCGTTGTCTCTTATGTTGGCGCTCCCGCGTACAACCTAGCAAAACATCTTAATATTTTGTTGTGTAGCAAATCATCTTTCAAACCCAAATATAGTTTAAAGAATAGTCTAGATCTGATACACAAAGTCAAAGATATTAACGTACCTCCCGGTGCCAAATTATTATCCCTTGATGTAGACAGTCTATTCACCAACGTTCCTTACGAAAATTGCTTACGCGTCTTGGAGAATCACTTTGAGAAACAACGATTACATCCCGGGGAAGTAAATGACCTTATTGATTTAACTACTATTTGTATGAAACAAAATTACTTCAGGTTTAATGATGAGTATTATTTTCAAAAGGAAGGATTAGCTATGGGGTCACCTTTAAGTCCACTAATGGCCGAACTTTTTATGGACGACTTTGAGCGTAAACACATAGTACAGGAACCTAATATTCTATTTTATTATAGATATGTTGATGATATAATCATTTGTTGGACTGGCACTTCTCGCCAGATTGATATCTTTGTTAAGAAACTGAATAATATACATCCCAAAATTAAATTTAAACTCGAATTAGAATTAAATCAATCTATCAACTTTTTAGATTTAACGCTTACAAGAGTTAGCAATAAATTAGATTTTCAAATATATCGAAAACCGACACACACAGATATTGCTATCCCCTTCTCTTCTTGTCATCCCATTCAACACAAGTTAGCAGCTTTTCGAAGTTATGTCCATAGACTGTTATCGGTTCCTCTTAATCAAGAAAATTATAATAAGGAACTTAATATAATATACCAAATTGCTATTTCCAACGGCTACAATAAACAATTAGTTGATCGATTAATTCATAATAAACAACGTAATAGAGCTATGTCACTCCTATATTCTTGCCCTACTGATAGAAATATCAAGTACGTAGGTAGCATTACTTATATGGGTCCAATCTCTCAAAAAATTTCCAATATATTTAAGAAAAATAACGTCCATGTAGCTTTTCGAACAAACCAAAATTTACGACATTTATGTAACGGAAAAGATCGTTTAGAAAACAATAAAAAATCCGGTGTTTACAAACTTACTTGTGACGAATGTAACAGTGTTTATATTGGTCAAACCGGCCGTAATTTTGATATTAGATATAAAGAACACAAATCCGCGTATAGGAACGACCATCCCGAACAGTCTCACTTTGCAAAACATTTAATTGAAAGCAGTCATCAACTCCTTGATAGTAATACCTTTAAGATTTTACATTGTTGTGATAAGGGATTTCGATTGTGTGTATTGGAACAGTTAGAAATATTAAAACATAGTACAGGCGTTGCACTGTTGAATGAACAGACGCAATTGGTTTCATCACCACTGTTGCGTATTTTTAGTGATAATTTGCCACTACAAAATAGTTAAATATGTATTTGTTTTAGGAAGTAATTTTGTTATATTTTTTACGATATTTTTCATATTCTAAAACACATTACATAATATAAACAATTCAAAATTATTTTTTGTTATCAATTTATGACCATTATGATGTCATTGTCACTTTAAGTACGTATTACTCACCAATTGTTAGCTACAACAAAGAGCGGTGACTCACGCTCGAGTCTAGACAAAGGCGTGCTAACTCAGCCCGTCTATATAAAGGCGTGCCGAGCCGCCGGCCGCTCATTCTCGATCGTGCGCTCGAAGAGTCAAGACCTCCTGAGGATGCTTCGTGTAGAAGCGAAACGCGTCGAAAATTCTTCCGGTTTGGCTGCGTGGCGTTTGTGACGTCACGTCGGCTTAGCAGGAAAATTAAGCGGAATTGTCACTAGATATATTTTTATATTTTTTAAGTGTTTTATTAAAATATTAATTTGATGTTTTCTTAAAATATTTTAAAAGTATTTGTTATTATTGTTTGAAAAGCAATAACTACCGTTACCTGCAAAATACAAAAGAGTGCCTATAATTCTCTCATCAAGAAATGTCAAGGTCATGTCAGTAATCGATGCAACCTTTTACCGACCTATTTTGATAATTAAAAAGTTACGCTCTTCTCGAAGGTTGTTTAGAGTGAAAAGTTGCACTCCGAGTGCACTCTAACCAAGGTTCTGAACGGCTCCGTGGAAAGTAATTTTAATTCTATCTGATCTATGAAAGTGTATTTAGCCGATAATCTATTTATCTTTGTATGCGATAGTATGGACGCTGGATAGTGGATATATGTGTAAAAAGTTTTTCTTAGAAAATAAGGACGAATGTGGTAAAAGTATATACCTAGATTTATATTATTAAAAGTTCTGAGTACCTTTTCTTTTAATTGACTGTGCGTATTCTGTTGCGAATAGTTAGCTTGTACACGTTCTACATCATCATGGAGGCGCTACCGGAGATAGAGATTGGTGAAGGTGGCAGTGGAATTGAGGCAGAAGCTGGCGAAGACTTGCCAAGTGACTTTTTTGATGAATTCAATAAAGAAGAGTTTATTGAAGGTCTTAGCATCATCGATAGTTGGGATGATGGTGGTCTAAAACATGAACTATTGCAAAATAAATGTATTGTGTCCGATAGAACGAAAGGCCATGTTGAGAAGAATATTGTTAGTACTAGACGAATCGTGAACAAAGAATCGTCTCGTTCTCCTAGCAGCAGCCGACTCGACGAGTTTATTAAACCAGGTAGCCGCCGCGATCCCAACAAGACCAATGAAGCCATAAAGAAAGATAAGGAAGAAAAAGTGAAGGAATACTTGGCAAAATCTCTAGAGGATGACCTGCGGCCGCCGGGTACAGAACTTGATGGTTATTTCGAAGAAGATAAACTCACTAAAAGGGAAAAGACACCTGTTAAAAATACACCAGCAGCCTTACGTCCAAGATCCCGATCACGGGAGCGGCGCCCGAGAATTTCTCCATCTAAGAATTCACACCGTTCGCGTGACTCGCCAGCAAAAATCATGCACAGAACACGTTGGAGTCCAAGGCGCAGCCCACGTCCATACAGTCCCCAACGGCAACGGAATACTTTTAGGCGGCACAAATCACCATTGTCCTACAGGGATAAAAAAAACAAACGTAACAGCCCGCTTCCACATCGCAGTCCTCGTCGTAGCAGCCCACGTCGCAGTCCCCGCCGAAGCAGTCCACACCGAAGCCCTCGACGTGTGCGACATAGTCGCTCAAGATCGCCTTACAAACGCTCTTTTGAATCTCAGCGGTCAAGATCCCCAAGAAGACATCCTGATAGATTTCTATATCCTACAGACTCAGATTTACCTAGGCACTTTGTTTTAAGTCCTACTAGGAGTGCGCCATATCAAATGCTGTCTGGTTCATATCCTGCTCCAGTACCAAATGAATATCCAGGCACACCTGGCTATCCATATGCACCACCTTATGCAGGAGGCTATAACAATACTAATCCATATGATTATGGAGGTCAGGCAGTGGGCCCTGGAAGCATTACAATGCCTCAAACTGCTCCTGGGCCTGTGATGCCTCCATTACATATTCCGAATCCAGTTCCAGCACCAATACCAAATATCCCACTGAATCCTGTTCCATTAATGGTGCCTCCCCCAAATATGGTGTCTCCAACACCTAATCTGTCCCTTGTACCACTTCAAGCTGATGCCAAGTCACCTTATGATGCACTTGCAAAAGTAAATATTGTTTGTCCATTCAGCATAACTTCCTTCATAATCCCTATAGGTAATAGTTTTTTTGATGGGACCTACTTTAGATTCGTCATCGTTTCGTCTTTTACTTGTACCGACTGACGGTTCATCTACGACACATATCACCTCCATAGGAGATGGCGGCGGGTCAGGCGGGACCGGGGCCACCGGTTCAGGGGAAATGGACTCCATTTCCCCCGCCGATTAGCGCCAACAACCACAAAACACACTTACCACCACCTATAGAATGTATACAAAATAACTCAGGGAAAAAAAATCAATGCCGAATAGGTGAAAATCACAGAAAAAAACGCACAATCTCACTAACACGTGTATCCTCTTTCACACCGAGTTCATGGTTGTGATCACTGTGACCGTTTGTAACTGTCATCCCCTGTTCCATTTAGGATAAGAACGCTAAGAATGCCACTAAAATTTGCCACTTCTGTCACTTTTGACATTAGATGTAGCGTTTATGGCGAAAATAACGACAAGACCCATGTGGAACAACTCTTTGGGAGTGTGATCGTTTTTAGCGTTTTTAGCGAATCTCACTTGAAATGGTACGCACCCATACATGATAAACATACATGTTGTATACCAGCTTCCTGGACGGCGATTCTCGTGCAGTGATATGTATATCATAGTAGATAAATATCGAGAAAACATGGCGAATATCGAGTCGTGTAGTTTTCTGTTATTCTCGCAATATCACTATCGATAAATTCAAGCCCTAGCGATCGACACGCAACTTTGCGATATCGGGATTATCATTATACTTTCTATACACATGAACACAAGTTCATCTGTGGACATATGTTTATACCTACCACTCGCGAGAATAGCATTTTTGTGAAAAGTCGATATTTTAGGGATATTAATAGTCTATAGGTGACACGGGATAAATATCGAGAATCGATAAATTTATCCCAATTTTGAGAATTGCCCCCCTGGTATGAACAATCTCTATGATCTGTAAGGTGTATAGTACCACGAACTTAACTGTGCAGTTTTCGAGGGCGCTACTGGTCATGGAAATCAACTACAAACTGTCACAATTTGAAGGAATGTTCTTTTTTCTGCCACCTGAACAGATAAAGCATTTGGAGCAGAGCTTCCAAAAAGCAACTTAGTCATTGAATAGTAGTTCTTTGATTTTATACTCATGAAAACATCGAAACCATAAACAAAACTAGTAACACCGAAGGAGCTATATTTGAAGCGCTCGTAGCGAAGTTTTTTTAGCTGTTCTCAACCGATCAGCAAAGCTAAGCAACGTCGCGTGCGGTCATGAGTTGGATGGGTGACCGCTAGTGACATTACTACTGAGCGTTTCCGTGCTTCGGAGGGCACGTTAAGCCGTCGGTCCCGGTTGTTGTCTTAGGATGGCAGTCGTTATAGCATGGTGGTAGGGCACTTTGCGAATGCCCGCCTGGCTAGCTACCACCCTCAAGTAGAAAATCTGTCGCCAAGCACTTTTTTTTTTTTTTTTTTTTTTTGCCTGAATAACATCTTCGGCCACATCATCACTTACCATCAGGTGAGATAGTGGTCAAGGGCTAATATATCAGGCATAAAAAAAAAAAAAAAAAAAAAAAAAAAAAACGTGACCCGCGCGGGTGCGGTGCTCTTGTCAACGCGGGCGGCGCGCGGCGCGCGGCGCGGCGGGTCCCGAGCGGGTGCTCGGTGTGAAGGCCTCCATACAATCCCTTACATTACAGATTGCGCGGGACCTCCAACCGCGCACGCCCCGCGTCCGGTTTGCAGGGGGCAATTCTCAAAATTGGGATAAATTTATCGATTCTCGATATTTATCCCGTGTCACCTATAGACTATTAATATCCCAAAAATATCGACTTTTCACAAAAATGCTATTCTCGCGAGTGGTAGATATAAATATATGTCCACAGATGAACTTGTGTTCGTGTGTATAGAAAGTATAATGATAATCCCGATATCGCAATGTTGCGTGTCGATCGCTAGGGCTTGATATTTATCGATAGTGATATTGCGAGAATAACACAAAACTACACGACTCGATATTCGCCATGTTTTCTCGATATTTATCTACTATGATAATCATATCACTGCACGAGAATCGCCGTCCAGGGGGGCCAATTCTCAAAATTGGGATAAATTTATCGATTCTCGATATATATCCCGTGTCACCTATGGACTAGTAATATCCCAAAAATATCGACTATTCACAAAAATGCTATTCTCCCGAGTGGTAGATATAAAAATATGTCCACAGATGAACTTGTGTTCATGTGTATAGAAAGTATAATGATAATCCTGATATCGCAATGTTGCGTGTCGATCGCTAGGGCTTGATATTTATCGATAGTGATATTGCGAGAATAACACAAAACTACACGACATTGTGATATCGGGATTATCATTATACTTTCTATACACATGAACACAAGTTCATCTGTGGACATATTTTTATATCTACCTCTCGCGAGAATAGCATTTTTTTGAAAAGTCGATATTTTTGGTATATTAATAGTCTATAGGTGACACGGGATAAATATCGAGAATCGATAAATTTATCCCAATTTTGAGAATTGCCCCCCAGAGGGCTTACTGGGCCACGTTCCATGCCTCAGAGTGTAGTTGTTTTATTATCTCATATATCGATTTTTGTCGAGGAACTATATATACATGTTTTAAAGTGTTTGAAAAGCTAATGAATAGATTCAGGCGTTACTTTGCGGAAATCCATTTTTAATAATAACAAATACTTTTAAAATATTTTAAGAAAACATCAAATTAATATTTGATGTTTTCTTAAAACACCTTTTACCAAAAACACACAAAGAGAACATTCCTATTCGTCCCGTTGTCTCTTATGTTGGCGCTCCCGCGTACAACCTAGCAAAACATCTTAATATTTTGTTGTGTAGCAAATCATCTTTCAAACCCAAATATAGTTTAAAGAATAGTCTAGATCTGATACACAAAGTCAAAGATATTAACGTACCTCCCGGTGCCAAATTATTATCCCTTGATGTAGACAGTCTATTCACCAACGTTCCTTACGAAAATTGCTTACGCGTCTTGGAGAATCACTTTGAGAAACAACGATTACATCCCGGGGAAGTAAATGACCTTATTGATTTAACTACTATTTGTATGAAACAAAATTACTTCAGGTTTAATGATGAGTATTATTTTCAAAAGGAAGGATTAGCTATGGGGTCACCTTTAAGTCCACTAATGGCCGAACTTTTTATGGACGACTTTGAGCGTAAACACATAGTACAGGAACCTAATATTCTATTTTATTATAGATATGTTGATGATATAATCATTTGTTGGACTGGCACTTCTCGCCAGATTGATATCTTTGTTAAGAAACTGAATAATATACATCCCAAAATTAAATTTAAACTCGAATTAGAATTAAATCAATCTATCAACTTTTTAGATTTAACGCTTACAAGAGTTAGCAATAAATTAGATTTTCAAATATATCGAAAACCGACACACACAGATATTGCTATCCCCTTCTCTTCTTGTCATCCCATTCAACACAAGTTAGCAGCTTTTCGAAGTTATGTCCATAGACTGTTATCGGTTCCTCTTAATCAAGAAAATTATAATAAGGAACTTAATATAATATACCAAATTGCTATTTCCAACGGCTACAATAAACAATTAGTTGATCGATTAATTCATAATAAACAACGTAATAGAGCTATGTCACTCCTATATTCTTGCCCTACTGATAGAAATATCAAGTACGTAGGTAGCATTACTTATATGGGTCCAATCTCTCAAAAAATTTCCAATATATTTAAGAAAAATAACGTCCATGTAGCTTTTCGAACAAACCAAAATTTACGACATTTATGTAACGGAAAAGATCGTTTAGAAAACAATAAAAAATCCGGTGTTTACAAACTTACTTGTGACGAATGTAACAGTGTTTATATTGGTCAAACCGGCCGTAATTTTGATATTAGATATAAAGAACACAAATCCGCGTATAGGAACGACCATCCCGAACAGTCTCACTTTGCAAAACATTTAATTGAAAGCAGTCATCAACTCCTTGATAGTAATACCTTTAAGATTTTACATTGTTGTGATAAGGGATTTCGATTGTGTGTATTGGAACAGTTAGAAATATTAAAACATAGTACAGGCGTTGCACTGTTGAATGAACAGACGCAATTGGTTTCATCACCACTGTTGCGTATTTTTAGTGATAATTTGCCACTACAAAATAGTTAAATATGTATTTGTTTTAGGAAGTAATTTTGTTATATTTTTTACGATATTTTTCATATTCTAAAACACATTACATAATATAAACAATTCAAAATTATTTTTTGTTATCAATTTATGACCATTATGATGTCATTGTCACTTTAAGTACGTATTACTCACCAATTGTTAGCTACAACAAAGAGCGGTGACTCACGCTCGAGTCTAGACAAAGGCGTGCTAACTCAGCCCGTCTATATAAAGGCGTGCCGAGCCGCCGGCCGCTCATTCTCGATCGTGCGCTCGAAGAGTCAAGACCTCCTGAGGATGCTTCGTGTAGAAGCGAAACGCGTCGAAAATTCTTCCGGTTTGGCTGCGTGGCGTTTGTGACGTCACGTCGGCTTAGCAGGAAAATTAAGCGGAATTGTCACTAGATATATTTTTATATTTTTTAAGTGTTTTATTAAAATATTAATTTGATGTTTTCTTAAAATATTTTAAAAGTATTTGTTATTATTGTTTGAAAAGCAATAACTACCGTTACCTGCAAAATACAAAAGAGTGCCTATAATTCTCTCATCAAGAAATGTCAAGGTCATGTCAGTAATCGATGCAACCTTTTACCGACCTATTTTGATAATTAAAAAGTTACGCTCTTCTCGAAGGTTGTTTAGAGTGAAAAGTTGCACTCCGAGTGCACTCTAACCAAGGTTCTGAACGGCTCCGTGGAAAGTAATTTTAATTCTATCTGATCTATGAAAGTGTATTTAGCCGATAATCTATTTATCTTTGTATGCGATAGTATGGACGCTGGATAGTGGATATATGTGTAAAAAGTTTTTCTTAGAAAATAAGGACGAATGTGGTAAAAGTATATACCTAGATTTATATTATTAAAAGTTCTGAGTACCTTTTCTTTTAATTGACTGTGCGTATTCTGTTGCGAATAGTTAGCTTGTACACGTTCTACATCATCATGGAGGCGCTACCGGAGATAGAGATTGGTGAAGGTGGCAGTGGAATTGAGGCAGAAGCTGGCGAAGACTTGCCAAGTGACTTTTTTGATGAATTCAATAAAGAAGAGTTTATTGAAGGTCTTAGCATCATCGATAGTTGGGATGATGGTGGTCTAAAACATGAACTATTGCAAAATAAATGTATTGTGTCCGATAGAACGAAAGGCCATGTTGAGAAGAATATTGTTAGTACTAGACGAATCGTGAACAAAGAATCGTCTCGTTCTCCTAGCAGCAGCCGACTCGACGAGTTTATTAAACCAGGTAGCCGCCGCGATCCCAACAAGACCAATGAAGCCATAAAGAAAGATAAGGAAGAAAAAGTGAAGGAATACTTGGCAAAATCTCTAGAGGATGACCTGCGGCCGCCGGGTACAGAACTTGATGGTTATTTCGAAGAAGATAAACTCACTAAAAGGGAAAAGACACCTGTTAAAAATACACCAGCAGCCTTACGTCCAAGATCCCGATCACGGGAGCGGCGCCCGAGAATTTCTCCATCTAAGAATTCACACCGTTCGCGTGACTCGCCAGCAAAAATCATGCACAGAACACGTTGGAGTCCAAGGCGCAGCCCACGTCCATACAGTCCCCAACGGCAACGGAATACTTTTAGGCGGCACAAATCACCATTGTCCTACAGGGATAAAAAAAACAAACGTAACAGCCCGCTTCCACATCGCAGTCCTCGTCGTAGCAGCCCACGTCGCAGTCCCCGCCGAAGCAGTCCACACCGAAGCCCTCGACGTGTGCGACATAGTCGCTCAAGATCGCCTTACAAACGCTCTTTTGAATCTCAGCGGTCAAGATCCCCAAGAAGACATCCTGATAGATTTCTATATCCTACAGACTCAGATTTACCTAGGCACTTTGTTTTAAGTCCTACTAGGAGTGCGCCATATCAAATGCTGTCTGGTTCATATCCTGCTCCAGTACCAAATGAATATCCAGGCACACCTGGCTATCCATATGCACCACCTTATGCAGGAGGCTATAACAATACTAATCCATATGATTATGGAGGTCAGGCAGTGGGCCCTGGAAGCATTACAATGCCTCAAACTGCTCCTGGGCCTGTGATGCCTCCATTACATATTCCGAATCCAGTTCCAGCACCAATACCAAATATCCCACTGAATCCTGTTCCATTAATGGTGCCTCCCCCAAATATGGTGTCTCCAACACCTAATCTGTCCCTTGTACCACTTCAAGCTGATGCCAAGTCACCTTATGATGCACTTGCAAAAGTAAATATTGTTTGTCCATTCAGCATAACTTTGTTTGATCCAAGTTTTATCACATTAATTTACTTCAATGTTTCAGTTAGTCGCAGAAGGAAAGATTTCTAAAGCAGATTATTTGAAGCTTACTCCCAACAAAGGTGATATATAAGATAAAAATTATAAAATATTTTGTGGTATGATGTTATTATAATTTTTGTCATTATCATTACAGGTGCAAAAAGCTCAGTGGATAACAACCATAGGGGTGCTGGTGGGTATTGTTTATTTTGTGTTACTTGTTGTTGTGGAACATATTTTACTTGTATTGTATGAACAGGAACAGAACTGAAATTACATGGTGTAATTGTGTCATCATGATAATAGTTTCTGTGGAACATATTTATTAGGTATGATTTAAATTCCAATAAGTTTATTTGGTGTATGCACAGGAAGGGAAGTGAAATTTCTCTGTTGTGTTATTATAAGTATGAACATGATAATGCCATGGTCATATCCAGGGTAATTAGATATCTATTATAATATTTGAAGATAAATAATTTTGTGTTTGCAGTTCTGTATCGATGCAATCAAGCTCTTACCAGATTGGGGAAGTTGCATCTACCTAATCATTTGCTGATGAATAACAATATGATGAATGCACACATGGATACCAAGTATATTGCCCCAAAGTTCTGCTCGCCACTGAAGAGACAGGCGCCTATCGAGTTCCTGTTCACAAAGCCGAATGTGGATGCAACAGTGCAGCAAAACAAGAATCTAGTAGACAGCATTATTGCCACCCTCCCCGAGCTGGAGAAACTCATCACGCGACCTAAGAAGAAGACTCCGAAAAACATGAAGGATGCAGCTGTACAAACATCCAAGCCATACTGTGATGTCTGTGAAATCAGGGAGAACACACAGTTCATTGAAGTTTCGACATCTATTGATCCTGATCATTTCTGTTCCACAGTTCACACTCAAGTTGTGGAGCAGGATTTGATGAATTCCAAGTCAGTATTCAATCCGAGCGGAAGCGTTGCAGACACGGCTACGATGTCCATCGCGCACCTCACACCAGCGCAACTAGTGTCACAGCTGGCGGCACGTGCGAAGACGCTCAAGCAACCAGACCAGACACCTAACCAATACCAGAGAAACTCTTCAAACAGCTACGACTACGATTACGACGGCAGAAGTAACCAGCAGTATCAGAACTACAACAATTACCGTTATTGATTATGACTAAAAAGTGTAACCTCAGAGTTCTAGTAGTACCTTAAATTTAAAAGAATGTTAGATTAATGAATTGGTCGTGGATTTACTATATTACGATGCACTATCTGTTTTAGTGTATTAGTTCGATTGTCGGCCGATCATGTGAATAAATACGGGGTGAATACATCTTGTTTCATTGCAATTTTGTTGTATCTAATTCAAGAATTCCAAGTCGTTATCAACACGTACATTTACGGAACGGACAAAAAGCGCTCTTTATTGACCAAGACGTTCTCCTATCAACTATAAATCCTCTGGAAGTACTGAACCTTGTTTAATCAAACAATTTTGTATAATTGTGCTAATATAGTTGTATTGTTTATGATATTTTGTAAAAGGTTTCTGTCAAGGCTCTAAGTCTAAGTAGAAAACCATATAAAGGGTATGTGAGAGGATCCAGTTGTTGGCTCCTCGCCATTTTCGATCACGGCCCGTGGTACAGCCGCTATTTCCTACTGGGTGTAACACAAGGCCGTAACTACCCATGCCATGGTTCCACTGTCGGAATATTTTTTATTTTATTATAATTTATTTATTAGACCCACGGTACAACTGAGGGGTATTTTCAATAATTCTTTCTGTTGGCGTAAGGGTACAACAGAATATATCTTTCAATAGGCTAGAGCCTGAGATAATTGACAGACCTTTAGTTAAATGCAATTTCTCAATTTCCTAGAATGCTATTTTATGATGCTCACTAAAATATATCTGTACAATATACTAAAATTATAGGAGCTTTGTTGCTAAACAGTGCGAACCTACCTAGTTTTAAGATGTCTTAGGTATATTTAATTATATTGTGACGTACTGTAAGTAGCCTTTTGTTTTGTTAAACCCGAGGGGTAGTGTAGTTGCGCGCACCGCCATACCATTTTATTGCGAATACTGTGTTAAGTCAACTAGTTCGCTGATTATTACGTACACGTAACACTATCCGTTTTATCCCAAAACGTCCACTTCCCATATTGAGCACTTTTCGTAGTTATCACTTATTTATATTTACAATTCACATTGTTTGGCCTACAAGTTATTTGGAAGAAACCTTGAATTAGGTTTCAGATGTGACAGTAGTCAGTGTTATTTTAAATTATGACAGATATCAAAGTGACACTTTGTATCATTTTATACCTAGCACTCATTGAGATCTTTATTTGGAGTGACAACTGTGAAACTTACAAACTTATTTGACAAATAATAGATCCTAGACGAAAGAAGTGATACACCCAGTCGAAAACTATTGACGCAAGAGTACTTGTTTCTTCACTAAAGTGATAGAATTCATCGACATCGAGATAGTATTTATATGTAAGTTTCCATAATAATGTACCTACAATATCACTTAACGACCCTCAAAAATTGTATTACAGTAGATAGGTACAGAAAATTTTAAAAAAATATTGTCAGTATGGGAAGGGGTCAATATGGTTAGTGGACATTATGGGATAAAACGACATGATCTGATTAGTTGAACTCAAGGGGATATGTCTCCGTCCATCAATGGCACTAAATAAGCATTGCTTCGCCTATTATGTCCCTATGAAAACCTAAAATAAGTTGTGTGGCATATGATTTCTGAACGAAGATAAACTAAGCCGGGCCGCCGGTTTTTTATACGCTCTTCAAACATAATAATATACTAGTACTATATTTTAACGCTGTGTGTGCACCGTGTACTCTACATTATTTTTGCGCCGGTGGTGTGTACCGACAATGGTGTGCGGCCTACTTCTCGGTATGGGCGATGTGACAACGTGAACTCCGTGCAGGCGGCGGGAGAAAAGCTGCATATGGATGCTCTGATTGGATACTGCTGCATATGATCCTCCGGGCGGGCAGTACGCAGGTGGCGGCTCTTGGACAGTGTGCAGACGCTGGGTGATCAGCACGACTATCGAGAATGAAGGCGACGCGCCTCATGGACCAGGATTAATACGTACACTAGTTATATGTACAATTAGTTGTAGCATAACATATATCAGTCCCTGTGATAACCTGGCACAAATAGTTGTTCTATAACTGTACCTTAAAAATAACAAAACTGCACAAGCGGTTTAAATGCGACGCTTGGGTACTGTTCTGGTCTGATACTGTCCCGCTGTGATTGGACGACGATCTTTACAACTAAGGATGCGCATAGAATGACTTTCTCGATCTCGGCGCATTGTGTCAATTACATTTTACGTCCAATAACGCATGTTGTCAAATTTTAGCCACTATTCATTTTGTGCTATACGCTTTAAGTCAAATAAGCATTTTGTCCAATACTTAATAATAATGAGTTTTACTTATGTTTTTTTTATACAATAACTACACTAAAAAGTACTTTTTAAAGATATATCTATTTGCGTTATCGTCTATTAGTTTATCGGTAATTTTTGTTATAAAATATCCTCAATTGTTGTGCTTTTTATTACCCCATCGGCTCCAATATGTGAATAGTATTCCGGTGGAGACAAATATTTAAGCACTTGAGTTCGTTGCGATTGTAAAATGAAAGTAGGGTTTAATAAGGCTTTATTTATAAACATAACACGTATAGGACATTCTGCCTATTGGACAAAGTGCGAAGTTTGGAAAACATGCGTATTAGACGTAAAACGTATCTGACACTGCGACGAGAGGAGTTTCTCGTGTCAATTGTTATATTGATAAACCAGCTTCAAATTGTAGGTGTGTGGTTACTCATGTCTAGCTAACCAGATTTTTATAAGTTTATGCCTATGTAAGAAGTTACTTTCGCTGTATTCGAAAGCACCTACCTATAACGTTGTTTTATTAAAAAGATCTATAAACTAAGTACTTAACAAAAACAGGTAGTAAATATGTAAATAAATATATTAATCATTGTAATATAATAACAATAAATTAACACATAATTATGTATGCATGAAATATGATTAATACACCTATTGCTAACAAATTGATTTTGAAATTGATGTATCAAACAATATGGCATAAAAACCTCAAATCAATGACTCAAGTCGTTGATAAAGTAGCATTAAACTTTGAAAACAAATTCAATATTTAACCATCCAAGAAGTCATCAAGCCACTTTTCAAGATCTTCAGGTGACTCAATAACTGGATTCGTCTTTGGCTCCACAGTTTGATCTGAAATCGAAAGGAAATAAACTAAGAAATTACAACAAATGTACTTAATATCACGCCGCATTGGAGATAACTGTAATGCCATGTTTATATTTTTTGATAAATAAATAAATTAATTCATTGTTTTTATTATTTTCTTGCCTTCCTTACCTTTAGATTTGAAGATAGGCTTGGTTTCAGTACTTTTAGATTCAATTCCTAAATTAGCGCTATCAGAACGTATTTTATGAGATTCAGAGTCATTAATAGCTATATCAACTTCATTTCCTATTATTTCTTGAGTTGTTTTCACAATTTTTACTTCAAGTTCTAGGGGTTTACTTTCAGCCACTGTTCCTAAGACAAAATCATCGACTGACTTTTGGGGTTCAGTGCTTTCTAAAGTTTTTTTGACTACTTCTTTGGTTTCTACAATACTATGACTAGCATCATAGTCAGACTTTTGCATATTATTAAAATCGAGATTTACATCATCTCTATGCCCAGAACTCTCCTCAAGATTATCCAATAGATCTTGTTCATCTTCTATTGAATCAGCTTCTACATTTTTACATTCATTGGCATTTTTACTCAAACCATCTTTTAAACTGCTTAATATTCTATCTTGCGCTTCTGTTTCAGCAGTTGCATATGATTTATCGTTGTAGTACTTCTGTTTGTATTTGGTTGCTCTATTTGTCATACTTAGCATATCAGTTTCACTGAATAATGATTGTTCAATGTTGTTTCTTTCATAGAATGGTACTGTCGATACAGCTAGCGACAGATTATCCATGTTTATCTCAAAATACTTGTCATATAATGATGGTCCAGTGTTGACATCCCAAGATTTTTCATGCTTGAATTGGAAATGGCCACCGATGGATAAAGGTGCTTGGATTAGTTTCTGTAATATCAAAACAATAATGTGAAACGTTGATTAAAAAGAACCATTTTTATAAACTTAGAGCAAAAAATTAAGTTTCAGCATATTTAATAATAATATCAGGCGGAATTGTCACTAGTTATATATTTTAAGTATTTTATTAAAATTTTAATTTTACCTTTTTTATAATAAAATTCACAATATTTCTTATTATTAAATATGCGGATTTCCGCAAAGTAACGCAAATGACGCGACGCGGGGCCGCGAGCTGATTACTGCACATAAGCGGCCTAATTGAGCTTTAAACAGCTGTCCTTAAGAGCTAGTTTCTAAACAAAAGCACCCAGAGCCGAATGTATCGTACTCTATTGTATTACCATTTGTATAGGAACTGTATGACGCGCATGCCAGTCATTTATTCCATTTAGGCGTCTACGACGCCCTTATGAAAGTAAAGTACAAATTTTAATATTGAATTATTCTACATTGTATTGCCACATTCACCAAAAATAATGTATAGAGCCACTACGCGAAGAACGGACAAGAAACAGGGGGGTCATTATTTTTAAATGTCTTTTAACAAAGTATTAAAAACTATAAGTTCAAAATATTTATTTAAATTACGTTGGTGCCAGGCGATTGTTTGGCAGAGGCAAAATTGTCCAAGAATTTTTGTCGTTTAAGTAATCACATGCCCGCCCTCAGTCTACTAGCCATTTCCTATTGTAGGTCTAGCCTGCTATTATTTGGTCACATCATCAGTTACCAATAGTTGAGACATTGGCCGAAGATTAGACTATGAGATCTAAAAAAAACCAACCTCATAGTCGGCTCCGACGTTGTGTTCTTCAATCTCTTCATAACTTTCAATAGGCATCTCATACTTGGACCAATTGCTTTGGATCTCCTTTTTTCTGTACTTGGAGTTTTCCTCTTCTGTTATCTTCAAGATCTCTTCTGTTTCTCTCTTTAAGTTTTTGTAAAAATCTGGTCCGGGGTCTTCATATACTGGTGGTTTTTGAGGAACTGTAACTGTATTAAAAAAAATATATTATTTTTACATCTAATACATAACATGAAATATAAAATATTTGATAAAGGCAGAAATTTATTGTCGCTTTGAAGATACAGTTGCAGTTACAACTAACCACTCCATTAAATATTTTCTGCTATATTTAATGGAGTGGTTATAAGTCCAGACAGTTTCCGTATAAAATTCTATACGAATGTTGGTTATAAAAAAACCGGTTTAGTACGAGTTGAACTCACACATAGGGAGGTTCCGTTCCTTCAGAAATTGATCGATAAAATCGTTATTTTTAAGGTTCTGTACTAGAAATCGGGACCTTATTACTAGGCCTGTCCATCCGTCTGTTTCACCTTTAAAGGGTGGAAAGTTTTTAGTCTAGTCCGAACCGCACTTGGACGGTTTTTATTATATATTGTAGTCGGTTAGATATCGGAATATAATTATTCCAAGTAACATGCTTTTATATGTATATGTTACTAAAGATAGGTGTTAACTTAAGCCGGCTAAACTTAAGTTTATCTTCGAGATGTTAATGTTAGTTTCTATCAGTACCCGGTGAAACTTAAGGTTAAACGTTGTCCATACAAACTTTGATTGACTTATATACGTTACCTGTTGCGATTTCAAGCATATCATGACTTGAAATAGCCCTAATTTAGGCTTTTACAGCCGCAAAATCAATAATATAATGACCTAATCGCCTTAAGTATTTCAGCCTAAAAAATTCGACATGTTTTACATTTGTAGTCGTGTAATGTTATACAAACACGCGGTCGTAGTGAGAGTAAAATTTTGATGTTGTGAGTGCGACGTTATCAGACTGTACGTGCAGTGTCAAAGCGCGACAATATAAAAAGTCCAAAAATAATTTTAAATAATAATCGAGGTATTCAACTCAGTGCTGCCAGAATCTTGCAAGCTTATCATTTTGAGTTACTTATTACATTAACGCGATACTTTCGTACTTTATAAACGGAATGTAATATTTTCGACTTTTTCTTATGAGATTACCATTTATTTTTACTGTAGACGAAAAAGTTATCTACAAGTTATGTACATTGTGTAAAGTGATAATATTTGTATTATAGTAATACACAGATGAAATAATTATAGTACTTTTGGATTGTTTTGTGGCGACAATCAATAAGTGAATTCTATGAAATTACCTATTTCAAATCGCAAATACATTCTAAATTGGTTCTAAATTTGCTTTGCTAATGGACGATGCTACAACAGCAAAATGAATATACCTAATACATCAAAATCGAATTATAAAGCTAATAGTTATTCTGGGCCTAAAAGTAGCTGCAAACGAGTTTTTGCTCAGCTCAAGTGTTTTCATGGCGAAAGATGTTTCGTAAGTATTGAACCTATGCATGCGACACATTTTTGTAACAAAAACCAAACTAAGTTATGGCATAACTAGTAAGTAGTTACTTATTTTTTTTATTTTACAGACGGGAAGACGCATTGCGAAAAAATCTAAGCTTATATCATACACAAATGTACCACCACTACAGCCGGTCATGCCAGAAAGAGCCAAGAACTCCAAGAAGTGAATATCAACTGGCCAATAATCTTGTAATAATCCAACACAGGATAGACACTAGCTGACTATTGAATCTGTACAAAGGGCTAACTTGCATAACCTCCCTGGCTATAGAATCGTTGATATACAGCATGTCCTTTATGTACCATGAGCGCTTGATTTGGAAAGACTTGCACAATTTTGAGAAGCGGATTCAATAGCATATTCACTTTTAAATAAATGCAGTCCACTTAAAGGATGAAAGATTAAACGTCAAATTTGCACTTTAAAGTTTAATATTTCTAAAAGAAGCATTAAATCGGAAAATAGTATTAGCAACCCCGAAGTCATTTTAAAAGACCCTTTTTAACGATAGCCCTCTCGGTGGGGTAGATGAGAAAAGAAAAATTCATCCCCACTTCATATGAGGGTGTAGAGGAAATATTACAAAATTTTATTTTACCTCTCACATAATTGATATACACAACCCAACGAAATTACAGCTATCTAGTACTTACGGTTTCTTAGCAAAACCTAGTACAGACGTACAGAAACACGGAAGAGACATGACGATACTATAAGGGTAGGTAATATTAGGTCCTTACATATGGAATTGGCGTTTTGTATGGGAGGAACAAAAAGTCGAATATTTTTTAATATAATATATTTAATTAATCAAAGTATGAACCATTATTTTCTATGCACTTTTGCCATCTCATAGGTAGTTCATTGATCCCTTTACTAAAAAAACCAGTCGGACGGGAATCAATAAAATCTTTGAAGGCGATTTGGACTGCCCCATCGGAGTTGAATTTTTTCCCTTGCAAGAAGTTATCCAAATTTCGAAAAAAATGGTAATCTGTTGGAGCAAGGTCCGGGGAGTACGGAGGATGTCTTAGACTTTCCAATTGAAGCTCTTCTAATTTAGTAGCCGTCTGTAGCGCAGTGTGTGGTCTAGCGTTGTCGTGAAGCAGCAGTGGCGTGGAGCGATTGACCAGCCTAGGTTGTTTAGCCGCTAGCTTTTCCATCATGATTTGCAATTCCTGACAATAGACATCAGCCGTAATAGTCTGGCCAGATTTGAAAAAACTGTAATGAACAATACCGGCACTAGTCCACCAAACGCTTACAAGTAACTTTTTTGGGGTTAATTTTCGCTTGGGGCAGGATTTGGCTGGCTGGCCAGGATCTAACCATTGCGCTGAGCGCTTCCGATTATCGTAAAGAACCCATTTTTCATCACAGGTAATGATTCAGTTTAAAATACCTTCATTATTGTGCCGGTTTAGTAATGTAACGCAGCAGTCGACGCGCGTTTGCCGGTTTGTTTCAGTCAATTCGTGAGGTACCCACCTTTCAAGCTTTTTAATCTTCCCAATTTGCTTCAAGTGAATTAAAACAGTTTTATCACTAACATCGCAGCCTGCAGCTAACTCGGACGTGGTTTGCGATGGATCCGCTTCCACAATAGCCTTCAACTCTTCATTATCAACTTGAGTCTCAGGCCGTCCACGGGGCTTGTTCTGCAGGTCGAAATTTCCAGAACGAAAACGTTGGAACCAAAAACGAACTGTGTTTTCTTTTGCAACACGACCGCCATACACATCATTCACCCTTCGAGTTGTTTCCGCAGCACTAGTGCCACGGCGGAACTCGTACTCGTAAATAATGCGATATTTAAGGTTTTCCATTTTGTAAAATGAGTGACGCAAACAGAAAAAAACAGAAGAAAAAAAACAAATGAATGACGATCATCGAAGCACAAATACATGAGTCTATAGCTGTACAAATTTGAATTTGGAATTCCTTACCAAAGAGGAGAAATTCGTGATTAAAGTGGCCAGTACGAAAAACGCCAATTTCATATGTAAGGACCTAATATATAATACAATAAAAAGGTGTACAGTAATTAGGAGATGTTATAAAACTCATCTGTCAATCAGAAGTGGTTTATACTGTTTCCCTTATACTTGTTTCTCAACGGAGGGACAAGAGGAACAAGTCCTAGTTAAAGTAATTAGCTATTAACGTGATGTCAGACTCACGGGGGTGAATGGTCAATTATTGTCAAAATCTCCAAGGAAAAGAAAGAAAATAAAAACCTGTTGCCCGTTATAAAGCCGGGCCTTTTATTAAATCCTTGCCGAGTTGATGGGAACATAAAAATGGTTACCTAATAATAATTATACCTAGGTACTTACAGATAAATATAATGAACTAAATAATGCATACATTATACCTACCTACCTAAGTTACTAGCTTTATTACAAAATCACAAATATACGATAGGAAAAATTTAAGTCATGTGCGGGATTAAATTTTTCCTATCGTATATTTGTGATTTTGAAATGTAATCATAGCAGGCGTTATTGCAAACGTAACAATATTAAAATTACTAGTTTTAATTAGTTAAATAGTTAGATTGATGATGATGGTGATGAAAAATTTATGCTATGTGTTAATCCAGGACCTGAAAGATTTATATTTTATGTTTTATAGAAATCGGTTGATCCATTTCAGCGTGACGAAGTCATAAACATACACACTCACATTCTCACTCACTCATAATCTTTAGCACTATAATATAAGTGTGATGCGATACCGGTTGAAAAAAGAAAACACCTCAAACCACTCTTGGATGGATCAGTGGCATTGGCTATGGACTGCCGCGCAGCAGGTTCATGGTTCGAATCCCACCGCTGGCTCGAGCTTCACCGCATGGTGGTAGGGCATATTGCGAATGCCCGCCTGGCTAACGACCACCCTCAAGTAGAAAATCTGTCGCCAAGCACCTAACAGTGTGTTCCGGCACAGTCCTTGAGAGCCAGTAAAATTACAGGCACATGAGACCTAACAACTGTATGTCTCAGTGTGACGGGCACATTGCAATTCGTCGTTGACGAAATGCGTATTTTATAGGCAGAGGTTAGTCCACTTAACATCAGGTGGGGCTCGGGGTTGTTCCGTCACAAAAGCATAAAAAAAACCTTTACTGTAGATATTCGTAGGTTACAAGCCTGGGAAAATCTTTATTTATTACCACCGTTTTGGCAAGTGGTCAGGTTCGTACCTAATCTAAATAATATTTGTTTGGTATATTAATCCTAGATAGCTAACGTTCGTCAAAATGACAACTATCCGATGAAAATATTGTACCTTTCTAATAATTCTAGCAAGAGATTCCCCATCCCGTGTTAATTTTGTAGCCGCTAGACTCGCGACCACCATGTGGTGGTCGTGCTTAACTGATGTTGTTTTGTTTTTGGGATACCTATTACTTACTCGTCAAAGTGCCCATAAAATATGTAGTAAACATATAGTAGATTTATGTCCAACTTGCGCCAAAAAAAAATTATAATCTGATTGAAATCTTAAATTTAGAACTTTTACATAACTACTACCAAACTACTTGAGATAATACCAAAGAAAACAGGCATGTTTTTTTTTATTTATAGTTGCTTATAGTAAAGGAACTATAATAGTGCAACATTTTAAGTTAAGTTAGCAAGTTTATCAATAAGTTAAAATGAAAAATTGATCTCATAATAACAAATGTCATTGTAGAACTTACTTAAGACTTAAACAAATATACTTTTATATATATATTTCATTATAGCTGGTTGAGTCTAAACTACAGAGTCTCAGTCATCGTCGCAGGGTCGCTTGCCTATCGGTATTCTATCGCATACATTTCGGAGAGTGTGTACAGGAATTACATGAGCTGATTCCTCCATGCCCCTTTTATCATCGGACAACAAGACGGTCTGATGGCCGTCATCCTTTCACGGTTGACATTCCTCCAGTTCGCTCGAAGCGTTTCGCTTCCACATTTATCATCCGTACAGCGAAGGATTGGAACTCATTACCCGCGTCTTTGTTTCCCGAACAGTATAATTTGGGAGTCTTCAAGTCTAGAGTGAATAGGTATCTTCTAGGCAAGCATGCTACATCTTCGGCCGCATCATCACTTTCCATCAGGTGAGATAGGGGCCAAATGTTTGCCTATAATGAATAAAAATTAAAAAAACCTATCCTTTTTACGGTATTATAACTTACATTAAAATATTAAAAATATGATAAATACAAGCATTCAAAATATGGCAGTCAAATAGCTTTAAGGTAGTTTGAGAAGGTTAACTATCTAGGATTATATATTTTAAAGAAAATTTTTAATCATACAGAAAATTCACGTCTTCTGAGCCAGCGGTTTTTTTTTTTTTTTTTTTTTTTTTTTTTTATGTTATTGTGACGGAACAAGCCCGAGGCCCACCTGATGTTAAGTGGACTAACCTCTGCCTATAACAGACGCATTTCGTCAACGACGAATTGCACTGTGCCCGTCACACTGAGACGTCCACTTGTTAGGTCTCATTAGCCTGTAATTTTTCTGGCTCTCAAGGACTGCTGCCGGAACACACCGTTAGGTGCTTGGCGACAGATTTTCTACTTGAGGGTGGTCGCTAGCCAGGCGGGCATTCGCAAAATGCCCTTCCACCATGCTGTGAAGCTCAAGCTCTGGGCGGGATTCGAACCATGGACCTGCTGCGCGGCAGTCCATAGCCAATACCACTGAGCCATCACTGCTTAATAAAGTGGGCGAATCTCTTTTTCTTTTCTGCTTCGTAAAGCGCAGAGATCGGGGGTGCACTCCGTCTCCATTCAAAGGCCTCGAGGCATCGCGTCGGTTGTAAGTACAACCGGCGGAGCATGCTTTTTCGGGCAGTGGTGACGGTTGGGGCTGCGGCTGATTCTGCGACCGATCCTGCGCCCACTACCACCAGTCGCGGTCGATGAAACACCTTGTGGTTTTAAGTCTGTAGAGGGCTCCCTATTGACCCTTAGCCCGACATCACCAACACATCTCCCCAGTGGGTGATATAATGCGTAAAAGCATTTTCCCCTTGCCAAAAATAAGGGTAGGCAGGAGGTTATTATGAATAGGTAGATTTACTTACTTTAATTTTGCCAACTCGCATCTCTGCGCCAAATCAAAATATACCGATATTTCAGATTCATAACTGGTTAAGTTTTTGAGGAAAAAATGTACAACTTGGTCCGAAATCCCGATTTATTCATTTTTTTAGGCCAAATACATATATTTGTATCAACTCTACTGAAAGAGTTCTTGACGATGACAACCCATGCTAGGGTGCAACATAATTCTTTCTTCGGCTTATGTATTGAAACCCTCTCGAAAAAGAATTTCATTCAATTTTTTGGCCATATTCGGATCAACGTTATACATAGAACACCAAAATTTTAAGTTATTAATTCATTTCGTTTACAAGCTAGACACCCCTAAAATATGGCCGGACATACAGACCGACAGTTGAACCTCTTTAATATCCGTTTTAACATTTGTTTACGGAACCATAATAACTATGCTACAGTAAAAGAATATACTTTGGGAAAATTATCTGACTAGGCTTTCACAAAACTTTTGTATAGTTATGTACTGTATGTATTTTGGCATGTACATTCACACAAACAATATTGTTTCCTTGAATTAAATGAGTCACTGTATATATAAAAAAAAAACATTCCGCACCATGACCTGAGCGAAATTGAATTATCTGACCCAAACCATTGATTTTGTATGGGTTAAGGGCGCGAGACGCGTTGCGTGACGTCATCATACAAGTGAAGCTACAAGCGCGCGGTTGGATATAGCCCAAAAGAAAATTTAAATAACTTTGTTATTTCCTGATGGATTTAAATCATTTACAACAAATCATTTTTAACAAATTGCTCAGTATGTCATTAATCATGATCACCACATAGTATAAAAAATAAATCTAGATTATTTTTTTATTAAAAATTACAAATAAAACTCTTCTGAAAAGATCGAAGATGCTATTACCTAAAGCTACTTGTAACTAACTATAAAAGTGAAATTTCTCATGGTTGAAAGAAAGCATTAACAAAAGGTAATAAATTCATGTAGTTTATGGGCACATTTGAAACCATGAAACCTGGAGGTATATAGGGTTGCAGCAAATAAGCAAAAGGAATAGGCTATGACCAAACATAGTACAACAGTTATTTTTTGAAAAACATTGGTCTATTAATTTTAATAATTCATTAATACTTGTATAAATATATTATATATACAATTTTAGAATACAGTGATTTTCATTGAATCTGTTGATCAACTATTCCTTGATCATTACTGATTTGGGATGCCCTATATTATTATCGGCAATTATCAGAAGTGATAATTGTAATCGTTTCAGTGCCACAAGTTCCCAGGGTGCTACGGGGTTCTAAGGTGGACTATTACGAGTCACAAGAAGTAGAAGGAATTTGTGGAGATGATGATGGTGATGATAGTAACATTGAAAATTAGTGGAAACGAATAACAGAAAAAACAGTACCTTATGCATAACAAAGAGGTACTATAAATTGTTCTTGAAAAATTAAATAACTTTATACTAAATCAACAGGAATGAACTAGATATTTGACAGAAAACAAGGACTTACACACACTAAAAAAGCTCATGCTGGAATGTGTCTATAATGTAAGAGTAAGATGTAGCAATTGTTTTAAAATTGAATTTCATATGGATTACTTGATGACATCATCAAACCACCTAGAAATGCATTACTTGTTTTGGGATTTATAGTGGCCACCCAATAGAGATCTTCTTTCCCATATCCTTAGTCAATGATAAAGTCATAACGCCTACGCTATTTATTCTGCATATCAATGACATGCTACAAATCTGTAGCATGCATTGCTATGCAGATGTTAGCACGGGCGATGCGCAATATTCTGGCCATGCTAATGCCTCTCACGTCGAAGTAGAAGGAAGCAGAACTGGTCTTGTGTCTGAAGTTGTGGGTTCATTGGAACTCGTCTCACATTGGGGACAGCAGAAGCTTGTCCATTTCAACCCCAAAAAAACTCAGACATGCGTTTTCACCGCGAAAAAGATCCCCTTCATGATCGCTCCGCAAATTCAGGGTGTTCCCCTAGAAATCGCAGAGAGTATTGGAGTTCTTGGTGTCGACATTTCCAGAGATGTCCAGTTCCGCTGTCACATTGCGAGTAAGGCTGGATTGGCTTCCAAGAAACTTGGTGTGCTTAATAAGGCAAAGAAAAGCTTTACATCGAGCCAGCGACTTTTGCTTTACAAAGCACAAGTTCGCCCTCACATGGCGTACTGCTCTCACCTCTGGAATGGCGCACCAAAGTACCAACTCCAGTCTCTCAATGCTATTCAGCGTCGAGCGGTAAGAATTGTCAACGACCCCGAGCTCTCTGACCGCCTTGAGCCACTGAGCCTCCGTAGAGACATCGGTTTGCTCTGTAGACTCTACAGGCTCTATAACAAGGAATGCTCCCAAGAGCTGTTTGAGCTTGTACCGGCATTGCGATTCTATCATAGTTCCTCATGTCACCGGTTAAAAGCTCATCCACACATAATCGAGTCCTGGAAGTCTCACACAGCTTGATTTATGCGCTCCTTCTTACCGCATACTTGCTAAATGTGGAATGATCTTCCATCTAGGGGTTTTCCGCAAGGCTACAGTATGGATTTCTTCAAAAAAGGTGTTTAAAGAGTCTTACAGGGTCGGCAACGCATTGGTAACGCCCCTGGTGTTGCAAATGTCCATAGGCGACGGTAACCGCTTACCATCAGGTGGGCCAACTGCATGATAGCAAACCATTACATAAAAAAAACTTTATCTTTCTTAGCATTACATCCTAGGATTGGAAAATTATGAAGTGGCAAAAACACTTCTTCTAATTACTACTTACCTAAAATGTGCTACACTCTAGTTTGCTGAACAGCTGTTTATGATGTATTCAAGAATAATTTCCTACCTCTTGAAGTAGACTTCGATTCCTCTATTTTATCAGATTTCTTTTCAACTTTTCCGGCCTGGTTTCGCGAATTACGTGGTTTTCTTTGCTCTTTCGGATCATTCTTCTTCTTGTCCCTAAAAACATAATACACCGTAGTTGTAGGAATGTAAACATGATATTTTTATGTATGTAAGTACCTAATAGTACAGCTACATATTGAGGTAGAACTCACATATTTTTCTTGGAGTCTTCTGGCATTATTTACTTATTAATTATGGCCGCAGCTATTTCCCCGCAGTAATTTTAGCACAGACTAAATATACCTGTTCGTTCTTCAGTGTAATGTTACCATTACTAAGATTTTCAAGTAACTCAGTATTGGCCATACAACTGACTTGTAACCGTGAATGGGATGCTTTGCCAAGCGATTTATAATAGGGGCGTTCGTTTTGGCTCGATTGCGTTTGTAGCAGTTTCAAAAGTGGCATTTGTGTTTTAGCGTTCGGATAGAAGCTTTTGCTATTTTTGACCACCAATTACTGCATGCTATCCGAACGGCTTAAAACATACTTTGACAACCGACAATATTTTAACAATTATGAAACATGGAATCAATCTCTAAAATTAACAAAACAAGTAGGTACCTACTAAATAATATGGTATTTATATTATATATTTATATATAATATAAATACTATATAAAAAACTTGTGAAACTCTTCAATCGCGCCAAATACAACTGTCAAAACAGCAGTTGTCAAAAAACGATCACAACGATCCCACGGTAAGACATGGGTCAAAAATATCACTTTTCTCTGTCATTTGTAGCGTTTTCAAAGCTATCCGAACGGTGAGCGAAAACGATATTTTTGATCACGAAGTCCCAAAACGAACGGCCCGTGTGATCATTTTTAGCGTTTGTGAGTGTTATTTTTGGCACCGTTAAGCTATCCGAACGCCCTATATCTGTGTTATACGTCTGTCGATGATTAGGTTTGTTTACATTATTGTATTTTATAAAACTGAAGTTCTCTAAATATAAAAGCTATTAAAGATTGATTGTTTTAGAAATCGTCCGTCAAGTCAGATCTTATATCAAATGTAAGTAAGTCCAGTATAATACAACAAAACGTCGTAATGAAAACCTCTAACTGTTGCATGGTAGGAATCACTGTAAATACTAACAATTTGCCATTAATAAAGATATGCTTTTATTTTTTAATAATGAAACGCCCTCCTAATCTTGAAATAGGTCAGATGAAAACGTTACTAATGGTCAATTGGTCACCTATAATAATATAACCTATATGGTCAGTGTCGCAAAACTTGCCATACCTAACTATCTTATTATAAAATACATATGAGGTTATAGCTTCGCGATGTACTAATGTATTTCTCATACCTGGATTCGACTTCCTGTAGGCTGCTAATTCTTTGTTTCTGTTTCGCCTTGGTTATGGGTTGTTGTTGTCTCAGCCTGCTCTCTACATCCACCTCCTATAGATATTAATGCAAAATGAGTATACCTAATCACCCATCCTGCCGCGGAGTCACGGTAAGCCCGTGGCGCTCCTCGGTGCACTACTTCTCGGTCAACTGCAAACATAACTAGTATCAGGGCAAAGACTAAAATTCAATCACTGTGTCGCGATACACGGATTAACATACAATCTCACTCTCAAAGGCGCGAGTGATATACCAGACGTCTCCGGTAACCCATGAAACGTAAACTTGGTCAAGTGCGCACCCCAAGATTCTGAAACAACCCAGATCTCACCCCCCGCCTTGGAGATGAGATATGTGCCTGGGTCGACTTTGGAGCTGTAGTTAGCATAAGATGAATACCAGTCAGGATTGATCCCACACAGCGTGTGTAGGCAACCATCCAAAATGGCAATCATAATAAAGATGAAACAAGGGTATCAAGTTAATACATGGCAGCAAAAAGGCATAACACACCTGAACCAAGCCGACAAAACGTGACTCAATCCATATCGGGAGCTACAAACCGTGTGCTCGATGTCCAGCAAACCTCCCCACAACGAACATCACTAGAACAACTGTTGAAGTTCGGGGAGAGAGGCGAGCCAAGCATCAAGGTTCGCGGGGTGGCCCTCTTCATGGACAATAGCAGCGAACGACTTGGAATCAGTTATTGCAACGCAAATACAAAAAACCGCGTTGTAATCTCACCCGGACTGGCTGCATTGCTAAACGGGAGTACTACAAAAACCACCATTAAACGCAAGAGGTACAATGAATTAGCGGAGACTACCTTAGCCGGTTGCCAGTGTCGATTAGTGCGATCACGAAACAAAACGATTGTACTAATCGATTGGGGTACGAGAACTCCTTTTGCTATGGCAGATTTAGTGCTCTCGAAGCTTGGAGTGGTTGATGAAGGCGCTAGAACAACACCACGCAAAATCAGCATAGACGCAATGGTAATTGAATGTGAAAGAGGAGAGGTCGCAGATCACATAGGGTGCATAAAAGCCTCGAAATATCACGAGGTGATAGCATACGAGGATAGAGGACATGACCTTAGTTTCCTCAAAGCACACACTGCAACTTCACCTACAAACACCACGGGGATCCTCCAGCCGCATTCGATTACCCAAACTGGGTCTGAGCGCCTCCAGCAAAAACTCGAAGCCTTTAAATCCAACGCAAAGCATAAAGCAAATCCGAAAGAGAAAGCTGACCAAGCCAGACGCACAAAGACCTTTATGGATGTCGTCAGTGCTGCTGTCCACGGAATAAAGGACAAAATCTCAAGGGGGGCAGATAAACAAGCAGCCGCCCTTCAAGATTTCAATACACCTCGCCAAATACAAGTTCAGCCTCAGAAAAAACGTACTAGAGCCGACAGGGGGCAGGTCAGTCCACCCAGCTACATTCCAACAACAAAGCCCATAGACTGCGCTATTAACGCATTTCTTGAATTCTTGGCGATTGAAAAGGCCACACGTGAAGTAAATCTGGCCACTTGCAAAGACATCATTAAAGCAAACCGCTGGGAAAACGAGGGATTGTTGAACGTTAGACTTGTGGAAGCGGAGGCGGCTGTATATGACAACGACACTTCTCAAATTATAAAAGGAACAATGTCAGGTCGATATATGGCCGCGTTCAGCTCCACGGGTAGCTTTGTTAACTTGAATGAAAGCGAAACACAAAGGACTGGCAGAAACATCTTCAACACGCCACCCAATGATCCTCTTGTCGTAACTGCCCGATGCACTAAGATAATGCTGCAGGAGAAAATCCTAGAAATGGCCAAAACCATTTCGGGTTCTCTCGATCCATCAGCGGCACGCGAGCTTTGGACTATGCCAAACATAACATGGATTAATGGAGTTCCAGGATGCGGCAAAACAACTTGGATAGTTGACAACTTCGATGCTGATAAGGACATCATAGTCACCACAACAACCGAAGCAGCCAAAGATCTACGAGACAGGGTAGCGCAACGCATAGGCGACGGAGTCAAATCCAAAGTGCGTACTCTGGCCTCCGTATTGGCCAATGGGTTCATGGGACGAAGTGAACAACGTCTTCTAATAGACGAGGCTCACATGAACCACTTCGGGGCCATCATAATGGCAGTGCGGTTGCTGGACGCTGAGGATGTCGTCATCATCGGAGATGTTAACCAACTGCCCTATATCGAAAGAGAAAATCTCTTCGATATACGATACGGTAATCCAAATATGGTGGCTTCCATCACCCAACAGTTGTTTTGCACGCACAGAAATCCCATGGATGTGGCATACGCCCTTAGCGAAGTGTATCCGGGCATATACTCATCGCGATCTCAAACTCATTCCCTGACGCTAGAACGTTACACAGGTGCAAACATTCCAACAGACCTCCAGAGTACCTTATTTCTCGCGCTGACACAGGAGGAAAAAGCCTCACTTGTCGGCAAGGGATATGGGTCTGGTACAGGGTCATGCACCTTGACAGTGCACGAAGCGCAGGGTTTGACGTACGAGACAGTAATCATAGTACAGATGAGGGAAAAAGTCACCAAGCTCCGAGACAGCGTATCACACGCAGTAGTAGCAGTGTCACGACACTCAAAGCGCTGCATTTATTACACAGACGACAGCTCGGACGCCATTGGCAGATTCATGAGGCGGGCAACAGAGGCAAATGGAAAAGTAATTTGTGACTACAACCTAAAAATGGCTATAAAAAACCGGGACGAAGGGGTCGTAAGGACTCATCTACAATTATCAAGGGCAACGCCGGAACCAGTGGCCGGCCCTTCAACTTAGGATAATAAATACTTACTATATAAATTTTAATTTCTCACCTAACAAACTAGATAATAAAAAAAATGTATACATTAAAAATAAAAAATGGACTCACTTTAATGTTAACAAACTAACACCCTTCCCTTCAGGAAGCCTGATGTATTGGAGACCACGATTACTTAATAAAATGTATTACTATGATAAGGAAAAGTAAGATCTCAAAAGAGTACGGACCCAGAGTCTGTAGTGTAAAAATATAAATAATAAAAAAAAAAAAAAAAAAAAGTTAATACATGATAGACCGTAAGCACACACATAACAAAGGTTAAGGCTGTAGGTAGCTGATTTTCGCATCTTTTGAGTGAAATTATAGGCAGTAATACATTTGTACATTTTTGTTACATGTCTTCAAAAATGTTGAATAATAGACAGGTCAAAAGGTCTAAAGCTAAAATCAATTTATTTTATATAACACAGGGTGAGCGGGTTCTTTCCATGGGATATGTTAAGTGAATTTAATTTTTATATCTAATATGCACACACCATATGTAAATAAAATCTGGCTTTTGATGCAAACCAGTAAAGAAACGGAATAGAGGCAAAGGAGTGGACAAAATGTTTTTGTTTTCTTGTAGGATGGGCACAGGAGCATAAAGTTAAATAAACAAAACATTTATCAGCTTTTTATTAAAGGACGATGATAGAAAACTTTCTTATAAAATACTTACTGTAAATAATTATTTTAGTCATTTTTATTTTTCATATATTTGTTGTGCCGTGTAATTGAATGATAAATTCTAAATCTAACATACAATTTTTAAAGCCCTTGCATGGCTTTTCAAATATACACTCTTGCATGCGTTTTAGTAGGAATACCAATATTTGAAAAATAAAAAATATTATTTCTGTAGGTGGTTTAAAATCATGAGTAAATTCATTGAACAATGAACAAATTTAAATTTATAAGCAGATATTTATACTTGGATGTGCTGAACGGACCTGTGACACTTTTCTCTGCACATACTGCACATGTGATTAAACCGTGGCTTGTTTTTTTGCGATACTAATGACTATTTTTTTATTTTTTTTGTACCTGATGGGTTAGCCTTTGACCACTATCTCACCTGATGGTAAGCGATTATGTGGTCGAAGATGTTGTTCAGGCTAACCTAGAAGTATTTTTTGTAATAGGGTGGTTTGTTTGTGGTAGGTAGGTAGCTTGTGTGTATGTAGATAATCAGTTATTTTTCTGTATAAGTAGTGAAGCATTATTTGTACAAGAGACGAATTACTTAGCATTCTATGGATTCACCGTGCGGGTGCCGGGTCCATCGCGTTGCAGAGGTAGAGGCTAGAGGGGCCTGGGACTTGCAACCCAGGAGTAGGGTTAAGGGGCCCCTTTATGATATATCAATGCTCCCTTCACCGAGCCAGGAGGCTCGAGCGGTGAAGGGAGCATTAAGGGGAGGACCCCTACCTAACCAAATTTGGTAAGATCCTACTAATACCGCCTTAGATACACGTTATAGGATGGAAGTTATGGTTTTTCTTGGTAGGCCAAGGTCTTTAAGTAGGTTATATAGGGATTTCGCTGGTATACCCCTTGCTCCAACTTCTACGGCATATAAATTAACCACATAATCGTTTTTGGTTAATTCATTTGTTAGGTCATAATATTTGTTTGTTTTTATTGTGTGTATGGGTATGTTTGTTTATCATTATCATCATAAGCCCGAAGACATACAATTTTGAACAAATGCTTCCCCCATCCTCATAATATGTACTTTTAATTATTACATTAGATTGCATATGCTGGGATTTTGTCCTTGTGTCGGGTCTAAAACTTATTCAAGTTTGAATTAGTGGAATCAAACGTCTTTGCCAGATAGATTTTAATAACAATCAAAACCCTTGTACGCATGTTTTTTTTACCATGGCAGAGGTTATTTACACATCATTTTCTTAAAAAAATTATTAAGAGATGGTCAACTTTTGTTGATGTTTTGTTACATGTGAGTATAACACACTCATATAGTATTTTAGTCGCCAAAGTACTTGAGTCAATAACTTATTTTAAATTAACATTTGAGCTGAGTGCTTTCATTGACTATAAGTTCAGTGTCAGTCAGAACATGTAAATGAAATAGTCTATCAGGGAAGGTTTCAAGATTCTTAGAACTATTTACAATAATTATATAAATAGGTACTTATTTTTGTGGGAGAACTTCTAATGTATTAAATAATTTACTTGTATTTTGATTCGACGACAATGGTGTTTGGTGTATGTTGTGAATTTAATCACTACTGCCATAACGAGGGTACTTTTCCAATGTTTTAATAAAAGTACTTGTAGAAACGTGTTGGTAGAAAGATATTGTTTGGATTTTACACTTATTCATGTACAAACTAAAGGAACGAGATTTTAAGCTAATGTACTTTATACTGCATATCAGCAGTTTTTTTAGTTTTTTTTATGCTTGATAGGTTAGCCTTTGACCACTATCTCACCTGATGGTAAGTGATGATGTGGTCGAAGGTGTTGTTAGGCTAGCTTAGAATTACTGGCTCTCAAGGACAGCTGCCGGAACACACCGTTAGGTGCTTGGCGACAGATCTTCTACTTTAGGGTGGTAGCTAGCCAGGCGGGCATTCGCAAAATGCCCTACCACTATGCTATAACGACTGCCATCCAAAGACAACAACCGGGACCGACGGCTAAGTTAAGCAACGTCCGCCGCGGTCATGAGTTGGACGGGTGACCGCTAGTGACATTACTACTGAGCGTTGCCGTGCTTCGGAGGGCACGTTAAGCCGTCGGTCCCGGTTGTCGTCTTAGGATGGCAGTCGTTATAGCATAGTGGTAGGGCATTTCGCGAATGCCCGCCTGGCTAGCTACCACCCTCAAGTAATGTAATCCGCATAGCAGGCGTTATTGCAAACCTAACAATATTAATCTAACATAGTTATGTATATAGGTACAATTACTTAATCTGTGATTTGTTATACTGTTATGCATTAAACTATAGTAGAGCAATATTAATGAGATTTTTGTTACATTTTTAGGGTTCCGTAGTCCTGACAAGGAACCCTTATAGTTTCGTCATGTCCGTCTGTCCGAGGTTTTGCTAAGATACCGTTTGTACAAGAAAGCTGCAATTTTGTAAGGGTATGTAAACTTATCACGCTGTTAAGGTTGAACTGGCCGGTCGCTTCTCCATACAAACGCCGTAGGGTGATCACTCCCGTATTTGAGACTTTAGGTCCAGAATTAAGCATAATACCGATTGATCTCGTCATTATCTAGGCTTGTATAATGCCGAAATTTTATAAAGATAATTTATAATAAAATGAAATAAAGTTGAAAGTTATGAGCCTTGAAAATGTTACATGAAAATGTTTCGAAGCTCATAACTATCAAGTTAATTATCTTATTAAAATTTCGGCATCATACAAGCCTAGGTAATGACGAGATCAATCGGTATTATGCTTTGTTTTGGATCTAAATCCGCAAACAAGGCAGTGATCACCCTACGGCGTTTGTATGGAGAACGGCCCGGCCAGTTCAGTGGTAAATATTTTTATTAATAATTTTTTTTAAGGTAGCTCCCATACAAGTGATGTGCGGATGATTTTTTTTTGGTCGTCTATCCCATCGTGTCATTATCATTATCAGTATCATTGAATAGATCTTTTAAAAGTACTTCGGGGGTTGCTTAGTATTAGCAACCCCTAAGTCTATTAGATGAATTTTTGTGTTTATTGAAATGTTGCTCCTGTACAGTAACGCGGCTGAACGGCAATGCAGGCTAGATCTTTGCAGTATTATGTTTATAATGCATGTTTCTGTTTCAACTTACTTAGGGGGTTCTGCTTCCTCAGGCTGCATGTCTAGTAAATAAGGTGTTATTACAAAATCACAAATATACGATAGGATAAATTTAAGTCATGGGCGGGATTCGAACCCGCATAGCACGCGTTATTGCAAACCTAACTATATTAAAATTATAAGGTTGCGTCCTCATTTACAAAGTATAAAACCAATTGCAAAATTGGTCTTGTTTGTAGTACAACGCAAGTGGTACTATAGATGTCGCTCCATCCCAATACGATGGTTAAAGACCGATAGGAAAGATTTGAGTTATGACGTCATGTCATGTTAGCTCAATTGGTTAGAGCATACCCCGGCTCAAGGGGTGGATGGACGCGGGTTCGAATCCCGCACATGACCTAAATTTTTCCTATCGTATATTTGTGATTTTGTTATGTAATCCGCATAGCAGGCGATAGTGCAAACCTAACAATATTAAAATAAGGTGTTAGTATATACTTGGCTTATAAAATTATAAAAGATGAGTGTTTGTGTAACTCCGCCTCATAATGTTGAATTTTGACATTTATGATGCCGGTCCTCAGCCCGGACAAAGGAGGAAGGCACACACTTTACTAATCATCCTACAATTACTGGCTCTCAAGGACAGCTGTCATTTTGCCAACCACCTAACATCTGTCGCCAAGGTAGGTGCTTGGCGACAGATTTTCTACTCGAGGGTGGTTGCTAGCCAGGCGGGCATTCGCAAAATGCCCATCCATCATGCTGTAACGTGGGACAACAACCGGGACCGATGGCTTAACATGCCCTCCGAAGCACGAAAGCGCTCAGTAGTAATGTCAGTAGCGGTCACCCATCCAACTCCTGACCGTGGCGGACATTGCTTAACTTAGCTGATCGATTCAGAACGGCTAAGCAAACATCGCTACGAGCGAATTCAATTATCTGTTATGTACAGACCGACGACTCTTAATTGCGATTTCAATGCTAGCAATTTACTGTTTCTTATTTCGCTGTTAGGTGGAAAGTCAGTCTGGTATTTTAAATTATTATCAATTGTACTTCCCCATATCTTCCCATGGGTGTCGTAGGAGGCGAAGGGAAAAACACTTGAAGATGAGCAGCAGCGCCTTCTAAAGAACTACGATCGTAGACTGCGATCCCTTAGAAAGAAAGAAACATTTTATTAGGTACTTACACAATATAGAACACAGAGTCAATATCTAACAAATGAATAAACGAAGTGGAACACACAAAGATACATATGTACATAAAGTCACGCCTGAACCCTGGAGGGGAAGGCTGACAGAAACTACGGTTTTAGGTAACTTCCGCTCATCTCATATGTGTTTAAATACTTCTGAACGCAAGTACCTAACTGGTGTTCAGCTCAGCATGTGTTGGGTGTATTACCAACACCCAACGCTGGTTTTCAGCTGTAACCAAGACGCCTGCTAAGCGTGGGGATAACAAAAATACCTTCTAAATGGGTAGGCTGTGTTCAGCAGTGGACTATCTAGCTGATACAGTACAGTAAATTGTACTCCAAAGAAGTAAAAACATATCACATTCACCAAGAAACTTTATTCGTATTTGTTATTAAATTTAATAGTATTTGCTATTGTCCACGATGAACACTATTTTAAGCGAGTGAATGTTATTAGAATTTCATGAGTTTGGCCTATACAGCTTCGTTAGTTACTCTGTTCAGCTTTAGGCTCGTGTCGTCGATTGATAGCTGAATAGTTTTTTTTTTTATGTTATTGTGACGGAACAATCCCGAGGCCCACCTGATGTTAAGTGGACTAACCTCTGCCTATAACAGACGCATTTCGTCAACGACGAATTGCACTGTGCCCGTCACACTGAGACGTCCAGTTGTTAGGTCTCATTAGCCTGTAATTTTTCTGGCTCTCAAGGACTGCTGCCGGAACACACTGTTAGGTGCTTGGTGACAGATTTTCTACTTGAGGGTAGTCGCTAGCCAGGCGGGCATTCACAAAATGCCCTTCCACCATGCGGTGAAGCTCAAGCCCGCGGCGGGATTCGAACCATGGACCTGCTGCACGGCAGTCTATGGACTGCCGTGCAGCAGGTCCATGGTTCCATGGCAGGTCATTGGCTATGGCCAATGCCACTGAGCCATCACTGCTTCAAAAAAGCTTCAGCCCTGCTATAGGTAAACCCCATAAATATCCTATATTAGTAAGTAATATATAATGAGAATATATTAGGGTTTGCATTGTAGACCACATGGGGAACTTTTTATCCCGGAAGAGTGGTGTTGTGGGATAGCCACTATGCACGTGTATGGAAACTGGAAACTGAAGCCTTGTGACTACATAACTTGTGAACAAATACATAGACAAAATAAATTATTACCAGTACCTACGTCATATCAAATGGTTTAAATTTCCAAATATCGAACATGTACTTACATCTGTATGTATCCAAAAATACCGGAGATGCCTATGATATGAACAAGATAGTAAAAAGGCCATGATCAACCAAAAACCAGTAAAATATTTAAAAATTTATTTCAATAGTGTAAACAAATTCTCCCTTCCTATTTGTATGTTAATATAATTAAACATTTATCTATGATTTCTTGATGGGATAAAAATACTTAAATTGTATATCAATCGAACTAAATTAAAACTAAAATAATGTACGTAATATAAATATCTAATACTTTCCGGCCGTGACTCCGCCCGCGCGTATGTAGGTTATCGTAGTTGGAAAGAACTATCCTATGTCCTTCCCTGGATCTCTTTTACCAAAAAATGGAACCGACTTCAACACTCAAATGTGTGAAATAACTTGTTGAAGTCAGTACCATGATGGTTAAAAAGTACCAACCATCACAATTTTGTACGCATGGTACCGACTTCGACAAGTTATTTCACACATTTGAGTGTTGAAGTTGGTTCCATTTTTTGGTTAACATTATTTTTCACCCTCACTTATGGGATCGATTGTCATTCACTGTCAATCACTATATCATCAAGATCAAAAAAGGCTGATCCAATTTCCGATTTCCGATGATGAAATTTAAATGGTCAAAAAAAAGTCAAAAAGTCAAAATCATTTATTCAATTTAGGCGTCTACGACGCTCTTATGAAGGTCAATTACAAATTTTAGTATTGAAATATTCTACATTGTACTGCCACGTTCAGCAAATAAATTGTATAGAGCCACTGCGAGAAGAACGGGCAAGAAACTCGGGGCCATTCTTTTAAACATCTTTTAACAATGTGTTACATACATACTATATAATAGAGTTATTACAATATTTGTTTAAATTATGTAGGTGACAGGCAATAGCTTGGCGGAGGCGGAATTGTCCAGGCATTTTTGTCGTTTATGTAATCAGAAACTGTGTAGTAGGATTTTTTAATCAATATGTTTTTCACATGCTACTTGAATTTCCCTTCTGTGAGCGTTGTAATATGTTTAGGAACTTTATTATAAAACCGCACACAATTACCTAAGAAGGACCTTTTATTTGTCTTTGCTCATCTAAAACCTGGCACCACTATTTTATCTTTATTCCTAGTATTGTAATCTTGATTGTCACTGTTTAATTTAAATTTACTCAAATTTTTACGAACATACATAATATTTTCAAATATATACAGACTTGGTAAAGTTAAAATATCAATTTCTTTAAAAAGATCCCTCACAGATTCCCTAGGACCCATTTTATATATGGCTCGAATTGCACGCTTTTGTATGATAAAGATTGTCTCTATCTCAGCAGCAGTTCCCCACAGCAATACGCCATACGACATAATACTGTGGAAGTACGCGAAATAAACTAGGCGAGCAGTAGCTACGTCTGTTAACTGTCTTATCCTAAGAACTGCATATGCAGCAGAACTAAGTCTTCCGGAGATATCATGTATATGTGGATCCCATTGTAAAGTCGAATCCATTTTGATTCCCAGGAAGACTGTCGCTTTGTCAATAGGGAGTTTATCTGGGCCAAGCTTTATGTTTGGTTCAACATAAGGAACATTTGGTAAAGAAAACTTTAAACATTTAGTCTTTTTTGACGACACGGCAAGCATCAGTTTTCAAATAAAAAAAGAATCATAAAAATCGGTTTACCCAGTCAAAATTTCTGCGGTAACAAACATAAAAAATAAAAACACAGACGAATTGAGTACCTCGTCCTTTTTTGAAGTCGGTAAAAAATACGGCTGTATTTTGAAAATATCAATGTAGACCAAAATATTGTGTTTAATAAAATTTGTTAGGCAAGAATAATAAATAAAACAACAATGAATTCAAGAAATGTATGTTTGGTGTTTTGTAATTTTTTTTGCCAACATCAAAAAAAATATATTTTTTTATTTAATTAACTAGAAATAATATACTGGCTACAGAAACATCGTAATAAAATAATTGCTTATACAAGAGAGAGAGAGAGAGAGCCTATCACTTATAGGCATCTGACGACGTGCGTAATGGGGACATTGCCATTAAATAATATAATGTATAATCATAATATAATTTACTTTACCTTTCTGTACACACATTATGTTAAATTACAATCTAGTTAAAAATTTGTATAACAGTTATAATTGACATAAGATAATGTATGACATAATTCTCTGTAATTTGTTTTGTGTATCTAAATAAATGAATTAAATATTTCCGTCATTATGAAAAAATTCCAAAAACTTAATCGATATAAATATTGTATGGACTTATCAAACTTGCTCACAAAATTTCGTGAGAATCTGTTGAGAAATGCGACCTTTTTAGAACAACCGGACATACGAAAGCATTTTGTAGTAGCGACGCTTCTCTTGAGTTAAGTTCTCGCTCGGTTAATTAGTGTAGGTAGATATCAAATTCTCATGTCTGAGTGTTAGTATCAAAACTCCTCCGAAACGGCTTAACCGATTCCTATGAAATTTTGTGTGTATATTCAGTAGGTCTGAGAATATGACGTAAACTATTTTTCATAATAATTTTCTACTATCGGCGGTCGATAATTGATCAGGAAATGAATTGCCTAGAGATGAATTTGCTGTGGCCGTTTTAAGGCTGCATTACCACTCGTTCTGTTATTTCCGCCAGGCGTCTATCGGTGTCACTTCTAACCCCGTAAACAGCACGGTGTAGGCAGGACTCCTGTCTTTTTCACACAATAAGCTTTCTATCACTTCCTAAAGTTTAGGGCTTCAACAGTTTTATTTCCTAAAATTTTACTATGTTCATAAATGTTCACGGATATCCAAAATAGCATAAGTAGCATGTTGAGTACGATGAGGAGCAGCAAACTGGCAAGTAATTGTGAATGAAAGAATTAACGCAATACAAAATAAGGCTGTATTTTGTATTGAAAATATAAATGTAGACTAAAAGATGTAGTTTAAAATTTATTAGTTAGGTAAGATAATAAAAGGACAATGAATTCAAGAAATGTATCTTTGTTTTGTTATTTTTATATGCGGTTATCGTTAATAGCGCTTCTTTCCTCTTCCTTTTTTTACTTACTTACATTAAATAAGTTAGTCATTTTTATGTCACTAACAAAATATTCACTAGATATAATTTATATGGCAAAACAACGTACACCGGGCCAGCTAGTATTGTTATATGTCTATAAAATTTCTTATATTTTCTTAATTTACTTTACATTAAATATAAAATTTATTCCTAATCCTTTTAAAAAGCCATTTACATATATTTACTAAAACAAAATTCGTATAGAATAATAACAACTCTTAATTCCGTGTCACGGAACGTATATCTTCGTAAGAACGTAAAAGCCTTATACATACAGCACACTATAATAGAACCAGTCTAAAAGACCCCTACAATCTAGAAAGGCGAACTGTGACAAGGGTTATTTTATACTGGTACTGCGGGGAAATAGCCAAAACATTGCCCACGCAGTAGCACACATACACAAAAACCTTCACACTTTCAAAGAAATACATACACACATACACATATTTCTGACACTCCGGGCACCCATGTTGCCATTTTTTACAATATTCAGATTTCGTATTTATCTAGTACAATGGGAACAATATATGTTCATACAAAAATCAAAAGGAACGAAAAAAGAAGCAAAAGGAATTGTTAATGAAATATTTTTCAATAATTTTGGAATATTTCTCTGCTCCCACGGCTATTTTTCGTCAGTAAAAATCAAATAATTAAAACTATGAAAAGCTGCCCATTCACGCACTCAGTTTTACAGGGTTCATTCACTCTTTTATATTATCTATGCAAGGTTCCACAGATAATATATTCCTGTCATTTACTGCGGGGAAATAGCTACTGCGATTAATTATCTAGTTCGTAACCTAAAAATATTCATCAGCTGTAAACACAACAACGGCGATGGGCCTACTCCATTTGACGCTAATTTCGTTATTTTCGATAATTTTGATCACATTTGCGTCTATGGTTGTGATCACTGTGATCGTTTGTAACTGTTCTCCCCTGTTCCATTTAGGATAGGAACGCTAAGAATGCCACTAAAATTAGCCACTTCTGTCACTTTTGACATTAGATGTAGGTAATTCAAACTGTTCCAGCAGCTTCACAGCATTTATGGCGAAAATAATGCCAAGACCCAAGTGGAACAACTTTTTGGGAGTGTGATCGTTTTTTTCAAAATGTAAATTCACTCATTTAACTTCAAATGGTAAGCACCCAACATTGTGATGATCATTGATCACTGACTGAGCAAGTAAGGCCGTTACGTTTGAGTTATTATTGATAATTTTGACCACATTTTGCGTCTATGGATCCTTTCAATCAAATTTAAATCGCAGATGGATCCACATTTAATATGAACCATAGACATAAAATGTGATCGAAAATAACGAATTTTGCGTCAAATGGTATACGCCCTATCTTCTTCTTCTTCTTCTTCTTTAGATGGCTTATAAACGGTGCTTGACGTTTTTCTTCCAGTGTACGAGTGTGGCCAATGTTCGGTTAAATGATGAATGCCCGGTATAATAATTATAGTTTAATAAAGCAAAAATGTAGGTTCAGAAGTATTTAAGAATAATAATTACATCTATAACCGAATATTATTAGACTTAATAAAATTACATAAAATAAATATAAAAGGTGTAAAGACGAGAGAAGACATTTGAACAGTCTATGGTCTAGGTCTATCAGGCATGGAAGTATGTAATAAAAGTTGTACGTAGTACTTATTACTTCCATGCTGCGCCCCCTGCTAAGAATTTTACTCCAGAGGTGCACCCACATTTATATAGATGGCGGCACTAGAAAAGTTAGCTCGCGGAAGCGCTATTTTGACGGTCTTCAGTTAGTATTAAAAACCATGGATGTAATAAGTAAGTACTACGTACAACAGGAGTGAGTTCTATCTGTACATCTTGCAGCTAAAATAAACAAAAAAAAAACCTTATGCTAATGCCGTCTTGTCTTGTGTAAAATGAAGCCGGGTGAGAAGGTAACCACTGAACCCTGTGTCCCGTTCTAACAGTGACTTTAGACAAAAGTAATATACTGGGAATAGTGAGGCCCTTTACGATTTTTTATGCCGACCCGTTATGTCAAGAAACTGCTCTGGTATCAAAATCCGGAACTAAAATTTACTCACACATGCACGCCTATGAATGTGTGATTAGATTAGTATTACTTACACATACATACATTCATATAATACCTACCTGCTACGCCGGCGGCGTCGTGTATGACGCAGATATAATATATTTTGTTTCTAAAATGTAACATGTTTAGCTAACAAACATTTTCTGCTGTGAAAACTATTTGTTAGAAACGCGTCCAATATTAGAAAGAACATAAATATACCAGTGGCATACACGTCACGCAGATTTACTCTTCGCCGAAGAGGTAGCCCTGCATTAGCACCATTTCAAAATGATACCTAAGAAACATAATTTTGTAAAAGTTGGTTTTGAAATGATTAGGATGAGGATGCGCCTTACTTATAAATTAATATCTATGGGTACTTATCATTATGAAACAATATGAACAGAAAACACAGTAATTTTAAGAATTAGGTATATTAACACAGTACAGAATTAGGTATAATTACAGTTGATAAAAGTCATTAAATTTTACAATGTCAAATTAAAAATGTAATATATATGTATATTTGCTTATGCCTATTATAATATATTTGGCTCCATTGTTAATTACATCCTTGCCTTAATATATTAATTACCTACCAGTCAATATATTAAAATAGTTTCCTTTAATTTTTTTGTACCTCATCACCTTCTTTAGTGTGTGTCTTCAGACATATTTGTCGTAAGCATGAGCAAAGTACCTGTTTCAGCCTTCCTATAACTAGCCATCGCTTTGTCGTATTTGCTGATTTCGGCGTCACCTGCTCCTTCGACAAGAATTGGCTTCTGGAGTTTACCTTCTACTGCTTCTGTGCCTCCCCATGCATGATGGTAACCTTATACTTCCATGTTGACCAATTTTGGTATTGAAATCCATTTTGTGGACCCTCTCTTCTTATTTTTCTCTGGGGATCAGAACCTCTTAAAGGAATATGTTGATTCCTAGCAGAACTAGAGTGGAATTGAAAATGAGTAGAGTTCTCACAAATATATATAAGATACCAATTTTTACAAAGAAAAATATAACACACTATAAGAAACTTGTCAAGAGAAGTTTTTTATTCGATGACATTATAAAACTAACAAACATTGGTTCCCTAGCAACCACTACACTATGGTAGTAGTCCAACCTCTTTACACTGATGCTAGGTAGGTTAGTATATCACCTCAACAATACTTTTTACTTCTATGCCATAAAGTAACTTACACTGAGCATGTAATATATATAACAATAAACCTTTTACTTATTACCTACTTACACAGAAGTTGATGTTGAGTTTTTGTTTGATCCCACTGCATTTGGCTTCGCTCGTTTTTGATGTAGTTGATTGTTCTGTCATCTCGTGGTTATGTGTGGCATTAGATAAATCTTTTGAGACGGTGTTTTTAGAGGGCGCTATTAGCCAAAAATCACGGAAAATCTGACTTTTCAGGAAAGCGTCCCGCGCATGCTTAGAGTTGCCAGAGTTAAGCTGATTTCAATCCTTTCGTTGTTTGTAGAAAAATATGTGATTGATGTAATGTAATGAAGTAAAAACATTTACTGCTAAAATATTTCTAAATATAAATATTAATGTAATATAATTTATTATTGACATGTTAAATCAATATTATTTGTTGCCACGTATAAAGCCTTATTAACGCAAAATTTTTGCGATTAGCGTATCGGTTTTCTTTTATTTGTATGAAATACGGACACCTGACCTGACAACCCCATTTGAAATCACAGACTCGGACGTTAATGGCGAAATGTTTCTTGATTCCGTAATATTTATGAAGAATTTTTGTTAAAATGGGGAATCTTTGTGTCGTGGAGGCTTGCGGAATCGAGTATTATCCTGATTGTGGTTTATCTTTTCACAGGTAATAGTTTTATACATAATTTGTTAGTGATGAATTACGGTGACCATGCATGACTATCCAATCCTAGTTAAAGAACAAATACCTATGCATTTTTTATTCTTTTCTCTATTAAAATAACTTCGTTTCAATTTCAGATTTCCTAAAGATCCTAATGTTATGAAAAAATCCACCACATCCTCCTCAATCTATATTTGAAGATCCACGTGATATTCAATTTGTGAAGGCGTTAGCGAATTCATATCTCAATTTACGTTTAACTCATGATTAAAAATTAGAATTAATGAAACATATATATATAAGGAATAAGCTGGGTTTGCGGCAGAAACTTCACAAGACTGTTTTACTCAGCAATGTCTGATTTAGAATTAAACTTAAATGTAAACTGAACTGTTTTTTTCTTAACTAATTAATGAAATATACCACAATAGTTAGGTAGCTTATCGTAATTTTATCTTTGTCCAGCTGCATGTCATGTCTCACAAGGACCAGTAGTCTACACATAATTTTATAAAGAGGAATAATTTGTATTTTTGTATGTAACGGATAAACTTAAAAACTACTGAACCGATTTGAAAAATTATTTCACCATTAGAATCCTATTTTATCCCTGATGAACAAAGGCAATAGAATATTTTCATAAAATACATAAGGTACCATATAGCATAGCATGGTATTAGCCACAGACCTAGGATAAGCCTATGGTATTAGCAGCATACTGTTTTATTGTGTATTCCTATGTACACGTATATCTAAGAGGCATGATTATATAATGTTTCGTACAAACTTATGTGATCTGGATTCACTTTTTATTTATTTATAGCTAATATGCTAGCATTTGAACACTGTCTTTATATTTTATTTATAGCTGCTATGCTATCCTTCGACTACTAACTCACCTTATTGTAAGTGATGATATGGTCGAAGAAGTTGTTCAGGTTAGCCTAGAATTACTGGCCCTAAAGGACAGCCGCCGACATCCTCCGAGTCCTCATGGCTCCCTTCGGGAGTCCACCATCCACTGCGACCCGTGACGCACGAATTCCGCTTCCCCATCCTCTCACGCGCATACAGGTGCACGCATGTGTGTGTGTGCATGTGGTGGTGCTTGTCGCCACACCAAAAGGGCAATAGTTATGTGCTGGACGGCTGTCCTTTAGTTAGGTGCTTGGTGACAGATTTTCTCCTGGAGGGTGGAAGCTAGACAGGCGGTCATTCGCAAATTGCCCTACCTCCATGCTATAATAATTGCGATCCTAAGATAACAATTAGGTCGACGGCTTAACGTGCCCTACAAAGCACGGAAGTGCTCAGTAGTAATGCCACTAGCGGTCACCCATCCAAGTCATGACCACGGCGGATGTTGCGTAACTTAGCTGATCTGTTAAGAACGGCCAAGTAAACTTTGCTTTAGGTGCTTTACACTTATTGTCCTCATTAAATCACAACTGGCACTACCTAGGTACCTATATGAAAAACTTAAAATAGTAGATAATAAGTTAACATTAGAAACACTAGGTTATATATATATATATAAGGTATACCTTGGTATAGGCGTACGTTTCCTTACCTTTCGTTGTCTTTTGAAATTGAGCAAAACTTGAGTGCCAGACCTGTGTTGTTATTTATGCAGCCAAATGCATTGCCCTCATTCCAACCTACCTAATAGGTACTAACCTATTATGATGTATTGTGGCTTTGTACCTGAAGTGCTGAGTGAACCAGGCCTGCCTATATGACGCGAGTGTGAAAAGCAAGCTAAAACAGGAAAAGTATAGTGCTCCATAGGGCAAGTTTATCATTCGCATCTTCGGTTAAAATCCATCTGAAGCAATGAACTGCTGACGTCATATCACAAATATTTTTTGTAATTATTGTCCTTAAATCATATTTCAATATAGTCACCATCGCCAGAGAGGGATAAGAGGTACAGTTACTGAGCTTTCGTTCGGCTTCAATTTTACGAGAACAGCTCATTCCTGTTGTACGTAGTACTTATTACTTCCATGCTAAAAACTATTGCTTAGAACGTTTTTGCTAATGTAACGTCAGAAAGGATAATCAGGATAATCTAATCTTGAACGGAATTTTGAATTTGATGTATTATATACATATCTGAAACAATGGAAAAATATCTTAAACTTACATACTAATAGAAAATACAATGTGATAATGTATTATTTATAATGAAAAATGAGAAAAAAAAAACTAAAAATTACATTACATACTTTTAAGATTATTTACACACAATTGAGAATTACAATTTAATATTGTTTGTATTTACAAAAGATGATATTAAGTATATTGAGATATGATTTATATTACATAGAATGTTGTCTATATGTACAGGTAATGGATATTTATATTGTATTAATGAATTAAATAATGAATTATGGTCGTAATTGGGACATGAAAAGAAGATATGATTTAAATTGGCTTCATCCATACCACACTCGCATATAGAGGAATCTTTGATTCTGAGTTTTTTTAAATGTACACCAGATAGTTATTGAATGCGTGTTCATCCATAAATCACTAATATCAGTGATGACACGTTATAATAAATATACTTTATACTACACCCACTCAGAAAAGGTCTTATTACTCGTTCAAAAACATGTTATAAAGTTCGTAATTTTTCCCTTATAAATGTACGGCGTGGAAAGTTATATGGATTTTCATTCCTTCACTCCGTAGCAGTGAAGGAATGTTGTATGAAAATCCATACCTGCCCTGGTAGCGTTCTTTTGTTTTTACAAACAATCTCAAAAAGGTTTTATATCAAGTACTTAGAAAAAGGAGGTGTGATTTTTATTTGTACTCGATTTTCAATGAAAGGATGTTGGCAACATTCATTTGCACTACGAGAAAAAAAGCGCGGAAATTTGTTATGTTTGGTTAAATTTTGTTTTTTATTTAAATTGATATTTTAACAGCATGTTTTTAATTACTCTAAATATTTTTCCAAAATGTCATCTGATAGTGAAAGTGTAGATTTTATAATAATGCAAAAAAGGTTTTTTGCGATATTGTTTTATTCGCAGATGATACCTCTCTGATTTTTAAAGTAGATAGGAAAGACAGTGATCCGACGCATGTAAATAATGTATTATCTAAGATTTGTAAATGGTTCGCCGCTAATAATCTTCTCCTAAATTCAAAAAAGACGAAATGTTTAAAGTTTTCTTTACCAAATGTTCTTTATGTTGAACCAAACATAAAGCTTGGCCCAGATAAACTCCCTATTGACAAAGCGACAGTCTTCCTGGGAATCAAAATGGATTCCACTTTACAGTGGGATCCACATATACATGATCTCTCCGGAAGACTTAGTTCTGCTGCATATGCAGTTCTTAGGATAAGACAGTTAACAGACGTAGCTACTGCTCGCCTAGTTTATTTCGCGTACTTCCACAGTATTATGTCGTGTGGAGTATTGCTGTGGGGAACTGCTGCTGAGATAGAGACAATTTTTATCATACAAAAGCGTGCAATTCGAGCCATATATAAAATGGGTCCTAGGGAATCTCTGAGGGATCTTTTTAAAGAAATTGATATTTTAACTTTACCAAGTCTGTATATTTGAAAATATTATGTACTAGCGGCCCGCTCCGGCTTCGCACGGGTATAAAATATATAGCCTATGTCATTAACTGAAAAAATGATTAAAATCGATCCAGTAGTTTTGACTTATTCATTACTGCCCGTGGTCCGTACGCGATAAATTAAGTGTTAAACAATTCTTCTTTCCCTAAACCATGAAGATTTCCTACTATCTTTGGAATATCTAAATTCATACACTACATTTTTACTTATTTACTTTTTACATTTTTACACTACTACACGCTCCCGCCGCCCGGGCCGGCCGAAACCGCCGCAAACTTCAAATCTGTAATATGTATGACAAATTTTTTTTATTGTTGGATATCCATAAGAGATAGACATATACCATAGCGGAGTTTTCTGTAGACCTTTTTAATGTGTACAATACTTAGTACATTATTTTGATAAATCTCGTAGGGTTCAGCCTGCGTTTGCAATGTAAGCGGAAAAAATTTAATTATTTACGACATCACATTAGAAACCTCAAAAAAAACAGTATTTTTCCACTCTTTAATGGATGTTATTATACATATAAACCTTCCTCTTGAATCACTCTATCTATTAAAAGAAACCGCATCAAAATCCGTTGCGTAGTTTAAAATATTTAAGCATACATAGGGATATAGGGACAGAGAAAGCGACTTTGTTTTATACTATGTAGTGATGTTCGTAAAAATTTGAGTAAATTTAAATTAAACAGTGACAATCACGATTACAATACTAGGAATAAAGATAAAATAGCGTTGCCAGGTTTTAGATTAGCAAAGACAAATTAAAGGTCTTTCTTAGGTAATTGTGTACGGTTTTATAATAAAGTTCCCAAACATATTACAACGCTCACAGAAGGGAAATTCAAGTTGCATGTGAAAAACATATTGATTAAAATATCCTACTACACAGTTTCTGATTACTTAAACGACAAAAATGCCTGGACAATTCCGCCTCTGCCAAGCTATTGCCTGTCACCTACATAATTTAAACAAATATTGTAATAACTCTATTATATAGTAAGTATGTAACACATTGTTAAAAGATGTTTAGAAGAATGGCCCCGAGTTTCTTGCCCGTTCTTCTCGCAGTGGCTCTATACAATTTATTTGCTGAACGTGGCAGTACAATGTAGAATATTTCAATACTAAAATTTGTAATTGACCTTCATAAGAGCGTCGTAGACGCCTAAATTGAATAAATGATTTTGACTTTGACTTTGAACAGATGCATTTCGTCAGAAGTCACGAATTGCACTGCGCCCGACACCTTAAGCCATATTTATTAAGTTTCATGTGCCTGTAATTTCACTGGCTCCCGAGGACTGCTGCCGGAACACACCGTTAGGTGCTTGCCGACAGATTTTTAATATTATTTTGAGACAAGAAGAATAATCTATATCTCAAGAACGGTAATAGGTAGACAGTTGAAATTTTCACAGTTTATGTCGTTAAAACAAAACCTCTTATTCTACGTGAGCCCCCTTCATTATTTATTTTATATCAATAAATTATATTTAAAGAGAACAAAAAACTAAATATTCTGTGAATAGTTAAAGCGTCTACCTGTCACCGTTATTAGTATCGAGCAAGAAACGGCAATAGAAATCTATTGCCGCTATAGCAACAAATACTAAAATTGTATTTAAGGAGGGCTCCCATACAACAAACTTGTTTTTTTTACCGTTTCTTGCTAATAACGATACTAATAACGGTGACAGGTAGACGCTTTAACTATTCACAGAATATTTAGTTTTTTGTTCTCCTTAAATATAATTTATTGATATAAAATAAATAATGAAGGGGGGTCCCATACAATAAAAGAGGTTTTGGCCGTTTATTTGCTAAATAATAATGAAAACGAGGTAATGGTACGGAACCCTTCATGCGCGAGTCCCACTCGCACTTGGCCGGTTTTTTTTTATAATTGCTATCGTTTACGTTATTGTGGTCGCTGGTACTACTGCTGAGTCATTCGTCGATTTCAAAAGGATTTATGATATTGTCAGTTTTGTTTGACGAAACGTAAAGGTGTCGTGAGAGACAGTTGTGACAGTAATAGCATCGATTTACTGAAAAAAAAAACACCAACCAAAGTAGGCTGGTTTGTCTGCTAAAAATTAAAACTTCTCACTCTTCCGTCTATGTATATTTATGAAGCAGCTATTCTCATGAGAAATAATCTTAGTGACTATAAAACGTTGGCAACAAAACGATATGATAATATACTATGCGCTCAGAGACATAAAAAGGCTTTAATTAGTAAAAGTGTGTTTGGCAAAAGGATTAATATATATAATAAAATACCACAAACCATAAAAGAGGCAAAGAATATTGACATATTTAAATTGCAATTAAAGGAGTTTCTTATTGATAAGGTTTATTACACTATTGATGAATTTCTCACAGATAAATTATAAATTAATGATTGACATGAATAATATATTTTTGTAAGTAAATGAAATGACATTGTAATAATAATTTGTTAAATTAATTTAGATGAACCCAGTAATTTGCACGCCTTTAAGGTTTAAATGTAGAGACACATATTATTTTAGTTAAGACCTGTACTGTACCTACATTATGGCAAATAAATGATTTGAATTTGAATTTGAATTTGCTCTTAGTGCCGACCATAAAGTACTTTGTATATACCTACTGAAAGTGCCAACCATCCACTCGCATAGACTTCAGTTCAAGTAGTCCGGTAGGAGTAGTATTATTCTATGCTTCATTATACTGTGATCATGGCGCTTGTAAAGGTGCCGAAATATCGAGGGTTAATAAATAATCAAATACACGGTAAATAACCTGTTTCTAACAGTACAGTCCCACCAACTTATCTGTTCAGGCGGCAGAAAAAAGAACTACAACATTCCTTCAAATTGTGACAGTTTGTAGTTCATTTCCTTGACCAGCACCGCCCTCGCGAACTGCACAGTTAAGTTATAGTTAAGTTATAAGTGGTACTATGATTTAAGTGACAGTGACAGTTCAAAAATTTAAGTTTAAAAGTGTTTTAACCTTGTTTTAACACTGTTTTAAACAATTTCTCAATATTTTTTATTCAAAATTAAGGCTGAATATTCGTATGAAATCGTTGAAAAAAATTAAACATCATGCAAGTTTACATAGAATAGCTAACAAAATATGGATAATGATATAACCATAGATACATTTTTCATTACCTACTTAGATTTAGATATGTACATGGCACCTACATCTATTTATGTTTTTGAACATTGTTTTATTAACTCGGTTTTATACAATCTTACAAATATATGTTACTTCAGTAAGGTTCAAAATCCGTATTTGCTTCTGTTATAAAATGAAGCATTAAGCATGCAAGTTGGCATAATTTTAAGTAAATTTATAAGGGATACCTATCTGGACATGTCTAACACATATGGTTATACCATATTATTATAGTTCTATGGTTATACCCCAAACATGCATTTTTACAAGTGTGCAGTTTACACATATAAATGCTAGGCCTATATAGCCCTGTTTTGAGAAACCATCATCACAGTTCACAATTTGCTGAAATCAATATCAGACTTCCTAAAAACCAAATTTATAATAATGTTAGTACCATCTGCATTACTTATCTATTTAAGTATTTATCGACGCACCTTTTCATATAATTATCACTACTAGTCATGTGTCGTTATATATTTTCCAATATTGGTTTGTTAATCTTAGATTCTCCTGAGATACTGATGATGATATTTGTTATTATTGAATATGGATTTCCGTAAGGTAACGCTTGAATCTATTCATACTGAACATGATAAACTCCTCATCTATTCATTTTCTCTGCATTTCATATTATTATCAAATACTGAGTCTTCATTCACTCGCCTATTCAATTTCTAATCTAATCAATTATTCCACTGCTAGGGCCTGTTACTTACTCGAACACTCTGAAACCGGCTCTTAGGGCCTGTCATTTTTATCATTCAGTTATTTTATGTTCTGGGTAGTGTAACTGGAACTTACTCGAATATTCTGAAACAGGCCCTAATTTATCTAATATGCTAACCAACGGATTTACCTGTACACATACTTTTGCTCTATTCATCTTTTTTTTTTATTCCTGATAAGTTAACCTTTGACCACTAACTATCTCACCTGATGGTAAGTGATGATGTGCTCGAAGATGTTGTACAGGCTAACCTAGAAGTACTGGCTCTCAAGGACAGCTGCTGGAACACACCGTTAGGTGCTTAGCGACAGATTTTCTACTTGAGGGTGGTAGCTAGCCAACCTAGACGTCATTTTGTAGTGTTGCAGAACACAGTTCGTTCACGCACACTTTTCCATTAGACGTAAGCGCTAGGCGGAAGGAAAGGCTACATTCATATACAATGCGATTAAAATAAGAATAGGACTGGCTCTCGGCTAACTTCAGTCATATTCACTCTAATAAGTACGATCAGCAGAAGAAACTTAAAAATAGAGCCGTGCCATATATTTATACGTAATTTTAAATGATTGACCCGAAATTGTTAATTTTAATAAATTCATAATTTTAAGGTTGACAGCACAGACGCCATCTTGGTTTGATGACAACGCGGGCGTCAGGGTCTTATTTCTCAAACAGTGTACTACTACGCGACACGTCTCCGAGTGTTTGTTGATCTTCTCGTTTAATTTATTTTTTGACTCTTTAATGTGTTGTTGTTGTTGACTGTTTAATATTTTTTGGTGATGGTTATATTTGTTTTTGTTACTCGTTACAATGATAACGACGAGACTCAGTTGGCCATCAGGACATGCGGCATCAAAGAACTAATCGATTCAAATTAAGATACCTAAGCACGAAATATTGCCAACAAATAAAATCAGTTCAAATTATTTCTGTGTTTGCTGTACCTACAGTCACCTACAACTTCGTTTATCCACCTATGACTACCTACTTGTTTTTTTACACGTCTGCCCACATAAACGTCTGTTAAGTTTTCAGGTTTCATGTATGGATGTTAGTGAGTTTCTTTATTTTACCATAACTTCTAAATGGCTTAACCGATTTTAAAGTACGAGATATCGTTAGATATATCTTGATAGCTCAAGTGACACTATGTACATAAAGCAACAACAAACTGGTGGATTTTAGACGCCATATAGTGAGAAAAACAATTTATTTTCCACAGCCATCGTGTGGGTATCAGAATAAGGGGTTTAAAAAAATCCATTCCTAAAATATATTAACTTGCAGTTTTAATTTCGATGGATCGATAAAACGCTTAACGAAAATAAATTATTTGCAGTCGGGTTTTTTATTATCTTTATTAATTTATGCATGTTTTATCATTTCTTTTTTTGCACACTGTACTAAGTTCTAGTTTTGACGTCACAACATGGCGCTAGGCCGGTCCTATTCTTATTTTAATCGCATTGTACCTTACCTAATACGAAAGCAAGATAAAGGAAATCATAGTCACAGATTGAGCAATAGGATAGGTCACCCTGGCTGTACCATCCCGACGCGAAGGGACGAGATGGAACGGGATGGGATAAGGGAAGGCATAGATTGAACAATAGTTCTATTGGATAGGGTGACGCACGCATGTATGCGCCGCGGTTCGCGCAACGCAAGGGCGGTGCGGGCGGGCGGTGCGCGCGCAGTCGCCACGCGCCCGTCCCGCCAACAACATGGCGTGCGTTCCCCAAGGACACATCCGCGTCTGACCCGACAACCCCGTATCAAAGCCACAGCTGTCCCACAAAAATAATAATCACAAAACCGTGCGAGTGTTCGTGCATTTATATATAAAGTGTAACAGTGTCCAGTGAATTCAGTGAGTGTTTACAAAGGAATACCGGCGTCCAACACGACTGCTTCTTGAAGGTATGTGCGAAACAATAACAATGATTTTGTTTTTTAACCGAGCGTGTTATTGGTTATTCATGAATTAAACATTGATGTTATGGAGTGATTTCATTTGTAGTTTGATTCAGAAGTAAATTAAAAGGTATCTGGGTAGGTAGTAGGAAAAATGGTATGGATAATACTTGTATATGTATGACATCATGACCTACCCTATGCATCGGCCTGATCATGGGATTGTTGTTTGTGTTATCAAGGAAACGGAGGGTTTCTGGTTTATTCTATAACCTGATAACTGTTATTGTAATGTAACTGGACTGTGTGGCATACTACAGTCTGCGCAAGGAAGGATTCCATTTCCTACACAATCTTTAATAAAATACCTACCTTCATGATCCTAAACCAAGTACCTATTATGATTAACATATCAAAGTAGGTAAACGTGATAGTAATAAAAAATAATCGTGTAGGTACTCAGTCACCGAACTGCAGTTCGGTGACCTACTTTTTCTATTTGTCTAGCTAAGCACCTCCGTAATTATAATTCCACCTCAATATTACGATCACTGAGCAAGTAATAATAACGATGATACCTACCCACCTACGAGAATAAAGATTGACAATGACTGATGCACTGTTGTTGTCAATCTGCATTTCGCTATCAGACGTTATTTAGCTAGATGACTATAGTCAGTAGGTAATGATAACAAATAATTTAAAATTATTCTACTAAAACATAAAATTAATATTATTATAAAACACCTAAAAATATATATATCTAGTGACAATTCCGCCTAATTTTCCTGTTGAAGTTAACAGGATATTTTTAAAATATTTATTATCATTAAATATGGATTTTATATAAAAAAATAACCGCAAAGTAACGCCTGATTCTATTAATTATTCATTCGTTATAGGTAGGTAATTAGGTACCTAGATACCCTATGATTGATAACGGGACAAGATCTATTGGACTATGGGCATAAAACATATATATAGGTACACCCTGCTATGGATGTATACTTACCTAAGAATATATGTTACTCTATGAGGGTCTAAATGGGTTCTTCACACCTGACCTGGCTTCCTCGTAAATAAGTTACCTAGGTAACCCAGTTCCGCTTTGCAAAGCTCTTCGATCTCTGTGTTGAAAATCAGAGATCCGCGAAGCTACTGAAAACCTGCCTGAGAACTCCTATCAATAGATCGTGAATCTTATCAATAGATCATTCTCGGGTGATGAAGTTAACGCCACGGTCAAGAAATTTCCAATATTTATTACACTGAATTGGTCATGCGTTTCCACTTCCACTCAGGCTAGGTTGTAGGTAGGTACTTACCATTTCAAGTATATATTTCTGTTAGCTCATTCCACTAGGTTCCTACAACTATCAACAATTTTAATACGTGACGGGCGCAGATCAAAATCGTGACTTGTGATGAAGTGCATCTGTTATAGGCAGAGGTTAGTCCGCTTAACATCAGGTGGGCCTCGAGCTTGTTCCGCCACAATAACATAGAAAAAAAAACTGGCGTGATGGTAAGTAGATATGGTACACATTTATTGTATAGTACCAATACCTGGACCTATTTCTTTGACATTATTCGTTGCGGTATCTATTCCCAGCTTGCTTCATCATTCCAATCGTGATCCAAGGTACTAATCCGAGGCGTAATCTACCTACAGGTGAGGCGCCTATCGGTATCGCCTGGAATACCTAAGCAGTGCTTGTTATATGTACATATCTACCTGATTATAGTCCCACCAACTTATCTGTTCAGGCGGCAAAAAAAAGAACTACAACATTCCTTCAAATTGTGACAGTTTGTAGTTGATTTCCTTGACCAGTAGCGCCCTCGAGAACTGCACAATTAAGTTGGTGGTACTATAGCTGCAAGTATATATATAATTATATATCATTAGTCCTTCATTGGGCTGCAGGCTATCTCTGTCCCAAAAATAACATACGAGAACAAACAGAGACAAAGTTATTTTCGCGTATAAAATACCCAACGTAGCATAAGTATGGCCATGTATGGGTAGGAGTCCATTTAATCGTTTTTCTCGTTTACCTTGCGGACCAAAAATGGTCATCTTGAAATTCTTGAGTCAAGGCGTAAAATAAAAAAGAAGTTGAAAGTTTTCGCAATATTAGTGCAGCATACTCACGTCTACGAGAGTAGTGGCATGCTGCACTGTTTTGGGCTTCCATTATGCATCCTTAAAACTTCAATCCATCAAGTATAAAAGTGTGCTAGTTGAAAGGAATTAACTATATAAGTACACTATTTATTCGTAGATAGGATCCGAATAAATATGAATTTATTCGTAGACTATAGGAGTTAATGAGCAAAGGAAAGGGAAGTTTTTTTTTTTTTTTATGCCTGATAGGTTAACTTTTGACCACTATCTCACCTGATGGTAAGTGATGATGTGGTCGAAGATGTTCTTCAGGCTAACCTACAAGTACTGGCTCTCAAGGACAGTTACCGTAGCACACCGTTAGGTGCTTGGCGACAGATTTTCTACTTGAGGGCGGTAGCAAGGCGGGCAAAATGCCCTACCACCATGCTAGACAACAACCGGGACCGACGGCTTAACGTGCCCTCCGAAGCACGGAAGCGCTCAGTAGTAATGTCACTAGCGGTCACCCATCCAACTCAGACCGCGCGCGACGTTGCGATCGGTTGCGAACAGCTAAGTAAAGTTCGCTACGAGCGCTTCAAAATTCTGTTGTTATTTCTGATGTAAAACATTATTTTGCAGATGATGGAACTAATGGGGAAAATTGTTCTCACTAGTTCCATAACCAAGTCCCATGGAACTAGTGAGAAAAAAAACTCCCACTAGTTCCATGGAACTAATAAATGGAACTAGTGAGAATGATTCAATTTTCAAGGTACCTTTTATCAGTAAATACCTATTACTTAGACATGAAATTGCTTTGCTAATAAATGTACAATCATCATTGAAGACATTCGAACCATTTCATGTTACCTATAATGTTGTTGTTGAGTAAGTTAATTTACGCATGCATTATAGAGGAAATTGCAAAATGAGGAAGAATATAAATAGAACATGAGGAAATTACATGTAGGTGTATATCTAATGCAATGGCATGATGACTAATATTTGAAGTCGGAGACAACGTGAGGTGATAGCCGCACGAGATCAGCAGAGGCTATGTTCGACGCCTCAGCCAGCCCAAAGAACTGATACTGAAGAATCACACTGCGTGTATATTTTTCGGGTTCTAGCTCTTGTTTCTGATTCGAGCAAGTTCATCCAATTTTTCATATGCTGTAAAACAATAATTATTTGTGTTGTTTCATGGAAAGACTTTTAGCATGTTCAAGCTTATAAACGAAATTACAACTAAGTAACATTTTGTTAGAGTAATTACTTACTCGTCATATACCTAAATGGTAAAAATTTTAAAACATTGTATGTCCGAAAAGGACGAAACTGTTGAGACTCAATGAAAAATTGTTATAACACCAATTTCTGTGCAGCTTATGCAATAAATGATTGTGATTCAGAAAAATACGAGAGCAAAAAAGTGATGAACTATGGAAAGGTTAGCAAACAATCTAAGGCTATATTTGCAATTCAAAACAAAATAAATATAAATAACTGTTATTGTAATGTAACTGGACTGTGTGGCATACTACAGTCTGCGCAAGGAAGGATTCCATTTCCTACACAATCTTTAATAAAATACCTACCTTCATGATCCTAAACCAAGTACCTATTATGATTAACATATCAAAGTAGGTAAACGTGATAGTAATAAAAAATAATCGTGTAGGTACTCAGTCACCGAACTGCAGTTCGGTGACCTACTTTTTCTATTTGTCTAGCTAAGCACCTCCGTAATTATAATTCCACCTCAATATTACGATCACTGAGCAAGTAATAATAACGATGATACCTACCCACCTACGAGAATAAAGATTGACAATGACTGATGCACTGTTGTTGTCAATCTGCATTTCGCTATCAGACGTTATTTAGCTAGATGACTATAGTCAGTAGGTAATGATAACAAATAATTTAAAATTATTCTACTAAAACATAAAATTAATATTATTATAAAACACCTAAAAATATATATATCTAGTGACAATTCCGCCTAATTTTCCTGTTGAAGTTAACAGGATATTTTTAAAATATTTATTATCATTAAATATGGATTTTATATAAAAAAATAACCGCAAAGTAACGCCTGATTCTATTAATTATTCATTCGTTATAGGTAGGTAATTAGGTACCTAGATACCCTATGATTGATAACGGGACAAGATCTATTGGACTATGGGCATAAAACATATATATAGGTACACCCTGCTATGGATGTATACTTACCTAAGAATATATGTTACTCTATGAGGGTCTAAATGGGTTCTTCACACCTGACCTGGCTTCCTCGTAAATAAGTTACCTAGGTAACCCAGTTCCGCTTTGCAAAGCTCTTCGATCTCTGTGTTGAAAATCAGAGATCCGCGAAGCTACTGAAAACCTGCCTGAGAACTCCTATCAATAGATCGTGAATCTTATCAATAGATCATTCTCGGGTGATGAAGTTAACGCCACGGTCAAGAAATTTCCAATATTTATTACACTGAATTGGTCATGCGTTTCCACTTCCACTCAGGCTAGGTTGTAGGTAGGTACTTACCATTTCAAGTATATATTTCTGTTAGCTCATTCCACTAGGTTCCTACAACTATCAACAATTTTAATACGTGACGGGCGCAGATCAAAATCGTGACTTGTGATGAAGTGCATCTGTTATAGGCAGAGGTTAGTCCGCTTAACATCAGGTGGGCCTCGAGCTTGTTCCGCCACAATAACATAGAAAAAAAAACTGGCGTGATGGTAAGTAGATATGGTACACATTTATTGTATAGTACCAATACCTGGACCTATTTCTTTGACATTATTCGTTGCGGTATCTATTCCCAGCTTGCTTCATCATTCCAATCGTGATCCAAGGTACTAATCCGAGGCGTAATCTACCTACAGGTGAGGCGCCTATCGGTATCGCCTGGAATACCTAAGCAGTGCTTGTTATATGTACATATCTACCTGATTATAGTCCCACCAACTTATCTGTTCAGGCGGCAAAAAAAAGAACTACAACATTCCTTCAAATTGTGACAGTTTGTAGTTGATTTCCTTGACCAGTAGCGCCCTCGAGAACTGCACAATTAAGTTGGTGGTACTATAGCTGCAAGTATATATATAATTATATATCATTAGTCCTTCATTGGGCTGCAGGCTATCTCTGTCCCAAAAATAACATACGAGAACAAACAGAGACAAAGTTATTTTCGCGTATAAAATACCCAACGTAGCATAAGTATGGCCATGTATGGGTAGGAGTCCATTTAATCGTTTTTCTCGTTTACCTTGCGGACCAAAAATGGTCATCTTGAAATTCTTGAGTCAAGGCGTAAAATAAAAAAGAAGTTGAAAGTTTTCGCAATATTAGTGCAGCATACTCACGTCTACGAGAGTAGTGGCATGCTGCACTGTTTTGGGCTTCCATTATGCATCCTTAAAACTTCAATCCATCAAGTATAAAAGTGTGCTAGTTGAAAGGAATTAACTATATAAGTACACTATTTATTCGTAGATAGGATCCGAATAAATATGAATTTATTCGTAGACTATAGGAGTTAATGAGCAAAGGAAAGGGAAGTTTTTTTTTTTTTTTATGCCTGATAGGTTAACTTTTGACCACTATCTCACCTGATGGTAAGTGATGATGTGGTCGAAGATGTTCTTCAGGCTAACCTACAAGTACTGGCTCTCAAGGACAGTTACCGTAGCACACCGTTAGGTGCTTGGCGACAGATTTTCTACTTGAGGGCGGTAGCAAGGCGGGCAAAATGCCCTACCACCATGCTAGACAACAACCGGGACCGACGGCTTAACGTGCCCTCCGAAGCACGGAAGCGCTCAGTAGTAATGTCACTAGCGGTCACCCATCCAACTCAGACCGCGCGCGACGTTGCGATCGGTTGCGAACAGCTAAGTAAAGTTCGCTACGAGCGCTTCAAAATTCTGTTGTTATTTCTGATGTAAAACATTATTTTGCAGATGATGGAACTAATGGGGAAAATTGTTCTCACTAGTTCCATAACCAAGTCCCATGGAACTAGTGAGAAAAAAAACTCCCACTAGTTCCATGGAACTAATAAATGGAACTAGTGAGAATGATTCAATTTTCAAGGTACCTTTTATCAGTAAATACCTATTACTTAGACATGAAATTGCTTTGCTAATAAATGTACAATCATCATTGAAGACATTCGAACCATTTCATGTTACCTATAATGTTGTTGTTGAGTAAGTTAATTTACGCATGCATTATAGAGGAAATTGCAAAATGAGGAAGAATATAAATAGAACATGAGGAAATTACATGTAGGTGTATATCTAATGCAATGGCATGATGACTAATATTTGAAGTCGGAGACAACGTGAGGTGATAGCCGCACGAGATCAGCAGAGGCTATGTTCGACGCCTCAGCCAGCCCAAAGAACTGATACTGAAGAATCACACTGCGTGTATATTTTTCGGGTTCTAGCTCTTGTTTCTGATTCGAGCAAGTTCATCCAATTTTTCATATGCTGTAAAACAATAATTATTTGTGTTGTTTCATGGAAAGACTTTTAGCATGTTCAAGCTTATAAACGAAATTACAACTAAGTAACATTTTGTTAGAGTAATTACTTACTCGTCATATACCTAAATGGTAAAAATTTTAAAACATTGTATGTCCGAAAAGGACGAAACTGTTGAGACTCAATGAAAAATTGTTATAACACCAATTTCTGTGCAGCTTATGCAATAAATGATTGTGATTCAGAAAAATACGAGAGCAAAAAAGTGATGAACTATGGAAAGGTTAGCAAACAATCTAAGGCTATATTTGCAATTCAAAACAAAATAAATATAAATACCAACTAAAACTGTAACGACAGGAATTTCACCTCCTTATGGGGTTTCAGGTAATAGTAATCAAAATTATCGTCTGTACATTATTGGCGAAAATACATCCCTTTGTGTAAGGGCTAATCGCGGATAACGAGAGCGCAGAACGCGTTTTGATTCACCGTGAGACCACGGAAGAAGTACAAACCACATCAGAACTACATAAGCAATCATTAGTAACAAAAATCAACGACATGCTGATGAAAACTACTACGCCGCATCAAGGTGTTTCAATGACTTGGAAAAACTTATAGCACAGATGTTGTCTTAGGTTTTCGCGATTATTACACATAGTAATTAAACAACTTTAAACGGTTTAAATCGCGTATATTTATCATTATTTTTGTCAGTGATCAGTCACCCCGTGACCACGATCACTACAAAGTGTTCGAAACGTCTGGACAAAAATAATGATAAATATACGCGATTAAACCGTTTAAAGATGTTTAATTATTATAGCACACATGTTACACGTATAACGTTATCCTATATAAAATGTTATTAAAGAAGCAATCAATCCAATCGTGGATAACATAAAACAATAATATAAACTTGAAAAGAAATACCTACGTTCTTTACAATTCCAACCATACGTATAATGCGACATAAAGATACAAATAAGGGTGCATACCATTTGAAGTTAGATTCGCTAAAAACGATCACACTCCCAAAAAGTTGTTCCACATGGTTCTTGGCGTTATTTTCGCCATAAACGCTATGAGGCTACTGGAACAGTTTGAATTCCCTACATCTAATGTCAAAAGTGACGGAAGTGGCAAATTTTTGTGGCATTCTTAGCGTTCTTATCCTAAATGGAACAGGGGATGACAGTTACAAACGATCACAGTGATCACAACCACAGACGCAGAATGTGATCAAAATTATCGAAATTAACGTTCTTAGCGACAAATGGAACATACCCTAATACGTTTCCCATAATTCTCAGCTTTACAATAACGCTTACGTTATTCGTGTGTGGTCCCACACCATTGTTTCACACGTCCATGTTATTGTAAACTCGCTAATTAATATCTTACACGATGAAAGCTTATTTAACTTTACGCTCATCGTTTATGTTATGCTCGAAGAATGTAATGGTGTATTTATTATGTCTGTATTCACGAAGTTATGTACGTGTTTAAGTATTTATTGGATTGTGTACAGATGACCAATAAAGGAACCATCTCAGAGGACAACATTCAGTTAAAGATGTATTGATATTGAATAAAATGAAATAATGTCACTTCGAAAGTTTAAGGATATTTTTATATCTGACTTTCAAAGCATTTACGAGGTTCTGATTGGGATAAAATTACGAATCTACTGTCATATTTGACATAATTTTCACCGATCTGACAGTTTTACAATCTACTACTTATAATAAGTAAAATCACAGCTAAATTAATGTAAAGCAAGAAACACGGAGAGGTGAATTAGTAAAAATCATATTTGGATTATGGTTCGCAATATATTATACCAAATTAGTTTTACTCATCCTAGTAAAGCACAGTAGTTAATGGTCTACTTTAAAGTTAGTTTATGATAACATATACCCTAAAGATCAGTTTTGCAGCGTTGTTTTTACTGTAGAGTTCCTTACCTTCTAATCTACTCGATGGTGTCGCATCCCATGCCAGTAAGACACTGTTTTATTCTCTTATTACAGTGTCTTACTTCACTGGGTAATAAGATTCTTATCTTACCAACTTGACTAAATTTAGGACCACCAATGAAGGTCCGTAGCGTGTAAAAGCTTTTAATTACAATGTAGCAATCCTCAGTTTATGATAAGTGCTTAAAACTCTCATTACTTAGATTCTCCTTACAGATCATTTGAATACACGTCCTGTTAAATTAGGTTAATTGACTTCTGACCATGAACTTTAATATGGTGTTCGTTAACCTTTGATGGTGATGATGTTACCCTTTTGTGGTAGTTAATTGAGTCTTGAGGACATGCAGTCTTGCCCCGATGGTACATTATAAAGGCTTATACTTTAAAAAGCTATGATATGTCTATAAAGCTGCTTAGCTCTATAGGGAAACTGCACTGAGGACATTTATAGGCCTGGCCGAGAGCCAATACGCGAGAACTGCTTGCATAAGTTCTAGAAGTGTTGTTTCTCATAGACTTATTGGGTTTAGCATTTGACAGTTCTAAAGAGAATTCTAAATGTACGTAGTGCCTTTTCTAAAAATAAACGGCAACAGTTAGGAGAGTGATTCAGTGAGGAATGAATCAGGATTTGTTTCACATTTTTGCAAACATTGAATCATTTCCTTTGATAAGCTATGTTTTGTCATCTACATGGTTTTCCTTAAATACTTCTAATTCTGCGTCAAACTACGACTCAGTTATCAATGCACGTAGGTATTCATAATGCCAACATTAATACTATTTTTTTTATACAGAACTGCGTAGCACTTAATACTATCTCACCTGATGTTAAGTGATGATGCGATCGATGATGGAATTCAGTCGCGTTTTGAAGACCCCAATATTGTACTTAACCGGAAACACAGACTGATGCAGGGTGTTCCATTCCCTGGCGGTTCGTATGATGAACGAAGACGCAACTACTAAGGCGTATACAGAAGTAGATAAGTGTATACTAGCCACTTTTCGGCAGATCGTTTAGGTTCCATATAATAGGGTGGAGTGGAGATACCTAGTATTGCCAAATGGCATCTACCAAGTAGATTTCCATACTCCGAACTGATACGTATTAAATGAACGTACAGTCCCACCAACTTATCTGTTCAGGCGGCAAAAAAAAAGAACTTCAAATTGTAACAGTTTCTAGTTGATTTCCTTGACCAGTAGCGCCCTCGAAAACTGCACAGTTAAGTTGGTGGTACTATACAGAGCTATGCAAATATTATGTTTGATGTGTTTCACCATCTCTAATTTGGATAGTAACCACACGCCCGTGAACTTCACTCGAAGCCATTAGTCGCGTTCCCCCATAAAAATGGAATACTTTATCGCGGCACGGGCCGGTTCGCGAGGTCTTTGAACCACCCAAATTCCCCTCAGATGTTTAACTTTCTATATTTAGAACTGCACATTTGGTCTCGGGGTGGCGGATGTTTGGTTAAAAATCTATAGCTTGCTGCTAGGCGTTAGTTTGCACATGTTGTTTGGTCTGATTTTAGTGTAGCTGGGGGCTATTCTAATAGTTCCAATCATCCCAATTGTGTGTTGGAATACATTCTATTTATAAAATAACCAAACTTTAGTTTTTTTAATGTCATTAGATAGATAGATAACACTTTATTGACACATTAAAATTTACAAATTTATAACTTAAAACAATAGCTAAGAGTAGGTGTGACAATGGGCGGTCTTATCGCTGAGAGCGATCTCTTCCAGACAATCCTGTACAAAGATATATGTCTTTATGACGGGACAAGCCCGAGGCCCACCTGATTTTAAGTGGACTAACCTCTGCCTATAACAGATGCATTTCGTCAACCACGAATTGCACTGTGCCCGTCACATTGAGACGTACAGTTGTTAGGTCTCACGTGTCTGTAATTTTACTGGCTCTCAAGGACTGCTGCCGGAACACATTGTTAGGTGCTTGGCGACAGATGTACCAACCACGAATTGCACTGTGCCCGTCACATTGAGACGTACAGTTGTTAGGTCTCACGACCTCACGTGTCTGTAATTTTACTGGCTCTCAAGGACTGCTGCCGGAACACACTGTCAGGTGCTTGGCGACAGATTTTCCACTAGAGTATTTTAGTTATGTTTCGTTATGTGGATAATCACGATAATCACATTAGGATTATCGAGGACTTAGTCTTTACCGATGGTTTTAGAATGTTTTTCAAGTAGACTAGCGAAGTGGTTGGTATTTGCTTACCTGCCGAACCGTTAGGTTTTTGAATTTCGGATCGAAAGTACTTACCAGACCTACAGTACGCATCAATACTATACCAAACTGTGATTAAACGCATGTTGGCAGTTGAGAACGATGACATGTAAAAATAGTCAAATGGTATGCAGGTTAATCGTATCGTTATAGAAGCAATGATGGCTCAGTGGTGAGCTTTACCGCATGGTGGGAGGAAATTTTGCGAATGCCCGCCTGGCTAGCGACCATCCTCAAGTAGAAAATCTGTCGCCAAGCACCTAATGGTTTGTTCCGGCAGCAGTCTTTAAGAGCCAGTGAAATTACAGGCACATGACACTTAAGAACTATGTCTCAAGGTGACGGGCGCAGTAAAATTCGTGACTTGTGACGAAATGCATCTGTTATAGGCAGAGGTTAGTCCGCTTAACATCACATGGGCCTCGAGCTTGTTCAGTCAAAATAACATAAGAAATTAAAAAAAAAAATTATCGACGTACAATCCTTCTTTATGGAATCTTTGTCTTACTCCTAGCAAATCCAAATATGTACATGTGCCTTAGTGAACATTTTTTTTTTAGCTTGTGTAGAACTGTAGCAAGGCCGTGCATATATTTGGATAAGCAATATACTCATGCATAGATTGTTATCAATAATCCCTAATTCAAGAGCCCGAGTCTTCGCTCAGAATTGTGGTCAAGAGCCCGAAGCCTAGTTTTCGCAGGAACATCTTGTTTCTTGTACCACTGCACGTATGGAATGATCAATAAAAAATTCTGATTTCTGATTTCTGATTTCTGAAGTGTTTCGATTCTATATTTTTCTTTCATTCGCGTGATGTGATGTTGTTACGTTTCGTTAGGGGAACGAAATGGTTGGAGCAACTCGAGTAATTCGACGAATTCGATAATAACTGCTATTTTAGGCACGATTGGGCGGGGTGTTTATAACTCTGGATTGTTTAACTGATATGGTTCGTTTGGAGAATGGTTTCCTTTATTACTTAGTAGGCATGAAATGATAGGATTTGTCGGATGAAATAAAGACACCAGTTACGTACTACATACGTTTATTGAATGCATCAAACTACACGTCACTACAGCTAATATACTTAGTAGCTACGACATTGTGCGCTGAAAGCAGTTTACCTAACAACTATAACTTATGCTATACATTTCACACTTCAGGCACTACAGTACACAGATAAGGTTTTGTTTAGCACCATCATCACTTGACTGATGTTTGTAATTATAGATATGTATAAATGTTATGAATAAAGAATGTAGTAATGATAAGAGAAGTATAATGTCAATGCCAGTGACATAAACATTACTACTGAGCGTTTCCGTGCTTCTGAGGGCACGTTAAGCCGTCGGTCCCGGTTGTTGTCTTAAAATGGCAGTCGTTAAAGCATGGTGGTAGGGCATTTTGCGAATGCCCGCCTGGCTAGCTACCAACCTGAAGTGGAAATCTGTCGCCAAGCATCTAACGGTGTGTTCCGGCAGCTGTCCTTGATAGCCAGTAATTCTAGGTTAGCCTGAACAACATCTTCGACCACATCATCACTTTCCATCAGGTTAGAGTAGTCAAAGGCTAACCTATCAAGAATAAAAAAAACTGTTTTTCGTTGAAACAATTAGAAACTTTTGAAACGTATCAGATGCCTACGAGAGGCGGCTGAGATGTTGAGCCGGGTACTTTCAGCTTCCTTGTCTCTTATCCTGAAGGTCATTAGAAAAGTGATATCTAAAGTGGATGGTGTTCTCTTCCGTTATGCTGGCTGTGTTTGGGAGTCCTGAGCAGTGGCAGTACTGAGCCTAATATCTATATCAGATTAGCTAGTTTTTATTTTTTAATGTTATTGTTAAGGAACAAGCACGAGGCCCACCTGATGTTAAGTGGTATCCTCTGCCTATAACAGATGCATTTCATCAGGAGTCACTAATTGCACTGCGCCCATCACCTTGAGACATACCTGTTGAGTCTCATTTTGCCTGTTATTTCACTGGCTCTCAAGGACTGCTGCCGGAACACACCGTTAGGTGCTTGGCGACAGAGTTTCTACTTGAGGGTGGTAGCTAGCCAGGCAGCATTGGCAAAATGCCCTTCCCCCATGCGGTGAAGCTCAAGCTCTGGGCGGGATTCGAACCATGGACCTGCTGCGCGGCAGTCCATAGGCAATGCCACTGAGCCATCACTGCTTTAAAATTTCTTATTAAAATAAAATCGATTTATTATTTATTTTGTCCCTAAATGTCAGAATAACAATTCCCATACAAAAGGTATTTACGAATTATTTTTGCGAATACTTAATTTTATGGATATCTGGCAAACCTGAAGCATAGATATTAGGCTCTATAAACATGCCATTTCACCGAGTTTGAACACTTAGTATTAAAAATATGACGAAACGACGTTTATATGGAAAGTGCCACGAGCACTCTAGCCTAAGAAACATCTATTTGTTGATGTTTTGAGTTCGATAAACATCGGTCAGATTCGGCCATCACATCGATATCATCATCCATAATTAAAAGATTCAGGCGTTACTTTGTGGAAATCCATATTTAATAATAACAAATATTTTTAAAGTATTTTAAGAAAACATCAAATTAATATTTTAATTAACACTTAAAAAATATAAAAATATATCTTGTGACAATTCCGCCTAATTTTCCTGCTAAGTCGACGTGACTTCACAAACGCCACGCAGCCAAACCGGAAGAACCTTCGACGCGTTTCGCTTCTACACGAAGCGTCCTCAGGAGGTCTTGACTCTACGAGCGCACGATCTCCTGCGTGGCGTTTGTGACGTCACGTCGGCTTAGCAGGAAAATTAGGCGGAATTGTCACTAGATATATTTTTATATTTTTTAAGTGTTTTATTAAAATATTAATTTGTTGTTTTCTTAAAATATTTTAAAAATATTTGTTATTATCATCATCCATGTTTTTGCAACGTCGATCATCCCTAATCTAGTATATGGCGATATATTACTTGAGCCTGTTATTATAGAACATGATAGCTAGAGCCGACACAATAGCTGCAATATAGACTTTCAGAAACCATACAGGAGATGACGTGTTGTTTCTCCCCATCACGCGGGGAAATATAAAACCGGGGAGTTTCGTTTATCGACAGTGGAATCTACTTGCATTCATATAATAATTTTGTCATTAAAAAAATAACCTAGTGATACAAAGCTTATCATATTTTAGTAAATAATACGGGATAGCTCCCGTGAATAAGTTCTGACTATAGTTTCAACCACATTCGTTGGTCTTTTACAAGAACTCGGGACACCCGCGTTGACGAGTACTAAAATGAGTGAAAACCACGTTTGTTTTTATAATAAAAGCCTAGTATAGAAATTAGATAGGCCATCGTGCTAATTATATTTTTTCGGTGCAATGACAAAAAATACGCTGTATGAGCAGCAGTGAAAGTCTTTGTGCTAGTTCGGGGAAGTACTGCCACCGTACTTCCGAACAACCGAAAAACACCGACTGGACTACCCGAACGCTGCTTTTAAGGGGGCGATTCTGACCAATCAAGAGCTTGTAACGGAGAACAAAACAAAACGTGAATTAAATAAAGTTCTACCTCAATGAACCCTTCATGTGGCGGCTACGTCCTTTTGTTTGCCAGAAATGCGGTTGTCCGATTTTACAATTATTAACACCGATTTCTTAAGGTCACGTTTTTGCTAAAGTTATACGTAAAAATTCACCATAGTTTAGGAGTTCCAAGAAATACCTTCAGATATATTTTCACTTATTGATCAGCAGCAGTTATAGAAAATTCTTTAGCAAGGATTTGTAACCAAAATGATGGTAGTTTTTTTTCTAAATTCAAATAAGTTTAATGTTCTGCTATAGAGGAGTTTACTTTTAATGGTGATATCAGCATCTAAACTCCAGCGTTACTGCGCATCCGTGCTTCGGAGGGCACGTTAAGCCATCGGTACCGGTTGTTGATTTAGGATGGTAGTTGTTATAGCATGGTGGTAGAGGGCGTTTTGCGAATGCCCACCTGGCTAGCTACCACCCTCAAGGCTAAAAAATCTGTCGCTGAGCACCTAATGGTGTGTTCCGGTAGCTGCCCTTGAGAGCCAGTAATTCTAGGTTAGGCTGAACAATATCTTCGACCACATCATCACTTACTATCAGGTGAAGATAGTGGTCAAAGACTAGCCTATATATCCATAAATAAATTTCATCAAGGTATACTACGCACCTAATAGTTTAACAAGCAGCTTCTCCGTTTTGCCTCCTCAAACTAATCAGGTATTCTGTCCTCACCTAATATTAGCATTACTATGTCTATTGGTTGTATGTGTCTTAGAGATATGATCGATTTCAATCATTATTTTCAATCTGTTCACGTCTGCTACGCGTCCGGTTGTATTTCCGGCATTCGACACCCAAAGACCAAAATTTTGCAAATGCGCTCCTTTTTGAGTTAGTATCGAAGTATGGGTGGTGTTAATAGCATTATTTATATGCGTGGATATGAATACAATATAATAAAATAATAATTTAATGTATGCACATCAGACTACAGACTGGTTTCAATCAGTTGGTTTCAGGTCATAAATTAGAAACCTTATCAATAATTATTATTTCAATGGTGACATCGGCATTTCTATACAATTATTTCTACACCATAAATAAATTGCTGTCTATTCTCTCTTACGAGGCGAGTGCAACTGACTATCACATCGTAAATGAAATAATCTTGATAAATTTCCGAAATGGAATTCCGGAATGGGATCTGATTGGATGTGGCTGGCTTTACGTAGGTAGGTATGTAACTACTCCAAATGAGCTCGAAGCTACCTCCATAATGAAGAAAAAGTATGAAGAACGAACCCACATTATGCGTCAGTATTTATTTAACCATATTTTTCACAAACACACGTAAAGGACGACACAAGGTAATACGAATACCTATAAACAAAATACTTTAATAATAACAATATTACTTAAACCTATAAATTATAAAAGAGTAAGTATATAAACTATACAATAAAACCTAGTTATATATTTTTTGGGTTGCGCGGTGTTTTCGCTCACCGTGATTTAGAGGCATAAACTCATCGAACTTCGGTCCTAAACGACCTAAACGTCGGTCTACAATCCGTATTAATAATAATGAGTGCACTAATATTAGTGAATACAGCCCTTGGGCTGACGGGCCAGCTTGTCAACCCCCATATCTTCCCGGGGATGTCGTAAGAGGCGACTATGGATAAAATACCGGAAATGGGCAGCAGCGCCTTCTGAGGAACTACTATCGTACAATCCCCAAACCGCCTGCCAACCGTGGGGATCATGGTAAACCCTCTCTTAATGGGGAAGGCTCTGTTCAGCAGTGTGCAATCCAGCTGGTACAGTAGGTACAGTACAGTCATAACATTGATTACATTAAAATATATATATATGTTTTCTCTATCGACAAGGAATGAATGCAACGAGCAGATATTGTTAAAAGTTTTTGTGCTGGTTTTATGACCGGCAGCTTGCTTGACGCCAACTCCTTGTTGGTAGTAAGCCCCTCCCACTACCTTACGTTTAATAAGGGTCCGGAGGTCAAGATGGTAAAGAGCCCTGCCGACTGCAGCTGAAGTGCATACACAGAATAATATCAGGTCGACGTGATTAGTGGCATGGTACTCATTCCTTCCTTTCGTTGCCTTTTACGACATCAACGGCAATGGGAGGTTATGGAACAGTCCAGAACTGGTGATTATACAAAAACATCCCTTGTCTCTATCACATGCATCGTCCTCGTAATGCACATACGCACATTACATTACCTATAGGTACTTATATAATGGTTACCACCTGTAATACCATAGCACGGTGTAGTGTTAAGTAGGTCTCCTAGAGTAGCTCATACATAATCTGTACCCCATTGTGTTATTGCAGCTGCTACGCCTCCGGTCGGACGATCGATGTGCCCCGTCCCGCAAATATTTCTGCCGGTAGTGTGCAAAACGTTATGAAGTTTACCGCAGCTGTTAGACTAATTGGGGTCCACTTTCCACTCCATAATCATAATGGCGTTAAGGATAGATTTATCGTGTGGTCTGTTTTAAACTCGAAGTAGATAGAAAACAAAGAGGGTTTGAAGAGCAGAATGCGGAACAATAAAATGTACAAATAGTAGAGTCTAGTAGTATACGATCTTACTCGGGAGTTTTATAAGAAAGTATAGTTGGAGTTTTTGGGTTTGGGTTTAAAGACATTTATTCTCAAAAAAGACCAAAGTCACTTAACGTAACAGTGGGTATAGTTGACATTGAGGTAATAGTTGACACTTTCAACTTTGAAGACATATAAAGACATTTTTTCATAGAACAGACTATGTGAATGCATCCTATTGATAGGAAATATATCCAGACACATTATTTTTTTTATTTTGGCAAAATTGGTTCAGCCATTTTGTAATAGCGTATGTTTAACTGCGCGCCTGTCCGTGAATTATATTTTTTTAAATATATCTAACAGAATTTAAAGAGGTGAGTAAATTTACATTTATTCAAATTCTTTCATTGCTTTTCCTGATATCCACATAGGTGATGTATAATGTTGTTATTAGTTCACTGCTTATTACCCGAACTCCACTCCCAACCTCTTGTGTGTAATGGCGCCAATTATTTCGTGTGTGTCAATAACTACTTACGCCTTTTTCAATGTTGACCAGTAATTGACATCCCTGTCAACTACTGATTTTTTAGGTGTAAATTAAGTTTGCATTATGTCAGTGATCAGTGTAAGGTGATAATCGTTTCTGTATATAATGAGTATAGTTCCTATTACTAGAACCAATACTTGACAGGGATGTCAACTACACATGCATACAGTGTCAAGTACTGAGTACAAATATTTTTTCCTTCCTTTGGAAAACAATCAAGAGCACCGCACTTATATCTTAAAAACAGTAATGAATTTCTTGCCAGACTGCGTGTTATTTTTTTATACTTTAAATGATGTCGGATTTTTATAGTCTGCAATAAATATGATTTATGAATTGTAACTAAATACTGTTTTCTTAGATTAGCTAGACTGATATTTATAAGTGTAAAGTATGATTATGATAATAATAAGATACTCTTTGTTGATGGTTTAAATTAATAATCCCTTATTCAATTATTCCGTAGCTCGCGGGGCGGAAAGCGTCCCTCGGGAAGCCGCTTTGCTACGTTGAATGTAAGAGGTGGAATGGACACTATGAAGTATGCCAGACGATAGATGCAAAAATTTGTTGTATTTTAAAAACTATAGCTCGGATCGTGCTAAAAAAACCCGAAACGATCGGAAATAGCGGCCCGCGTGTTGTGATGAGTAGAACTTTGAAATTTTAAAAAAATTAAATGAATACAAACAAAAAAATATTACAAAATATGATCAAGTATGAATGCGTGAGCCCAAGACTTCTCTGGGTGAGGCTTAAAGTTGGGCTTACTCGATGTTTTGGGGCGGGTGTCTATGCGCCGACGGACATGGGCTCATGAAGGTCCCCAAAAGCACAAAAAGAAAGAAAGGAGTTTTGGGACAGTATGCACAATACTTTAAAAAAGTGTAAAGATAATGAAAGGATTGTATTGATGGATGGGTAGGAAGAAAGCGAGATGGATATGAAAGGGTTCCTGGTGCTTTTCGGGATGAACGAGCGAATGAGAATGGACTAAGTTTGCTTGATGTGTGTCTGGAATGGAATCTTTGCGTCACAAACACAATGTTTGACCACAAAAAGATCCATTTGTTTACAAGGGAAGATGATTCAAGAAGTATGATTGACTTTATTACTGTGGATGAAAAGCTGCCGACGAAAGTATTGGATACTCGGGCGTACCGCGGAGTTGGCACCGATACAGACCACTACCTGGTGGTGAGACGTTTAAGTGGTCTTTTCAACCGATGGCGACACCGAGCGCGTGCATCTACACTACAAGTGTGAACTGTTTGGAACGAGTGAATGTTAAAACATTGCAAGAGAAGGATGTTAAAAATGATTATGTTAATAAGTTGGACTTGATGGTTTAGAAGAGATAAGTGAAATTAAAGAAATGTGGATAAAATTAAAACAAGGGATGGTAGACCTTGCCATCAATGTGTGCGGAACTTCTAAAAAGCGAAAAGGAAAAATGCTAAAGAATGCGAAGATGGATCAAGATGTACAAAAGGCTGTGAATGAAAACAAAATAACATGGTTGGATTCGTTAGCCACAAAAGCTAACCAAAATGTATAAATGGCAACACATGATGATATACGTTTCGTGTAGCAAGAAAGGATTATAAGAGATTAAAAAAGATAGTTAAAGAAGTTGTAAGCAGAAAGAAAGCTGAGTGAAAGGATTTCTGAAGATTTCCAGTCAAATGTAAAGTTTTTCTGGAAATCCATAAGAACAGCTCGAGGAAACCATGACCTGAGATCGTCAAATCAGAAGTCATGATGGAAGCATTATAAAAGGAGAAGAATATCTGTTGAAAAGATGGAAAGAGTATTTTGAAAGTTTATTTGAAAGAGAGAGAACACTGGACTAGGTTTCATGAACCTACATGTACACATACAAGCGATGATGAAAACGAAATAAGCATGGAACAGATTTTGAAAGCGTTAAAGAGTATGAAATTAGGTAAGAATCCAGGATATGATAAAATCGAGATGCTGAGAGCTGGGCGAGGCATAGTTTTTAGTCTGTTGCACCACCTTTTTAATTTGGATTGGAGGAGGATTACAAAAGATGGAGAGTGTGAAAGTAACATAGAAAAAGAGGGGATGCTGTAAACATGGTTAACGGAGCATTGCACGCGTTTATGAACAGTACGAAGCGCTCGTAGCGAAGTTTACTTAGCTGTTCTTAACCGATCAGCAAAGTTAAGAAACCTCGCCCTCGGTCATGAGTTGGATGGGTGACCGCTAGTGACATTACTACTGAGCGCTTCCGTGCTTAGCAGGGCACGTTAAGCCGTCGGTCCCGGTTGTTGTCTTATGATGGCAGTCGTTATAGCATGGTGGTAGAGCATTTTGCGAATGCCCGCCTGGCTAGCTACCACTCTCAAGTAGAAAATCTGTCGCCAAGCACCTAACGGTGTATTCCGGCAGCTGTCCTTGAGAGCCAGTACTTCTAGGTTAGCCTGTACAACATCTTTGACCACATCATCACTTACCATCAGGTGAAATAGTGGTCAATGGTTAACCTATCAGGCATAAAAAATATTAAAAAAATATGTCTAAGAAGGCTCATCCGGCTGTTCATGTAGGAGTGTTGGTTCCAACAATAAATTGGTTGGTTCAAACAAAAAGTAAATGTATTGTAGTGAAACTTGGGTATAGCAGAAAAAGCATGAAAGTAGAATAAATACAGTGGAGATGAAAGAATTGAGAAGCATAATTAGAGTCCAACGGAGTGACAGGATAAGGAATGACTAAACAGGTTTACATTGGACAAGTGAACGGAAGTAAAAGAAAATTGAAGACGTTCTGAAAAATTGTCATGTCAGGAGTACCCTAAACCGACGCTTATGTATGAAAGAATGATGAATGTAGATGAAGCGAAAGAAATATCTAAGGATCGTAGCAAGTGGAAATCTATAGTCTCTGCCTACCCCTACGGGAAATAGGCGTGATTTTATGTAAGTTTATATGTATTAAAGTATTCATTATTAATAAATTACTTTCTTTATTTGATGTCAACTATTGGATCAACTAATGTCAACTACCCAAACAAATCAATTTTTAGCATGTCAACTATGGGTGCATTTGATACTTTGAAATCATGTATTTTTCATTTTTTATTGCTTGCTCTTACGAGATAATTGAATAACATGCAATAATCTACATGAAACCCTTTCTTTTAGAATATATAATTCACGTTTACATTAAAACATTTTGATCACCCTAGGCTGTTCTAAAGTTGACTATTCCAACCTATGTGTCAACTACTCCCCCATTTACCTTACATGAGAACAATAATTAATAGTTACAATATAAAATAAGTAAGTCGTTCGATTGTAAAAATTTAGGTAACTACTCATCTAACACATAACAAATAATTTACTAAAATATGTTCATTTAACTTAGCTTTGAATGTATTAAATGAGTGTACATTTTTAATATTTGTGGGGTGTGTTATAAAGTTTTTACATATAAAAATACAATATAAGATTACTATTTACGATACTCTGACCCATATGTATAATTTATTAATTGATCTCATATACGAATTTAAGAGCAAGCAATTATTTACGCTTCTCTACGAATAAAATTCGTAGGTTAACTTCCGGCCTATCTGAAGTATTAGAATTTAGGTAGTGGCCAAATCTGTTCTGATTATATTGACAAAGTGAGTAGTCATACCAAGTAATATGCGCATAGCAGTCAAAAACGGCGATTTTTTTTTTCAAAAAACTCTATAACTAACTTGATATATTAAGAGTAGAGTTCACGGAGCGCTTTCCATACAAGCCTAGTTTCGTCATATTTTATATACTAAGTAGTCAAACTTGGTGAAACTTTGCATGTATATCCTCGAGCCTATGATTAGATTATCTATGATTCTGGTTTGCCAGATTTCCGTAAAGTTATATGAAAAATCGGTTTGTATAGGAATTGTTATTTTGGAAAAATAAGAGACATAATAAATAATAAATTGAAAAACTGGCAAACCAGAAGCATAGATATTAGGCTCAGCAATATACGTACAAAATTTCAACGAGTTGGAACTCTAGGTATTTAAAATAATTATGACGAAACTACAATTGTATGGAAAGCGCTCCATGCACTCCACTCTTAAAAGGGGGGGATTAAACGTATAGAGTTCTCAGACTATTTTCTCAACGTTGAGATTGATCTGCAGTTTTGACATAAAAAAGTAACTAAAAAAAAACTACATCTTTGCACAGTGTTCTAACTTGGAGATGCATTTATTAATGCGAGCCTTAAGGTTTAAATATGTATGACATTGACTTCAGCGAATTGGTTCATACGTTATTACCATACACCATTGTTGGTGGAAGAGCATTTTGCTAATGCCTGGCTCGCTACCACCCTCAAGTAGAAAACCTGTCGCCAAGCACCTAACGGTGTGTTCCGGCAGCTGTCCTTGAAAGCCAGTAATTCTTATTAACCCTGAACAACATCTTCGACCACATCATCGCTTACCATTAAGTGAGATATCGGTCAAAGATTAGCCCATCAGCTAAAAAAAGCAGGTATATATACTTTTTTCTCGTAACGAAATACTAATTGACAACCAAGAAAAAGGCTTGTAATAATTTATTTCTTGTTTTGTGTCTGAAATTCATGATTTCCACGAAAGAATATACTTTGAAGTTTAGTCACTAATCTAAAGACCCACAAATAAGTTTATAATTATGCATCCAAAACTGGACATTATGACTAACGCGTATTCACAGATTCTCAACCAAGCTATGTTTTATCTGGTCTGTTTTTCTTATTTCTGTGCCACATTAGTAATGCACCAAGAAACAAGACCGAATTGATGATTTCATCCGAGGCTTCCCCTATGTTTATCATCCTTTGCATATAAATAAAATAAGCTTCAGTGAATTGCTTGTACGTGCTATATCTGAGGTAAGCGGAGGAAGCAGTTTCCGTACGATTGGAGCTGGACACGTGTCGGCTGTTATAATCAGTAGCAGACCTTATTGCTTTTGTACTAATGGCCATATTCATTTGTAACGATGACTGGTTGCAATGAATGTTCTTGAAACGGTTGGAATGAAAGTCTTTAGTTCTTGATTTTAAGGTTTAGTTTCGCTTACACTAATTGACACAGCTGTTGTGATTGGATACGTAGGCGCCACAGGGGCTACTCAGTAAGTTTTTATCGAGCTTATCATTTCTACCACTATGGTTCTACAATACGTGCAAAGTTAGGTAGGTATAATTTTAATGTTTAGTTATATTATAAATATTATAATATAATAGTATACTCGCACAGCGCATTCCACTTCGTTTACATACAATTAGGAAGGAAATTAATTTAGGAATTTCTTAAAACAAGCAGTTTAATGCAATAAAAAATAAACTTTTGCAATGCCTTATTCGTATTAGTTGCTTTAAATAGGTGCATGTGTTTTTATAAAATAATGGTGCATACCGCAAACAGATTAGAACATGGCGAACGAAACATCTTTAATGATAATATCTGTAATTTAAAAAATGTCCCAAGTAATGAAAATAGGCAAATAAAGAAATTTAAATTTGACGCTCTTAACGAGTAAATGTTTAGTTTTAAACGAACGTCTCATACGACACATAAGTATGAAATAACTTGTAGAAGTCGACACCCTGCTGATTCATAATACAGAGCTCACTTTAACATGGTTCATTAAAATAAAAGTTTATTTTCACTCTTTTTAGTGAATGCATACACTGCTTACCTATAAGATGACGCTTATGAGGTTGTCACTTGCCTACAATACTGTTTACCATCGGTCATACCATTAAATCATCCAGATATTCAACAATAAAAGGCTTAGTAATAATGACAAAAAAAAATGCGTCGAATTCAGAACATCTCTTGATTGGAAATCGATTAAAAAATTGAGGCATGAAGAACCTCAGCCCATGATAATGTATTGCCCGTCCGTAAGTAGTGTTACGGGTTCCTAACTGGTCTATGCATTACCGCCTTTCCTCCAAGGACTAAAATATGTCTTTATATGTACTTATATAATATGTCCGTCGCCTATAGACATCTGCAATACCATTAGTAGGTACTGTCAAAGCGTTGTAAGTAAGAAATTTTAAGTTCTGTTATTTATTGGATGGGTGACAATTGGGGCATTTACCATTGAGCTCCGTGCTTCGGAGGGTACGTTAAGTCGTCGTCGTCGGTGTTGTCTTATGATGGCAGTCGTGCAAGTCGTGTGTAGCAAGGTGGAATGGTATTTAGTGAAGGTCCGCTACCACCCTCAAGTAAAAAATCTGTCGCCATCTAACGGCATGTTCCGGCAGCAGCTGCAGGTACTTAAAAACCAGTAATTATAGGTTTGTCTGCACAATTTCTTCGACTGCAAGATAACTTACAATGAGGTGCGATAGTGGTGAAATACTAGCCCATTAGCAAGAAAACAAAAACTATAGATTATGTTCATATTTCCCCTAAGAGTACTAGTAATTATAGTAGAACTTTTTATCTCGTTGTCTTTTCCATTTTCATAAATTTGTTATATATTAATAAAATTAAGTTCTTTCAAAATGTCTATAGTGTTATGTAACTTCATTTGATTTAATGCTTGTTTACAAACTTGTGTACATAAAAATTCAAAAAAATTTCTTTTGATTCAAAAATATTCTTACGGGACCGATTGTCATTCACTGTCAATGACTTTATCATCAAGATAGAAAAACAATTTTCAGTTATTGGAGTCTAACTCAAATGGGACCACACGACAAGCATCAGCTTTCAAATATGTCTGAAAAACAGCGTCGCGAGTGCATGAAAATGTCACGTGGCTTATGCTGAGTGTAACCCTATTGCCCGCAATATTTACGAATCACCTTATTTTTAGTTTTAATTTTATTCTGTATAGTTATATGTTATTTGTGTGGTAATAAATAGATATTTCATTTCAAATAAAATAAAGAATCTTCAAAATCGGTTCACCCAGTCAAAAGTAATGAAGTAACAAACAAAAAAAAAAATACAGTCTAATTGAGTACCTCCTCCTTTTTTGAAGGCGTTCAAAAACTATTCTGATTATCTTGTCTCAATTCTATATATGGTCCCTAAAAGCTACTTAGGGTGCGTACCACATGGAGTTAAATTCGCCAAAAACTATAAAAACGATCACACACCTAAAAACTTGTTCCACTTGGGTCTTGGCATTATTTTCGCCATAAACGCTAAAGTGGCAAATTTTAGTGGCATTCTAAGCGTTCTTATCCTAAATGGAACAGGGGAGAACAGTTACAAACGATCACGGTCATCGCAACCATTGACGCAGAATGTGGTAAAAATTATGGAAAATAACGAAATTGGCGTCAAATGGAATACGCCTTTACATATCAATAATAAAAATATATTATACTCACAACAATCTTCAAACAGAAACACTTTTTGAGTAGGACCTGCGCCCACGCTTGATTATGAGTCACGTGCGTAGTGGTGCGCTCGCGCCTTGTTTTTGTGTTGTATTGTACTTTGTAACTTGTACCGGCATTACCGGTACCGGTGTAGCAGGAAGCTGCTGGCTGACGGATGGACGGATGTCCGATATATTCTCCGCCCATTTCTAGTAGGTTAAGTACCATATATTCCTACCCTACTCCCACTCTATGTGGGGTCGGTACAGCATAATTTCTCTAACAACAGAACTTGCTAAAAATGTTTTATTTTTCTGTGATTGTGACGGAACAAGAACGATGCCCACCTGATGTTAAGCGGTAACTTCTGTCTATCACAGTATTTCGTCAGAAGTGACGTTGGGACGTCGAAGTGTTAATAAAAGTAAGTTAAGATCAACATACTTTATGACTACCTACTTAGAGGATGGTGACACTGCATCTGTTATGAATAGGCGACCGCTTACCATCAGCCGGGCGACCTATCTGTCTCATCGCTTCATAATATAAAAAATACTACTAAGCAAGGAACTAAAACTAGCACCATTTCTAGAACTATTTATGAAGTAGTTATGGCTCAATGACAATATTTATGAACTGCCAAGCACATCGTAATCTTCCGCGGACTTGAGCTTCACTGCTTGGTACTAAGTAAATTTGCGAGTGCTCGCCTATAGCTACCATTCTCAATTAGAAAATCTGTCGCGAAGCACTTAACGGTTAGTTTCTGCGGTTTATTTTTTTATTTATGTATTTTTATAAAATATTTATAAAATTAATTCAAGAACAAATTAATGTATACTTATTACTAATATTATAATTATGAAAGATTTGTATTTGTGTAACGAATTAACTTAAAGACTACTGGATCGATTTGAAAATTTCTTTCACCATTAGAATCCTACACTATCCTTGATGAACATAGGCTGTAAAATATTTTCAAAAACTTATAGATCCATATGAAAACTTCTATAATGTAACCCAACGTGTGAAGAAATCACCAAAAATAATGTTATATTACGTACGCTCTGGAAATTGTTGACAATAGAGCAAAGTGGTGTACTACAATTTTATAGAGGACATCAATATCTACAAAAAAGGCCACACTACCACATGTCTAACTATTACAGTTATGTCACAATAACTACTTTTTATGTTTTTCAATTTGTATTTTTTGACCGGGCAGCTAGTTAATATATATGTTTAATAATATGTATATATTGTAGTTATGTAGGTATATGAATTATATGCTTATTATATTTGATATGTACAACGCGTATTTATTCTATATTATTTTTGATATCTGTTTTTTTTTTGCATACTACCCCTCACAAGTTTTCGTTGTCCTATCCATGCAAAGGTTGTCTATAAGAGATTGCTTTAGTGATAAAACCGCCGATTGTGTTGCCACTGTACATATTTTTATAAATTTACACGTAGGTATGAGTTATTCATTGTTATCATCATTGCGGATGAATGGAAGTATATTCTGTCGGAGTTCTTGGAGTACTGTGAGATGAATGCACGAAAGACGAATGAGGATGATGAATTTTATTTTGATCTTTTGACATAATACGTATTTTCTTCAAAATGAATAATTATTTTTCAGTTCGCTTTAATATGATTTTAATATTAACTATGTTATTTTTAGCTTTGACATTATGCTGTATATTTTTATCAAATTAATTTATTTTGACATTTTATGATGCTACATGATAGTAGTGAAATCTGTTTATATGATAATTCCTCAACTATTGTAATTGGTTTCATGTAAATCGTTTTAGTTGTTAATAAAATAAAATAGAAAAATAAAATAAAATTGGGTTTGTAAATGTTCTTTTATTGATTTACCATTCGACCACACCATCACTTTCCACCAGGTGAGATAATAGCCATATGCTATACTAGCTTTAAAAGAATTATCGACATCGATAGATAAAAATGTGGTATTTTTAATTTACAAAGTCAAAGGTCAACTTAACTTTCTAGGTCGTGTTATCCGCTTATACTTTCTTCTTGTTAAATCACGCATGCCTTATGGTATTACTGCCGACACCTGCTGGGGACGTGATAGGTCGGTAAGTTATAATTATAGTACAAGCAATACCGGAATCGAGAGGTGGTACCTAACACATGACGTAATCAGTGGTAATGGGTAAAGACTTGATTCTACAAGAGTACATCACTAGTAGAAAGTGCCTAAAATTATACATAAATAAATAATAAATAGCTTCAGGCATTACTTTGCGGAAATCCATATTTAATATAATATATAATAAACAAATATTTTTTAATTATTATAAGAAAATATTGAATTAATATTTTAATAAAACACTTTGGAGGGCATTTTGCTATTGCCCGCCTGGCTAGCTACCACCCCCTAGTAGAAAATCTGTCGCCAAGCACCTAACGGTATGTTCCGGCAGCGGTCCTTGAGAGCCAGTGAAATTACAGGCACATGAGACTTACCAATACCAACTGCGTCTCAAAGTGACGGATGCAGTGCAATTCATGACTTGTGATGAAATGCATCTGTTATAGGCAGAGGTTAGTCCATTTAATATCAAGTGGGCCTCGAGCTTGTACCATCACAATAACATAAAAAAAAAAATGATTTTTTTTTAAAAAAAAAATCTAGTGACAATTCCGACTAATTTTCCTGCTAAGCCCGCAGCCAAACTGGAAGAAATTACGACGCGTTTCGGTTCTACACGAACCATCCTTCTTTACAAGTCTTGACTTTACAAGCGTACGATCGAGAAAGATTCTTGATCGTATTTCGAAAATTCTTCCAGTTTGGCTGCGAGGCGTTTGTGACGCCACGTCGGCTTAACAGGAAAATTAGGCGTAATTGTCACTAGATATATTTTTATATGTTTTAAGTGTTTTATTAAAACACTAGCTGTACCCGCGACTTCGTACGCGATTGCCGTACCCGCATATTAATTATTCACGTTTGAGCACTGTTTATCTCATATTAAGCAACGTTGTGGTCTGTGGTGAAGCACTCTTAGTAAAGCATAGCTCAGAAAGGAGCTTTTTACTTTGGGTTTGATAACTCCGAGCTTGTTTTTCCAGAAGACAGTAGTTAAGTAACTCAGAGAGTTCCTTCGCGGTTCGCATAATAAATGTTGTAGCAAAGTAGGTACTCTGTGCGTTACTTTGGAATTTCGATTATAAAACGATATCTTTTTGCCGAGGTTCTCCTTGTTTGGCGGTAGAACAAATATATTTTAGATTGTTCACTTCCATTGCGCAGTCTCCAAAATGTATCCGGCAAAAGATAGATAGTTAAAAAAATAGATTGTGGCGAATGTTCCAGATTTTGTAGTTTTATCTTAGCAAGCTGGCAAATCTAAATAAGGATGCCGAGATGCCCATGGGGTGCCGAGCTGCCCATGGGGTGCTGGGCTGCCCGTGGGGTGCCGGGATGCCCGTGGGGTGCCGGGCTGCCCGTGGGGTTCCAAGCTCGCTCATCACTATTCTAACAAAAAAAGAATAGTTGAAATTGGATTACGCGTTCATAAAGTACAACTAAGTAACATTTTGACTTTCATCCCCTTTCCCGAGGGAACCGTGCTATATTTCGGGATAAAAAGTATACAATAATGTTCTTCGTGGTATAAACTCAAATCTTGTTAAGTTTCATTGAATTCCATTCAGTAGCCCATGGAGTGCTGGGCTGCCCGTCGGGTGCCGGGCTGCCCATGGGGTTCCGGGCTCACTCATCACTATTCTAACAAAAAAGAATAATTAAAATCGGACTACGCGTTCATAAATTACAACTAAGTAACATTTTGACTTTCATCCCCTTTCCTGAGGGAACCGTTCTGAATTTCGGGATAAAAAGTATACAATAACCTTCTTCGTAGTATGAACTCAAATCGTGTTAAGTTTCATTGAATTCCATTCAGTAGCCCATGGGGTGCTGGGCTGCCCGTGAGGTGCCAGGCTGCCCATGGGGTTCCGAGCTCACTCATCACTATTCTAACAAAAAAGAATAATTGAAATCGGACTACGCGTTCATTAGTTACAACTAAGTAACATTTTAACTTTCATCCCCTTTCCCGAGGGAACCGTGCTGAATTTCGGGATAAAAAGTATACAATAACCTTCTTCGTAGTATGAACTCAAATCGTGTTAAGTTTCATTGAATTCCATTCAGTAGTTTTGGAGTGATGCGCGGCCGGGATACAGACAGACAGACAGACATACAGACAAAAATAAAAAAAATACTGTTTTGGCATCAGTATCAGCTACAGAGTGCTCTCAAATTTTTTTTGCAAAATATCTCTTATGTACAGAATTGGACCTGTTACAGTTTTATTATAAGTATAGATTATCTGACAATAATTTAAAAATATTTGTTAGTATTAAAATTATATCATCGAATTAAATCGAATAAACGAGAATAAAACTCAACTTGAACTCAATGAAACTTGTGATTATGATTTTAAATATGAATATCCCGGGGAATATTCGCTCGCTTCACCCGCTGGGTAATCGCTTACGTCTCGTCCTCGGTAAATATCCACTCAGTAAATCAGGTTGAATTCTATATTCACTTTACAAACAGTTTTATTCATTTTAATATTGTTACGTTTGCAATAACGCCTGCTATGCGGATTACAACGCAAGTGGTACTATAGATGTCGCTCCATCCCTATACGATGGTTAAAGATCGATAGGAAAGATTGAGTTATGACATCATGTCATGTTAGCTCAATTGGTTACAGCATACCTCGGCTCAAGGGGAGGACGGACGCGGTTTCGAATCCCGCACATGACTTAAATTTTTCCTATCGTATATTTGTGAGTTTTATTCATATTAACATACTAGATAAGTCGCACGCTGAAGCTCGTGCTCGTCGCTTCGCACATACGAAATGCGCAGGCGCACTAACTGGTTACTCCCAGAAGGACTTCAAAATAGTCTAACTTCAAAGCAGTCCGAAAATATGGTTGATATTTTTCTGGTAAATAACCAACTAACTACCCCGATTATAAGTAATTAAATATGTGGTCTTGTAAAGATGTAGGCAAATTTATAACAGTAACTGGTTCCCAAGATAAAATGCCGGAAAACACCATGGCTCCTGACGAGAAGTGAAGTAAGTACTATAAGGAAAATATAACACGAATCTTAGCTGGTTCCTTGTTAGCTAAGAATTGTATTTTGTACCCTAATCCAGGCTCCAATGAATAAACTATGTACCAAGTCTTATCAGAACCCGTACAGCCATTAAACCGTTACCGTGGGAGGTAAATGGTTGATGGCAAACACAGCCAAAGCATTACACATTGCTTACGTCAGAAAGAGTTTTTTTTTATTAGTATTGATACTAATAGCGATCATATATAACTTTTGATACGTAGCATTATTATAAAATGTTCTATGCTTTGACAAGAAAGAGTTTTTTTATTAGTAAGATAATAATAAAAAACTATATCTGACGAAAGAGTTTTGGAACTTTTGGTTCAGTTTCGTCAGGAATTGCGAATGTGAAAAACCAATTATGACAGTTTTTCCGGATATGGGTTAGTTTTTTCAACCTTCTTGCTATTACAGAAATTGATAAGTGATTCCTAAATTAGGAATTAGTACCCATATATTCAGCATCATTAGGAATCCTAATGACACTCAATATATGGGTACTGGGAGCTAACTCCCTCCCATCTCCTAATTCAGTCTTATTCTAACCTTACATTAACAATTTTAATTTGCACTACCACGTGCCACTATAGTAAACTTACATTAGAACTTTAACGTGAGAGGGGCTGCATGCATTGAATCAAGGCATTTGTGCGATAGAGACAGCGCTATATGAACATAATTGTTTCGTGACGGCCGTGGTACGAATCTTAGAATCAATATTTTAAGTTTGAAATTATGATGTTGGTTTACCATAATAGTTATTAAAAGGTGGGAGTTGGGCCCCTGGAGTGGGTACAAAGGTGAAGCCTCGTCGGTGCGCCTGCGCATTTTGAATGGTGCTGAGCGCCTGCAAAAGATTTCAATAATCTTAAAAGAAACAGGCGCTAAGGAACTCCGAATGAGAAGTTCACCTGCAAGGCCATTACGTTTTCTGTGTTATTTGAAGCGCTCATAGCGTAGCTTACGTAGTCTTTCTTAATATATCAACCAAGGTAACCAATGTCCGCTGTGTTCATGACTTGGATGGGTGACTGCTAGTGGCATTACTAGGCACTGAGCGTGCACGTGCTTCGGAAGGCACGTTAGTCGGTCCCGGTTGTTGTTTTAGCTGCTTTACAGTAAGGTGGCAGAGCATTTTACGAATGACCGCCTGGCTAGCTACCACCCTCATGTAGAAAATCTGTTACCTAGCACCTAAGAGTGTGTTCCATCAGGTGAGATAGTGGTCAAAGGGTAACCTATCAGCTTTAAATAAATAGATGTACCTTGACATTGGTAAATTGTAATCTAAGAAATGAAATGAAGAATTTTTTTTTTTTTTATATACATAACTGGGTAGCTCTTTACCACTATCTCACCTGATGGTAAGTGATGATGCGATCGATGATGGAGCGCGCTTACCCAGAAGGTATCTATTCATTGATTACTCTATTAATACTTGTAAGGTGGACAAGCATTTTCGAAATTACTATTTTTCCTGAGTGCTTGCCCTTGCTAGGTGAATCTTAAAATATTGCCGAAGTACCTTTGGAGGTTAATGTTTCTATTGCAGTGGGGCTCGGTCGTTAACTAACCTTGTCAAAATGACTATTCCAATCAGAAATTGTTACTAACAAAGTTACATGATCGCTGTTGCTGAAATACCTACTTCAGGATGGCATACTTCAGTATTTCAGTTATAGCGATAGAGAGCCACGTGAGGTAGAACCTGGACTCGGAATTTTAATTTTATGGGACTGTTAAGGAATGGAACAACCTCTGCCTATAAAAGATGCATTGCGCTCATCACCCTGAGATATGTCTTTGTAATTACATCGGCACATATACCCTTGGCGGCTATAGGCATGGTGGACAGTGGTCGAAAGTTAGCCTAATATCATACAAAAAAAAGAATTCAGGTTGGCGTCTATAAAACTGAAGCCAATTTCCTTGTTTTGTCAGCCACAACATATCGTCAATATAGTGTTACGTACAGCTAAGCTGTAATAGCTACTGACTGCCGTATCGCAGGATTCATGGATCGATTCCCATCGTCCGGCTCGCCTGATTAGCTAGCACCCTCAAGTAGAAAATCTGTCGCCAAGAACCTTAGTGCGTTCTGGCAGCAGTCTTTGAGAGCTATTAAGTAATTCATTAAATTATAGCCACATGTATGCCTTTGAGTTAAGGGCGCTGTGCAGTTCGTCAAATGTGTCCAAATGCATCTGTTAAGGTTACCAGTTATCACGAGGCCTCGTGTAACATTCACGTATATAATCATAAAAAAGACGTATCTTTAGTTTAGACAAGAAATAATCTAAGTGACTCCACTTGAGTGGGATAAAGTAAGGAAGACGAGCGCTTGCCTGCCTCAGTCGATTAGGATACATACATTTACTATTGTTATGTAACACATTGTATAATCTAAACAAGTGGGCTTAATTACAAGTTATCTATTAATTACTGACAGATCGTCGTTATGGAGGCAGATATATAGAAAGCGGATATTCAGTTGTAAGTACTAAGTAGTATAGTGCTATCTTGGATACATAATACATAAGTAAAATTGACGCGCACTTTCTGAGATGTGTGAACTATGAGTAAATGATATATTACTTATGTGTGTGAAGGAAGATAGAAAGGTGCGATTCTAGTTATAGACGAAGATCATCTGTTGCTATCTTACGAGTTGAATTGATGGTAATATTAACGTACAGTAAACACAAATATTAAAAAAAATATTAAGTGAAGTGGGCATTTAACGCTTTTTGTACAAACGTAGTTTTGTCATAGTTTTAATACCAAGTGTTCAAACTAGCTGAAATTTAGATCCTAAGCCTAATATCTATGCTTCTGGTTTGCCTGACTTGCAATTTTAACTTGATGGTAGTTAAAATAGTCGAAACTACGTATGGCATCTACCTAGTATATTATAAAGAGGAAAGATTTATATTTTTATATTTTTGTATGTAACGAATAAACTTAAATCTACTGGACCGATTTGTAATATTCTTTCACCATTAGAACCCTACACTATCCCTAATGAACATCTATATAGAAATGGCTATACAATATTTTCAATAACTAGGGATCCGTATGAAAACTTTGATAATGTAACCACTTTGGGTTACACATGTCAAACGTTAGGTACGTTTGACATCTGCATCGTTTTCCTAAATCTTCTTCAGTGCCTGTATATATATTATGTATTCCTAGGTTAGAAGTATTACAAAGGAAACAGATCCTAAGGCCAGAATTTTTAATGTACCTACATACTTAATATACTGATAATTGTTTAGTATTTTTTTGTTTCTCCATAAACTTGACTCAACATGCTGCAAGCTGCTAACCTTCTGAGTAAGTTAACAAAGTCAAAGGTCAGCTCAGTTGCCTTTAAGTCGCACTGCATTTAAGAGTCTCACCTTGTCTGGAATATTTGTTTAATGACATGATACCCCACTGATATTTGGGTCAGTAGTTGACTAAGTGTCCACTTATAGGTCTAGTTGAATTGGTCTTAACTTTGAAATGTTATATATCAAGTGTCCTAAACTAAGCACCTACCCTACATACCTTTCTAATTACTAAGCAAAATATCTTACAATATAAGTAAGGTAAAAAGTTCTCTTGCGCAATTATGCGCAAGATTATGGGATGGATACCTTTCTCGTTTGTGTTCTTGTATTTCCAGACATTGTAACTATTATTGTTCTCATATTATACTCTCTTATTCTCAGTTATACTCGTACAAATACAGTTTTGAAACTGTATTTGTACGAGTATAACTGAGAATAAGAGTATATTTAATTTGAATACATACATACATAAAACTCAAGCCTATTTACTTTAATTATTAATATTATGATTAGAAAAATAAATTAATGAAATTACTTTCGTCACTAACTCCACATATTTTCCATATAAGGATGGAATCAATTTAGAATATATCACCAAAGAAACACATTATCATACTACAAAATTACAAATATACGATAGGAAAAATTTTACGCCATGTGTGGAAATCGAACCCGCGTCCATCCACCCAAGCGGGTTCGAATCCCGCACATAACTGAATTTTTTTCCTATCGTATATTTGTAATTTTGTAGTATGATAATGTGTTTCTGTAATGTAATCCCCACAGCAGGCGTTGTTGCAAACATAACAATATTAAAACTTTTAAGCACTTTTTATTTCAACGGAAAATAATTATTAATAATAATAATAGAAAGTATATAATCCAATTTTTGTTGAACAAAATTGTCCCAAACCCGCAGAGACCCACCCTAGTGAACAGTTTCAACCGGGGTTCTCTGGGATAGGTCTCTGCGGGTTTGGGTCGCTCACTGAATAACCCTGTGAGTCCGACTTGCACTTCCCCTGTTTTATTTATCCCCAATATCTCCTATTATTTTTGTCGTGCGTACTGCGAAAGAGTGGAACTCCTTACCGTGGTTCAGTCTTTCCCAATGAATACATGGTGCATACTGCATGGTGGTAGGTCATTTTGCGAATGCCCGCCTGGCTAGCTACCACCCTCAAGTAGAAAATCTGTCGCCAAGCACCTAACGGTGTGTTCCGGCAGCTATCCTTGAGAGCCAGTAATTCTAGGTTAGCCTGAACAACATCTTTGACCACATCATCACTTACCATCAGGTGAGATAGTGGTCAAAGGCTAAACTATCAAGCAAAAAAAAAATACAATATGAGTGTCTTCAAATCGAGGGTAAATAGGTTTCTTCTAGGTTAGCGTGCCCCATCTTAGACCACATCAATGCTTAACATCAGGCAGGGCGTGATCAAACGCTAACCTAATTCGAATTAAAAAAAAAAGAATTGTTGCGGACGCTACCACATCACTATGAGTCGACTTAAGTTGCAGCGGACTAATGCCCTCATCACTAGGGCGACTGCGGGACAGGAGAGGGGCGAAGGAAACCAAGCCAGCGGCCATATCGTTTTTACATGTTCCGGCCGCTTCACAATGAATCTACTACTAATATGTAAAACGTTCAAAGCTTTCAAGAGCTGCCAATCATCAATGTTTTTGTAATAAATTTGTTTTATGTGAAATCAATAAATTCACTTTTTTTTTTTTTATATGGGATAGGAGGGCAAACGAGCAGGCGGCTCACCTGGTGGTAAGTGATCACCGTCGCCCACGAACATCCGCAACACCAGAGGTATCGAGGTTGCGTTGCCGGCCTTTGAGGAGGGAATATGCTCTCTTCTTGAAGGCCCCTAAGTCGTATCCGTTCGGAAATACTGCACCTGGCAGCTGGTTCCACATTGTGGCAGTGCGAGGTAGAAAATGCCGTGAAAATCGCAAAGTTGTGGACTTCCACTTGCAACATTAAAGGTCTACAACCATCATTTAAACACCAAACTGAAGCGTCAACAGAATTTAAATAGCAATGGATATACGATTAGGTCCTCACTTACTCAGGCTCACCCAGTTCGTCGTTGGTTACATAAAATCAATTCAGTAAGTAATTTCCTACTTTTAGCAATTACTTTTAGCGAGTAGGTATAGCACGTAGATTCCAATTCGATTTCACTTTCTCCTTGTGGGTACATTTATTATGATTCATTCGTACGTACTACGCAGGTACTGCGACAGCAATGAGCAAATTATCATCATGATGAGTTCATTATTGTATTGTTAGTTTTGACAGGTGTTGATTCCTATACTAAGTACCTACTTTGGTCAGTTGAAATAGCATTAAGGTTTCCAAGGGAACCTACATACAATACAATAAATACATGCAGTATATATTTTTTATACGTAGGTAATTTATGATGTGGTTCTCATTTTCTTTATGTACGATTTTCTCTATGACCTTCATCGTATTGCTGATACTTTGCTCCTAGGAACTACGTTCCGTCCGTACTTCAAACTAGAATGGGCGGAAATTTTCAGTACTTTTTTTATGTTATTGTGACGGAACAAGCTCGAGACCCACCTGATTAACATCGTTACAGCGTACCTCTGCCTATAACAGATGCATTTCATGACAAGTCATGAATAATTGCACTGCGTCCGTCACTTTGAGACATAGTTGTTTTTTCATTCATTCATTTATTTATTTGCAGAACGTATGTAACAAAGTTGTACTACTTCTTCTCCAGGCCTTATCCCATTTTTATTTGGGGTTGGCTCTCCTAATCATCAGTCTCCAGTTTTGTCTTTCCTGGGTCGATATTATTTTCTTTCATGTCCTTCTTAATTAGAGACATCCATGTAAGTTGGGGCCTCCCGCGCTTTTTCGGTCCTTTTTCATAGTTTAAGACTTTTCTAGTCATGTGGTCTTCCGGTCTTCTCATGACATGGCCGTACCATCGCAGACGTGATTCTGCTAATTTATCTTGTACGGGTCTTACTTTAAAAGTTCCTCTGATTTAATGGATCGGCACTTTGTCTAAAAGGGTGACTCCGGCAGACCACCTGAGCATTCTCATTTCAGCAACATGTAGTTGGTAGGATTGTTTTTTCTTGAGAGGCCAGCATTCCGCACCGTATATCATTGCAGGTCTAACTGCGGTTTTATAAATTTTGCTATATGTAACAAAGTTGTTATAAGTAAAAATAAATTGACTCAATACATTCTACCAGTGTAACTGGTGTGCAAATGTCTAAAAGAACTATGATAAAATAGTAATTAGATAAGTCTGATGTCCCTGTAATTTCACTGGCTCTCAAGGACAGCAGCTGGAACGCACTGTTAGGTGCTTGGTGGCAGATTTTCTACTTGAGGGTGGTCGCTAGCAAGGCGGGCATTCGCAAAATGCCCTTGCACCATGCGGTGAAGCTCAAGCCCGCGGCGGGATTCGAACCATGGACCAGCTGCGCGGCAGGCTATAGTCAATGCCACCGAGCCATCACTGCTTCAAAACTTCTTCATTTATTCCATGCAGGTAACACAAACTTGTTAATCTCTTCCTAGCTCGTGAGTTTAACCCTAAGAGTAACGCGGCATGATCTCATAGCCTATCGTACTTTCCAATAGTCGGTATACGTATGATAAAAATGTACTACAACAATTAATCTTAAGTTCGTCTCCGAGATTTATCTGACTATGTAGTGGTCCTGCTACGCCCCTACCAGTCGCACAAGTATTCAGAGTATAGAAAAAGATATACTTGTCTCTTTCTTTTACTGACTCAGTAGCTGCCGTCGGATCCAACCTCATTCTTGTCCGTGCGCTCGCGCCGACAGCACAAGTTACTAATAAACTGCATTAAGTGAGTTAGCGAAAAATGCCGAAACGAAACCACGAAGAAAGCAAAGAAGAAAGATGGTCAAGAAAATTGAAAAAATATGAGCTGAAATTGCTAGAGAAACGACGTCGTAATAGCCAGCGCGTTATTTACTCCAGCGATGAAGATGTTGCGCCTACAGGTGGTTATTAATAAGTTTATTTCTTTTATCTCGTTGAATTCTTCGAGAAAATAATTTCACGAGTCCTGTTGTATTCTTCAGGATAATTTCAAAACTTAAAAATATTGAAAACGTGCATAGTAACCAATCATGTTTTACATAATTATTACTATCTACCCACATTTTAAAAAGTTATTCCTATTCATATTTTATATATTGAATAAACGTTTTGAACATTATAATTTATTTCCAGAACATCTGGACCACGAAATATTTGATTACACCGATAGCTATAATGATGTCGCTGTATCCATGCCTGCCAATGAGGAAGAGGGACTGCCTGTCACCAAGGAAGTTCAGGTGACTGAGGAGGCACCGGTAATTGAAGCGACGGTTTCCGATGACTTTGATGCAGAAGTATTACAAGCGCTTGGAGACATCGAACCGGAAACTGGTGAATATTCAGAGGATATTCATATGGATATAGCATCTAGATTCCAACAAATTTTAGTGTGTGGTTTGAAAAAAGAGGTTAGAGAAGAGCTTATAAAAAAGTATTTGACTCCCAAAAATTTACCGTTTTCAAAGGCACCCATTTTAAATCCTGAAATTGAGGCTATGCTCGTAGAAACATGTCGTGTTCGAGATAAACGTTTGTTCAACAAACAAGATCAAATTGGCAGAGCACTATCTGGCTTAGGAAAAGCCATGACATGCCTTTTAAAGAAAAACCCTGATATTCCTGAAGTCGTCCGCACACTAAACGATGTAGGGAAACTTGTTGCCGATTCTCACTACGCAGAGACTGATACTCGTCGATCGGTAATTATTCCGCTAGTAGAAAAATCATTGGCGGATCCTTTTAAAAATAGGAAAAGAGATAACTTTTTGTTCGGAGACAGCTTAGGCGAAGTGGTTAAAAATTCACGGGGCATTAAAAAGACAAGCCAGTTAATCCAAGCAGTAGCACTGTCAACAAGCAGCTGTTTAAACTACAAAGGCCCATCGACTCGGCCGCGTCAACAGTGGGTTGGACAAACCTACCCACAACATCGAGCCGGTGGGCAACGAGCGAATCCCCAGAGCCGGCGGCGAGCCGCTCCTTATCTCCCGCCACCGCCGCAATACGTTCGCCGTCAGACGGCGCCGCCGCCGCCCCCACCGCCCCGGCGACAGCCCGCGCAGAGGCAGCGTGCAGCCACCGAGCGTCCACAGAAGTAGACACTTACCCAGAGGTACATGCCGGACGTTTACAATATTTTATGCAAGCCTGGCGTTCTCTTACAGACGATCTATTTATTTTAAGTACTGTGTCAGGATACCTTATTCCATTCACTTCTGTACCAGAACAACATCCTCAAGAATATCCAAGGCGCTCATTTACCGCTGCTGAATCTCTTGCTTTAAAACAAGAAATTCAACATTTACTTGACATAAAAGCTATAAAAAGGTGCAAACCCGTCAGTGGGCAGTTTTTATCGGATGTATTTCTGGTACCGAAAATGGACGGAAGCATGCGATTTATTTTAAATCTCAAAAAATTAAATAAACATGTACACGCCGACCACTTTAAAATGGAAGATTTTAGGACGGTGACTAAGCTTATGACAAAAGATTGTTTTATGGCTAATATTGACCTGCAGGAGGCTTATTTTTTAGTGCCTATTCACAAAAATCACAGAAAGTATTTGCGATTTTGTTTTGATACCCTCTACGAATTTACCGCTTTGCCATTTGGACTCTGCTCTGCACCGTACATATTTACAAAAATTTTGCAACCTATCTTTACACAGTTAAGGTTGCGGGGGTTCAAATCAGTGAGATATTTGGACGATATTTTTTTAATAGGTGATTCAAAGCATGATTGTTTAGTTAACGTAAATACTATAATTAACTGTTTGACAAAGTTAGGTTTTGTAATAAATTATAAAAAAAGCAGTTTGGAACCAAAGACGGTTTGCACTTTCTTGGGTTTTGTTCTGAACTCAAAATTCATGACATTGGAACTACCTGAACGAAAAAAGAATAGTATCTTATTTGGCTTAGAGAAAATGATAAGGTCCAAACGCATGCGTATACGGGACTTTGCGCAAATACTCGGTACCCTCACCGCAGCTTGTCCTGCTGTTGCATATGGGTGGTTGTATACAAAGTCACTTGAAAGAACAAAATACTTAGCACTTCGTAAAAGTAACGATAACTACGAAGCTTTTATGACAATACCAGACATAGTAAAAAATGACTTATCTTGGTGGAGAAATAAAATTCTTGTCACTAACAATCAGATTAAACAGTTTAAATATTCAATAGAGATCTTTACTGACGCTTCAACCACGGGGTGGGGAGCTTTTTGTAATGATGAGAGAACAGGAGGTTTTTGGACAAATCATGAACGGCGCAATCATATAAATTACTTGGAATTGTTGGCAGTTTATTTTGGACTCCAATCATTTGCTAAAGATAGAAGAAACTGCGATATTCTTTTACGTGTAGACAATACCACAGCAATTTCATATGTTAATAAAATGGGCGGGATACAATATCCCCATTTAAATAACATTGCCAGTATGATTTGGAAGTGGTGCGAGGAGAGAAAAATATTAATTTATGCTTCTTACATTAAATCCTCTTCAAATAAAGAGGCTGATTACGAATCCAGGAGAGTAAACGTTGACACGGAATGGGCATTAGCAACATATGCGTTCTCAAAAATAGTTCAAACGTTTGGCAAACCGGATATTGACCTTTTCGCATCGCGAGTCAATGCAAAGTGCTCTAGGTATATATCCTGGAAAAGAGATCCTTATGCAGAGAATATTGACGCATTCACTATGGATTGGTCGTTATTTTATTTTTATGCATTTCCTCCGTTTGCTTTGATACTAAAGATTCTAAATAAAATCAAAAGTGACAAAGCTACTGGGATCATAGTTGTACCACAGTGGCCCTCTCAGCCATGGTACCCTCTTTTTAAGTCATTATTAGTATCTAAAATATTAACATTTCCCCCTAACAAATATCTACTCTCATCTAATTTCAGTTCAACACACCCGCTACATCGCAACCTTTCCCTGGCAGCATGTGTGTTATCCGGGAAGCCTTTATCAGGCGACAAGTACCAGACTCAGCCATAAAAATTATGCTCTCGTCTATATCACAAAACACTGTTTCTCAATACACTTCAAGTCTCAAGAAATGGTGGCAGTACTGTATTAAAACTAATTGTAGTTTTTATATGGTTAGTGCAAGCTCTTTACTAGATTATTTATCAGAGTGTTTTCAATCAGGGTCGTCTTATGGGACCTTAAACAGCCATAGATCCGCCATCTCTTTGATTAGTACTAACGATAACATCGGTCATGACAATAGAATAAAGCGGTTTTTTAAAGGTATTTTCAAACTTAAACCAGCCTTTCCCCGTTACAATATAACATGGGATCCTAATGTTGTTTTAGATTTTTTGGCTAATCTCTCTAACGATTCAATTTCTTTAGAATTGTTAAGTAGGAAATTAGTTATGTTATTAGCCTTGGCAACTGGCCAAAGAATACAAACACTATCATTAATAAAAATGTCTAACATGACAATTTACAATGATCGTATAATTATAACTATATCGGATTTGATAAAGACATCTGGCATCGGCCGAGCTCAACCAGTTTTAAACCTTCCATATTACGATATAAGGCCTTGTGTTTGCCCAGCTGCCACTATTAAATCATACTTATCAGCAACTTCATCTATAAGACTAGAAAACGAGGATCGTTTAATATTGACTTATAAGAAACCTCATAAAGCTGCTTCATCTCAGACCATAGGACGTTGGTTGAAGCTGACTTTACAGGAAAGTGGCATCGACATTTCGATATTTGGTGCCCACAGTACGAGGCACGCCTCAACGTCGGCTGCGTCTCGATCTGGGATAAGTATCGATATAATTCAAAGAGCCGCTGGTTGGTCAAACCAATCGACAACGTTTGCTAATTTTTATAACCGGCCAATCGTAAATACGACATCTAATTTGTTAATTTCGTAAAAATTACTTTATACTATTTAATTTAAGGTTTTGTAAATAAAAAAAATAAAAAATATTGTAACATAATTATGTTATATGAGAACTAAATATATGTGAATTTTTGTTTTGTATTTTTGTTGATTATATTGAATAAATCTTGTAAGGAAAATATTTATTCTTACTTATTTAACCACAACATTGATTAATACCTCTGAACATCTACATAGTCAGATAAATCTCGGAGACGAACTTAAGATTAATTAAATGATCAAACGAACTTACCTGAAGTGAAGTTCGATCTTAATTATCTTAAGTTCGTCGAAGAGATTTAGAATCCCACCCATCCCTATGTATCACCCATTATTACAATGTTGTTAGTTTTTGCTACTCTCTAAAATAATGAGGTTGGATCCGACGGCAGCTACTGAGTCAGTAAAAGAAAGAGACAAGTATATCTTTTTCTATACTCTGAATACTTGTGCGACTGGTAGGGGCGTAGCAGGACCACTACATAGTCAGATAAATCTCTTCGACGAACTTAAGATAATTAAGATCGAACTTCACTTCAGGTAAGTTCGTTTGATCATTTAATTTTCATTCAAGGGGCAAACAATACTACGAGTAGTACCTATTTAAATCTTCCTATACTTTAAATTAAATTAAAATACTGCAGTGCAGTATATGGGCCTAGGTTATGGAAAAAGACAGAAAACGCTATACAACGAGTGCAAAATGCGTGCGCTCGATTCTGTTTTTCTATCCCTAGGAGACACCACGTCACTCCGTTTCTAGTCGATAAGTGTATCCTGAACATGAAGTCTAGGAGAGAGCTTCATCTGGCATGTATTACCCAAAAAGTAATATACAGTAAAAATCCGCAATATCTTTTCGATAAACTTACATGGTTTAGAGACATACACGATCTAAATACTCGTTCTAAGCGTGGTAATTCACTGGCTGTCCCTAAACATAGCACAAAAGGTTTTAAAGGCTGCTTCAAGTACAGAGCGTCCAAAATTTGGAACGATCTCCCACCACCTTTAAGAAATGAGCTCAGCAACCAAACATTTAAAATTCGTTTAAAACTGAATTTATTGCATCGGCAGAAACTTAACTTTGAAGCTACTTTTAAAATAAAGGGATCTGGCAAACACCATACAAAAAAATAATAATATACGTACCGCAATTCCACACAAAATCATATACACACACTTACATACACCCACACGCACACACACAACACACCCATCCTCAAACACTAAATCACCGTCACTTCACACCACACATCTTGTTTATATTTGCTAAAAATATTTTATAAACTAAACGAGTCCAAGCGGACACTGTTTTAATTGTACGTCGATATTAGTAATATCTATAAATATGTATGTAATATAATATAATGCGTTTTGTAACGTTCGTAGGCGTCTCGGCCAAGACCATAGCCCGAGCTCCCGGGTTGACTGAAAAACAGCGTTTTGTTAACATCACACTTGTGATATTAACATAACAAAAGCTGAGTTAATCCCTATTGCCTTAGGATAGTCTTGTGATTTAAGCATAGAGTGGTGATGTTTACAAGTATAATCATTTTCGAAATGCTGTGTTAAATGTTTAAGATAAATACCTATGTATAATGTGTAACATTACCTGGTTACTTATGGCAATAAAAAATTTTTTTTATTTTTTATTTTTTATTTAAATATTTTAAATGCGAAAGTTTGTACACGTCTTAGTAACTTCTAGCCACCGAAGTCGTTCAACAGATTTTGTTTGATGAATTTTGGTAGATACTTATATAAAATTCCTTAGATCCTGCATTAGGTCATAGGGTACTCTTATCCCACTTTACTGAGTATTTACCGAGGGAGTGATACACCGCCCAGATAGATTAGTTTACTTATTTGTCTCCTTTGACCATTTACCAATATAGAAGCCGCGGCCGGATAGCTAGTTAGATTTTAGTTAGATTATAGTTAGATTTTATGTTATTAATTTGAGTAATTTCATCCAAATCGGTCCAGTAGTTTCAGTGCCTATTCAATGCAAACAAACAAACAATCAAATCTTTCCTCCTTATTACATTAGTTTAGAGTTTTAGACAATGAACAGATAGATCGATTTCATGCTTAGTATTGAACCTAAAATCTCAAAAAAGGGATTGAATCACCCTTCGACGTATGTATCGAGAAATGACCGGCCAGTTAAAGCTTAAGGCGTGTTGAAAATTGGGTGGCTTGATTTAGCAAGATGTTTTAACAAATGAAAGCAGATGTTAGTAGACGCGGTACTGTATCCGCGTCCGCCTCTGACCCCTATTTGACAAGCACGTGCGGCCTTCGCTTTGCGTCTGCATTTGTGCAGTCAGTGAGCATCGATCGTTATTGCTTAGTGAGGGGAAACTTTCCTATCGATTACTTTCTTCACAAGGAATTAGGGATACTCAGCTTGCTCAGACAACATTCTATCGAGCTACACCAGCTTACTCATGCCTAATCACTTATAAACACTGCTAATATTATAATTACGAAATTAAGTTGTGTCTGTGGCCAGTTGTCCACTCACCGCCAATATGGCTGAATAAATTTTGATCTAACTTTGTACATAGATCAATATTGACATGGTTACATACATGAGTAGAGAGTAGCCACCGAGAAAAACGGCGACAATTCGATACCATGTTGTACTTTTTATCGATTACCTTCCACAAGTTCTTTCTTTTTTTCAGCAGTCAGTTCAATTTTATTTAGAGAAACACTTTTTTATTCTAATCTGGGTTTTTCACTTGAGCACTATCTCACCTGATGTTAAGTGACGATGCGACCGATGAGGGAGCGCGCTTACCCAGACGGTATCTATTCAGTCGCGTTTTGAAGACCCCAATATTGTACTTAACCGGAAACACAAACTCAGGCAGGGTGTTCCATTCCCTGGCTGTTCGTATGATAAACGAAGATGCAAATCGCTTCGTTCGGGTAAATGGAATATCGACCTTATAGCTGTGGCGCCTCTGAGTACCCCTGGGTGTCCGTTTACTTAATGGGAATGGCGGTATGTACTTTAGTAATTTATGCTGCGTATGCGTATAACTCAGAACCTTTTCCTCTTTGCAGTTTCATAATATTACACAATTTTATGAGTTCTATGTCTGTCCAATCCATCGATTATACGATTAAGTACCATGTACGATAACGAAGCTTATAATATTCTTATCATTGCGATATCATTACGATGCTATGTTTATATGGATCGATAGTAGTACAATACAACATCGATAACTTTCACTTCACTATATTATGCTCTTGTATCTGAGTACCGTACCAGGATATAAATTCGATTAATATTCCATATGCGCACCTTGGTGGTCTCCTTTCTACAAAGATTTGAAGATTCCTTGTTTTAAAGAAAATAAAAATGGAGAAACCATTAATTTTATTACTGTCGGTAGATGTTGCCATTTGCCAAATAGTAAACTTTCTTATAAAGAAGTGTTTTTATCAGACTTGAATACTGATGAGTGGATGCATTTTACTAATAAAAATAGCAAGAAGAAGTTGGACACATTTTGATTCAATGTTCTGAGGTAAGAATTATTGTGAAGGAACAAGCGCGAGGCCCACCTGATGTTAAGCGGTATCCCCTGCCTATAACAGATGAATTTCATCACAAGTGACGAACTGCACTGCGCCCATCACCTTGAGACATACCTGTTAAGTCTCATTTTGCCTGTTATTTCACTGGCTCTCAAGGACTGCTGCCGGAACACACCGTTAGGTGCTTAGCGACAGATTTTCTACTTGAGGGTGGTCGCTAGCCAGGCGGGCATTCGCAAAATGCCCTTCCACCATGCGGTGAAGCTCAAGCTCTGGGCGGGATACGAACCATGGACCTGCTGCGCGGCAGTCCATAGCCAATGCCACTGAGCCATCACTGCTTTGTTACACGACTGCTCAATAAAGATAATTATATAGACGTACTCTATACATACGTATTCTATACATATACATGAATATTTATGTAGGTATCTAGAAGTAGGATTTTAGTTTTTAGTAGTACCTTCCATCCTAAGTAAGTGAATTGGGTAACTGTAATGCATACCCCAGAGCATGTAATAAATAAATAAATCCTATAACTCTCCTAGAAAGAGAATCTAAGGCGGCATTAGTAGAATCCTATACCAAATTTGGTTAGACAGGCGAGGAGGCTCTAGCGGTGAAGGGGAGCATTGATGAATCATAAAGGGGCCCCTTAACCTTACTCCTGGATTGCCAGTCCCAGGCCCCTCTGGCCTCTTCCTCTGCAACGCGATAGACCCGGCACCCGCACGGTGAATCCATGAATTAATGAATGCCAAAAAAGTAATCTCTCTAGGAGGTACTAAGTGTCAGTAAGCAACCAATGACCTATAAATACTAGACGCGACATCTCAAACGATGATTGTCGACAGGTGCATGGTATGCCGGCCGGCAAACTCTCCCCCTGGGAGTTCGGGTGCACGTGACCCTACACTTGGGCATCGTGCTTGTTCCATCACATTATCATAAAAAAACAATTCCAAATGTGACTTATTATCAAACATGTTTTCATCATTTTGTAGCAATGATGGCCGAGCGGTAATAGCTATGGACTGCCGTGTCGCAGGTCCCTGGTTCGATTCCCAACACCGGCTTGAGCATCAGCGCATGGTGGAAGGGCATATTGCGTATGCTCGCGTGGTACTACTACCCTCAAGTAGAAAATCTGTCGCCAAACACCTAACATTATGTTCCGGCAGCAGTACCTACTTGGGAGGCAAAAAAATTACAGGCTCAAGAGACTTAACAACTGTATGTCTCAGTGTAACGGGCGCAGTAAAATTCGTCAAATGACAAAATGCATCTGTTCTTATAGAGGTTAATCCGCTTAACATCAAGTGGGCCTCGTGCTTGTCCCGTCACAAAAACATTAAAAAAATCGTATTAAAGCAAGTTGTTTGGTAAAAACAAATAATACTCATTCGGCATAAGAGTAAATCCTAAGCTTCTATACCTTTATATAGAAACTAAGCCAAACCATCATGGTGTCAACGAGCTATTCTGTGTTTACTGTTCATTCAACGCAGAGAAATTAACCCGTGACCGCCCCGGGCGAGGTAGCCGGGGCATGCCGAGGAATATAATAGAAAGTTTTATCACTTCCGATTTTCATTCAACTAGCTATAAGCACCTCGTATAGCTCAACGTCCGACGCTGAATGGTCTCTGGCCCTCTTTTGGAGATTTAATTGGCTGGGTTGTAGTTGCTGTATAATATGTTTAGTTGTGATGAAAGCTTATTATCACCGAATGATAGGATGCTTGGATATACACGAGCACTACGAGTGTAAGAGCAAAGCTGGAGGACTTGGTTGATCCGCGAATTCTGGGAAGAAGAAAAATAACTGTGTGAGTCTTCATTTGTTTACCTTAGAGCGCTATAACCTCCACTCCGCATACTGCAAGTCTTTTCGCTTATTGAAATCGAAGCAATGATGGCTCAGTGGCATTGGCTATGGACTGCCGCGCAGCAGGTCTATGGTTCGAATCCCGCCCCGAGCTTGTGCTTCATGGTGAAAGGGCTTTTACGAATGCCCGCCTGGCTAGTGACCACCCTCAATTAGAAAATTTGTCGCCATGAACCTTACGGTGTGTTCCGGCAGCTGTCCTTGAGAGCCAGTAATTCTAGGTTAAGTCTGTTAACACCTTCGACTACATCATCACTTACCATCAGGTGAGATTGTGGTCAAAGGCTTACCTATCAGGAATAAAATAAAAATAAAAACTTCTTGGTTAGCCTGAACAACATCTTCGACCACATTATCACTTACCATCAGGTGAGATAGTGGTCAAAGGCTAACACATCAGGCATAAAAAAAATGTCGGCGACAATGACATCCCATTTACAGTTCTAATTGTCTATGTTTTTGGTGCGAGAAATGCAAGTCCATGAACATGGTACAATTATTGTTGAGTGGCGGTTTAAGCGGCCTTTGGCCTGATTATTTCGGTGAAATTGTGCGGGCTCCTTTAGCGTCAGTATGATTGATACATAGAACAATAGATGCGTTGTTGTCTGCAGAAATGAAAGTTCTATAGATAATCAGTTATTCATTGTGGTCAGTCAATGACTATAGATTTGATAGAAGCTAGCATGCTTATTGATGAATTTGAAGGGTACTTGCAGCTGTTTTTGAAAAGGGCCTTTATGATCAATATGCTCATCACAGTCTGTTATAAGTCTAGTACACATTGGTACTGGTCGTGATGTCGTACTAAAGTAGGCTGTGCTATGGTGAAGGTAAAATTCACACCTTGTAAAGCAATAACGGCCGAGCGGTAATAGCTATGGACTGCCGTGCAGCAGGTCCATGGTTCGATCCCCACCGCGCCGGCGGCTTGAGCTTTACCACATGGTGGAAGAGCAGTTTGTGATTGCTCACCTGGCTAGCTACCGCCCTCAAGTAGAAAATCTGTTGCCAAGCACCTAACAGTGTGTACCGGCAGCAGCGCTTGTGAGCCAGTAAAATTACAGGCACATGTGACTAACAACTATATCTCAGAGTGGGCGCAGTGCAATTCGTGACTTGTGACGGAGTTTTGTCCGCTTAACATCAGTTCGGTCTCGTGCTTGTTTCGTCACAATAACAAATTTTTTTTCTATACTGCTACTTGGCAATCTGTATATGAAAGACAATAGGTAGTCCAATGGGCTGACTGAGGATCTCTGAATTCTTGCCTTTGGTCAAGAGATTTGTCCAGTGAGTCATCTCTTAGTCTTTTTCTGTAAATCTGTCTGGATCCCTTGAATATAATGTCGTTTAAGACGACAAAATTTGAGGCTACCCGATCCTTGCAGTTATCCTTACAATAACATTAAAACTCGTCAATAATTTATAAGAAAGTATTATAACACATATTTTCAAAAGAACTCCAAGTTTGCGTTAGCAATGAAAATAATACCCACGCCACCTGCATATTACACTTGGACAATGTCGTCAAATGGAATTCTGAATACTTAGTACAAAAATTTAAATGATATTTTCGTAATGTCGACATTACAAATGTTCTCGTTGTTGTCTGGTTAGAAACAATGTGCTATTGAGATCATTGTTAGTATCGGAGCTTTATTATTCGTAGTGTCGAAGCACCAAGGTCATTGCGACACCCACGCTATGCTGGATACTAGTGCTAGAAGCTGGAGGCATGAGAAATTGGCGACTACATATCTCTACTTTTGTTGATATGAATTAAGAATCCTGTAGAGTGTAGAGTGTGTAATGTAGACCATTTATTTTGCTTTGTATTCCAATTACAGCACGAGAACGTATCATGTGATTTTAATATTTGCGTCGTATTACTCATATCGTGGTTCTAAACATGAGTATCAATTTAATGTTAAAAAATGAGATTCTTCCAACGTACTTTTGATAATAACGAGTTGACAAGTCAGAAATAAATTGTAATATTACGTGACTATGATAGCCCAGTGAGCCATACATTTGTTCTATAATAAGTGCATTTTTAATATGAATGTATTGTGATGCAAAATATGACAAAATAAAGACGTCGAATAAGTAATAGGTACGAAATATCTCTTTGAAGGTTACGATCCAGCTTGTGCAATTGGTAGCAATAGCACGCTCAGAGCTGTTCCGAATTGTACGAAGGGTACCAATCGTTATATAGTACCAGCACGGCTGATAGGTGTGATGCCATAGATGAAACTGAACACTCAGTACTAACAATACTCGCGGCCCCCGGATGGGCATCGTGAGCACTCCTTGCTAATAGCGCTCTTCGCAATTGAGTGCAATGCGAACCAATCATTGGCTACGAATCTGTGGCACAACTGTCAACAATTTTTTATTTTTATTTAGAGACCTTTTACATTGTTTTTACAGCTCATCACGCTCAGAGAGAGAATCTCTCATCAATTCTCTCATCATCATTCTATAACAGTGAAATCCGAAAATATTTTAGAAAGAAGGTAAAAAGCTATGTTATGTGTAGATGATGTCATTTAACGCTTGCTTGGTCCGAATTGATAGAAATGCAAACGGCCGTGCAAATATGCAAATCGGTCCAATCGTTAGTACTTACTAGTAACAAATACTTTTAAAATATTTTAAGAAAACATCAAATTAATATTTTAATAAAACACTTAAAAATATAAAAATATATCTAGTGACAATTCCGCTTAATTTTCCTGCTAAGCCGACGTGACGTCACAAACGCCACGCAGCCAAACCGGAAGAATTTTCGACGCGTTTCGCTTCTACACGAAGCATCCTCAGGAGGTCTTGACTCTTCGAGCGCACGATCGAGAAATTTGATAGATAGATTTGGCTGCGTGGCGTTTGTGACGTCACGTCGGCTTAGCAGGAAAATTAAGCGGAATTGTCACTAGATATATTTTTATATTTTTTAAGTGTTTTATTAAAATATTAATTTGATGTTTTCTTAAAATATTTTAAAAGTATTTGTTACTATTAAAAATGGATTCCCGCAAAGTAACGCCTGAATCTATTCATTATGTTAGTACTTACTGTTGGAGCAAATCTGAGCGCACTTCTAGGGCTGTATGGTCTTGTAACGTGGTGACGTACAAAACCATACAAAACAGCTGTATATCATACCTCTAGCAAAAGAGATGCTAATAACTTTGTGTTAAGGCTTTTGGCGCCAAGTTTTGAAAAGTTTACAAAGATTTTTATACGTAACTATGTACAGCTTAAAAATAGTTGTGTACAGTTCGGTAACTTCAATTCTATATTCAATATAAAAAAAATAGTAACCGCCCTTTTAATTGTTTGCATGCGCGTTTATTTGTACATTATCGCTTTTGACTTAGACCAGTGATAGAAATGTCTCCATTTCATATCATTTCACGATTTGTTCCGCCTCCCCTGTCTATTAAAATGTGTCAAGTGCGGGGTTTGCGAAATACTTGTTACTGTCGTCGGCACCACAAACAAGTTCTTGCAATATGGCCGTCATTTCTTTGAGTTGATTTTTATTCGAATTACTTCAGTACAGTACAATAGGATCCCTTTTTTAATTCCGGATAGCACTGGAACACAATGTCACCTGTTGGTAAGTAAAGTGTGGTCGAAGGTGTTCGCCAGACTAAAGTTAAGAATGACTGGATGGCAAAGACTGCTGCCGGAACTAATGGTGCCAGAGTGTTGACTGTACCAATCTCATTTTTTGTGGCTGGCTATCAAGCTACTCAGGCGAGCATTCGTAAAATATCCTATCGCTAAAACACTATGCAAACGAGCTTCTACGTATGGTCTTCCCTAATTTGTAACTCAGTAAGAGGTAACCTGTGTAACATGTCATCCATCGCTTCACGGCTTCACCTTTACATAAGACACTTCATTACTTCTGCCTAAGTATAGGTAGGTAATCCTCAACTACACTCGAAAACTATCCATCCTGAAGCACAGATTACCTGCTATCTTGAAGGTAATGAATACTACAGTATTATTTCTATTATGTTATATTATGCTGAATCCCCTGTCGGTGTACCAAGATTCACCAATTTTTTTTTATTTGAATACACTCTTGTTATATCTATCGGGAAAAACTGACTACAGCTAGGAGTACCACTCTTTCGCAGTACACACGAGAAAAGTGGAAGCGAAGTGCTTCGTACGAGTCCTAGGAATACCAACCATGTGCAGATAGCGACTCTCCGTTTATCTGAACGTCCAATATAAGAAGGGGCAGGGCAGCACTAAGTCATGCAGTTCTTGTGCACATAGACTGAAATGTATCCGGTAAAAACCGATAGACAAGGCACATTACGGCCGTGCTCAAGGACTTGCACCCGAGACTCACCCAGAAAGTCGTAGCCTATTAACCTCTTGGCGCGTTTCTCAATCGACGAAAGTACCTCAATCCAGTCTGGTATTTGGCAGAGGTGAGACCAGTACTCCATACAGGAACTTATTTGCGCTTTGTACAAAGTTAGCATCTGTTCCGGTTTGAAGTACCGTCTCACATTTATACCATCATCCTGCATGTTAAATGTAGTGTTACCGAGTCAAGACTGGCAACTAGTGCGGCCCTATAAAAGCAAGCGCCGACCGAGCCTCGATTTTCCTCGCCCAAAACCCGGTGGAGCTGAACGTCCGTATAGCGGTAGTCAGCATCTATGTCCTCCCTAAAATATAAATATAGCCTCGATTTCATTCTGTGCGTGGCGGTTAGGCGTGACGGTCGTCTCGTTAGTCGATATTATTTGTAATAATTTGTTTGTGAAATATAGTTGAGTCATTATTGTGATTTTACTTTTTAAAAACTTAATTTCCCTTCGGATCGATAAGAGTAGTTTAATGTATGATAATTTGCACTATAAAATATGCTTATTACTTTATTCGTATCTGTGTAAAAAGAGGTCTTGCTTCTCCCCGCCGACTTATTCATGCGCTTTTGCACCTAGAACGGTTGTATAGGTACATAGGTTGTGATATAGGTATGTCACGGCTTTCATGTCTAAGGCATGTCTGCACGCCAAGGGTCGAGGGTTGGGGAAAACATTGATAAACAGGAGGGGACCTTAAGAGATTAATGACAGTCTGTCTGGCACGGAAATGTACGTCGCTCCTGCTTTCACGTTCGTTAAACTTTTACATACTTACCTACCTGAGTGAAATAGTATAACATAGATATATTTAAGAATCTCTAGCTGTTCCGTCAAATATTTATAATTAAATTACTGTAGTAAATGTGCACTCTTAGTGGATGTTCTTACATGGCTTTTTATTTAAATCTTATAGATGTTTCATCGCAAAACTGGACATGTTTGTCGTTACGGTCATCAGAGAACTTAATGCTTCAATCCCCTGTAACTAAAACAACCTTTTTCCACCACTCTTTTGCTGCTGAAGCAGTTAGATTATGGAATCCATTACCGTTAAAAGTAAAAAGTGCCCCATCCTTACAATCATTCAAGGAGCAACTTAAAACCCATTATCTGTCACTTTAGCTAGTCATATGAATGTGAACATTACTGTACATTATACATTAGTCATTCATTAAATAGCTGTTTAACATCCTTTCAATATATTCAATATTTTTTTTTATTTATTATATATTGTATTTATTTATGTTTTATTTATATATATATATATATATCCATATATTATATATTTATATATAAGTATATTAATGTATATCTAAATATATAGTAATATGTATTTATTTATTTATATAACGCATCTTATCTACATATACTTTCTTGCCAGGATTTTTTATTTTATTTTAAGTTAAGTTTAGTTAGTTAAAGTTTGTTAGATGTTTAATATTGTGGAACCACCGAGTTGCCTTATCTTATGTAATCTCTCTTAGAAATGGGTTGTCTGGAAGAGATCGCTTTGAGCGATAAGACCGCCCATTGTAGCACTAAGTTTTATTATTTGTTTGTATTAGTTGTATAGATTATGGTGTGACAATAAAGAGTTTATCTATCTATCTATCTAATACTAGTAGTACTTATATACTTTTTGCAAAAAAATAAGACCTACTAAATAATACCTTTCCACCAACGTAGGCACGCCTTTCCATATTTTTTGAGTGTCGTTGTAACCACTACTTACTACCCAAAAATACAAAAAAAAACTCAAAAAAATATAAAAATAACAAATAAAAAAATAATTTGGTTAAAAAATACTTGTTAGGACTAGCAGAAGTCAACCCTAAGAGTTTGTTAGCCATTTACCAATAACCTTGTATATAAGTGTGGAGGTTAGATATTTTATTTGCCATGATCTCGTTAGTATTCATTCCGTGGCGATATTATTAATGCCTTATTTGTAAAGTTTCACTACTGTTGATGGAACAGCAGAAGGACATTTTCCTCCATTGGTATTACCTAATTATACTGCTGTTGTCTGCATTTAATTATTTAAATCCAATATCTGCATATTCAAACCACAAAGCCGTGATTAGAATTTTCCTGTTTGCTAATGATGTGCGTTTTAATTTAAACTGATGACAAAAGTCGATGTTTTTTTGTTATCAGCTGTTTGTGAAGGTAACAGTTATAATTATGTGGGTAAGATTAACTTATATTAGAGCCACGCTAATCAATGACTATACGAATGAAGTACTAGTAATTATTAGAAATGGTCTTCACGAGCCCGTATGTATTTAAATTTTATTCGTAGCGTAGTGATAAAGGTCAAAGCTAGCCTATCAAGGCTAGCTTTGACCTTTATCACACCTAATGATGTGGTCGAAGATGTTGTGTAGGCTAACCTAGAGTGACTGGCTCTTAAGGTGCTTGGGACAGATTTTCTACCTTGTTATTATTAGAAAACAAAAATAAATGCTTCGTGCTCGATTAGCGTCCTGCGTCGGTTTGGAGCTCCGAGGTCCGAGTTCGATCTCTGTGCCGGATAGTTATTGAGTTTTTATGTGAAAAAAATATTTTAGCAGGCCGAAGTATGGAACTGCTTCTTAAATAGACGGCGATAGGCTCGGTCTCTTTTAAAACATATTAGTAAAACATGGATGCTTAGACATCTCTGTATACCACTTCGGGGATATACGAGCGTGATTATATGAATGTTGTTGTGTCGTTATGAAAACTATGTGGCATTGTATATATATAAATGCAATCATACCTACATGGACCGGAACCAATTATTAGTGTTCCGTTATTTGGCTGGTTTTTATGACCATCTCAGTTTTCTTTTAAATTTCCCTACCTATTTAGTGCTAAGCGCAGCCTTTAACAGCTTTCAATCATATATACCATTACCACAGCCGTAAAAGCTTATTATTATATGGGGATTAGCAGAACATAAAGCTTCCTAGTAAGCCTTTGACACAAATCCATTTAGCAGGTGGTAAAATCCGTGTTAGGGTATTTTGTTTCAGTGACTATACGAATAGTGGAGGATTACTGCCAGTTAATGTTTTATATATACATATAAAGATAGAAGGCTAAGAGTTGGCAAATCAGTATTTTCAACTCAATATACTGGAAAAAGTACATATGTACTCTATGTTTTTTTTGTTATTGTGACGGAACACGCCCAAGGCCCACCTGATTTTAAGTGGACTAACCTCTGCCTGTAACAGATGCATTTCGTCAAAGTCACGAATTGCACTGCGCCCGTCACCTTGAGACATGGTTGTGCCTGTAATTTCACTGGCTCTCAGGGACTGCTACCGGAACACACCGTTAGGTGCTTGGCGACAGATTTTCTACTTGAGGGTGGTAGCTAGCCAGGCGGGCATTCACAAATGCCCTTCCACCATGCGGTGAAGCTCAAGCCCGCGACTCTATTAACATTATAAAAATAATATGTATTACAGTAATTCATTGTGATTAATTGGCACTGGAGAAGAATGCTTGGGGTGTCGTGGACCAAATTTCGCACAAACGCCTCGATACTTCAAGAACTCGGCATTAAGCAGCGTCTTTCAGCTATAGTGCAATCACGGATCCTCGCATTCTTCGGACATGTTTTAGGCGAGGGAGCCAGTCCATTGAGCGTCTTGTCGTTCAGAGCTAAGTAGAAGGCACTAGACCGCGCTGGAGTTCACCCATGCGTTGGACTGACCAAATTAAATCTGCGTTGGGCGGTCCTTTGCATGAGTCCACCAGGATAACCGTGAATAGAGGGTGATGGCGTGACATTGTGAGGCGCATTACATCTGCCCCCACTACAACTACATGGCGACCACGACCGCTCTGTCACGAGCGTAACGACTGAGAAGAAGAATTGCAATTGACTGACCGACGGTGACGGCTTAACTTGCCCTCTGAAGTACGGAAGCGGCCAGTACTAAATGCCACTAGCGGTCACCCATCTAAGTAATTACAATAGCGGACATTGCTTTACCTAGAGACAAGCTATCGCTTTCATAGCGACATTTTTGTGGGTTTTACTGAATACGAGTAGTCTTGCATATTTTCCGCCTACATTTGTAAAAGTTAGTGTTATCTTGCATCACTTTCGCTCAATTCCTTTTAATCTGATAACGTTTTCTTGTATGCGGCATCTCTATACTTGATCAGTTCATGCTCTAAGGCACAGTACACGACGTAGTATATATGGCAAATTCAAGTAATATTTCTCACATTCTACAGTTTATGCTACAGTTACTACAGTTAAATCTTTTTATCAGATGTTGAGTTGCTTAAAGCTTTTTACAGAATAGCTACAAGTTACTTCGCAAGGCAAGGCTCTTCCGGTCTTTCCTTGCTTCTTAGATTAAGATCTATGTTTCATAAGGAGGCATTTGTAGGCATAACTCGAAGGCTTCAGAGGGCGCGGTCACACTCGGTAAATGCGTAAAGATGTGTGTCAGTTTCCACTGATTTGAATATGAAGATTAATCTTGCAACTTGAATATTTATTATTATGTGAGGGTCTACTTTACGGATGTTTTTTCGGAAATCAAATTATAGTTCCCTTTTTAATCGTTTCATAAAATGGAATAGTTATTTAGTAAGCAAGGTTTTAGCGTTTGTACTAGTGACGTTTGATAGTTGCAGAACGATTATGAAAATCGGATTACCTCCACATTTACCTGTTCACTGTTTTTTTTAAGTGCCTTGTATTTATTAGTGAGAGCAAAGGAAGCAATATCATAGTGGGAGTGAATTAGGACTGCCGCGCAGTGAGTTCATGCTTATGGCTTACACCAGCCTCGAGTAAAAATGTTTTTCTTTATTTGTACCTGCGAGGCTAGCGTTTCACTACAAGTAATGATGTAGTTGAAGACGTTGTTCAGTTTAGCCTAGAATTACTGGCTCTCAAGCATAGCTGCCGGAACACACCAGGGGCTTGGCGACAGATTTTTTTATTACGACAGATAATATACATGGTAATTGGTAAAATGCTAACATCCTCTTAGGGTTGACTTCTGCTGGTCCTAAGAAACATTTTTGAGATGATTTGATAACGATTTTTTTTAATATTTTTTTTTAACTTTTGTTTATTTATTTTTTTGTTTTAAATGCCTACTCCGAGCCAAGACCGCCCGCCGCGTCAACACTGGACCGCGCCGTGGTCCCTTTGAATATTTACATCGAGCAAAGTAATAAAAAATATAAAATAATACATTACAGGCACAAGAGACTTTTTACATCAGCAATAACTCTGTATATTAGGTGAGCATTCGCAAAATCCCCTTTCACCATGTGAGGAATCTCAAATCTCTCCGGCGGTAGAGATCGAACCATGAACTGCGGCACGGCAGTCCATCTGTTACCTACGGCGCGGCGAGCGGCCAACTTCAAACAGATTTGCGGAATTGAACTGGAAATCAGATTGAATTAGTTCTTAGGCAATATTCTACAGATTACTTAACCGAGCTTTAGGCAAGAGTAATATATTCATTGGGAATATGCAATGCGGTCACACAATGAATTATGGAAAACAACGTGGGCCCGATCACGATGTCGTAAATATAGTGTGGTGAAGTTGTAATGGGATCTTTATAGGGGCACTCGCGAATATTTATTTGGAATGTGAACTGGATACACGATTGAGTCGTTCAGGTAATTACAGAAGTATATACAATTGTGCAAGTGTTGTTACTTCACTGGGACGGATACCAGTGAATATGCAAGGGCACTCTGTCCCCCAGCGCTGAAACTAGATGACGAACCAACCGTCTTCAGCGGCATGTCACCAATTGACATATTAGTGTAGTAGACCGTTTTCATCGTCACTGGCAACTTGTTTTGCTTTCCTACATCATATTATCTGATGTGCATTGAGCTAAGATATTCTATTTTCATTTCCGAAGCAAATCAGTTTCCAGAATAAATAATATTATTAATTATTAGGTACTACATATTCTACCCTCCTCGTGGGGTGCCGGGCTAGAATTGCACCTCCCTATATCATCCCGTGGGTGACGTAAGAGGCGACTAAGAATTATACTGAAAGGTGGGCAGCAGCGCCTTCTAAAGAACTATCTTATCTAACTTTCTTACACTGCGATCCCCAAGCTGCCTGCCAAGCGTGGAGATTATGGCAAATACCCCCTTAACAGGAGGCTGTTTTCAGCAGTGGACGATCCGGCTGATACAGTACTACATATATTACTTTATTTATTTGAAATCTTGAACTATGGCCGGTTCTGATCATTTTGCAAAGGTATTAGCGAGTCAAGGGAAACGACTCAGACCTCCTTTGTGTAAAATTCAATGTGTTACGTTTAGGGGGACTATGTATCAAAACTACCGCAAATTTGTTGAGTATTTATTAAGTAAATTTTAATGCTAAGTATTGACACAATGCAAATTACCTCAATCCTAAATTGACGATAAATGATATTGATATACCATTGGAGACAGATGTAAAGAATCTTGGTTTGATTTTGGATCGTGAAATGAGATTCGAAAAACACATAAATGAAAAAATAAAGAATGCGTTTTATAAACTTAAGGTTCTGTACACCATAAGAAAGCATATCTCAGTAGAGATAAGATGTATGCTCTGTGACCTTATAGTGCTATCCCAATTTAATTATTGTAGTGCGGTTTATGGGCCAAGACTCTGGGCAAAAACAGAAAAAGCCATCCAACGAGTGCAAAATGCGTGCGTTCGGTTCTGTTTTTGTATCCCAAGGAGAGAGCACATTACTCCCTATTTAGTTAAAAAAGGGATTCTTAGCATGAAGGCTAGAAGAGAGCTCCATCTGGCGTGCTTAACTCAAAAGGTGTTATATTGTAAGAAACCAGAGTATCTTTTTGAAAAAATTACGTGGGTCAAGGATATACATCAGGTTAATACCCGCTCTAAGCATGGAAATACTCTAGTGATTCCTAAACATTCTACTCAGGGTTTTAAAGGCTGCTTCAAGTACAGAGCGTCTAAAGTCTGGAACGATATCCCACCACCTTTGAGAAGAAACTTCGAAGCAAACTATAAAATCCTAGGAACACAATATAAAAAAAATAAACAAGAAACCAAGTCATTGTAGGTTTGCCATAATTAATTCATAAACACAAACACACTCACGCACGCACCCTCTCTCTCTCTCTCACACACACACACACCCTTACACACAAACACACGCACACACCTCAGTTGTTTCAAAATTAAATCATAAATGCACTTATTTGTAATGTAGGTATAAATTGGGCGGCTGTTTTGATTGTACAAAAAAAACTAATATAAAGAAGGTAATTAAAGTAATTTTGTGTGTCACCTGTATTCTTCTATTACTATAGTATCTCGGCCAAGACCTTAGCCCGAGCTCAGGGGTTCACTGAAAAACAGCGTTATGATCACATCATAGTGGGAACATAACACATGCTGAGTATATCCCTATTGCCCTAGGATTTAATTATTAAATTAATATTAGTAGGTTAATTATTAGTTCATAATATTTAAGTGAATGAATGTTGTAAAAATGTTGTTATTTTAGCGGCAATAAATGATCTTTTTATTTATTTATTATTAAGGATTATGTATGTATTGGGTTATACATTAGACTCAAACAATAATGAACTTCTTGGTTATCGATCAAGAAATGGGGGAAAGGTAGGGGCCGCCGTCAGTATTGGCGTTGAGATGGCCAACGCTTATATATATATATATATATATATATATATATATATATATATATTAGTGGTCTTACGAAGAACAAATACGTACAACAATTTCGTTTCTGCATAGGTATATTTGTAATAATTAGGTAGAGTAGTATAACATATATATATAGATAGAGTAGTATATCATGTTTATCATATATCATAAGTGTTTACTTTCAATACTTACCTGTTTATTTAGATACTAAATGTGGTACCTAATTTATATTTATTAGGACCAGAAAAGTTAAATCGTAATATATCTTTGGTCGTTTGTCCACGTATTATGATATCATAGTTGTCAATCAATTTAAAAACATGTCAAAAATCGACCAGTTGGAATTTAATTAACAATACGTAAACCTACATAGAACTGGTTGCATTTCTATGATATAACAAATTAATTAATTTAGATCAGTGTGTCACTGAACCGTTCCAAATAATTATTTCTACTCAAAACGTTTCCTTATGCCTAATACACTATTATCATAATTATTATGTAAATGTGTTCACTATTATTATGGTAATAATATTGAATAAACGAAGCATAAATTTGTCCTAACTTGCATTGCGATGGTACGAATAGATAGGAGATTGTATCATATGATATTCTTTGTTTTTTCGCTGACTGGTTTTATTGACTAGTTTGCCTTGTAGTACCTACCTCCGATTTGAATGGAATTCCGACAACACACCCACTTGTACCTAAATATATTTGTATCTGATTCTGTGTTGATTGCCAAAGATGGGAAAAATTGCCGTTTTCGTTCGAATCCTATACATGTACATAGTTTGAAAGTTTAGGTTTTGCTTTAACATATCGTGGTGGAACAAGCACGAGGTTCACCTGGCGTTAAGGGATAACCTCTACCTATAACAGATACAGTTAATCACAAGCGGCGACTTCGATAATGTAACCCAAAGTGTGATAAACATACCATAAAAATCGTTATATCGCGTACGCTGCAGAAATCGTTGATAATAGAGCAAAGCGATGTAGTACAATTTTATAGAAGACATATATATCTACAAAAAAGTCCGCAATACCATAGTAGTTAGACACATGTCTAACTATTACAGTTATGTCACAATAACTACTTTTTATGTGTATAAATTTATAATTTGATTGAATTTTATTGAAGCGCTCGTAGCGAAGTTTACTTAGCTGTTCTTAACCGATCAGCAAAGTTAAGAAACGTCGCCCGCGGTCATGAGTTGGATGGGTGACCGCTGGTGACATTACTACTGAAGCGCTTCCGTGCTTCGGAGGGCACGTTAAGCCGTCGATCCCGGTTGTTATCTTAGGATGGCAGTCGTTATAGCATGGTGGTAGGGCAATTTGCTAATGCTCGCCTGGCTAGCTACCACCCTCAAGTAGAAAATCTGTCGCCAAACACCTAACGGTGTGTTCCGGCAGCTGTCCTTAAGAGCCAGTAATTCTAGGTTAGTCTGAACAACATCTTCGACCACATCATACCATCAGGTGAGATAGTGGTCAAAGGCTAACCTATCAGACATAAAAAAAAAATGTTTTTTTTTTTGGCATGTATCTTTGTTAAATATCCGTGCAAAGCTGGGGCGGCTCGCTAGTACTTGATAATTTACAGGAATCATATGTAGGCCAGTATTGAATATTATGAATATGCATACGAGATCGAATCAAATACGATCTGTTTGTAATGCAATCACCATTAAATGCTGTAGACCACACCTTACAATCCACCACCTACATGACACGGTCCCATTGTAATTAATGCCCAATATTAATTCACAAATGCTGCATGAAGATGGAGCATAATAAAGAGCTATTTTGTTAATGACAACAACAGCAAGTAATAATTCTATAGGTAAGCTAAACATACACAATATTACCAAATGAATTAAAACTTCTGCAGGGCAATGTATTTAAATCTAAATTGACTTATTGGCTGTTAGAGAAATGTTTTTATATTGTGTCTGAATATTTGAATAGCTAACTTGACTTTATTAATTGTATTTTATATTTTTAAATTTATTATTTTATTTTTGTGTTAGGTTGTATACTAAACTTACCTAATATTTGCACGCCTGCTTCCAGGCAGAATACAACTGTTGATACAAAAATAATATCTAATTGTAAATATTATGAAAGTATTGTATTTGTGCAAATAAATTATTGATTGAATGATTAAAAATTACTGACCACATAGAAGAGAGCAGCCAGACATATCAGATAAATGAAGATCAGATGGAGACAGCGCACGATACAAGTGAAGTAAAAAAAGCCATGCTCCTATCATACTGTCTCTTTCTATTGTATGGCACACCCGTTGAGTGTGAAAGGGACAGTATAATATAAGTAATAAAAAATCCTATTAAAAAATCTTCAAAATTCAAGTGGTACAATAATATCCATTACTGGGTAAAGGCCAATATGAATGAAGAAAGAACGGAAACGATGTTCTACCTGTTATGTTATTTACGTACTGGTTCAGCCGGATTGTCCACTGCTGAACACAGCCTCCCCCATTATGGAGGGGTCGGCCATAATCCCCACGCATGGCAGGTGTTCTGGTGTGTTACCCTTAGTCCCACGCGTAGAGATGGGGGGGTGACATTGTAGCCCGGCACCCCATGGGATATTTACGTACAAGCTTTGTGGTACAAGTAATGTTTAGTACAGAGCCTTACGTTTTGCTCTTTGTGTACGGAACTAGGGTTTAGTAGCAAAACGGAACCCAATTAAACTATGGCTCTGATGTCAGTTATGGCACCGCTCTCTATCTACTGAAGGAAATGAGGAACAAAACTAAAATTCAGCCACACATCGTCGGTTTGGCCAAACTTGGATACAATTTTGTGGTTAAATTTTAATAGCTTTAATCTTAGTAATTAAAAATGAAAACTGGATCAAGTACATTGAACTAATTCAATATTAAAATTATCCTTTGAAACCAACATGCCGTGACAATTATCGGCAATAAAACATTGAAATTTTCCAAAGCTGATAATTTTGGCATGTTTATCGTGCCCTTTGTCGGCCATATTTTGCGCGGCAGTGTAATTTTGCAATTACTCGAGCGCACAATACTGCTAACATTTCTAATGCAGATTGGCCTTATTTAAATATCTAGGTAATGTAACTAATAAACACGTTCCGTTATTAATTGGAATTACTTATATTCGTGACTTTGTAGTTTATTATAGCCTTATATAAGAGTAATTTTAAAGGCGTTACTTTGCGGAAATCCATATTTAATAATAACAAATATTTTAAAAGTATTTTGAGAAATTACGATCGAGATCTCGATCGTAATAAAAGCGCTTGTAGAGTCAAGATCTCCTGAGGATGCTTTGTGTAGAAGCGAGAGAGATGGCTGCGTGGCGTTTGTGACGTCACGTCGCGTCTGCTTGACTAGAAATTAGGCGGAATCGTCACTAGATATATTTATTTTTTATAAAGATATTTTGTGTTTTATTAAATAATTAATTTGATAATGTCTTTCATATACTTTTAAACTATTTGTTATTATTAAGAGTAATTTTGTTTACCATGAATGTATAGGTACTAACAAATGTGAATCTCGCCGAGCTCTTGTTTATAAATTTACCACCAATTCAAATGAATCAAATGAAAATTAGTATATAAGTACTTTCTGTGTAGCAGAGAGGGTGCTTAAACATAACAAAGTATCAATTAAAGCTGCTCTTAATGCAATTTAATCGAGTACCTATGCTAGTGTCAAATTTCTGTCCTAAAATGGTGTCCTATAAGATTAGTCACATCTGTAACATGTTACTTAACTTACAAACTTAACTTTACAATTAATAAAATTAAAGGTAGTCAGAAATATAAAGTTCTAACTGTCTTGAATATCTTTGGTAAAAATTAGCACAATTTTATAATTCGGTTATTTAGTCTTGCCTCTTGATTACGAAGTGAACGAGACTTGATTTATGATTTTATATATGCGGATATAATTAACAGCTTGTAGTAGTTGTAGCTATCTCGTAATTTTGCAAATGTGAGGGCTAATTGGGATGTTAGTTTTGTTATTTTACAGTTTGAAAGTTTTGATACACTGGTTCACTTTCTTTTTCAATATAATTAGTAGGCAAGTCATATATATAGTACTAATTGCGATCCTACGTACTAAGACGATAGGTATTGTGATCCGTCTGATATTAGCTGATATTAGAAGCAGTGATGGCTCAGTGGCATTTGCTATGGACTGCCGCGCAGCAGGTCCATGGTTCGAATCCCGCCCAGAGCTTGAGCTTCACCGCATGGTGGAAGGGCATTTTGCGAATGCCCGCCTGGCTAGCGACCACCCTCAAGTAGAAAATCTGTCGCCAAGCACCTAACGGTGTGTTTCGGCAGCAGTCCTTGAGAGCCAGGAAAATTACAGGCTAATGAGACCTATCAACTGGACGTCTCAGTGTGACGGGCACAGTGCAATTCGTCGTTGACGAAATGCGTCTGTTATAGGCAGAGGTTAGTCCACTTAACATCAGGTGGGCCTCGGGCTTGTTCCGTCACAATAACATAAAAAAAATATATATATTTATACAATTAAATAACATTTTATGAATACTAGAAAGATTTTTTAGACCGTTTTTTAGACCTCAATTCATTAATTTAATCCTAAATAAGTACTTTGATTTTGGGGACTATTAATCTATTTCGTATGTATGTCTTAAAATGTAGATTTTAAAGAGTCGGTCTACGGTCATGCTATATAAGTAATTAAATACTCAAAAAATACTATTTATTAAATACTAAAATGTACTTTTTTGTTCCAGGTAATCGAGAATCATCTTGGACACGTAAACACTTTTTCACTTCATCAAACTATTTTGGAAACACCACTAACTGCTCTTCTATGTACATATTAGGAATCTCAATGTATTAAAGCCCGGGCATATACTAGCTCGCTTGCCTTTTTGTTTATGGAAAGAGGTTAAAATTACAGGGGAATCCCGGAACCTCTGGTTTTGGCGTCTGGTAATGGCGGGTGAGGTTAGGAGGCTTTTTAAATTAAAATAATTGAGTATATAATATTGCCAGTGGCAACAACAGGCAAGAAAAGAGTATCTAATTACTTTAGCTTTAACTATATATATAGCTTGGGCTTCACCGCATGGTGGAAGGACATTTTGCGAATGCCCGCCTGGCTAGCGACCACCCTCACGTAGAAAATCTGTCGCCAAGCACCTAACGGTGTGTTCCGGCAGCAGTCCTTGAGAGCCAGTGAAATAACAGACAAAATGAGACTTAACAGGTATGTCTCAAGGTGATGGGCGCAGTGCAGTTCGTCACTTGTGATGAAATGCATCTGTTATAGGCAGAGGATACCGCTTAACATCAGGTGGGCCTCGCACTTGTTCCATCAGAATAAAATAAAAAATAAATTAAAAAACAGTATTCTTTGTTCTGTTTTTAAAATTGTAGTTTTATTTGCTTTCTTTTTGTATTTTAGGGTCTTTTATTCATAGGGCTAAAAGAACCCTATTATGACTCCGCTGTCAACATTAATGTGTTGCCATCAGATGAGATTGTGGTCAAAGGCTTACCTATCAGCAATAAAAAAAACAAACCATGCGTGTTCAATGGGGTTGAGGTCTGGCGATTGAGCAGGCCACGGCAGAACGTTGATGCGAGCATCGGCAAGAGTGCGACTTACGACTCTAGCCGTGTGTGGACGTACGATTACGTTACGATTCTGAAACAATACTCTCCGCATAAATCTGAGCATTGAAGTTCCCCTGATCCAAATCAGATCTGTTCTTCCACCGATCCAAATACCGGCCCAAACCATTATATTATCATCATATTGTTCCCCCTCCATATGGGTGAACTTCTTGCCAGAATTTTAAACGGCTTTGACGTCCAGATCTCCTCCAAACTCGAGTACGTCTTGTATCAGGCCGCAAACCGAAACAAGACTCGTCAGAAAAGCACACGAATAAAATTTTCTATTGCGACAATACTCGAAAACGTATCTGATCCCTAGGCAGTTTTTAAAGCTTTGTATTTTAGGGTTTCGTACTCATAGGGCTAAAAGAAGCCTATAATGACTCCACTGTCTCTAGTTAGTAAACGGAATGTGTTACAAATCTGAAATTTTAACATTTGTTAAGTATAAAATGTTCACCCAGAGTTTATTCTGTGCCCAAAGATGAATGTTGGACTTGAATGCAGTTAAATTGCTTATCAAGAGGGCTCCAAAACAAAATAACTGCTGAATAAGTTGGCATCGTCAGGACCACTATGTCCTAGTTATAAATAAAATTCTATTGTTATCATCATCGCCGATGCCAATGGGCCAAAACAATTTATTTTTTTAATTAGGTAGATAGTTTAGTCATATCTGTAACACAAAACTGCGGTAGGAAAAGTTGTATGGAAATCCATTACTAACGCGCTAAGAGGTAAGGAAAAGTATATGAAAATCCATTGTTTACAATCAGTTTTTTTTATTATGGAATTTTAGTATGTAAGTAAATTTCCTGTTAAGGCTGGAGTGCTCGTGGCCCTTTCCATCCTAACGTAATTTCGTCATATTTTAGATACTAAATGTTCAACTCGGTGAAACTTTGCAAGTATGTACTTGAGCCTACGAGTATTTTCGAAAATAATTCATAATTTTTTTTTGTGTGGGAATTGTTATTTCGATATTTAAGGATAAAATAAGTAATAAATGGAAAAACTGGCAAACCAGAAGCATAAATATTACATAGGCTCGGCAATACGCATAGAAAATTTCACAGAGTTTGAACACTTGTTACTTACAATAACTTGGTTACTGAAAATTCAGGCTTCTTTTTTTAATCCACAACAAAGTTATAGGGATAGTAATTAAACAACTTTAAACGGTTTAAATCTCCTCTCTCGTCTCCAGTCACCCCGTGACCACGATCACTGCAAAGTGTTTGTAACGTCGGGACAAAAATAATGATAAATATACGCGATTTAAACCGTTTAAAGTTGTTTAATTACTATGTGTAATAATCGCGAAAACCTAAGACAACATTAAAGTTATAGGGAGTTTAACTGCTTTGAGAAAAGGGTGGTACGGCCGTGCCGCTTTTTTGCTCGACTTCGCGGGCTGCCGTGCCCCCAGATAGGCCACTAGATTTTCCAAGAAATTCAAGTTCGACGTGAAAAACATTGATTGAGAAATCCTACTACACTGTTTGTGATTACTTAAACGACAAAAATGCCTGGACAATTCCGCCTCTGCCAAGCTATCGCCTGTCACCTACGTAATTTAAACAAATATTGTAATAACTTTATTACCTATATAATTAGTATATAACACATTTGTAAAAGAATTATTAATTACGTTCTAGTGCATTTTTAGTTTTAGAATATTTTCTGTTTAAGGGTGGTATATATGTTAATTTTAAAAAACATATTTTTTTATTGTCTATCTGAAAAAACTAAACGCGTAAGCAATCTGAAATAAGAACAATATACTCGTTTACAAATAAATAGGTACTAAAAGGGCCCATTTATGATATGGTTTTGACGCTCTGATCATATCTAGCAAATACTTTTGTTTTTTACGGGCTGTTGCATTGCAATGCGGAACCCTCAAAGATGCCCAACTTGCTCTTGGACAATTTTGTATACGACTTTCTAACGATATTTACTGCGGACGCGACTTGTAACTTTTACGTGGTGTTTTTAGTTTGTGTCGTAATTATTTGAAATAAGACCTGGGGCTCAACTCCCAGCTCTAAAAACTATTATAGAAAACAGACGTCCTTATTTTAAGCCTAAAATATTAATACTGTGATCCGTACCATGTCCTAACAATAATGTTCATATAATGTTATTTCCATCGCGCAGAAGACTTGTTTCAATCCGTGCAGCCCGCACTAACTTTGAAGTCCTAATGTATGTTTGTTTTAATAATATTTGGTAGTGCGAAACAAAATTGTAAATGCAACGTTAAAATATGACTGAATTATGATGGAATATTAGAATTTTAAAAGAAGATGGTAGTTGCCTCCCTTTCTTTATCTTTTTTTTTTAATTCAGATAAGTAGGCATCTGACCGCTGTCTCACCTGATGGAAAGTGACGACGCGGTCGACGGTAGAACATGCTTGCCTAGCAAATACCTATTAACTCTATACTTGAATACTTCCAGATTATAGCTATCGGGAAATAGAGACGCTGGTAGGCTGTTCCATACTTCAGCCGAACGCATTATAAAGCTGGATTTAAAGCGTTTTGTGCGTATTTTTGGAATATCGACCATGTATGGATGCCGTGTTCCAGTGCGTCTTGTTGTCCGATGAAAGAAAGGTGAAGACGGAATTAGGTTATGTAAATCGATCGCACATTCTCCGATGTTAGGATGTATAAAAATAAGTTATGGTACATAAACATTATCCTAATACCTAGCACCTCTGGTCTGACATGGGTGTTACTTTCCCCGTAAATGGGTAAACACGAGAGAGCACTCAGCCATGGCCGTGTGACTACAAATACTGGTACACCTGCTTAACATAGCTTTTGTATGGGAATTTGAAAGGAAAGTGGTACGTGCACTTCTAGTTAGGCCAGGTCAACTCCAAGCCTTATCTACTTGAGTTCACAAGCCTAAATTCCTAGCAATTGCCATCACATAATATATTTAACAAATTATTGGAGTACAAAAGTTTATGCCCAAGGCGGGAATCGAACCCGCGTCCTCCGATATCGCGTCAGATGCCTAAACCTCCTCGGCCATCTGGAAACGGCATTTGCAGCCGAAATTTCATACTCCAATCGTATTACTTTAACCGTCATAAGGGACGGTGCGCGCGTATCGCTTAGCACGCGATAGTGCTTGTAATAATATTTAGAAATCACATAATATGTTTAAAAAAGTAAAGAAAAATTAGTACATAATATGTGCTCATTTATTTTTCAATTTTTTTATTGCTTTGTTAGTCTAGCTTTTGACCACAATCTCATCTAATGATAACTCATGAGGGGTGAAGACGCTAAGCAGGCGTTATGTGCCTACCTAAAATGGGAATGGGTTCTCAAGAATAGCGGCTGGGGCCATTGACCTATATATACTAGTCGTATGATAGTCGCCTAGTGCAGGTATGCCGGCCGGCATACTCTTGGCGGCGCTTGGCGATACATTTTCTACTTTTGGTAGAGGCCAAGTGGCCATTCGAAAAATGCTCTACCAACAAGCTATGTACGGTTAAACAATAGTAAACAACTAAATAGTACTAAATAAAAGCATAGGTTCGAACATTAGACAACGGGATTCCGACTTGACGCTTATTACATGACCAATTTAACAGGACTAGTAAAGTTCATGACGGACTAACCTACCACCACCAACCCACATGAATAAATAACCGTATTTTTATTCATGTGCCTATACCTACACTTACAGCAGCGATAGCCGAGTGGTAATAGTTATGTACTCCCGTGCCGCAAGTCCATTGTTTGATGCCCACCGCCGGCTTGTATGACGAGTATACCTCCCTCAAGTAGAAAATTTGTCGCCAAGCAACTACATAACAGTGTGTTCCGGCAGCAGTCCTTGAGAGCCAGTTAGTAATTATCAAATTACAGGCACATGACTTAACTGTATGTCTCAGGGTGATGGGCGCAGTTCAGTTCGTCTCTTGTGACTATATGCAACTGTTATAGGCCTGTACTTCTCGCAGTGGCTCTAAACATTTTTTCGCTAAACGTGGCCAGCCTCGTGTAGAATATTTCAATATTAAAAATTGTAAGGGCGTCTTAGACGCCTAAATTGAATAAATGATTTTAACTCATGACTTTTGAGAGCTTACCGCTTAACATTTGGAGCGCCTCGTGCGTCTTCCGTCACAAATATATAGAAAAAATCACGCACCAAAGTGATACCTCGGCACAGCTTTGTGCCTTTTTTTTATGCCTGATAGGTTAGCCTTTGACCACTATCTCACCTGATGGTAATAGTTCAGAGTAACCTAGAATTACTGGCTCTCAAAGGCAGCTGCCGGAACACACCGTTAGGTGTTTGGCGACAGATTTTAAAAACGCCTACAAGGCTTTCTAGTAATAAAATCTAAAGCGTTATAATTTTCATTTATAATGAAGGGAGCAACCAAACGCTAGTGTTTCCATATAAAGAAACGCTCGTTTGAAGCGCTCGTAGCGAAGTTTACTTAGCTGTTCTTAACCGATCAGCTAAGTTAAGCAACGTCGCCCGCAGTCATGAGTTGGATGGGTGACCGCTAGTGACATTACTACTGAGTGCTTCCGTGCTTCGGAGGGCAGGTTAAGCCGTCGGTCCCGGATGTTGTCTAAGGATGGCAGTCGTTATAGCATGGTGGTAGGGCATTTTGCGAATGCCCGCCTGGCTAGCTTTCAAGGAGAAAATCTGTCGTCAAGCACCTAATAATGTGTTCCGGCAGCTGTCCTTGAGAGCCAGTACTTCTAGGTTTGCTGAACAACATCTTCGACCATATCATCACTTACCATCAGGTGAGATAGTGGTCAAAGGCTAACCAATCGATAAAAAAAAAAACTCCAACAGCACTTCCTCGTATAACCCAAACCCACTACACCACAAACCAATGACATAATTAGCCCGCGACACGGCATCCAAACCGGTCGGCTGCAGACCGGTAACGCCAACAGTAATCATTGCTCTAGAACGAATTAGGCGACAAGATTTTACTTTCAATTGATTAGCGCAGATCACTCTTATTTTCTAAACGTCACACGACACGGCTGTTAACGTAAGCTGCTTATAAGTGATCGAGATCTTAGTGAAAGGCTGTTTGGTTACTTGTTGCCGTTATATTGTTCTAAGTGCGTTAGGTAACGTTTATGTTACGGATATAATGTGTCGACAGTGGCAGCGTAGTCTATTTGGGATCTTTCATTAAAAAACGAGGAGTGTCGGGTTAGAATTGCAACCCCCGTCCCCTCCATACCTTCCTGAAGGAGTTGTAAGAGGCGATGAAGGAAAAAATCCCATGAGAAAGTAGGCAGCAGCGCCTTTTCAACTGACGTATTATATTGAAAGTATATATACTGAGATCTCAAGCTTTATGCCAAACGTGGGGATTCTGGCACCTCCCTCCAATTTGTTCAACCGTGGATGTTATGGTTATTGATGAGTGATGAGATGATACTTCACCTTGAAAACTATCGCGAGTTTTATTCATATTAACTTATTGGGAACTGGCTAGCCGTTACTAATAAGTAATTATGATGAGACGATATCCTAAATAATGAAGACCCTATAGGGTTGACTTCTGATGTATTAGATTCCAATCGAACGACATAGAATTGCACAAAGACGCAATGACAGATTAATATATATATAATCCATACTTATATTATAAAGAGGAAAGATTTGTATTTTTGTATGTATGAAATAAACTTAAAACCACAATTGTGATTTTGTAATGTAATCCGCATAGCAGGCGTTATTGCAAACCTAACAATATTAAAATAAACTCTAAAAATACTGGACTGGATTTGAAAACTTCTTTCACCGTTAGAATCCTATACTATCCCTGTGTATATAATGAACATAGGCTATAGAATATTTTCAAAAACTTAGGGAATTTCGATAATGTAAACCAAAGCACTTGAATAAACAGGAATCTCCAAAACAAAACAAGATCCTCTTGTTTTTCCGATTCCTGTTCTGTTCTGTCTATATGTCTCTCAGCTTTTTAATGTATGATAAATGCGGGCCTGTAATAAGTTTACATATATTTTTTTATGGTGCGAATTTACTTTGTAGTGAATTAACAATTACCCGTCGAAGTGTCAATCTGAACCACCGAAGAAGTATAACTAAACGATCTAAATTTAGCATTAGTGTGTGTGTGTTCCTCGCGGAACTTATGTTGAATACCACAATTTGTCATCGAGGCTTATACGGTTATTGGAAAAATGCTAACCACCTCTTAGGGTTGACTTCTGCTAGTCCTAACAAACTTTTTTATATGATGTTTTTTTAATGTTTTTTATTAATGCTTACTCCGAGCTTAGAGCGCCCGCCGCGGCAACACCGCCGTGGGTCCTTTAAATAGAGTTTGGAATATTTACATCGAGCAAAGTAATAAAAAATATGAGATAATACATTACAGGCACAAGAGACTTATGACATCATGTGGTCCTCTTAGTTATTCAGTTAAAAACATATAAAAACACACAAAAGAATATTTTTAAAATTTTATTTTTCAAAACAACAAAAAATCATCTTAAAAATATTTGTTAGGACTAGCAAGAGTCAACCGTAAGTGGTTGTTAGCATTTTACCAATAACCCTGTATTAGCTATACAGCTACTCTGAACACAAACGTGGACATTAACGTAAAAAGAAAGAGGTTACGATGGTCGCTCTGACGACTGAACGTCTGTGACGGTAAAGCATCAGGCCCTACCAGTTGCGAATATTCAGACGTTTCTGACAACAGGTAGAAAAAGGAGAACCTGATATATAATGGCACCATCACACGTGCTCTTTTTCTATTCTTACTGAAAATATGAATATTCACGTAACCGAATTATCCTACCTCGATTATCATTCAGCTGTTTTTTTTTTATTTCTGGGTGATAGGCTGGTTTTCGACCACTATAATACCAGATGGTAAGTGATGATGTGTTCGTTCAGGCCAACCTAGAATTACTGGCGACAGATTTTCTACTTGATTTGTTACTATCATTATTTTGCGAATGCCATGCTGTAACGACTGCGGTACCGACGGCTTAACGTGCCCTCCGATGCACGGAAGCGCTCAGTAGTAATGTCACTCGCGGTCAACTGGGATATTCCTGTCTGATAATCATTGTAAGAGACTACGTTTTAAATCTTTCTCTTTCACCTGTGTCATATAAGACTAAAATAGGTCAGGAGAAAAAAAATATTAAGAGCTCTAAGAAATGTCTTAAGAATTGTTTAACGAATCTATTGAAATCTGTTACCAAAGCAACTTTAAACCAGATTCAGACAACGGACCTTGTACATCTACATGACAATAGCCTCTGGGAAGGTGTGATCGATTTAGACTTATTTAATACCAAAGTCTTCCTACACGCACTTCCAAGGAAAACATGAATTGTGCGTTCACACCTGCACTTAATGTGATAGCTTAATAAATATGAATCATTTCCTCAAACAGACTACAATAGACTTTGTCACTGTGATGTAATGATTATTATTATTTCACTCTGCTTGACATAGGGTAAGTTATTCGCGTGACCTTTATACTAAACTTTTGTTTTTATTTCTTTTTTTATGCCTGATAGGTTAGCCTTTGACCACTATCTCACCTGATGGTAAGTGATGATGTGGTCGAAATTGTTGATCAGGCTAACCTAGAAGTACTGGCTCTCAAGAACAGCTGCCGGAACACACCGTTAGGTGCTTGGTGACAGATTTCCTACTTGAGGGTGGTAGCTAGCCAGGCGGGCATTCGTAAAATGCCTTACCACCATGCTATAACGACTGCCATCCTAAGACAACAACCGGGACCGACGGCCTAACGTGCCCTCCGAAGCACGGAAACGCTCAGTAGCAATGTCACTAGGGGTCACCCATCCAACTCATGACCCCGCGCGACGCTGCTTAACTTTGCTGATCGGTTGAGAACAGCTAAGTAAACTTCGGGAAAAAGGTTACAACGAAGCACCTAACGGTGTGTTCCGGCAGCTGTCCTTGAGAGCCAGTAATTCTCGGTTAGCCTGAACAACATCTTCGACCACATCGTCACTTATGACTTACCATTAGGTGAGATAGTGGTCAAAGCTAGCGTATAAGCTATACATAGATCAATAAAAAATAATAAAAACGGTCGTATCCCGAACATAGCAATGTAAAATCAGGCGACGTCTCCTGATTGAATCTCAGTAGTGTGCGTATGTACTACTACTGCGTTCTTGTCTTCCTGTCTTTGTCATTCATCAAAACTGTATCATATACAAAGGAAGTGTAGCTGTGTGCATTATATGTATATGTACTGTACTGTACTGTATCAGCCGGATCGTCCACTGCTGAACACAGCCTCCCTATTCCCCTCTCTGCGATCCCCAGGCTTGGGGATCGCAGTGTAAGATGGCAGTTCTTTAGAAGGCACCTTCCGGTATTTTTTCCCTTAGTCGCCTCTTACGACACCCACGGGATGATATAGGGAGATGATCCGGCACCCCACGGGGATATGTATATGCTTGTGTTAAATTTCTTCCACATTATATTGTCGTAATATTAAAGCGTCAAAAAGAAAAGAAGTGATTTCTTGTGATTAATTATGGATTTCCTCAAAGAAGTGTCTGAATCTATAAATAACGATATATTATGTTCCGCAATACAGTTTAACGACAATCCGTTTGCGACCACATCGTTTTTTTAATGAAACATCATCCGTTTACCGTCGCAACTTCAAAACAAGGAAATGTTTTCAAATCGAGTTACTGTTACTTTATTGCTGTGAATCATGAGTATAAGTACAAAGAAAGTACGCAAGTATTGTTGAAATATGTAGTAGGTAGATATTATCATTTTGGGAGATAGATTTTGTTAACAACCAGTTATTTCATACATTTGAGTGTTGAAGTCGGTACCATTTTTTTTTATAAATATTTTCTCTTTAAAAAATCAACACACTCTGTACCACACAATACAACTCTGTACAACAATATTTGCCCATAGTGTGCATGCTGTGTCACTTACCTACGTAAGGGTCCGCACACGCACAAACCGCGTTTGGGACCTTTAACTACTTACTTATCTTATCATCTATATATGATAGTGTATAACCATGTATAACTTTCGATGTGAGTGTATTCAGTATCCTTCGTTTAAAAGATCGTCCATCTAAAATGAACATTTCAAAATCCAATGACTTCAATATGAAAAGTAATTATGTTCTTTAATTTAGGCACGCCTTTGAACAACTAAAATATAAGTAGTATAAAAAAATATCGCACCGTGACTATAATTATACTACATGACATAATTAGTATGTAATCTGATTATAAGCGTGCTTATATATGACAAAGCATACCTATTTTTATTTATGTTATGGTATTCCTTTATTGAAAAAATACTATGAACTATATACAACACTACAAACTATACACTATGCTACTAAAATAAAAGCATTTAGACAACCTATAAGTCATTACAGACTCACAGGCAGTCCAAATGCTACTTTCAAAACGATCTAGGTATTTAAATCCATCCTCATTCAAGTACAATAAACAATAAATAAATAAGTCCCAAATTATGTAATACAATCTGAATAATATGTATAAATAAGTATATATAGTTAGGCTAAACCTTGAGGTCCGAACCTTTTCCTCATTATTGCTAACAATGTGACCAAGCTGGTCTGATAATCGATCGTATCAACCATCTCAACATGTCACCCGTGCCGTTCAAATAAAGCATTAATAAATATTTACTAAGTATCATAATTTAAATCCAATTATCCAAATACGAATCAAGGCTGCATCCGATAGATCACTGGAATATCAAATACCTATTTATCAGGGTACTGTCACGTTAAGTAGTGTAATTTAAAAAAAAAAAACCCCTTACTTAATAATCGCTTATTAAAATCTTATTCAATGAACAGTACTTTAATAAGAAAATCTTTACATATAAACGTTAAATAACCTTTATCAGTTACTATTAAGTGAAGCATTGTTCCACCCGTGTTTAACAGTGAATAGCAGTTTATTTAAGAAGTGCGAAGAATATTATTATATAGAAAAACGATATATTTTTTTTTATTAAAAATTGGTGTTAATATTCAGAGAGGCAATGCTTAGCTATCACTTATCCCTCCACCAGAGGTTTATTAGATTTTAAGTGCAATGTTTTTTTTCCGAAGTCATCGTAAGAATATAAAGTTTTAATAAATGAAACCATAATTTTAATAAGCGACATTACCATTTTATGGTTTTATCCTTTGTCGATAAGTGAATAAATATTCGTAGTTTTTTTAGTAAGAATCGCATTCGCATGGCAGCAACTGCGTGAATTGGACGTGGATTGCTTTTATGATTTTGTACCTGTTTATCATAATAAAAATATTACTCAAAAAGGCAAATTACTTCTCATATCTTATAGATGAAGAAATCTTTTTTGGGATGTAATTCTTTAAAACGAGTAAATGAAAAGAAGCTTTAAAGACCTTTAAAGGTTTTTCATTTTTGGCCTTAAGAAGTGTAGCCAGCAAAATCACAGTCACAAGGGTACTTATGTTTCCTTCTGGCTGTGCAGTGAAATCAATAAGCAACAAGCAATCTACACAATAGTTGTAGTGTAATAATACATCAATAAGCAAGCTACGGAGAAGGCTTGTCGCTCCTGGCATAAAAGATTACAACGTCCGCCGAGGTCTTGAGTTGGATGAGTGACCGCTAGTGACATTACTACTGAACTGAGCGCTCCTGCCCGTGCTACGGTGGGCACATTAAGCCGTCGTCGGTCCCGGTTGTTGTCTTAGTCGTTATAGCATGGTGGTAAAGCATTTTGCGGATGACCGCCTGGCTAGCTACTACCCTCAAGTATAAAATCTGTCGCCAAGCACCAAACGGTGTGACCCGGCAGCTGTCCTTGAAAAAAAAAAACAATAAAATAACATTTAAAAATATAAAGATAACGTGTTAGTATCCTAAAGTAACGTGTCAGCATCTTCAGGTAACGTGCCAGTATCTTCAGCTAACGTGCGTATTTATGTAACGTGCCAATATCTTCAGATAACGTCCCAATATCGAAATCACACAATTTTTATTTGAATATCGCATGCTTTGGGAGAATAAAGCTTTAGTCGTCGACTAAACTCGAATCATAATAATCGGAAAATAATTAGCTGACATGGCACAAGACACATGTAACAAGTTTTGTAACGTTTAATGTGTGCACATTAGACGTGCTAAATCATGCGTGGTGAATATAATTGACATTTACAAATAAATAACTTTGAATTTAATTTGAATAGGAGGCTTTAATAGGGCCTCAGTAGGTACGCCTGCTCATTGACAGTGCGTAGGAATTTAATTTTATTTATTAAGGTTTTCCAATAGACCTAACACTAAACAAGTATATCATACAGAGTTCAATAGATAAATTATAGCGAAAGTCCAATTACAGGAAAACACATCATGCCTAACGAAGAAATATTTTTTTTATTTTATTGTGACGGAACAAGCTCCAGGCCCACCTGATGTTAAGCGGACTAACCTCTGCCTATAACAGATGCATTTCATCACAAGTCACGAATTACACTGCGCCCATCACCTTGAGACATAGTTGTTAAGTCTCATGTGCCTGTAATTTCACTGGCTCTCAAGGACTACTGCCGGAGCACACCGTTAGGTGCTTGGCGACAGATTTTCTACTTGAGTGGTTCGTATACGTAATACGCTTTACCTATAGTATTCAGGACGTGTAAAATTTTATATAAATATTCGGCTAAATCTTCTTTAAATTTCCTAAGTATTGCAAATTGTGCCTTAGAAACTAGTTAACATTTTTTTTTCTCTACTATATAAAAATTTACCGTAGTTTTCCGAAGGAGTTGGTTATTGACATAAGATCATAGGTAAGATGTAAGGTACAGTATAGAATTTAAGTTCTCCGACTCCAAGAGCCGGCGCTGACTGACGGCACGGGACGCATTCTTATCCTGATCAAATTATTTTTTACCAGTTACATGGATTCTAAACTCATCGTAATATAATAAATCTAGAATTCATATTACTTCATTTCGATACAATGAGACCGTAGCTTCTTGTGTCAAGCACGCTAGAAGTTATGGATATATTTTCTTCAACTTAGCAGTTCGTATTTGTCTCTCTTCATATTGAGTCTTGAAGCAGTGATGGCTTAGTGGCATTGGCTATATGGACTGCCACGCAGCAGTTCCATGGTTCGAATCCCTCCGCGGGCTTCAGCTTCACCACAGGTGGAAGGGCATTTTGCGAATGCCCGCCTAGCTAGCGAACACCCTCAAGTAGAAAATCTGGCGCCAAGCACCTAACGGTGTGTTCCGGCAGCTGTCGTTGAGAGCCAGTAATTCTAGGTTAGGCCTGTTAACACATAGTCAGGTGAGATTGTTGTCAGAGTTTCCATATCAGCAATAAAAAAAAAAAACAAGAACTGACCTAGTCATTCATAAAACGATACCATTAACTTTTAGGATAAGTAGATTGGCTGGGCTTTTTGCGGCATGCCACAACATTCTTCGGACTGCCGCTGCATGCCGTGCCGTGCCGTCTGTCAGCGCCGGCCCTAACTCTACTTGGTTATCAATTAAGCTGTTAAATATGTACAGGAAAGGTAGTAACTATTATTGTATCCTTCGGTTGGGTTTGCGCCGCGCCGTGTACTATTGATATTAATTGACTATTAAATTTGCTTTCCTTTTGCGATTGTGAGAGGCTTTCAATCTGAGTACAAGTCATGGATTTGGCTACGGCTAACGCGATGCCAAGACCTGTTACTGTAGCCCAAGACTGCAAGATACAAGGATTGTTTGGTGTTATGAGAAACACTTTACATTCGTTTTTTTTTTTATTGTATCTTAACTAGCTCGAGGCCCACCTGAATTTAAGCGGACTAACCTCTGCCTATAACAGATGCATTTCGTCACAAGTCACGAATTGCACTGCGCCCGTCACCTTGAGACATAGTTATTAAGTCTCATGTGCCTGTAATTTCACTGGCTCTCAAGGACTGCTGCCGGAACACACCGTTAGGTTCTTGGCGACAGATTTTCTACTTGAGGTTGGTCGTTAGCCATGTGCATATAAGCATCAGAGAGCTTTTATATGAGGTAAGGGCCCTTTGTAGTTTAAAGACTGCGCTCCCCACTTCTCTTATTAAAACTTTGTAAGCATTTAAAAAGGTAATTATATTGAAATTTACGTTTCTGACAAATTAAATTAGCAAGTTCTCAACCAAAATATTCTTAAATAAATTGTTGGGTATTTGCAACGACTTTCAAATAAATTTGAAAGTCGTATAAATCAACACGATTTCTTGAAATTTGTTATGTGGGGTGATATTTCATCTTTTAACTGGATTCTCCAATCTCAATGTTTTTTTTGTTGGGTTGAGTATACCAGTAATTTTGTCCCATTTAAAATTTATCAACTTTAATGAAGTAGTTATTTGAAGCAATGATGGCCGAGCGGTAACAGCTATTTACAGCCGTGCCGCAGGTCCATGGTTCGATCCCCACCGCTGGCTTGAGATTGTTACTAACACCCTCAAGTAGAAAATCTGTCTTCAAGCACCTAACAGACTGTTCCGGCAGCAGTCCTTGAGAGCCAGTAAAATTACAGGCAAATTAGACTTCACAACTGTATGTCTCAGGGTGGCGGGCGCAGTGCAGTTCGTCTTCTGATGAAATGCATCTGTTATAGGCAAAGGTGGACGCTTTTCGTACGTGGGCGTCGTGCTTGTTCCGCCACAATGTCAGTTCAATCAGTTTTTAACGTTATTGTGACGGAACTAGCTCGAGGCCCACCTGGTGTTAAGCAGACTAACCTCTGTCTAGAACAGATGCATTTCATCACAAGTCACGAATTGCACTCGGCCCTTCACCTTGAGACATAGTTGTTAAATCTCATGTGCCTGTATTTTCACAGGCTCTCAAGGAGTGCTGGTGGAACACACCTTATGTGCTTGGCGACAGATTTTCTACTTGAGGGTGGTAGCTAGCCAGGCGGGCAAAGTTATTAGCCTGTCGACTGTAAATAAGTCTAAATATTATACGTTTGATAGAGGTCAGCTGTAACAACTATGACTCTTCTGCCAAATAAGGCAGCTAAATGCATATTCAACTTTCGCCGGTATCGCATTCCTATGCGTGCTTATGAGCTTGATAGGCTATCGTATTCCGAGCCATAACATTAGTGAAAATGTATTGATAAAATTAAAATTGAAAGCCATTAAAAAACATCTAACACTGACTGAGGACCAAAAATACTTTCCAGAAATGCTGTTGTTGGTAATTTAATGTATTGTTGTCTATTGTGTATACTATTTGCTTCAGATCTACAAATCATTTTACAAAAATTCGTCGTTTGTTTTATATTTATATAGCAGACTAGCTTTCCGGCAGTAGCTTCACCCGCGCGTATGTCGGTTATCGCGCAAAACCATTAACCTCTTTTTGCGCAGTTGAATAAAAACTATCCTATGTCCTTTCCCGGGTCTCAAACCATTTCCTTACCAAGTTTCATCCATATCGGTGCAGTAGTTTTTAAGTTTATTCTTTGCATACAAAGATACAAAAATCCAAAAATATAAATCTTTTCTCTTTATAATATTAGCATAGAAGTAAATATATAGATAGATTAGCCTTTGACCACTATCTCACCTGATAGTAAGTGATGATTTAATCGTAGATGATGTTCAGGCTAACCTAGAATTACTGTATCTTAAGGACAGTGGCCGGAACAAACTGCTAGGTGCTTGGTGACAGATTTTCTACTTGAGGGTGGTAGCTAGCCAGGCGGGCATTCGCAAAATGCCTTCCCAACGTGCAAATTTTGTTCTAAAAATGTCTTTGATCAGCCTTGTTCTTATTTACTTCATATCACTTGATTGTGCCTTCTGAGTCATGGATTGAATGCGGTATACAGACCGTAGAAACTATTGTTCGATACTAATAAATATATAGTCGTTATAAATAAAATAATTTTGTCACAGATTATATTTTGAGAAACAAAAATAGATATGATATTTAATGTTTACCCGACTGCGGTGAAGTTCAAAGAGAGGGTTATGTGTTTAAATGTATTATGTCCGTTCCTTTATACTACTAAACCGAGCTCAACCGTCTTTAATAAATGATAGGTCAATAGATTCCTGTTGACGGCGCGAGCGTCACTATAGATACATAAAAAGCTTCACAATGAAATTTTGAAGCGCTCGTAGCGAAGTTTACTTAGCTGTTCTCAACCGATCAGCAAAGTCATGAGTTGGATGGGTGACCGCTAGTGACATTACTACTGAGCGTTTCCGTGCTTCGGAGGGCACGTTAAGCCGTCGGTCCCGGTTGTTGTCATAGGATGGCAGTCGTTATAGCATGGTGGTAGGGCATTTTGCGAATGCCCGCCTGGCTAGCTACCACCCTCAAGTAGAAAATCTGTCGCCAAGCACCTAACGGTGTGTTCTGGCAGCTGTCTTTGAGAGCCAGTACTTCTAGGTGAGCCTGAACAATATCTTCGACCACATCATCACTTACCATCAGGTGAGATAGTGGTCAAAGGCTAACCTATCAGGCATAAAAAATAAATAAATGGCGGATTAATGTGCTTTTATGGGGGTCTCATAAAATAAAGGGCTTTAAAAGGCAAATACGAGAATGTGTATGTAAACCTATATATCGTTCAAAACAGTCTTGAGTGACAAATTGTAGAAAATGGTGTTTTTAGCGACTCATTGGGGTTTATTTGGTTTTTAAGCAATTTACTTGTTGAACATTCATTACACATCCTTATTCATATACTTATTCCAAGATGGAGTAGAGAAAAGCTGTCTAAGCAGTAAGTTTCGCCAGACATGTTATTGTAATGGAAAACGAGCCTATCACAATCTACATGAGAGTTCCCGTGTTCCTGACAACTGTACTGTACTGTATCAGCCGGGTCGTCCATTGCTGAACACAGCCTCCCCTATTAAGGGGGCATTTGCCATAATCCCCACGCTTGGCAGGCGGCTTGGGGATCGCAGTATAAGTAATCATTTCTTAAGAAGGTGCTGCTGCCCACCTTCCAGTATTTTTCCCTTAGTCGCCTCTTACGACACCCACGGTGTAGTAAAACAAGCAAGATAGTCGAACACTGGTTTTATTCATAATCTGAGGGTAACCGACATATCTATATTATTTAAGACTGCCGTCATAATAACACTGCTTATTGACAATCAAATATTACTACACACGGGATGATATGGGGAGGTGCAATTCTTAATATTCAAAAATCCCTATAACTGTTCGACGGGGATCGAACCCAGGACCCTCATATTTCATAGCGACACTTTCGCCACTCCACCTACCGACAAGTCAATTTTATATAATAACAAACTAAACTTTCACAAAACAACCAACAATAAGCTCATTTAAAACGAAGAAAGTGCATAAAAAGGTCCCATTCTCAATCGATAATAGCAAAATAAATATATTCAACTTTCATATTCGATACCATTTTATTTGAGACATAAAATAATATAAATGTTAAAGTATGAAGTCATCATGTACACACCCAATTTTTTAATATCGCTTAGTGTGATAAATCTTAAAATTGGTTTAGATTTTTAGGTAAAATATGGAGTTTTATAAGTTCCTCATCATCAGCATCTTTGCTAGATTCTATTATTAATGAGCTTATGATATATAATAATTATGAGCGATCATTGAAGTGTTAGTTATCTACTTTCTTTGATATGTTATTATTTTTATTATTTGTCAAAATATTTTCGACTTTCATAAGTAAATCTACACAGCAAAAGTTTCATTGTGTGCTTATATTCTTCCGTAATAAAACTTATCGCACCAACGAAGATCTGTATATATTTTTTTCTACTCTTTAACCATTTAATCGATCACTGCTAGCGCTGTTATGATAACTTCTTCAGTAGTGAAATTTTGAACCACGCCTGACCTGCAAAAAGTACTTTTTTCTGTGATCTCCAAAACTCACACGCAAACAAATGAAGTCTATATAATAAAACAGAGCTCAGTTTTGCATGGTGGTAGGGCATTTTGCGAATTCCCGCCTGGCTAGCTACCACCCTCAAGTAGAAAATATGTCGCCAAATACCTAACGATGTGTCCCGGCACCTGTCCTTGAGAGCCAGTAATTCTAGGTTATACTGATACAGATGAGATAGGATAGCCTATATCAGCTATAAAAAAAATCAATTCGCGTAATTTTATTATTAATTTTTTCGTCATTCTGACAACTCTAGTCATCAGCCAGGCTCTCCGTATTCGTGCACTGGACCAAACTGGACTGGTAAAATTTTCCGAACTAAATTTAACATTCAAATAAACTCTTGGCTTACGAACTCATGGATACATGAATAGTTCCTTATACATTTGATAAGCAAGCGATCAGATATAATAATAATTTATACCACACCCACTCAGAAAGTGCCTCATTGCTCGTTCAAAAACGTGTTATGAAGTTTGTCATTTCTCCCTTTTAAATGCGCAGGAAAAGTTAATTGGAATTAAATTCCTGCCCTCCGTAGCATTGATGGAATGTTGTGTGAAAATCCCCTTTCTTTTGTTTTTTTAGCTGCGAACATAAAAAAAATACAAACGTCAACTCTCAAATGGGTTATATCAAATAATTAGAAAGAGATGTGGGTTTTTTTTGTACTCGATTTTCAATAATAGAAGGTTGGCAACCTATATCACTACGAAAAAAAGCGCAGCAATTTGTTTTCTTTTGTTAATTTTTGTTTTTTAATAAATTGATAATTTAACAATATGCTTATAATTATTCTAATTAATTTTCTAAAACGCAGTGACTGTGATCTGACAGTGAAAGTGACGATTTTATAATGAGGACGCCACCAGAAATAAAAATACAGCTCATGAAGTCATTTTCAAGAACTTATTTCCTAAAAATTTTCGGGACAAATACGAGAAAACTTATAATGATTTAATTTTCCGTGTAGGTGTTGTATAAAGCACTATGTATCACTCGGGAGAAAGTTCTATTTCTGTTGAGAGTATTGATAATTTTTGGCATCTACGAGTAGGGTACCCAAAAGTCTGGCGACATTGCCTCATTCAATGGAAATGCTAATGCTTTGACCGCGGTAAACACGTGATTCGTTTGTCTTTTCTTTCAGCCGCTTTGAATTTTTTTTTATACCTACTAGTTTAGCCTTTGAGCACTATCTCATGGTAAATGATGATGTGGCGTAGGATGCTGTTGAGGGAAACTAGAATTACTGGCTCTCGAGGACAGCTGCCGGAACACACCGTTAGGTGGTAAGCGATAGATTTTAGACTTGAATGTGGTAGCTAGCTTTTTACAAGCCACCGTTCTACCTATGGCTAGAGTGCTCGAACTTGCCACAGACACCTTACTTCACTAGGTCAAATTTATACGATCATATGGTAATCTCTATGACCCTAAGCGAGATGTTGTTTCCAATTTAATTACCATACCCTAGATAGTTATGGTAATTAAAATTGAATACAATTTTGCCTACATTACGTAACTTTCCAACTAAACATTTTTTGTTGTAACAAGTTTGCTTAGCTGTTCTTAACCGATCAGAAAAGTTAAGCAACGTCTGCCGCGGTCATGAGTTGGATGGGTGACCGTAACATTACTACTGAGCGCTTCCGTGCTTCGGAGGGCACGTTAAGCCGTCGGTCCCGGTTGTCTTAGGATGGCAGTCGTTATAGCATGGTGGAAGGGCATTTTATGAATACCTGCCTGGCTAGCGACTACTCAAGTAGAAAATCTGTCGCCGAGCACCTAACAATCTGTTCCGGCAACTGTCCTTGAGAGCCAGTAATTGTAGGTTAAGCCTGTTAACACTATCATCACTTTTCATCAGGTGAGGTCAAGGTCAAATGCTTACCTATAAAAAAAACCCTAAAGAGATGTTGTTTCCAATTTAATTACCATACCCTAGATACCTAGTTCTGGTAATTAAAATTGAAAACAATTTTGCCTACATTACGTAACTTTCCAACCAAATCTGTGCGTTCACGAGAATAATATTCAGGCACATTTGAATTGATATGCAAACGGCTTGGCGCTTAGAAATTGTATAACACCTAAAAACCTTTTAATATAATCAGTGATATTTATTATAATTTAATTCTTTAGCTACTGCATCCGGGTAAGACCTTATTGGTGAAGGTATTTCACAAAAATATGTTTATTGGGAACAATAAAAAGGAAAGGTTAACGTTACGTGGATGGTAGTAAAGTTTTTAATGAGCTGGCGTGAGTTTGATCGTTATTTAATAGAACATTTTATTTCACTTGTGCAATAAGTGGGCGGCGGTAATGGCTGCTTGCATACCTTAATCTTAACTTCAGTGTGTTTCTCCTCTACCCTTACGAAATTACATAATGTAGGGTTAGTTTTAAATTAGTTATAATTTTTTCTTTCAAGGTGTATATATTCATGACTTTAAATAGGCAGTGACTGTAATATCCACAAAGGTGAAATGTTTAGAGGGAAGATATATAGATCATTACACGGGTGTAGTGGTCTAGGTACGAGTACATATTAATAGCTTATATAAAAGTAGAAAACTATATTTCTAAATATGATCACAAGCACTATCGCGTGCTGAGCGCGCACCGTCCCCTATGACGGTAAAAGATATACAATTGGACTACAAGTTTTCGACTCGAGGTTCCGGTGTCCGAATGGAATAGGCATGGCCTGCGCGAAACCGGAGGACGCAGGGTAGAGTCCCTACGTCGTCAGGAACAAAAAAAAAATACTCCAATTATTAATAGAAATCTAGTTACAAATTTTATTAGAAATATAAAAACTAACTTTTTAACACTAAAATCTATGATAAAACTTATTGAAGCCATGCTAATTCAAAACACTAACATCACATTATCGTGGTTCGATGTCCACAAGTTCTTTCATACTTTTTAGGCTCGGAAGTCGGTTACGTTAAATTTTTTTTCTCTCATTAGTGATGTATAAGTACTAATTACAAGATCATTCCCTCGCCTAAAATACTGTTCACAAACAAGAGTTGCCAATGAATATTACATTCTTATTGGGTGAATTTTTTTTTCAGGTATTGCCTATAATTTAAAAACAACCGATTAAGCTAAAGTTTCAATGGGACCGACTTGGAGGTAGGTATACCTACTATACCCATAAAAAAAAAGAAAATATTTCCATACTTTCCGTAATCGCGTAACAAACATACAAAAAATCCCTACAATCGAACTGAGAACCTCCTAGTAATTAAACAACTTTAAACGGTTTAAATCGCGTATCATTATTTTTGTCCCGACGTTACAAACACTTTGGAGTGATCGTGGTCACGGGGTGAAACCCACCCATACAGATAAATATCTCAATGGTAACTCCCATAACCATTCATGTCAGTTGGCTACCGTAGGCAAATCTTTGTTACAGAGAGCACATGGCATCTGCGACACTGACCATCTCAAGGAGGAGCTTCAGCATGTAAAACAAGTACTGCGAAGCAATAATCACAAGCTCCCACGAATATGTCACAGAAGCCGGCCCAAGCCTTTCACAGTTGAGCGACAACTTGCCATCTTACCTTACATCAAGGGTGTCCCGTGTCACAGACAAAATTGGTAATATCTTAAGACGAGCTTCAATAAAAACTTACTTCAAGCCGCACAAGAAGATCAACCAATTTTTAAGACCTGTTAAGTGTAGCAATATTCCCCTACAAGATGCAGGTGTTTACAAACTTGATTGTGAATGTGGGCTGTCATACATTGGACAAACAAAAAGGAGCATTGGTATCCGGGTAAAAGAACACATTGCTGACATGAAGAACAGACGCTCGACCAAGTCTGCAGTTTGTGAACATGCCCAGGACAAACCCGACCACTATATACATTCGGTACGACAATCCAAAAATCCTCGCCAGAGAGACCCGGTTTATGCCAAGAATGTTACGCGAGGCTATTGAAATCAAAAAGTACCCAAATTTCAATAGAGATGATGGTTGGCAACTACCACCTGCTTGGGATCCTGTTATCAAATTAATTAAATCCCATGGCCGACACAAATCTGCATGACCTCTGGACACTGTGAGCGAATACTGCGTGAATAGGGAAGTTATGATTAATATAAAAAAAAATCGGACGGTAGGACAAATAATTTCTTAATAACTCATGTGACAAATAAAACCAATTAGTCACCCCGTGACCACGATCACTGCAAAGTGTTTGAAACGTCGGGACAAAAATAATGAGAAATATACGCGATTTAAACCGTTTAAAGTTGTTTAATTACTATGTCTAATAATCGCGAAAACCTAAGACAACATTGAGAACCTCCTCTTTTTAGAAGTAGGTTAATAAAAGGCAACGTAAGTATGTTAGGTACATACTCCTTTTATTAAATATTTTCAACCTATATATCCTTTTATTTAATATTTTCAACAAATTCTAAAATAAACTTTTAGACGTAGGAATGAGACATCCATCTTAGCTACTCAACATCAAATACCTTCTGTTATATCACTCGAAAAGGAATCTATCGTCACGGCCATTAAAATTTGTCTGTTACAAGTTTAACCATCGTCTGTTATAATCTATCTAGTGATGTTTTAAAAAGCATGTCACAGCAAACGCGCTTTAGTTGCACCGTTTCTGGTTAACGTCATTCGTCAAGTCAATATTCCGTTGGAATAAGGATGAATTTAGAATGTTTTTCTCAGATTTACGATGGTAATATTTGACTGTTAAATCTGCAATTAACTTTTGATATTGAATCTTATCCCAACGGAATGATTAAAATGAATGTATAATTGGTAAGCGACAAACTTAAACCTATTAATATCCTTAAACTATATTTATTACGTACATCATTTGCAGAACAGTTTTTATTTTGATATTACATCATTAATTTCTAATCTACTTACAAAATAAATAATCTGAAAAATATCCATTAATAAATAGATTCATTCTTTATCATTCAAATATCCATTACTTTATTTTTTTATACCTAGCGAAAGCTTTGAAATAAATATCTCCATTCAATGCTTATAAATCAAGGTACAAAATACAATAAAAGCACTGCTAGCATCCACCGGATAAAATTTATCTTTTTAAAACTTAAATCTGGTGTCAAAATCTGGTGAAAGCATTGAATTAAATATCTTCTGACAATGCTTGTTAATCAAGGTACAAAATACAAAAAAAGAAAGATAGCTAGTAACCATCGGATACAATTTATCTATGTATTGAGAAACAGCCCTTTAGTCATCTCGTCGCCCCATAACACTCACGATGTTTTGTTTTGGGATAGAGCAGCTGTCCCCATATTGGAAAAGCCATTTAGTGGTTAAAATAGAACACGGAAGTGTGTCTAACCAAGCCATAGACAAACTTTAAACTGTGTCCAAACTTCCACTTTTAGCCTTTGATGTGTTTGTAGACTTGTGGGGATTCGGTTAACCAATTTGTGACGGTGTTATTAGGATTAGGAAGGGTATGCTAATGTGAGCCATGGGAAAGGTTATTAAACCGAAATGATTATTTATATGTTTAATCTGAGGGTATTTCGAGAACATAAATACATACATATAATCACGCCTGTATTCCCCGAACGGGTAGGCAGAGGTGGACCACGTTTCTCTAATTGTTTTTTTTTTATGTTATTGTGACGGAACACGCTCGAGGCCCACCTGATGTTAAGCGGACTAACCTCTGCCTATAACAGATGCATTCCGTCACAAGTCACGAACTGCACCGCGCCCGTCACCCCGAGAGACAGCCGTCAAGTCTCATATGCCTGTAATTTCACTGGCTCTCAAGGACTGCTGCCGGAACACACCGTTAGGTGCTTGGCGACAGATTTTCTACTTGAAGGTGGTCGCTAGCCAGACGGGCATTCGCAAAGTGCCCTTCCACCATGCGGTGAAGCTCAAGCCGGCGGTGGGGATCGAACCAGGGACCTGCGGCACGGCAGTCCATAGCTATTACCGCTCGGCCATCATTGCTTCAAAAATGATGACACATCCATAAAATTTGAATATTGTTATGTTTGCAATAACGCCTGCTTGGCGAATTAGTGTTTGAGAATTTATATGTTTAATCTGAGGGTATTTCTAGAATATACATACTCGTACATACATACAATCACCCCTGTATTCCCCGAACGGGTAGGCAGAGGTGTGTAAACGCCCAAGTTTCGTCAATTGGGTTTTAGTACTATGTAATAGGGGGCGTGCCTATTGCCTTTAACAGTTGCCGTCATACAAAATGTTTTCCCTAACACACTGGACGAAACACAAGAACATATTACGAATAATATGTTTACGCTAACAACATCTAAGACAGGAACACAAGAACATATTGTATGAAATCCTCGAAGGACATTAAGATGGTATACGGCCCTGTTGTGCGTCTAATGCACACAACACCCTACTCACATCATCGTGAGAAGTGGCAAGCTGCTCGTTTGTTCGCACTTTTCCCTTAGTCGCCTCTTACGACACCCACAGGAAGAAATGGGGAGGTGACATTTTAATGTTTGTTTGATATAATACTATGATATATGACGATAATGAAGCTACCTATTACAATTCCGGGTTCAAGTTCTCTAGTACGGTAAGGTACCTACCCTAAAAACTTGTCCACATAATAAATTTACTATGCCAGCGTAACGTAACCAATATCAAACAACTCTAGTCACAATACGAGTTGCCTAAAAACACTTTGAGATACTGGCACACGTTTTTGAGTTACACTCCAATAACTGAATAGTTTTTTCCTATCTTAATGATATAGTCATCGACAGTGAATGACAATCTATCCCATACGTAACAAGGGTCACTCAAATTTAACCGACTTCAACACTCAAATGTGTGAAATAACTTTACGAAGTCGGTACCATGCGCACAATATTAAGATGGGTACTTTTGAACCATCATGACACCGACTTCAACAAGTTATTTCACACATTTGAGTGTTGAAGTAGGTTCCATACTGGTTAAAATGCATTTTTCTGTAACGATTCCCACCACAGATTTCAAACGTATAAAATATAGACAAGAAAGTCAAAAACTTCAATTGTAATCACTGATTAGTATCGGTAAAGCAGTAGTAGATACCACTGTGAATAAAATCGATTACAATCCAGAAGTAAAATCGAACGCTTATTATTTTTTATTTATTTATTAGCTGTCAATTTTCAATCGATTTTCTGATTGAATCCCCAGATTTCTTGATCTGCGATTCATACCGACACTTCGACTATGATACAGTGAAGTCATGATTGAAAGATTTGATTAGATATCGATAACGGATATTCGAGAGAAAGCAATCGATAACCATGATAATGATGATTCGAATAGCCACATGGACGTATAGTACCACCAACTTAACTGTGCAGTTCGCGAGGGCGGTGCTGGTCAAGGAAATCAACTACAAACTGTCACAATTTGAAGGAATGTTGTAGTTCTTTTTTTTTGCCGCCTGAACAGATAAGTTGGTGGGACTATAAATGTTTCTCACGATGATTTCGTCCATGGAGTTCTAATAAGCGGTATCCTGAATGCACGTGTATGTTTGATTAATTATTCTAATGATACAATCCGGAAATGTAAGAAATTGAGGCCGGTAATAATAATAATTGCGATTTAAATGAGGAAGTTGTTGAACTTAAATTTCACTTTTTGATTAATTAATTTTAAGTTAAGCCTAGCTAACTAAGTTCGGTAAATATACCTTTATCATCGTTAAATTGTTAATATGTTTACTTTCTAAGCACTTTCGTAGAAGACATCAAATTAGGAAAATACTGTAAACTAATTTTATTGATCGAACGGCTTTTTATATCATGTCATATTAAACTAAAATATTTTATAAATAACGGAACCGTAACCAATAATTTTTTGTTAAAAGTAGTAGAAAATATTCAGAAAATGGTACCGAGGAACATGTCAGAACATTATATCGAAGACTACTTGAAAACTTGTTGAAAATCTGTCGCCAAGCACCTAACGGTGTGTTCCGACAGCTGTCAATGAGAGCCAGTAAAATTACAGGCACATGAGACTTAACAACTGTATGTCTCAGTGTGACGGGCACAGTGCAATTCGTCGTTGACGAAATGCATTTGTTGTAGGCAGAGGTTAGTCCACTTAACATCGGGTGGGCCTCGGGCTTGTTCAGTCAAAATAACATTAAAAAAAGACGCTCTACATTTTTTTCCTTTATTAACAAAATATTACGAACTAAATACAACACTACATCTACTACAATGTAAACATTTAGACAACCTACAAACCATTGCAGACTCACAAGTAGTCCAAATGCTCCAGCCGACTTGGTACTAGTTGGTAGCGTGATTATCGTGCTGGCAGCTTTGCCCCGTTGAATTGCAATGCTTATTCGTTGAGCCAAATAGGTGTAATTATCTACTTATTTGTTTACTCTATTTGTAATTATACTATGTGGATGGTATGTCTACAGTTCTGAGCTCTATAATGCCCGGGCTACACGAGGCTAGTTTTTCAAGCTAGGATAGCAAGCTAGTGTTAGTAAGCTAGCAAGCTAGTACTTCTGGCTTCGTGTAGACAAAACTATCTTCATTTGTAAGCTAGTAAGCTAGTTTACTAGCCAGGACAGTTTTTAATAGGATGGAGTTCTATTTTCAGCCTATTAGCGTCCCCCTACCACTGATTTTACTATCCTGGCTTGTTTACTAGATTCATGTGACCGGCGAAGCTAGTTTGCAGTTGGCTAGTAAACAGGAACGCGACGAGTTTATTACGATTTTAAAATGCCCAAACTAGCTACTACTCTAGCCTCATGTAAACAGAACTAGCATGCTCCAAGCTAGGTAGGCAAGCCAGGACAGTTTGGTAAAAAACTAGCTTGCTATCCTAGCTTGACAAACTAGCCTCGTGTAGCCCGGGCATTAAAGGCATCCTCTCCACAATCTCTATTGTCTCGAGCTATCCATGTGTACACTAACAGTGGAATTGTCTCTATGGACAATGCATTTTGAAATGATGTTTCTTGTGTACCTACATTATAGTTTACTTCTTTGATTATGAAAAGTTAATAAACTAAGAGTTTACCTATATTTAAATAGTTTACGTTGGTTTGTTGTAGGCAAAGTTTAGCGCGAATTTGACCATGGTGTAATTTTACCATTGTAAATCTGTGGAAAACGTTCTAAATTCAATATTATTCCAATGGCACTACAATTAAATACGTATATAAAACAAAGTTAATAGTATAAATTAGTTAGGTAGGTAGATATATATAAGTATTGTCCCTAAAAGTAACTACTAGTATTTAACGAAAGTCCTGGGGTCCAACTCCCACCTTTTAAAAACTATTATGGAAGCCAACATCATTATTTTAAACTTAAAATATTGATACTAAGATTCGTAACACGGCCGTCACGAAACAATAATGTTCATAAAGCGCTATCTCTATCGCACAAATGCCTTGATTCAATGCATGCTCGCTCTCACATTGAAGTTCTAATGTAAGTTTACTACACTGCCATGTGCTAGTAAAAATTAAAACTGTTAATGTAAGGTTAAAATAAGACTGAATTAATCCCTCAATGTCCAAGTACTAACAAACCTGACTCTACTGTAACCAATAATATTTTACGCCGTTCTTTTCGTGTTATTAAAAACTTTTTACTGAAGTAGTATGATTTTAGTAGATGAATGATTTGAAGCGGTCGTAGCGAAGTTTACTTAGCTGTTCTCAACCGATCAGCAAAGTTAAACAACGTCCGCCGCGGTCATGAGTCGGATGGGTGACCGCTACTGACATTACTACTGAGCGCTTCTGTGCTTCGGAGGGCACGTTAAGCCGTCGGTCCCGGTTGTTGTCTTAGGATGGCAGTTGTTATGATGGTAGGGCATTTTTCGAATGCCCGCCTGGCTAGCTACCACCCTCAAGTAGAAAATCTGTCGCCAAGCACCTAACGGTGTGATCCGCCAGCTGCCAGTGAAATTACAGGCACATGAGACTTAACAACTATGTCTCAAAGGGCGCAGTGCAATTCATTACTTGTGATGAAATGCATTTGTTATAGGCAGAGGTACGCTTAACATCAGGTGGGCCTCGAGATTGTTCCGTAACAATAACATAAAAAAAACTAAAGTTTAAATGACCGTGACTGTTTGTTACTTCTCACGCTGAAACACCTGAACCGATTTAGATGAAATTTGGACTATATACCTAGATAGTTTTGGTTCGCGGACGTACTACCCGCGTTGACAAGGATGAAAAGTAAGGATGATGATAAAAAGTATTCTACGTGGTAATATATAAATATAAGACGAAGAACTTTGGCCTTTAAGTTAATAGATGACGTTGCTTTGTGACCTTGATGTCCTCAGTTTGATCCCTGGGTCATACCAGTTATTAAATTTTCTTACGGAAAGTGGTGTCGATTTCAAAAGCACTGACGCACTTATTCAGTTGCTTACAGTTCATAATTTAGCAGTAAGACTTCATTTTTTAGGGTTCCGTACCCAAAGATTAGAGAAAATTTAAGGGGGCTCCCATACAACAAACTTGATTTTTTTACCGTTTCTTGCTCGATACTAATACCCGTGACAGGTAGACACTAACTATTCACAAAGTATTTAGTTACGGAACCCTTCGTGCGCGAGTCCCACTCGTACTTGGCCGGTTTTTATGTTATTGCTGATAAGGTCGCCCTTGACCACTATCTCACCTGTTGGTAGGTGATGATGTGGTCGAGGATGGTAAACGGACTAGGCTTAGAATTACTGGCTGTCAAGGACTGCTGTCGGCACATACTGTTAGATGCTTGCCGACACATTTTCTACTTGAGGGTGGTAGCTAGCCAGGCAAGCATCCGAAAAATGCCCTTCCACTATGCGGTGAAGCTCAAGCCAGCGGTGGCATGCGGTGGGGATCGAACCATAGAACTGCGGCACGACAGTCCATAGCTATTACCACTCGGCTATCACTGTCTTGATCATGGAAAGGTCCTGTATTATATCCAAAGGATTTCCTGAATATACTCTGTGTATTCTTAATTAATAGATCGAATTAATGTACAATATGATAATAAAAGCTATATTAAGACTAATTAAAATTTCTCTGTCAAAGATCCAACATTTCCAACAAAATTTATTACTTCTTAATTGAGATCCACCCTTTGACAGTAGAAAGCCAATAAATTGTATGAAAGACTCATTAAGACTCTTTTCAAAGCTTTTAGAAGCATTTTTAGATTTATATTTATTTAATTTTTATGTTGGCATCTGTTTTGTTATCGTTGTATTATTTGAAATGTTTTTGAGCGTGTAAGAGATGGATTTCACTATTATACAAAAATTTTATGTCTATCCTGTTTTCTCCACTCCTATACAATTTATTATCTTTTTAATTAACTGCATCTATTGTCGTTTCAAGTTATACGCGTTTATAAAGTTTAAGCTAAGATCTGACTTTATTAGAACTTAAGAGTTCTGAAATTACTTAATATGCAAAATCATGTAATATTTATCGCTTCCATGTCTCACTATATTATATCTCAATAAGTAAAAACTCTGTAGAATTGAATTTTTATCCTGAAGGGTGTGCAGTTAATTGATTTCACCTGTAATTAGGAATTGTATTCTAACTTCTGATTCAGCGACTTCAGACAGCTGATTTTTCATTCCTAAAATTTTTTAATGACTACGAAGTTAAATCTGAATAGAAACTAATAATTGTTGCAATATTTACTTCTAAAATCCCTTTTTCTTAAGGTTTTACCTGAATAATTTTTCGTCAATTAGTGTCATTTATGACTATAAGTACAAAATAAAATTATGAATGAATTTAAAATACGGTTAACTTTTGTTACTATTTTTCTGAAAAAGTTTCATCGGATTCTATTAGACTGACTACATGCTAAACCAGACAATGATACTTCTTTACTTGTACCATCTTAATAAAGGCATCTGTTTTACTAGTTTTATTTTCATATTTTTAGTAAATTTATAATTTATTTTAACTGTATATCACGGCAACCGTAGGTCGGAACATTTATTCTATTTTACCAGAAGATACAGGGGAATAATTACATACAACTGCATTTCTAAGTCAATTTGACCAAAAAGTGGAGATATTGGTTTTACCAGTAAGGCAACGATATGATGAAGATGTTAAAAGAAATTAAAATGTAAAACAACGTGATCGTTATTGCGTATATTAGTAGTATTATTGCTCAAAACGAATACAAAATAAAATACGAGGTTTTAGCTTACAATAAACCAGGTGAAAGGCCTCCTTAGCAATAAGAGTCCGTTTTGGTGTGTCCCATTCCAGTGTCAGATATAGCAGTAGTGTGTAGATCTACTGTATTTAAACGTGAAGGGCACTGTAGAAAGTTAAAGTTTACTACTAGAACGAGACATAAGAACAAAGAGTATAACGTCTCGGAGTGATAAGCGCAGTGCAGTATCATGCGGAACGATAACAGTGACACTCCAACTGTAATGGACAGGCGTCACGCTAACCATCAGGCGAAATGACGTGACGTTCCCATCACGTGGAAAATATACTTAAACAATGTATAAAGGTTCTGAACTTAAAGAAAGCAGTTCTCAGAATGTCCAATCAACTAAATGTCATACTCTTTCTGTATTAAAATAAGTAATGGTCGTTGTACGTAATGAGAAAGGCCAAGCTCATTAGGTGGCAAACGAATCAGTTAGTAAAACAATCTCAGAAATGAACAAGTGGAAAGCATCAAGTTTTTAGTGGAATGGCGAAAGCGTTGGACTTACAGCAGCTTTCGGCTGGAGAAATTTCAGTAGCGGTTCGGAGTATGGAACTATTAGGCTCGTTTCCTACTACATGAGATTAAAATAGATCTGGTGGAATGGGGTAGTTTAGACACGTCCGCCGTCTTCTTCGGAGATTCAAATGCATGATGATGTTATTTTGGATCTCTTTTTCGCATGAAGAAAGGATTTACACAAACCCACCCGCGCTGCACAGGAGCTGGTGCGTCATGTTGGGCTCGGGTCAATGGGGATCCCACAAACCGACTTAAACGCAATGGTGTTCCGCCGACGTCGACTAAAGATGCGGGGCGGGGAACTGCTCGCGCATTCAGCTGCAACCCCCACGGACGTTACTGCCCGCTTACGCGAACCCAACCGCTGGGAATTCCTCCCCCCTCTCCCGCTTCGGCAGATGCCCCGGAATAACTCCTGTGGACCTAACACTGATGGGGGGCGCCGGCTGTCCCCATGACCGGCGCCGCAGGCTCTTCGGTTATTTTTGGATCTTGAATAAGTTAATTTAAGGGGGAATAATGGTTAAATCATTACTTTTAAGGGATTATTATCCCATTGTTGAACAAATGCCTTCCCGTTAGGGAAGGATTGCATTAATCCGCACTTGTGGCAGGCGTTTTGGGGAACACAGTGAAAGATGTCAGTTCTTCAGAAAGCATTGGTACATGGTAAAAAAATTACACATAATACAATTCGTCGCAAACAAATTGTATTGATTATAAATTCATTGCATTGCCTGTTTTAGCACAAAAAAAATTGCTATGATTTCGACATAAATTTAAATACTACATTGCTTACAAAGGGAGCAAAGAACCATTTCAAATGTGAGAGTGTTTCTTCGAATCCAGAGCGGAACGAAGGATTCTAAAGTAGAATCCTAAGTACAGCGAGGGATTCAAAGTTACTCGAGCTGAAAATAGTTGTTGGCGCCCGAGGTGGACACTCTACTTTTATCATCCTCTATGAGAAAATAAGTAAGTGCAACTTATGAATAAGCATATTTATTTATATATAATTAGGAAAAAAATGAGACATCGCATAGAAATAGTTAGAGGGTAATGTTCATATTGTATGAGCAATTATGGAAGTGCATCGTAACAATTTTACTACTACCATCCGTTACAGTTGTAGATTTATTTACAGCTTGAGAATTAGAAATAGTCTCAAAAAACGTCGTCTCAGGATGAAAATAATTTTTTTTTTTAAAGAAAGCTATTTATACATGCATTGTTTTTCGAAATCCTTCAGGTAATACTGACCAAAGTATATCTTATGTAAGGAGGAAATTGCCCACTTAATTATTGTTAATAGTAGGAAGTCTGGGTTTTACCCAGACTTCCTACTGATGAACTGGTAATGAATATTTTAAGGAATTTTATTACTGTAAGCAGTAACCTTGTAGAAGTATAGCATAAACGTTTATGCAATGTAAGATATATGAAAGAGATAGAATGCATGGAGTATTCGTGTGTGAGACAGTGCAAAGAAAATAATGTAGTTCGGAACGTAAGGGATCGCGTGACTGAGATGTATAGATATAATATAGGTAGGTAAGAAAGAGAAAAGAAATAAAAGTCAATTTAAATGAACGTCCTCGTTTTTACATTCATACTTTACATTATCTAAGATTATTGAAATTTTTTTCAACCAAAGCCTGTTTAATAAAAACGTGAAATATTGACTTATTCGTCAACTCGCGTTTCTCGTGAAATAATTATGGCCGAAACGTTATTACATGTTGAACAAAAAACTCTGATGAATAGATTTCATTTCCGCGTGCATTTAAGTATTGTTCTCGTCATATCATCAATTGTTGCACAGTCGTGTACGGTGTATTATAGTCATTGTATCGATAACATATTCCTTCTTTATTGAAATTGGATAAAATAACAAATATTCACAAATGCTTATGGAAATTTTCCACATGCTGTAATCATTTCCACTGGAAATTATTTCGGATGGAAACGATTTGTGAACAAAAAGTAACAAAAGTAAACACTATCTCACCTATGTTTTTGAAACAATGATGGCCGAGCGGTAATACCTATGGACTGCCATGCCGCAGTACCCTGCTTCGATCCCCACCGCCGGCTTGAGCTTCACCGCATGGTGGAAGGGCATTTTGCGATTGCCCGCCAGGCTAGCTACCACCCTCAAGTAGAAAGTCTGTCGCCAAGCACCGAAAGGTGTGTTCCGGTAGTAGTCCTTGAGAGCCAGTGAAATTACAGGCACAATGAGAGTTAACAACTATGTCTCAATGTGACGGGCGCAGTGCAATTCGTGACTTGTGATGTAATGCATCTGTTATAGGCAGAGGTTAGTCCACTTAACATCAGGTTGGCCTCGAGCTTGTTCCGTCACAATAACATTGCGGTCGACGATGTTGTTCAGGATATCCTAGAATTACTGGCTCTCAAGGACGGCTGCCGGAACACACCGTTAGGTGCTAAGCTAGCCATACAGGCATTCGCAAAATGGCCTACCACCATGCAAAACATCAGATGGGTCATGGGCTAGTTCCGTTACAATCACACAAAAAAACGGCAAGTGATTTTGAAAAAACCGGAGTGTTCTAATTTAGTCAAGAGTAGTTCTGGCAGTACCTGTATAAAAAAATGCTCTAGAATATTCTTATGAAACTAAAATACCAGTCATTCCTATATCTGTGGTACCTGTGTGGTACCTATAGAGATGTATTTAGTTGTATACCATACTGTATCAGCCAGATAGTCCATTGCTGAACACAGCCTCCCCCATTATGGAGGGGTTGCCATAATCCCCAAGCTTCGCAGGCGTCTTGGGGATCACAGGGTGAGATATTAGTTACTCAGAAAGCGCTCCTGCCCACCCTCTGAAGTGTTACCCTTAGCCGCCATTTACGACACCCACGGGTAGAGATTCTAGCTTGGCACCTCACGGGTTTACATTGAGCTGTATACTGCAGACCAAATCTATATTTCACAAACCTCTACCTCATTATATTGTTATCTCGCATTATCTGTCTAATAAAATCAATCACTCAATCAAATTCTTGTATTAAGCAGGTACTAATAATACTACCGACAGACCATATCCGCTGAATTGAACAAATTGTTTTTTTTCTCTCTCAAAGCTACCCAACCAGTAATTTGAGTCAATGGAGTAATGCTTCGTTTATATTAATGCCTTGTCGGAAGTTTCACTGGGTTTAATAATAGGTGAGTTAAGTACAGAAGTAAAATAATAAATTGGTTTATTTTGGATTGATAGTGTAGTGACAGAGGTTAAGGCGTGACGTTGAAGGCCCAATTTTTAGAATACATTGCTTGGAATGTCTCTTAGTTCAAATTTCACTACTACTTAATTTCTGTAAACCGTTTCTTTAAAAAAATGTTTACCAAAAAATGGAACCGACTTCAACACTCAAATGTGTGAAATGACTTGTCGAAGCCGGTAACATGCGCACAATATTGTGATAGTAAGTACTTTTGAACCATTATGGTACCGACTTAAACAAGTTATTTCACACATTTAAGTGTTGAAGTAGGTTTCGTTTTTTTTTTAAATTTCACCCTTGCTACTAATGGGATCGATTGTCATTCACTTTCAATGACTATATCATCAAGATAGGAAAATTTTCAATTATTGGAGTGTAACTCAAAAACAGCTGGACCGATTTTGATGAAATTTAAATGGGACCTCACGACAAGCATCAGCATCATCAAAATAGGTTCATCAGTCAAAAGTTCTGAGGTAACATACATAAAAAAACAGACTAATTGAGTACCTCCTGCTTTTTATTCTGCTTAAAGGAATTATTATGTACATATATTGTCAATAATCTAGGGATATAAGTTTGTGTTTAGTGAGTCAATATTGCGGAAACACTTGTCAAATATAGTGCGTATATGTATGTATGATACTTGCATTTTGCAATGAATCCTGAAACAACGCCTTGTTTACTCGACAGTCAGCAGATATACTATTAACGAGAGCGTACCCAAGATGGTTGGTCATCTAGGCTGCTGCTGACCACAAAACCCAACTCAAATCTTTTTACCAATATGTTTAGCAGTTACCAGCAAAAAATGTTAAAAGATAAAAACAAAAAAATATATTATCATCAATGAATTTTTTTTTTTCTTTTATTTATTTATAGCTGATAGGCTAGCTTTTAACCGTCACCCGTGATGGTAAGTGAAGATGTTGTTCAGGCTAACTTAGAATTACTCCTCTCAAGAAAAGCTGCCGGAAAATTTGCTTGGCGGCAAATTTTCTACATAAGGGTGGTAGCTAGCTAGGCGGGCATTTGCAAAATATGCCCCATGCAATAATATAGTCACGTTTTGTCCTTTATGTTTTTATATAGTAACGACCCACATGAGTGGGATAAGGGTAGCAGGATGATGTAGTACTTTACAAAATTATACACACAATTGTATAACACATGCTCGCAAATTTTCAAAGGCCAATGATTCGTTTGATTCCTGACCATGGGAGCTATCGCAGTCATCTAACGTGATCACACAATGTTATCGGGCTATCTTGATTGAAAGTCTCTCACTTTGCATCTTATCTGCCCTGTTTGAACATTGCTGTTATTTGAGCAATGCATGTTTTACATTGAAATAACATTAACAACACAAAATAGTATGGATAAATAAAAAATATTTTAAGAAAACATTAATTTCATATTATGATCAAACAGTTCAAAAATATAAATAAAATATATATAAAATATATCTAGTGACAATTCTGCCTAATTTTCTTGTTAAGCCGACGTGACGTCGCAAACGCCATGTATCCAAACCGGAAGAAATTTCGACGCGTTCGGTTCTACACGAAGCATCCTCAGGAGGTCTTGACTAACTCTATTAATTCAATGTTTTCATAGAATACTTTTAAAATAATGTTGTCTTAGGTTTTCACGATTATTACACATAGTAATTAAACAACTTTAAACGGTTTAAATCACGTATATTTATCATTATTTTTGTCCCGACGTCGGGGTGAGTCACCCCGTGACCACAATCACTGCAAAGTGTTTGAAACGTCGGGACAAAAATAATGATAAATATACGCGATTTAAACCGTTTAAAGTTGTTTTTAATTACTATACTTTTAAAATACTTGTTATTATTAAATATGGATTTCTGCAAAGTAACGCCTGAATCTATTCATTATTATTATGGATATTCTATAGGTCATTTTGAAGGTGAACTCCTTCCCAGAGGATCAGTATTTGGATTCTAGATAGATCCGCGCTAAAGGGTTTTTCATAACTTGATCAATAGGTAAACAAAATATTGTCAATGAAGCAGTGCAGGTGTTTTAAATTTAAATTGGTTTCCCCCATATTCAGAACGAATTTTCAAACTTAACTCATTGCGTATTAGCTCAATGACTTAACTTTCGCTACAGTGTGACAAAAAATAACCTAAATAAATCCGTGTTATACATTTTTTTTTTTTTTTTTTTTTTTTTTTTATGCCTGATAGTTTAGCCTTTGACCACTATCTCACCTGATGGTAAGTGATGATGTGGTCGAAGATGTTGTTCAGACTAACCTAGAAGTACATTTTTTCTTTTGGCTTTATAATGTTACACTTTCAGTCGATAGTCTCTAAATAGATGGCAATTGTAAGGAAATATGTATAAAAAAGCATTATTAATACTGGAGTTCTAGACGGTTGCTAAATAATAACCTTTCCACCTAATTTGTACCGAAATGTGTCTTAGTTTCTTTTAGAAGTCCCAATAATAATGATAAGGCTGAATTTTTCAGTGCTCACAGCTTCGAATTTATCCCTAGTTACACCAAAATATTTAAAGACTTCAAGACTCATTACTGTTTCAGCCGGATTGTCCACTGCTGAACACAGCCTCCCCTATTTAGGGGATAATTGCCATAACCCCCACGCTTGGCAGGCGGCTTGGGGATCGCAGTGTAAGAAGGCAGTTCTTTAGAAGGCGCTGCTGCCCACCTTCCAGTATTTTCCCTTAGTCGCCTCTACGATACCCACGGGATGATATGGAGAGGTGCAATTCTAACCCGGCACCCCACGGGAAAGACTCATTGCACCACTCAAATAGTAATTAATCAGAGTCACATAAAATATAGAAAAAGAAACTAACTGTTCTTGTCTTTCGTGTTAGATTTTTCCGTAATGGTTTTACAATCAATTTCTGCCAATTTCTATTTTTACGAACCAGTTGTATGGTAACTGTTTGTGGCGATACCAGTTTTTGGCAGTTATATTTATCGTTGTTTATGCTTACTATCACTTTTACTTATCTATTTTATGTACCTTCGTACCATGACGTCATGAACTCGTCATTTTCCTGTGTTTATATGTGTTTTCTACTATTACCTGTAAGTAGGTAATAGTAGAAAACACATATAAGAACGAATGTTCCATATTCTTCCGCTGGATGTCGTTAAATGTGCCTTAATGGAAAGAATGCGCTTAATGAGTCCTACACCACGTCAACGTGAGTAGGCTATTGCTGCTCTTCTGGTGCACAACTGGGCCCTTTCCTTTACCATCTTTACGCCAATTAGTACTTAATGTCTAAGGGTAGATTTATATTAGAGCGGGCCGTGCCCGGGGCGTGCCGTGCACGTGGCCCGTACGGGGCACGGATTTGAAACGTTACATACATTTTGTATGAAGCAATTCATATTAGACCGTGCCTGATCCGTGTCCCGTCCGGGCCCGCCTACTAACGTACGGACGGGCTTCGCCCCGGGCCCGCCCCGTCCACGGCCCGGCCCGGACACGGCCCGGTCTAATATAAATCATCCCTAATGCGACTGCCAAGCGTGGGGATTATGGCAGTGATATGTGCGGTAATAGCTATGGACTGCCGTGCAGCAGGTCCCACCGTCTTGAGCTTCACCGCATAGTGGAAGGGCATTTTGCGGATGCTTGCATGGATAGCTATCACCCTCAAGTAGAAAATCTGTACCGGCAACAGCCCTTGAAGGCGAGTATAATTACAGTCACACAAGACTTAACAACTGTAAGTCTCAGGGTGACGGACAATACAATTCATCACTTGTGTCGAAATGCATCTGTTATACGAGGTTACCGCTTAACATCAGGTGAGCCTCGTGCTTATGCCGTCACAGTCACATAAAAAGAACCCCTACCGGAGGAGGCTTTTCGGTAGATGGTATGGCTGTTGATGTTGAGATTGTGTGTTGTTATTATCTAAGCTATAGCAATCCATATTCAAACTCATAGAAGACATTTTGTACTGATATTTCATTCGTGGGATAAGGTAAGGAAGATGATACGTATAAACAGGTGATGTATTTGTAAAAAGCTTTTATCAATATTGTGCTATTTACTGCCATACGTTCCAAATCAGTAACTGTGTGCGTATAACTGTGCTTCAAATTACTTTAATTTCCCCTGTGACCGATTTTTCGTGTTATTGCAGGTAAGCGAGCATCGAACAGCCATTCGCCAGTCAGTCCGCGTACACAAATAAAAATAGATTGCCGAAGACAAGTGTGGCCCGGTAAGTAAGTGATCACGGCACGTTTTCTATTTTCTCTGGTGACATCGCTGCCTACTTACATTGACCGATAGCGGCGAGAGGTTAACTTATGTCTAGTCACAGCTTAATTTGCTTGGCAATAAAACGAGATGGACACTTTCTTGCGCTGGGAAAACATCTCTTGTAGGTGACACAGATAAAAAACGTTCCTTATCCCGCTGATAGATGTCGTTAAATGCAATTATGGGAAAATATGTCAAATGAGCAGCATGCCACCATTCACGTCGATGTGTGATTGGGCTTAAATTTACAAACTGTTTCATATCCCTCTGATAGATGTCGTAAAAGGCAATTATGGAAATAATACGCCTAATGAGCAACATGCCACCAATCACATCGAAAGGCAATTATGGAAAAATACGCCTAATGAGCAGCTTGCCACCATTCACGCCGATGTGAGTGCTGCACGTTGAGCGAACAATAGGGCAATAATACTATTGATTATCTGAAAGAAAGCGGGTATACCAACGAAAGCATTCCCAAGGCAGGTGGGCTAGGCATAAAACTAGAGCCTATTTTTTTTTTAGAATGATGTCCTTGTACAGTATATATCCTCTGTGTTGTTAGAGAAGACTTGTTGCGGACCCCAACGACTGGGCTAAGGGATTAGAGATCAAAAGATTTACCATGTTGTAGGCCTCTATATTGGTTCGTATAAGGCCGTCTTGGTCGGTACCACCGCAGGGTCCGATATTCTGCCTAGAAGCGGTAATGTGCAAACATTGTTTATAGACGTGAAGGGCACTGAAGCAAGTGAAATTACTTCTCGGAGTGACAAATTCAGTGCAGTGAAGTGAACGGTGACACTGCAACTGTAATGGAAAGGGCCTTCATCTCAAAAAAGGGTAATCTTCGGTACCTATATGTATTGTCTTGTAAGAGCAACCATTTGTTTGTCATTGTTAAAATTGGATGGTATCCTGCTGCAGTTTGCTTCAGATCTAAGGATTCCTCCTATCAGTCCGGATCTCGAGATCTGAAAGTCACGGGTAAACTGATAAAATTTGACTGCCTTGTTGGTCGAATGGCGTAAAGCTTGATGTCCTGGTATCTCGATGTATATATATCATCCTCGGGTCGAAAAGGTTTTCCTGATAAAAATTTCACTAGCAATCCGTAGTTCGGAACTGTGTGCGGTACCTATTTCGTAATGGCATCGCCCCCTATTAATTAGGGTCAAAACATACCTGATTATATTTGAACTCTATATTGAGCAGGTTTTCAAAGAAAAATGCGAAAATGATGTTCATCTCTATTGTTACCATTCTAATAAGACAATCAAAGTTCCTTTTCCGTTGGTAAGACCCTCATCGCGCACAGAGGTCCATTGAGGTTGGTCTGATGCGGTATTAGTCTAGTGCCCAAAACACCGTCTCGTTCACATATAGTCCAATCGGGGCTGGTCCAAGTTGCTAAGCGTTGTTATCTCGCAGTTCTACTATTTCGTTCTATTGGGAGATGACGAAGAGTAATTTCCCGCAGGTAGTCCTAAAGTCCTCAGCTAAAAAAAATTACTTCGTCAAATTTTTGCAGGGTGACACATGCACATGTCTTGGTGGGCAGAAATCTAATCTCATTCTGTACACCTGTTTATTTACGGTATTTATTTACGGACTTTTCACTGAATGTTCACGATCTCATAAAACGTACGTGTAGTCTGTATAGTGTAATACCTTTAGCCTGTTTCATCGGCAGTATATTGTTGTCATGATGAAGTTTTAGTTCTTACATCAAATCTGCAAATCCACTTGGGCCAGACAGACATCGTTCGATAAAGCGCATCACTATTCCGCTAGTGCGGTTCAGTGCACGATTCTGCGTGGTGCCGGCAGTCGGCGGTCGATTCGCCCAGTCACCTGCAGCACACCTCCACTGCAGCACGCTCGCGGCATGCCGCCATCGCCGAACAATCGATTAAAAATATAAGGCTTACGCGCGGAAGTCTCCAGTTCCGTTATCGGTTGCGCACGCTAATTTACTTTTTTTAATGCACTTTTCTCACGGTTTTTTCTTCTTCTTCGGTGGACTGAATGTGTGGCCAGTGATATTTTGTGCTTGAGTTATTCCTTTTTGAGGCTGGTGTTGTTGGGATGCTTATGTTTTGTGACTGGTATAGTAGAAACGAAGTAGACAAATACTTTTGATTGTTTTTGAGGGGCGGTATTACGCCTCTGCCAGAAATTGTTGCTACCATATTTTTTATGCATGCAAGATAATACTGTATACATGATATTTTGAATTAATCTTAACATTATTTTATTATATTTTTGAGCTTAAATTTAATGTCCAGAATAATTTTATATCTGACTGAGATCTGAATTTAGTCAGCTGATGAGAGACTACTAATTAAGTATAATAAATGGATTTTGCAAATGAACTGGTTAGATGAAATAGTTTCGCACATTCCTCAAAATAATATGTACCTACGTGATGTTTTCTTGAAATAATAACATCAATAAGATTTTAAAACAATAAGTACTTCACTGGAACAATTTTGCATGGCGCTAAGAACAAAGAAGCGAAAATATCATCACTATGGAAAGATGTTACCGTATATATAAAAACACGTTTCTCAATGACGAGGTTAATGTCATGATATGCATGTATTATCCACGAAACAACGTATTATTGGCTTTTTATATGCGCAGGAATTTTATTTTGTGAAATATATTTTTGACAAATTTAAATGAATAGCTCCAATTTGCACGATCAAAATACGTAGTGCTTATGTTACGTTATCTATGATTATACTTTAAAATCCTTGTCCATTGTTGATAAATGACATGACATGAAACTATAAATTAATTTAAAAAGTAAATAACCCGCCTGTAAATATTTTTTTTTCGTTAGGCATTTTATCGCTCCATTCCAATAAAAACTGCATGTTACATATTTTTTTTGGAATCGTCTTTTAAAACTCTTCATTTTGATACAACACTCAATGGGTTTGGAAGAAGAAAAAAAATTTTGCTAACTAAAATGATTTTAACATCCACTTTCTTGTTACTGTGTCAAAAAATAGGGGTTGAAAAGACATTGTAAACGTATCTATTATAAAAAGGGGGTAGATGCATATAATTCTTATCAGAAAAGAAACAAGTTTGGTTTTTCGCGTACTTGACTGTTCAAAATACTTAGCACTTTTGTTATCTCAAGTTTGATAATATAATAGTAACTATATGTAACTAGAACAGTCACTTATTTGTTTTTTGAACTGTAAAAGTGCTAAAACTGGATAATTGGCAAGTTTCCCCGTGTAATTAAAATTCGTGGTATAATTTTGTTGCGAGCGATAAGTTAGTATTGAAGGTATTTTAATTTGAAACTTACCGTGACCCATTTGCATCTTTATCATAGTGAAACGAATTCAAGCTAATAGCTGTTAAATGCGAAATTATACGGTGTTTTCAAATACCACAATATTTTTAGAAGGAAAGACACAAATGGTTATTTTGTTCAGTTTTGTTCAATATATAATAACATAGACGTTATGAATTGTTTCCATTGAGACCATTGTTGTTTGCTGTCAGGACGTATTTGCTTCTTGATCTTGCCCTTATTCTACGCGAAGTATGTATATATATAGACTACAGAACATGTATTTCGCCTCTAATCTATTATATTACTCCAGAGACATCGTTTTTCACGTGCGGTCCTTCTATAACCTTCCACTACCAGTCAAGACTTCCGTTGACCACAAATAGCTATGAATATAGTATCTACAGACGTATTATTATCATAAACATTTTGTCACGTATATGCATAAAATGCATTGGAAGAACATTAGAAGCGTAAAATACATCGGAAGTACAATTTAGGCATAAAATACATAAGAAGCAGATTTGATACATAATATTTTTGTTACACCCAACTTTAGCACTTTTAATATCACCTTCAAGTAGAAAATCTGTCGCCAAGCACCTAACGGTGTGTTCCGGCAGCTATCCTTGAGAGCCAGTAATTCTAGGTTAGCTTGAACAACATCATCGACCACAATATCACTTACCATCAGGTGAGATAGTGGTCATGGGCTAACTTAGGCCGTATTCCATTTGAGTTATTTTCGATAATTTTGACCACATTTTGCGTCTATGGATCCACATTTAATATGAACCATAGACACAAAATGTGATCAAAATTATCAAAAATAACGAGTTTAGCGTAAAATGGTATACGCCCTTATTAAGCATAAAAAAACGTCTTCAAATTAACTACTACACACAGCACAATACTTTTTGGAGCATAACCATTGCCCTAAATGTTAGTTTCTTATAATGCACGTCGTAGTTCTAATAATGCACTTTGCTTTAAGCCATTCTTCACAATGGATGAGTTGAAGATATCATAGTAAGTCTTGTATCACCCTAACCTTTCGACAAAAGCGTTATTGCGCCACGTTCTATGCAATGCCGACATACGCAAGTGGGGTAATTTACACGAAACACCACTTATTGTGATGGCCCTAGTCGTGTCATCATTTACACCTGGCTGCAGTACTACTAGTATTCAAAATACATTAGTTAATATAGAAAAAATAGTGTGGGATCTTCATTGGCTAGTCTGAAATTTATTTTCTGTAAAACTAGGTAATTTTTTTTTTATATGGTTCGGTTTGCAGTAACGCCTGCTATGCGGATTACATTACAAAATCACAAATATACGATAAGAAAAGTTTAAGGTGGTGGACTGATGATGTGGTCGAAGATGTTGTTCAGGCTTCGTTGAATTACTGGCTCTCAAGGATGGATGCCGGAACACACCGTTAGGTGCTTGACGACAGATTTTCTACTTGAGGGTGATATTAAAACTGCTAAAGTTGGGTGGACAAGAGTTCGAATCCCGCACATGACTTAAACATTTTTTTCCTATCGTATATTTGTGATGTTGTAGGTACAATTATGTTGAATGGCGAACATTAGAAGAGAAGTGAGTTGTCTGGCAGAAAACCAATGATGATGTTGATTGAAATATGGTTTTAAAAACAAACTTTTACACATAGAGAACTTAAAATTTGATTGGCAGAGATGCAACGACATGGACATTTCTCATTGATCAATTTTCTATGGAAACAGGTGTCCCATTCTTTATTGAGCTTAGCAAATGTGGAAAATAGCGTAGGTCCTAATTGTCTGGTCTGACATAACTTACTGTAAACGTAAAACGAGGAAAATTAGGTTTAATACCGAGCATTGAGAGAGGAGGCTATATCTAGTAACAAACGTAGACTTATATTGATTGAAATACAGCTTACTAACCTTTGCACGTACTCGTAGAGAGCTTACAAAGGATTGACAGAAGAGCCATGGAAATATAAATATTTTTTGAAGCGCTCTTAGCGAAGTTTGCCTAGCTGTTCTTAAGCGACATCCAAAGTTAAGCAACGTCCACCCCGGTCATTAGTTGGATGGGTGACCGCTAGTGACATTACAACTGAGCGCTTCCCGGAAGCCGTCAGTCCCGGTTGTTTACTTAGGAAGTTCGTAGAGCATGGTGGTAGGGCATTTTGCGAATGCCCGCCTGGCTAGCTACCACCCTCAAGCAGAAAATCTGTCGCCAAGCATATAACGGTGTGTTCCGGCAGTTGTCCTTGAGAGTCAGTAATTCTAGGTTAACCTTAACAACACCTTCGACAATATCATCACTTACCGTCAGGTGAGATAATGGTCAAAGACTAACCTATCAGACATAGAAAAAAAAAACTGAAAGCTTTGCAAATGATGCAAATATTGATTAGTTCTATGCAGGTGCCCCCTTCATTTTCGAGTTCTCGACAATTATTTCGTTTTGCATAAGAAAACAATGGGTGCTTCGATTGACGTCAAGAACTGAAAACAAGGCATTAAGAACTGTTCTTTTTTTAAATATTCAAATAACATCCATTGTTATAATTTTCCTGTAGGGAGGGTATTTTATTTGTTAATCTTTATATAGTACCACCAACTTAACTGTGCAGTTTTCGAGGGCGCTACTGGTCAAGGAAATCAACTACAAACTGTCACAATTTGAAGGAATGTTGTAGTTCTTTTTTTTGCCGCCTGAACAGATAAGTTGGTGGGACTGTACCTTCGAAAGATTGTTGGAGCTATAACAAAACGTGTACTAATATTTTGAAATGGCTTTACGAAAAGCCAGCGTAGACTTGTAATTTTGACATGGCTGCGGTTACTTTTCGTCATTTTGCCGTGCCTTATTGTAAACTCCAATTAGGAATAGCTGTTTGATAATTTGATTGGAATAGCTATATCGAAATGTTTTGTAATAGCGAAATATTGTCTAACAAATACAGGTGCAAACGGTTGTAGGGTTTTAAACTACTAAATTAACTTTGGTTAGTGTAATAAATTAAGTTTTAACAAGATTACAGAGAAACTAGTTAACTTGAACCATTGATGGCTCAGTGGCAGTGGCTATGGACTGCAGCAGGTCCATGGTTCGAATCGCACCGCATGGTGGAAGGGCATTTTGCGAATGCCCACCTGGCTAGCGACCACCCTCAAGTAGAAAATCTGTGGCCAAGCACCTTACAGTATTCCGTCAGCAGTCCTTGAGAGCCAGTAAAATTTACAGGCACATGAGACCTAACAACTGTACGTCTCAGTGTGACAGGCACAGTGCAATTCGTTCGCGACGTAATGCATGTGTTATAGGCAGAGGTTAGTCCACTTAACATCAGGTGGGTCTCGAGGTTGTTTCATCACAATAAAATGAAAAATACAATATTATTTTTGTTTACTGTTTTAAATTTTCCACTACATTCGATTATATTTTCCTTTGATACGGATTCTTCTTCGTTTATATTAAACTAATTGTGTTTGTTCTGTGCCTAAAATTGTCTACTAGAACATTTCTAAATAGGCCTCTTAGCAAAAGCCTTAAGTTTTGTAGTCACCTCAGTTATGTGATGTTTCAAAATACGTGTAAACAACATTATCTTACCTACGTTTTTAGTTTTTCCACGTGAATCTTACCACCGTATCTTATCAGCGTATTCAAATGAGGCTGACTCACTTGTTATCGTTGAATACATATAGAAGCTGGGAAATCTGAGTGGCTGAATGCTAAAATATACTAATGATTAAATCAGGGTGTATAACCAACCGGGGCAAGATGGTGAATGCCAACGCGACCCTATATTGCCCCACCTCGGTGGAGGACTGCTCATGGGGGGTTTCAGTGGGTTCAAGTCCCATACATCTCCTTTCACTGCCCACGTGGTGAAAGGCTAGTACGAAGGCATTTTCCCTCCTCAAAAAAAAGGTGTATAACCATTTTTTAATTTCCCAAGTTCTCAACTGTTCTAAAGGCAAAGACAGAGGATTAGACTCTCTTTTGTTTTCGCACTCTTATCAAATACATTCTCTCTATATTCAGGTCATAATTTTTCTCATTCCATCTAATTTATCATTAGCGTATTTATTTTCATAAAATGCATTGCAATGTTAATGCATCCTGAATAAGTTGTGGTGAATTTCCATTTACATTTTAGAATACCTCCATATATTTTGCGATTGCCATAGATTTCGAAATGTTGTTCGATTATCATTCAAATTCTATCAAAGCCGAATGCAACATGTTGACCTACATTTAGAGCTTCATAACAAAAGGTGTGATATTTACACCTACATAACACAAGGTGTACGGCTATGGAAAAGTGTAAGTCGGCGAGTGAAAGTGATCTTCAACATTTCGTTTAACATAACAAGTGTATGTTTGCTGTACGCAACTTATCGTGCTTGTGCTAGGTGCCGTAAACATGGGTATACTCTTACTTGTTGTTATCTTTTTGTTACTTGTAAATATCCAAGGCTTCAAGTTAAAACTTAAACAATTTCTTACGGATCAACAAAAATCCCAGGAAACTCTAAAGCTTGATACAAGTGCCTTATAAAAACGAATCAAAGTCCATAGCAAAATCACATACACACACATAAATACACCCTCATACACAATACACATTGACTCCACACAGCACACCTCACCTCACACCCTTGTCTCCAAACAAGCACCTCTACGCACAACCTTTGATACCTCTACTTTTGTCTACCTAGACTTAGCAGCATCTTTTCTTACATGTATATTTTGTAGTATGCACATTATACGGATCTTGATCTAAATATATATATAATATGTTTGATGCAGATATGTGTACAGCAAAACAAATTATAATTTGATGTAGATTATATAAAGTTGCGTAATTCAAAAGAACAATTGTAATATCATACTATATAATATTAGGTCCTTACATATGAAATTGGCGTTTTGTATGGGAGGAACAAAAAGTCGAATATTTTTTAATATAATATATTTAATTAATCAAAGTATGAACCATTATTTTCTATGCACTTTTGCCATCTCATAGGTAGTTCATTGATCCCTTTACTAAAAAAACCAGTCGGACGGGAATCAATAAAATCTTTGAAGGCGATTTGGACTGCCCCATCGGAGTTGAATTTTTTCCCTTGCAAGAAGTTATCCAAATTTCGAAAAAAATGGTAATCTGTTGGAGCAAGGTCCGGGGAGTACGGAGGATGTCTTAGACTTTCCAATTGAAGCTCTTCTAATTTAGTAGCCGTCCGTAGCGCAGTGTGTGGTCTAGCGTTGTCGTGAAGCAGCAGTGGCGTGGAGCGATTGACCAGCCTAGGTTGTTTAGCCGCTAGCTTTTCCATCATGGTTTGCAATTCCTGACAATAGACATCAGCCGTAATAGTCTGGCCAGATTTGATAAAACTGTAATGAACAATACCGGCACTAGTCCACCAAACGCTTACAAGTAACTTTTTTGGGGTTAATTTTCGCTTGGGGCAGGATTTGGCTGGCTGGCCAGGATCTAACCATTGCGCTGAGCGCTTCCGATTATCGTAAAGAACCCATTTTTCATCACAGGTAATGATTCGGTTTAAAATACCTTCATTATTGTGCCGGTTTAGTAATGTAACGCAGCAGTCGACGCGCGTTTGCCGGTTTGTTTCAGTCAATTCGTGAGGTACCCACCTTTCAAGCTTTTTAATCTTCCCAATTTGCTTCAAGTGAATTAAAACAGTTTTATCACTAACATCGCAGCCTGCAGCTAGCTCGGACGTGGTTTGCGATGGATCCGCTTCCACAATAGCCTTCAACTCTTCATTATCAACTTGAGTCTCAGGCCGTCCACGGGGCTTGTTCTGCAGGTCGAAATTTCCAGAACGAAAACGTTGGAACCAAAAACGAACTGTGTTTTCTTTTGCAACACGACCGCCATACACATCATTCACCCTTCGAGTTGTTTCCGCAGCACTAGTGCCACGGCGGAACTCGTACTCGTAAATAATGCGATATTTAAGGTTTTCCATTTTGTAAAATGAGTGACGCAAACAGAAAAAAACAGAAGAAAAAAAACAAATGAATGACGATCATCGAAGCACAAATACATGAGTCTATAGCTGTACAAATTTGAATTTGGAATTCCTTACCAAAGAGGAGAAATTCGTGATTAAAGTGGCCAGTACGAAAAACGCCAATTTCATATGTAAGGACCTAATATAATACTAACTTTTAGTAGCTTGTCAGTGATATCACCAAAAACGGCTTTAACGGAAGACCAGCGCTGGTTGAACGACCAGCAAAACGCTGAGTTGAGGCCGGTTTTGCGACAAATAGAAGTATATGTTTAATTTATAATTTTAAGTTTATATTGTCATTATTTATTTGTTGCAAAATAAACATTTTCTTTCTCTCTTTCTTTCTTTCTTATCAGGTATTCGCTGGAATGTCTATGCTAAGCATTATACAATTAATTATAATCAATCGATTAAGTGTTAAAAAGGAGGTCCATAGTTAGTTCCCCGCCGACGGCTTAAACTTCACTGCGTAATGGAAGGGCATTTTGCGTTTGCCCGCCTGGCTAGCTACCACCCTCAAGTAGAAAATCTGTCGTCTAGCACCTTACAGTGTGTTCCGGCAGCAGTCTTTGAGAGCCAGTAAAATTACAGGCACATGAAACGTAACAACTGTATGTCTCAGTGTGACGGTCACAGTGTAATTTCTCACTTGTGATGAAATGCATCTGTTATAGGCGCGTGAAGCAGAGGTTAATCCACTTAACATCATGTAGGACACCGGCTTGTTTCGTCACAATTACATAAAAAAGGTGCTTTTGAAAAATTATAATTCACTGCATTCTTTTGTAATTTACCATATAATAATCCTTACATTTTAGAGTATGGAACACTGCCCGGTTTAAAACGCATGGAGAAATGTGCTATTTTATGCACCTCCCACACCACTTTCAATATATACAAGCATGTTGGCGTATGCCTTCGATCTTGCTGTCTTCCTCAGTTTCGTTATTCAACCAACAACATCACTCTCCCTCATTGACATACTCGTATCTCACCATCCCTCACCTAACTCATAATATTTGTATAATTTTACGATGCAACAAAATTCAGACATTTTACAAAATGTTAACAAAACCATTCATTACAATCATTGACGTCTGGCGGCTAGAAATAAATTGATTTCATCACAAATTTACAGTGTCGCCGTGCTATGAATCCAACTCAGACTTTGAATAGGTATTTTACTAAACATTGGAGATATTTGATTTCTTCTTTTTTAGGGTTCCGTAGTAATAGAGTTCGTTTTTACCCTTCGGGTAAAAACGGACCCTATTACTGAGGCTTCGCTGTCCGTCCGTCCGTCTGTCACCAGGCTGTATCTCAAGAACGGTGATAGGTAGGTAGACAGTTGAAATTTTCACAGATGATGTATTTCTATAGCCGCTATAACAACAAATACTAAAAATAAAATAAAATAAATATTTAAGGGTTTGTTGTATGGGAGCAACAAACATGAAAAAAAACAAGTTTGATGTATACAACAAACTTGATTTTTTTACCGTTTCTTGCTCGATACTAATAACGGTGACAGGTAGACGCTTTAACTATTCGCAGAAAATTTAGTTTTATGTTCTCTTTAAATATAATTTATTAAAATAAAATAAAATGAGTAATTAAGGGGGCTCCTATACAATAAAAGAGGTTTTCGCGGATATTTGCTAATAATAATAATAATGAAAACAGGTAGAAACCTGAAATATTCAACGAATATTTACTTTAAAAATAAACAATTACTAGATGTGGTTGCAAGATTAGGTTACAGATAATCGTACGGAACCCTTCGTGCGCGACCCACTCGCACTTGGCCGGTTTTTTTAATCATTACTTACTAGTAACGTTTCTATTTAATGTTGACAGGTTGTATTATGAATAGAAAACTGTTTGTGTTCCGTCACAAATATATTTGAATTGGTAAAGATAACTTTTACTTTCGGTTGGGTTCCGGCCGGTGTTATATCCGTATAACGAGTTTTTAAGCTCTTTAATTTATGGTGATCATTAATCTTTCTCGATGTTTTTAGAAGTAGAGTTTTAAGCATATCTGTAGTCTATGGATGCTGAAGCTGTGTAAATCATTATGTGAAACTGGATAATCGAGATTTGCGTACAATTATTTGCGTATAAGTTCTCTTTTGTCCAGGTTTGGTTTCTTGGTTGAAATGATTGTTCGTGCTCTTTTTCTATAGGCGGTACAAAATAACATGCTTAATAAAATTGAGAATCAATTAGGATTAAGCATGTTATGATTATAAAAATAAAAAAGTATATATATATATATATGGACTCACTTAGTTTTTAAGATATAACACCTTTTTTTTTTTTTTTTTTTTTGGCGTGGGGAAATGCTGTTACGCATTGCCGTATGCGGGGGGGGGCATACGGGGTATGACGGACTCGGCTAAAGGCGCCCATACCGTCTAAAACCCGTCCCGACGGTGTTCCATCGTCTTCGACTGATGACGGGGGGCGTGGGACCGAATTATTCTTACCACAGCCCCCGTCGACGCCGCTGCCCGCTGTAAAATGGCGGGCCCTCCTCGGTGAGGGGTGTCAATAGGAACACCCCTCCACCTCGTGTGATGCCCCCCGAACACGGAGGGGGCATCAACATCGCGAGAAGACCTATCTCTGAGGGGCGCCAGATGCCCCCGCATCCGACGGCCCAGGCCCTCTCAGCGGAGACGGAGTGCGGGCTCGATTAGCCCGCACCCGTGTCCGCGCTCTCCGGAGCGGAAGAGAGAGAGGGTCTCTCTCCCTCTCACGCTCCGCCGCCTCCCTCCGCGAAACAATAGTTTCGCAGAAGGAGGCAAGATATAACACCTTACACTAACCACCATCTAAGTGTAAATAGTAATTGATGATTGGAGAATGTTATTGTAAAATTAGTTAATATTAGGTCCTTTTTTTTTTTCTTTTTTTTTTTTTTTTTTATATTAGGTCCTTACATATGAAATTGGCGTTTTTCGTACTGGCTACTTTAATCACGAATTTCTCCTCTTTGGTAAGGAATTCCAAATTCAAATTTGTACAGCTATAGACTCATGTATTTGTGCTTCGATGATCGTCATTCATTTGTTTTTTTTCTTCTGTTTTTTTCTGTTTGCGTCACTCATTTAACAAAATGGAAAACCTTAAATATCGCATTATTTACGAGTACGAGTTCCGCCGTGGCACTAGTGCTGCGGAAACAACTCGAAGGGTGAATGATGTGTATGGCGGTCGTGTTGCAAAAGAAAACACAGTTCGTTTTTGGTTCCAACGTTTTCGTTCTGGAAATTTCGACCTGCAGAACAAGCCCCGTGGACGGCCTGAGACTCAAGTTGATAATGAAGAGTTGAAGGCTATTGTGGAAGCGGATCCATCGCAAACCACGTCCGAGTTAGCTGCAGGCTGCGATGTTAGTGATAAAACTGTTTTAATTCACTTGAAGCAAATTGGGAAGATTAAAAAGCTTGAAAGGTGGGTACCTCACGAATTGACTGAAACAAACCGGCAAACGCGCGTCGACTGCTGCGTTACATTACTAAACCGGCACAATAATGAAGGTATTTTAAACCGAATCATTACCTGTGATGAAAAATGGGTTCTTTACGATAATCGGAAGCGCTCAGCGCAATGGTTAGATCCTGGCCAGCCAGCCAAATCCTGCCCCAAGCGAAAATTAACCCCAAAAAAGTTACTTGTAAGCGTTTGGTGGACTAGTGCCGGTATTGTTCATTACAGTTTTTTCAAATCTGGCCAGACTATTACGGCTGATGTCTATTGTCAGGAATTGCAAACCATGATGGAAAAGCTAGCGGCTAAACAACCTAGGCTGGTCAATCGCTCCACGCCACTGCTGCTTCACGACAACGCTAGACCACACACTGCGCTACAGACGGCTACTAAATTAGAAGAGCTTCAATTGGAAAGTCTAAGACATCCTCCGTACTCCCCGGACCTTGCTCCAACAGATTACCATTTTTTTCGAAATTTGGATAACTTCTTGCAAGGGAAAAAATTCAACTCCGATGGGGCAGTCCAAATCGCCTTCAAAGATTTTATTGATTCCCGTCCGACTGGTTTTTTTAGTAAAGGGATCAATGAACTACCTATGAGATGGCAAAAGTGCATAGAAAATAATGGTTCATACTTTGATTAATTAAATATATTATATTAAAAAATATTCGACTTTTTGTTCCTCCCATACAAAACGCCAATTTCATATGTAAGGACCTAATATAATAAAATAAAAATAAATGTATAAAGAGTACGGACCACGAGTCTGTAGTGCGATAATTAATTATAATAAAAAAAAATAGCATGGTAATAGATTTCGTATATTTTAGAGTTGTTTATTTGTACCGTTGCGTCCTCGTAGGCCCTGTACCACGAAATTCTAGCGATACGAGTTGCAGCAAAAGAATTTCGTGGTACAGGGCCTACAAGGACGCAACGGTACAAATAAACAACTCTAAAATATACGAAATCTATTGCCATGCTATTTGGCACCGACTACAGTTAAGTCATTTGTTGAAAATGAGCATATGATCATTGAATGGGTTAACTCTATATTAAGTTCCGGAATGTAAAAACCCATCCAATAAGTGAAAAATTTGAAGTTGATTGCATTAATTTGAATGCAAAAGTTAGTTTTCGCTGTGAAAGCGTGCCTTATTCTAATTTCGGGATACTGATGATGTGGTCGAAGATGTGGTTCAGGCTAACTTAGAATGACTGGCTCCCAAGGATAGCTGCCGGAACACACCGGTGCTTGTCGACAGATTTTGGTGAGGGTGTTCTTGAGGGTGGTTGCTAGCCAGGCGGGCATTTGCTAAATGCCCTACCACCATACTATAACGACTGCTATCATAAGACAACAACCGGGACTGACGGCTTAACGTGCCCTCCGAAGCACAGAAGCGCTCAGTAGTAATGTCACTAGCGGTCACCCATCCAACTCATGACCGCGGCGTACGTTGCTTAACTTTGCTGATCGGTTAAGAACAGCTAAGCAAACTTCGCTACGAGCGCTTCATAATTCTCATTTTACCATTGTAATGTCATGCGCGGCAACATTGTATCAAATTCGGTATAACCAATCCATCAAACATAATTTGTAGATCAAGTCCCTTTTAGAATGATATCACTGATAGCGATTGCATCGATCATCTCAATGCTTCTACACTCTCGTTTTCATAGGAATGCGTCGGCAAAAAGCGTAAAAGAACGCCCGTGGACCGGTCCCAGACAAATGTTAGCGGGCAACGTAACATCTGCGCGCAAAAAACGCGGGACTTAATTCCGAATTGTGTAATAGCCGTTATGTACACGGATTTCGATTTCGGTTTATTGATAAATGTGTATTCTGGCAGCTGTACAATGCGGAATGTGAGGATGCAATTTTTTCATTGGCTTTTTTTGTTGACGGTTACGCTTAGCAAGTATAGAAAATAAGCAAATATTGTAATAATTTTATTATATAGTATGTCACACATTGTTAAAAGAAGTATAAAATGCCCCCGAGTTTCTTGCCCGTTCTTCTCGCAGTGGTACTATCCTTTTTTTTTGCTGAAGGTGGCAGTAAGAACCAAACATTTTTACTTGATCTTGATCGCTAATAAGCAAGGCCTGATATGCAATGATGGCCTAGCGGTAATAGCTATGGACTGCCGCAGTACCCTGGTTCGATCCCCAGTGTGTTCCGGCAGCAGTCCTTGAGAGTCAGTGAAATTACAGGCGCATGAGACTGAACAACTATGTCTCAAAGTGACGGGCGCAGTGCAATTCGTGACTTGTGATGAAATGGATCGGTTATAGGCAGAGATTAGTCCGCTTAACATCAGGTGGGCCTCGAGCATGTTCCGTCAGAATAACATACAAAAAATGCTCTTGGCGTGTTGTCTTTTATAATTATTTTTCATACAATATTTGTTCTTGTAGGACCTTTACTAAAGTATATATTATATAGAGATAATATAGTGTTCTTGTCACGTCGAAGGGCGCATCTGGACCACATGCAAATCATAACAATTAAACAAAACATTTCTCCTAACGCGTGTCGTTAAAGATCATTAATATTCATCACAATGACGAACATATTTTGTTGTGCCTTGTTAAAATATGCGAGAATTTGGTGAAATTATTTAAAAAATGACGATTTCACTGCGACTTCGCTTGGGAGATTAGCGAGTATACTGTGTTTTTTATTCAAATAACAGATTTGTTGGATTTTGGTAAGTAATGCAAACATTTCGGAGTTGCCAGGTGCGACCGTAGTTTTAACAACAGTGGTAGTCTTTCTTCTATACTTTGGCTCAGAGATCTCAGCTCGTTAATAAATTAAAAATTTGCTTTAAATATATATTTTTTCAATACGATTTTTGTTTGCTAATACTTATTTGATGATTAATAACCTTTCTATGATTTTCATTTTATTGAAGGTCTAAATTGGCAGTTAGTGATTCTCTCCGACCGTATTGCCAAAACATGATTGTTTCATAAATGGTTGTCAAAGACGATAAACAAATCTTTATTCACAAGAACTTGTCAAAAATCTTACATGAGAAGAATTCCTAGTCTCAGTTCATAACTAAAACCTGTCGGCTGACAAAGTAGATAGTCTATTGTGGTAACTGCCAACTATGAATAATGTGACAGGTGTCAAAGTGACACTTGATCTCGTACTTTTTGGTGTTGGCTTGATATTTGGTCTACAATAATTTATTATAAATTCAAATCAAATTGATACACGATTTGTTTTCCTCTATATTATATATGAGTTGCTGCAACATGGTCACCTATTATTTATCCATCATTAATTATAATATCAAATCAATATTATTAATAAATAGCTGCAGGCGTTACTTTGCGGAAATCCATATTTAATAATGCTAAATATTTTTAAAATATTTTATGAAAACATCAGACTAATATTTTAATAAAACACTTAAAAAATACAAAAATATATCTGGTGACAATTCTGCCTAATTTTCCTGCTAAGCCGACGTGACGTCACAAACGCCACGCAGCTAAACCGGAAGAATTTTCGACGCGTTTCGATTCTACACGAAGCATCCTCAGGAGGTCTTGACTCTACGAGCGCACGATCGAGAAAAGTCTCGATCGTGCGCTCTATTTTTTAAGTGTTTTATTAAAATATTAATCTGATGTTTTCATAAAATATTTTAAAAATATTTGTTATTATTCAATATTATTATTAATACTAGAGTTACTGCAGCTATTATTTTGGCACCTCTGTTAATTATATGCATATAAAAAGAACAAATTATAATTATATACCGATTGGTATAAAGTAGGTACTATAAGTATCAATACTAAAGCACTTGGTTTGCAAAACTGTTTCGTAAATTTTATTATTAACCTTACTTAACTGTATTCGTATCGATCGAGTTACCTATTTGATTGTTATCTATGTTATTAGTTCATGTATGCATGTTATTATTGTCTGTTTGAAGGATATGGTTCACAATAATTGCCTAGTAATTAGAATATATATTAGTAGCAATTGGTAGTAATGTAACAGTTGCACATACTCCTGTACCAAAAAATTGCTTCTTTAGTGTAGTATAGTGTTGTAATATGACTATTTTGAACTTTTTTATATGTATATTTACTGTATCTGTAATAAAAATTCTAGCCTTCTTGTATTGGGTACATTTTTTTTTATGTTATTGTGACGGAACAAGCTCGAGGCCCACCTGATGTTAAGCGGACTAGCCTCTGCCTATAACATATGCATTTCGTCACAAGTCACGAATTGCACTGCGCCCGTCACTTGATACAGTTGTTAAGTCTTATGTGCCTGTAATTTCACTGGCTCTCAAGGACACACCGCTAGGTGCTTGGCGACAGATTTTCTACTTGAGGGTGGTACTTATGTGTTAAATTAATAGTTGTATGCGTGTGATGATTGGTAAGGATTTTGCTCTTGTGTGTGTGCTCTCATTTATGCCTCAAAAAGGAATAACTCCATCTTTCCCTTCTAGCTGACAACTTTAACGATGTTAAAGTACTAAATAAAAGTGATTCATAAAATGTGACAAGTATCAAGAAGTGCCCAGTAACGTCAGTTAAAATGTGCAGCAAGGATCAAATCAATCACATCCTCGGGAAGATCGATGTGGTAAGTTAAAAATAAAAATGTATAATTTATTGACATTTTGTTTTGAAGGTCTTTGGAATTATGTAGATGATAACATGATTTAATGAAGATATCCGCGAAAGAAACTTGTATTTTAATATATATTTAAATTTGTTTTATAAACTGTTTGCCCAAGTAGTGTGCTACCTAGACGCCGTCGGTGACGCTACACGTTTATAGAGTTCCGACTGAAAGGGCAAAACGGAGCCTATTCGTTTTAATGTACTTGTCTTCCTTTTCGTACGTATTTTACAGGTATCGATCCCGTAAACGGTATGAGTAACAGGCCTGAAATTTTGATATAGGTATATATTAATATCAAAATGAATGAGCTTGGCGGCAAATTTTCTACTTGAGGGTGGTCGCTAGCCAGATTCGAAAAATGCCCTTCCACCATGCGGTGAAGCTCAAGCCCGCGGCGGGATTCGAACCATGGACCTGCTGCGCGGCAGTCCATAGCCAATGCCACTGAGCCAACACTGCTTCGAAAATCTATATAAAGAACTCTCATAATCTAATCTAATACTCTTTCCACATGCAGCGATATAATAAGAATCAAGACCACTAGAAACAGCATTTTATTGCTGTTAGTAGATACTAATTTACTCGTATTACATAATTAAAACTAGCAATTAAAAGTTGACCTTTGATACATTAATACAGTTGGGGAAGGACAAAATATTGCACAATGACCTTCCGATGTCTTATTTAATAACGCTAATTTGATAAATATAATAATTGTGCTTGATTCTTAGGCTCGATTCCCAACGAAGTGGCAGCGGCGGGCAGTTTTACTGTCAAACCATTTTCGACTTTGTATCTATAATGTCAATGCATAGAATCACTTGAAAGACTTCCATAAGTAGCGCGGCTAACGGCGGCACAGCGGGCGGCCGCGCGGCCCAACGTCGTCAGTTATTTTATCCTATACTATTCATTGTAGTTATAGAGACAAAGTCGAAAATGGTTTGACGTAAAACTAATGGACGCTCCGCAGCCAGCCACTGCCTCTTCAGTGTGAATTGAACCTATTGTTGACCTGAACATTGAATAGATAAGCCGTAAGTTTTTATATAGTTTTAGGACGCATAAGGACCATAAGGCGTCTGACTACAATTTACAATTCAGGTTTAGGACAACCTTCTTTGGGAATGCTCTTATTGTTACCGCTACTCCTAACCGCTACCTTTGAGTTATGTAAGTGCAATAACACCCTACTGACGTCAACGTGAGTAAAGAGTTGTTCTGTGGACAGAGGATATGGAACAGTCCTTATATTCATCGCGAACCGCTTAGAGCAACAAAAATGAGAGGTTCATCATTGATGTTAATCACGGAATCGATTGAGTGAAGGTTGTGTACAAGGCCTAAACAAATACATTTCATTGAGGCCGAAGACGCCATTGTGTTTTGGAGGAAGGAAAAGGTTGTAAGTGAAAGACAATCGTAACGGTGAAACATTCAGTTTTATCCAATTTGACTGCCTATCAAGTCATGGTACCACAGGATCTGGAACTAGTTTGAAGTGGTGACATCTTTACTTAGAGCTGCGCAGTCGGAATAGTGGCAATAGCACCCAAAAATTAAAAGAAAATGGGTTTGCCTGTTTGTGATTTCTTTGTTCTGAATTGGTATAAGATTTTTTAACAGTAAAGTTTGCCACAGAGGTAACCTGTCAACGCAGAAGATCGAATGAGAAGTGATGCCACTCGTAGGTACACTGAGAAAAATCTAAAGTCAAAAGCGCCCTAATGACGGCCAATTTATATGGTATGAAGGTAAAAAACCGACCAAACGTAAATACGCCTTCCAACTAGAAGGCGTTAATTGAAGTCAGTGAAGGCGAATGTTTCTTTTCGTCTTCATTTAAGGTGTATTTTGTGGTCTTACTTAAATATTGACTTTTCGATGAGGCTGATTAAGTCGTACTTTATAGTGATAATCACCGTATATAAACCGCCGTAAAAGTAAGGTATATTTTATGGTCAATACTGCAATTATTATCGTATAACAAGTTCAATTCTGAAAATACTTTACGGAAGGCATTTTTGACGGTTTTGTTTAATTAAAACATGGTACATTTTCATTGATTGGTGAAAATCATCTTAAGACTAGTGAATTCCCCTTGCGTAGTTACAATTCAACGGTAAAAGTTCAAATTTGATTTAAGCTCCAAAGTCGTTTTTCTCAGTGTAATTTTATACTAATTAAACGGAAATTCCGCTAGGTCGTAGCCAAACCAACCAAATACAATGTGCAGACCAGCTATTAATTGAATATTATATTTCATATAAATATTTATTTTGCATAACTAGTTACATTATGTTCTATCTGCTTTTTAAGAGGCTCCAAGGCTACTGCATGTTTAAAATTAAAATTGAATCAATTGACATTTAGAAGGCGAATACAAACATCGCATTAATCAATATTAAAATAGAAATCATCATCGAATCACTCGTTAAGAGCTCTCAACATTATTAATAAACAATGCACGCAAATCTTTCTAATTAATATTAAATAGAGTCGTGATAATATTATACTTAAGAAGGCCAATCAAAGTATCTTAATAATAGAAATAACTGAATGTGCTTTGAATGGTCTTGATGAAAGAACTTAAAATGAAAAATATCCATTCTATATTTAGGTTATTTTATTGCCATGGCAAATCTTCTGATCTTTTCTATTGACCGTGGCATGCGATGGTTGCTCAAAATTTGAATAGACAATGAAATAATATCCATATTATGTTGTATCAATAATTTTATGATGATTGGGAAATACGAGTACGTGCTAGTTCGGTTTCAAAATATTCTTTGTTTGTTTATTAACATGAATTTCATTTTTATGGCATGGTTATAGGTCAATGTTTATCTTTATGGTTTAATACTTATAACGAGTTTTATACGTCTCTTGATTTGATATGAACTTAAAACAATAGGTTTGGTATATCACAAAACTTCATCCATCACAATCATCATAATTAAAATCTAAATGTTAATAAAATTTCAATTGTTCAAATATAACTTCTTCAAGTTAGTATTGTACTTTAAGTATGCTATTAAATAATGTTTTTTTAGGTTTTCGCGATTATTACACTTTTTTTATGTTATGTTATTGTGAATGAACAAGCGCGAGGCCGACCTGATGTGAAGCGGTATCCTCTGCCTATAACAGATGCATTTCATCACAAGTGACGAACTGCACTGCGCCCATCACCTTGAGATATACCTGTTAGGTCTCATTTCGCCTGTTATTTCACTGGCTCTCAAGGACTGCTGCCGAAACACACCGTTAGGTGCTTGGCGACAGATTTTCTACTTGAGGGTGGTCGCTAGCCAGGCGGGCATTCGCAAAATGTCTTCCACCATGCGGTAAAGCTCAAGCTCTGGGCGGGATTCGAACCATGGAGCTGCTGCGCGGCGGTCTATAGCCAATGCCACTGAGCTATCATTGCTTCAAGTAATTAAACAACTTTTAACGGTTATTATGCTATTCAATGTCGTTGGTTTTGTTTATTTGGATAATATTAAACATGTGTAACCATCTTGATTGTTATGTAGTTATGAAATGATGGTATGTACAGATGCAAGTAGAGCATAAAACGATTCCATTGAGTACGTAGCGGAAAACTGTACAAAATGACATAATATCCGAAGTTGACATTATCAAATACGTAGCGCGGATAATACAATGGTTTAATGATATGATTGCAGGCAGAAAAACAGACAAACGAGAAGTTACGTATATGTATAAGTCAGAACTTTTACGTCCTGATGAAGTAATTATTTATGAATTTAGGAGTCTAAACGATGAGTACTTTAAGATTACGCAGACAGTTTATGTTTGTGGTACGACCGGTAGAGAATGTCTTTCAGCGGTCTATATGCATGTCTAATAATTCTAAAACGCAATTAGCCAAGAAATAACAGACCACCAGATAAAATTTAACAGTCAGATGTAATTTTGACCTAACACCTAACTCCAACGACGCAGCCCAGCCGCTAAATTATCTTTTTGAAATACTTGCTTTTTATTCACTTTTTATATACCTTCAACCACAATCTTACCAGATAGTAAATGGTGGTATGGTCGAAGATGGTAAAGAGACTGCAAAATTTCAGCGAGTTTTGTATTCAAAATATGTCGAAACTATACTATCCATAACACACGCTATTTCACAATAGAAACGCAAAAAGTTAGCCCATACACTAACACTAGTTAATAATTTCTATTTTTAGTTACGTGTCTACTAACCCATGGACTGTAAGTTGTCTGAATGAAGAAATTTGAATTTGAAAAACAGTAGGACTTGAACCATGGTAACTCACTTATCATCAACAACTTAATCAATAAAATTACTTATTTCGTACATGCTTTTATTAGTAAGCAATGTATGGTAGTGACGAGTGGAACTGTTAATCATTGTTGCGTTAGAATTTGACAAAGCAGTTCATTTTAATTGAAACTTGACAGCCAATGATGCATTATACTTGTACCTTACCAAAATAGCCTGTAGCTATTTTGGTAATATAAATTATCGAAATAACGAATAGACAAATTAAATTGGGTTGAGTTGATACAATCATTTATTTATTATCTCGTAAAGGGAAAATAATGTTATACTTGGCAATGAAATTTTCGAAATACTGTAACGATAGGAGAGATAAGACATCTAACTTTGAAAGCTTAACAGGATACCATTCGTAAGAAATATTGTGAAATGTATTCTTAAAGTCATGTCAAATTATGATTGAAACGATTTCAAAACTGATTTATACATATGAATGTAAACTATGACTTTGGTAATCGAAAATAGAAATAATAATGTATATGTTTTCATGAAGTTCTGAGTGGTTATGTTTTGGACTTCGGATGGTTCTATATTTAACGCTTACGAGAAGGCAATAAACCTGCCTGTAACATATTGCGTGCAAAAACATTCTGAAGTTTCTACTATTTTTAGCATATCAGTTAGAAAATTTTCTTTTGAAAAGAAGTCAGCCAGTACCTACGAGTAGATAGAATAGAGATATAATAAAAATGCATCCGATATTCCTAATTTTATTCAAAAGCATTTCGGCTGAATTAATTATCAACGATCTTTTGATGTATTTGTTTGTAATTTCAACCTCTTTTCGATCTATTCAGATTATTACTGTTTTATTTCTTTATCTTTTTTAAAGATTGAGTGCAAACTTTACGTGTTCTAAAATGTAGATCCCGTTTGTCATAGTGTGTATTGTTGTAGCTCGGGCGCATCGTCACGACCTTTGCGGTTTTCGCAGTCTACATTCTGCGGTCACGTATTTACATAACTCTAGTTTATCTCTCCGGAGGCTTCTATATACCTTTTTGTTTTATGCTTAATAGAATTTTAAGTGATGCTACGTAGGCGTACTGTATGAGGCAGTTGTTCCTCCCGCGCTTTGGCACGAGTTCACGAGCGGTGCGGTTTTGACCCGCCCAACGCATTCCGCGGTTGTGTAATTGCGTAAGGGTTATGTCAGAGGTGGTTCTAACAGATTTTGCCTTTAAATATTGTCAATGCCTTGTTTACTTATATTCTCATCAAAGGTTTAAATATGTTTATACCACACCCACTCAGAAAGCGTCTCATTCCTCGTTCAAAAACATGTTATAAAGTTCGTCATTTCTACCTTATAGATAAAAATGACGAACTTATTTTATTTATTTTTTAATTTATATAATATTAATTTTATAAATGTACGGCAAAGAAAGTTATATGGATTTTCATTCCTTCACTCCGTAGCAGTGAAGGAATGTTGTATGAAAATCCATACCTGCCCAGGTAGCGTTCTTTTTTTTTGTTAGCTGCTAACATAAAAAAATACAATCTCAAAAAGGTTTTATATCAAATAATTAGAAAAAAGAGGTGTGATTTTTATTTGTTCGGGATTTTCAGTGAAAGGAACCTATTTTTCAACCTATTTTTGCACTACGAGAAAAAAAGCGCGGCAATGTTATGTTAAATTTTGTTTTTTAAATTGATATTTTGACAGTACGCTTTTAACTATTCACCAAAATGTCATCTGATAGTGAAAGTGACGATTTTATAATGATGACGCCACCAGAAATAAGAAATGCAGCTCAAGAAGTCATAAAGAACTTACCGCCTGAGAAGTCTCGAGATAAGTATGAGAAAATGTATAATGATTTTATTTTCCTCGTAGGTGTAGTATAAAGTACTATGTATCACTCGGGAGAAAGTTCTATTTCTGTATCGTTTTCTCCCCTCGATGTACAATGTACTATTTTTGAACTAGGTTACTACTTAGGTTTGAAGCGCTCGTAGAGAATTTTGTTTAGCTGTCAAAGTTAAGCAACGTCCGCCGCGGTCATGAGTTGGATGGGTGACCGCTAGTGACATTGCTTGCACCGTGCTTCGGAGAGCACGTTAATCCGTCGGTCCCGGTCTTCGTCTTACGGTGGCAGTCGTTATAGCACGATGGTAGGGCATTTTACGAATGCCCGCCTGGCTAGATTTTACCCTCAAGTAGAAAATCTGTCGCCAAGCACCTAACGGTGTGTTCCGGCAGCTATCCTTGAGAGCCAGTAATTCTAAATTCTAGGTTAGCTTGAACAGCATCTTCGATCACATCATCACTTACCGTCACGTGAGATAGTGGTCAAAGGCTAACCTATCACGCATATAAAAAGAGCTCTATTCAGTAAATGAAATACTTTAAAAAGGAAATAAACAGGCATAACATAAAAAGAAAACGAGCTCTCATAGACAGTTACCGGAACATGCCGTTAAATGCTTCTAGCAGAAATTCTACTTGATGGTAGTTAGCCGGTATTTTCAGGCCGCCCAATAGCCACTGATATAGCTAATTGACTGCAATCGTAAGGCATCAACTGGGACCGGTAGTATAACGCGCCCTGCTGAAGCACGGAAGCGTTCAGTAGTAAAGCCGGCGGTCATCCATCCAACTAATGACTCCAATGAACATTGCGTTACATGATCGGTTCAGACTAGGAAAGCAATGCTACGACTGCATCAAAATCAATTGAATTTAAGCCTTAAATTTCACATTTAACCCAACTTTATAATTTTTCCATTAAACACCTGTGTTACTTGAATAGTTGCACTCAAAAAAGTAACAAAGTAAACACGATTGTTTATACGTGCATTCGTGCGTGACACCACTCAAGACTGTCGTGTGGGAGTGCGTTCCATAATTGCTTCTTCGATTGCTTCTAGCTTCCGTTTGGCTGTTGTTGCATCATGAGTATCGGTGCCGACGAGTTTCATGGCTTCTTTAAAATTGAGTTACGGAATCTTTTATTTCCTCTTTTACCAGTCATTTCATTGGAAATATTGTATACTAATATAAACTTATCTACTTACTAAGATATTACAATCCGATGATCCGTGAGTTGGTAGGCCCCCCACCAGGTGGACTGATGACATCGTTAAAGTTGCGGGTAGCCAATGGTTACAAGCGGCTAATAGCCGTTCTTTGTAGCGTTCTATGGGGAGTCGTTTGTTCAACAGCGGATGTCTTCCGGCGTGGAGATGAATATAAACTTCATCAGATTATATTCGTTCTGCCAAGCAGAAATGTATGCCATGTATATGTCACCGTTTTATTGTACTAACCGTCAGTTTAGAATAAATCTAGTTAGACTTTCGATAGATTGGGAATGGAAACTAAAATTTACAATCTAACGTTTAAATTTTCGTTACATTATAAACTGACCATGTCCAGCCGTCAAATTGTAATTATGTGGATCAAAAACTATTTACCATAGATCTACGAAAGTATTACAGTGGCCATAAGCATAAATACGTAGGTACAGGTTTTTAATGTACTATTTTTTGGCTTATGTTTAACTTACCACCAGATATATTAGAGTAACATATAACAGACAAAAATAGTAAATTAAAATATTTAAGCAAAATTACTCAAAATAAATCATAGTCAACCCAAAAGTAGTAAATGATCACCAATAGTAGTACATGAAATTAAATTTATGTGGCGCATCGCCGGCCGCTGCCGCGGCACGGCGTTGTTGTAGTCACAAGCAACCTAACGCTCCTCCTCGCTTCGCTCGTCGTCGCACCTAAATATGACTTTGCCCTAGACTAAATGATATTTAACCCCTCGCTAAAATATAGTGATCATTTACTACATTTGGTGCCCGATTAAATTTTTTGGTAAATAACTAAGGGTATCAAAGCATTTTATGGTGGTCATTATTTTAAATCCCTTAGTTTCTTTAATGCACAAACTCGAAAACATTTTTTTTTGTCTGACTACTTATTCTTTTTGTTCTTAACTCTATGAAATCAACTCATGGCAACTATAACGGCGACCTATCAGAGGACGGTTCACAATTTCGCGGGCGATTATAGATCGTTAGATTATAAACTGCCAGACATGGTCAGTTTATAATCTGACGAAAATGTAAGCGTTAGATTGTAAATTTTAATGTTCGTTCACAATCTATCGACAGTTTATAATCTCACTAGACTTTTTATAAACTAACGTATCGTACAATTATCCGGTGACATATACAACCCATTTTTCCCCTAATTCAGTTCAAAGCATCAATGTCTTGAATATTTGTAGGTCTGGGATATATGGAATTTTTTATCCTTCGCAATAAGAAGACCATAATAAAATATCCGTACACACTTATTTTATTTCTATTTCTTGTTTTTCATAAGTATGATCTTATATTTTATAATAAAATTGACGTTTAAAATATCTGAATCCGAGCATGTATCGTGAGTCGAAAAAAAATCAATCTAGAGCTTGACTTTTACTGGGTCTGTCTTGCTGTTGTTCATTTACTTTTAGATTCCATTTCATTGCTTCATTTTATTGATTTTAAATGTCAACACTTTAAATGGTTTCGTCATATTATAATATATCGGGTCGAATTTACAATTGTTTGACACGAGATATAATAGTTTTGATTTACATGGATTGTTCTCGATCGATTAAAGTGCTAATACGCGTTATACTTTGACTAATCAATCTAACATTTTCGTCATACATGATGTCTGTAGTTAAATTGCAATTTTATGCGTTTACAATGTTTTCATAAGCGTACATACACAGTACAAATTAATTATACTGCTGCTTATTTGGGCTGCTTACTTTTTAGTTCGTCTTTAGAATATGCAGAGTCGTAAAACTTTCGCTTGAACTCAATAGGGGCTATAAACTATATGCGTGTTTTGTTTGGTTCTCCAATTTACTGCTGTAATCATTGTTAGTCATTTGTTATTTTGCTGTTTTGAATGTTCCTCTTGTAACTGTTTGGCTGACGAATTTTGGCCGTTTATATGTTCTATAAATCTTTAATCGAATAAGACAGCAAATGATTCTTACAAAATTTCAACTTAAGGAAGATTTTGAACTACGAGTGTGATTCGAACCCGTGATTATTCGTCTCTATAGACGGGTTATGCTCTTCCAACTAAGCTATAGTAGAGACTGAGTCGTAGCTCAAATGCTTACAAAGTTTGCAGGCGTTAATGCAAAAATTACATTGTTAGAATTATCCCTTCGCTCCTATCGTTTAACCTCCTTCAGAAGTCATATCCCGCTCGTAGTTGAAAAAAATATGTTTTCGTTGTAATTTTGTTAGCTTATTCGTTTAGGAATCTTTAATGCAAAAATAACAATGTTAGAACAAAGGGTTCTGTTTAAAAGAATAGTATAATAATTATAACACTGATAATACACAAATGTAAACAGAAAAACATCAAATATTTAGAAAGTGTAAAACAGCTGCAATTACCAATAAATTTCACCTAACATCAACACTGTTTTACCTGAATTACATCTAAAAGTAGATGGAACTACCCCGAACATCTGAATGCCTATAGTGTGGGCGCTTTAGAAAACATCATATTTTTGTATTAATCCGAGCAGGATCTGTCCCGTTAAAGCCGTGACAGCTTTATTATTTAAATGTCAAATAAAGTGACGACTCTATCACGAAACTAATTCACCAAAACAATAGCATAATTAATAACAACTAATTAAAACGTGTTACAAAAGTCGTGAAAGAATTCTGTACACCTACGACCATTAACTCGATGCCCACTACAAATTTATTCTAACCTATGTCAACAGTCAATGATTGTCATGTATATTAACTGTGAGGCTAACTGTTAGTCACATCATTGTCTTGACACCTTCTTAATGTTAAGGTTGTTGCAAGTGGTTCTTAAACTGTTGGTGACTAAGTGTTTTCGGAGTTATTAGAAGCTTGTAAAAGTCAAGGAAATTTCAAGCGAAATACATTTAATATGAACTTCAAAAGTTACTTGAGAGATTATCTCTTACAGCGAATCTGTATTGAGATTCAAAGCAACAATGCAGTCAGAAGGCTGGGCTCGCTGCCACTTGGTTACTGGTTGGAACATTTGAGCTACAGGATTATAGGCCTGCAACGGGCGATATGTTGCTCAATTGATATGAAGCAATGATGGCTCAGTGGCATTGGCTATGGAGTCCGCCGCAGTCTTGAGCTTCACCGCATGATGGAAGGGCAGTTTGCGAATGCCCGCCTGGCTAGTGACCACCCTCAAGTAAAATCTAAAATTTGTCGAAGCTGTCTTTGAGAGCCAGTAATTCTAGGTTAAGCATGTTAACACCTTCGACCACATCATCACTTACCATCGGGTGAGATTGTGGTCTAAGGCTTATCTATCAGAATTAAAAAGAAATTTACTACCAGTGGTATTTTAAAGTAAAATTTGACCATTACGTTTTGTACGCTTACCTTTAAGAAATGTAACGATCGACAGAAAGCCTCAGTATCCAATATGCATAAGTTTTTACTGATAAGCTTAAATTGCATCCTACTCTATTAGATAATTAATACTAGATATTAATCTGATATAAATTTTATGAGGTCTGCATTCCGCAAGGCTGAAGCTTTACTTCAGCCTTGCGGAATGCAGACCTCATAAATAATATTTTGCAATCTTTAATTGCAAAATATTTTCGCGCAAGGGAAAGCGCTTTCGAATTCAGCCATTCTGTAATTCATTGTTGAAATATTGCTTGCTATTGAAATTGCCTAACAGTTCCTTATCTAGCTTCCTTTGACATTGAAGGCTTCTATTCGCTAAATTGTTAGAGCTCGTACACGTGAATTTATGTCTTTGAACCGACACAATGTCGCTCGAATAAAAATTTCAACAGAAAGTTACGCGGACGCAACTATATGTTAACGTCCGATCCACAATTCATTCACTGGGTGGATACCTAACTTTTATTCGCCTTTTTCTAGTTCATATTATTCCAAATAAGTGAAAGTCTAGCTATAATCTATTATGAAATAGGTTTTTCTGAATATCTTCAGTATAATATACTTATGCGCGTGTTGCGTTGTTTCGATAGCATGATAGTATCAAATATAGCTTCAATAATTTGGGAAAATTTGCTTTCATGGCATTTCGTTAAAAGCGATTTTTGCTCTTAGGACTTTTTAAATTGAAGACGATTTGCTCCGACGCCGTTTTCCAATAGAAACATATTGATTCTATAGACTATGTGTCTAGCGAACCACAATATGTCAAGACCATTCTATGTTGAATCCATAATCATCACAACGAGTTTTAGACCTATATTTTTTCTACTAATTATCGGTCTTTTAATCTTAGTAATTTGTATTACGTTTAAAATAGGTTTCCTACTCAACAAGCTCTCACTAACCGATGGTTATACATGCTCCGTTAACGGAGGTTAGTGTAACCTCGTGTCTAATGTATCTATATAAGTTTGTTTACTTCACGGCTAAGTAAGTTAAGTAGTAAGCAAGGCTAACTTTTGTAACTGACTGATTTGTTTCTGTTAAAGTGATGGGTGCAGTGATTGATTAGAGCTCACTAGTGTAATATTTTCGTTACTTAGGGGTATGAGTTTATTTGAAAGCCAACCAATAGTGTTATTCTTCCACGACTGCCCCTAAGAAGTGTAATGTAATATTTTTTATGGTTCTTGTATAATTCCGTATGTCTCTTATTTCCACCATAACTTTTAAATGCCTGAACAGATTTCACAGAAACAGATCCTTACAATCCTTGTATCATCTTAAGTAACACTAGCTATTTTTTTTTGCAGGACATTCGTGTTTCCTTAATTCATATTATAATATGTATATATGCGTAACATTATAAAATAAATTTTCTCCTTTTTTTGTAATATCGACGGTATGTTTCAAGAAAATAAATTTTCCTGCTTCTTATAGTTTCGTGAGACTCCTGGACGGCGATTCTCGTGCAGTGATATGAATATCATAGTAGATAAATATCGAGAAAACATGGCGAATATCGAGTCGTGTAGTTTTGTGTTATTCTCGCAATATCACTATCGATAAATATCAAACCCTAGCGATCGATACGCAACATTGCGATATCGGAATTATCATTAGCTGTAGACATATTTTTATATCTACCACTCGCGAGAATAGCATATTTGTGAAAAGTCGATATTTTTGGGATATAGTCTATAGGTGACACGGGATAAATATCGAGAATCGATAAATTTATCCCAATTTTGAGAATTGCCCCCCTGTGTTAGTGAACAATTGTAATAGATCATTATCTTTTTTGAAATTTCTCTATTGATATTGAGTTTGGAATGAGTTTTCGATGTCCACTTTTTGCATGCTGGATATTTTGCGAAAACTCGCTTGGTTAGCGGTATCTTATATAATCTTGAGTGGAAAATCTGCCGCCAAGCTCCTATCAGTATATTCCAGCAGCTGTCCTTACTTCCACTGTTGTTATTGCGAATTCCATTATTTATTTCAGAGGCCTCTGATCAAAACGCAATATTTTCAGCAACACAAACCCACGCAGCGTGTGATTTCGCTACATGCAAAACGTTAAGTTTCTGACACGCAAACAGAAGTTGACACAGTTAATTGTGTTACCACAATGCAATACATTTTGAAACGTTGCAGTGCACGGGCTAATCACAGTGCAAGCAAATTAATTACTTATTGTATAGTGTTGCGACGCTACTGCCCCAATTTATTTTGCGTATATAAAAACGTTGTAGCGACATTGTATGTATACTCTTCATAAAGCAGATTACTGGTTCGATGCAGATAATGGTCTAATAAAGGTCTTCATCAAACAGACCGCAGAAGTGATAGTAGTACTTGGTTAGAAGTGTATTAAATATATTATATCGTATCTTGTGTGGTACATAACCAGCATTGTAAATACGTGTCGAAGTTGCCGGTCATTTTTACAACGAAATTTTGAATTTGGATGATGCCGAATTTATATTTTATAATGTTGGTTTCTGTTTTGACAGACTTCCAGAAAAGGACGAGTTTATCAATTCGACTTTTTTTTTTAAAATACGGTTCTGTTCCAATTATGAATTGATTTTGACGGTAATTTTTTTTGTTTTCGTTGTTTTTTTAATGAAATTTTAATTTGGTCCCACTTAAATTTCATCGATGTTGATGTGTTTTATGTATTTTTAACAGTCAAGTAAATTGAAAAAGTATTTGCATACCTGGATGATTTGTTGGTAATTGTGACTCTTGCAACAAGCACGCGTAGCGATGCAAAAGAGTAAAAAATAATGAACCGTCAATCAACATTTTTTTTCTATTCCTGATAGGTTAGCTTTTGACCACTATCTCACCTGATGGTAAGTGATTATGTGGTCGAAGATGTTGTTCAGGCTAAGCTAGAATTACTGGCTCTGAAGGACTGCCTAAACACCGTTAGGTGCTTGGCGACAAATTTCCAGTGGTAGCTAGCCAGGCGGGCATTCGCAAAATGCCCTACCACAAAAGTATAAAAAATCGCACGTGAAATTTATCATCACCTTCACACAATAACGATGTTTTCTTTTAATAAGACGTGACTAATTCAAAATACGATAAAGCACCGATCAAGCTGTACACTTTCTATTTCACTACCGATGTTCAATGTTTATTGTTATTCGCAACAATCAATCAAAACAATTCGTTCTATTGGACGGAGAACACAATAGTGTTAACGGCAATTCTTTATTGCAGTTTCAAAATAATAATTCAATGAAATATTGGAATCGATTGCGCACATTTTTGCAGCAGCTCAATACTACTAGCTTTATTGAACGTTTTGTTTTATTTTTTTATGTCATTGCTGGTTTATTTGTATGCAACGCTTCCGCGCTCGCTTTCTATTAAATTCTTTTGAAATCTATTAGAATTATTGTAATGATTTTCTCATTTATAATTTTTACTCGTGTCATGGTCGATTCAAAATTCTTAGTGTACCTATTTATTTCGTGAAGTGCGACTCAAACATAATATGTCAACGTCTAAATTCCTTACAGAATTTTTAGACTGTTGAACTTAAGCCCAATTTCACCGAACTAGGGTTTAATTAATACGCGGATAACTATATGTACAATAGACCATTAAAATGTGATAGGCTTTTGCTACCATAAAACGTCAAACCTAGTGTAAGTTTTTGAATTTGTTGACTTTTATGACATGTGACAGCAGCGTGGATATAGAAATAGTACGTTCTATCAGCTGTAGCAAAGTGGCCATATTTGTTTTAGATACCGCTGAATTCGGCTGTATATCTAATTGTTAAATCTTGGATAAATTTCGTTTACTAAAGCCGTTTGCCCGATCTCAAATTTCATGAAAATCAATACCATGGCAAATTTAAAATATTACAACATCGTTGGACGTCTATGGTAACAATGGCCTTTCTTATTTATTCGTATAGTTTTATCCTAGTTTGGTGAAATTGGCCCTGAATGTGATAAAAACAACGGCATTATATTGTTTTATGGGCTATGCGATACACGATACGTCTTCATAACGTCACTGCTCATTACTATACCTATCCTATTACGAGTACATAGTAATACAGCTGTACATGCAGAATTATACTTACTACTTTCAAAATATTACCGATTGTGTCTTTGAGTTGATATTCATAGCATTGCTTTCATTCAATGATGATTTTACTGCATGTGTGATGAGTCCGTTTGAATTATTAACTTCATGACAGCATGTATTTCAAATGCAATACTTAGAATTACTTATTCTGTGGTTGTAATAAACCTTTGAGCTTTTCTTAGAAACTCTTGGCACTAGAATCGAATGGAGGTTTGGTTTATTTTTAAATGTAAATACTCTACGATATACGGATCTAAATAAAAGTTTTAAGATTTATGTTCCAAGTAAGCTTTTGATTTTGAAATATACCGTCACCAAGATTTGTGTGAGTTGGCATATGCCAATTATTTTATAGATATACAAGTTTTTGTTTTCAAAAGTCTATCCAGATACTAATTTTCATCACTGTCACTTCAAAAACAATGAAATTTCCATACAAAGCTTCATCCCCAATTTTACGACCTTAAGTCATCCCTTTCAAAAAAAATTTGAACACATCTTTTTTATTTTGAATGATTTATCCGAATACTAATTTTCAGATCAGTAAGTTAATACGCATACAGACAAATACTCCCTCCAAATTTCAAGTCTATGCGACCAGCGGTTTAGGCTGTGCGTTGTCTGTCAGTCAGTGAGCCAGGACTTTGATTCTTATATATATATATATATATATATATAGAAGAGATGTAAGTATGTAAGAGATATATATATATTAGGTCCTTACATATGAAATTGGCGTTTTTCGTACTGGCCACTTTAATCACGAATTTCTCCTCTTTGGTAAGGAATTCCAAATTCAAATTTGTACAGCTATAGACTCATGTATTTGTGCTTCGATGATCGTCATTCATTTGTTTTTTTTCTTCTGTTTTTTTTCTGTTTGCGTCACTCATTTTACAAAATGGAAAACCTTAAATATCGCATTATTTACGAGTACGAGTTCCGCCGTGGCACTAGTGCTGCGGAAACAACTCGAAGGGTGAATGATGTGTATGGCGGTCGTGTTGCAAAAGAAAACACAGTTCGTTTTTAGTTCCAACGTTTTCGTTCTGGAAATTTCGACCTGCAGAACAAGCCCCGTGGACGGCCTGAGACTCAAGTTGATAATGAAGAGTTGAAGGCTATTGTGGAAGCGGATCCATCGCAAACCACGTCCGAGTTAGCTGCAGGCTGCGATGTTAGTGATAAAACTGTTTTAATTCACTTGAAGCAAATTGGGAAGATTAAAAAGCTTGAAAGGTGGGTACCTCACGAATTGACTGAAACAAACCGGCAAACGCGCGTCGACTGCTGCGTTACATTACTAAACCGGCACAATAATGAAGGTATTTTAAACCGAATCATTACCTGTGATGAAAAATGGGTTCTTTACGATAATCGGAAGCGCTCAGCGCAATGGTTAGATCCTGGCCAGCCAGCCAAATCCTGCCCCAAGCGAAAATTAACCCCAAAAAAGTTACTTGTAAGCGTTTGGTGGACTAGTGCCGGTATTGTTCATTACAGTTTTTTCAAATCTGGCCAGACTATTACGGCTGATGTCTATTGTCAGGAATTGCAAACCATGATGGAAAAGCTAGCGGCTAAACAACCTAGGCTGGTCAATCGCTCCACGCCACTGCTGCTTCACGACAACGCTAGACCACACACTGCGCTACAGACGGCTACTAAATTAGAAGAGCTTCAATTGGAAAGTCTAAGACATCCTCCGTACTCCCCGGACCTTGCTCCAACAGATTACCATTTTTTTCGAAATTTGGATAACTTCTTGCAAGGGAAAAAATTCAACTCCGATGGGGCAGTCCAAATCGCCTTCAAAGATTTTATTGATTCCCGTCCGACTGGTTTTTTTAGTAAAGGGATCAATGAACTACCTATGAGATGGCAAAAGTGCATAGAAAATAATGGTTCATACTTTGATTAATTAAATATATTATATTAAAAAATATTCGACTTTTTGTTCCTCCCATACAAAACGCCAATTTCATATGTAAGGACCTAATATATAGCCGAATGCTTGACGGCAAAAACTATATATTTCTAAGGTGTGCACAGAAAAACGAACTACGAAGAAATTTTTATCGAATTTTGGCTTTAAATTATACACGCTTAAAATCGAATAATAGCGGCTATAACTGCAGTATCGCTGTTTTAAACCAGGATCAGAGCACTTTGTGTGGCGGCCATTTTTGATTTTTGACAGGTGTCATTCGACTGCTCTCCCGATTCCCTGTGACATTTGGCAAACACTCCCTAAGTACCTTTTACCGTATTCGAGATACGCCATTGTGGGAGTATACACGTTTATGGGAGATTGGCTTTTTGAATACTTTGTCAAAAAGGGCACCGCCGCGCCGTGCCGTCGCCACCAGACCTTTAAGAATCATTTTGAACCCTACATTGTGAATTGTTTACAAAGAAGCTATGTTAAAGAATAAACCATTTATTCTTCACCATCATATACTAATGGAAAGATTTGTATTTTTTCATGTAACAAATAAACTCATGAACTATTGCACCGATTTGAAAAAATCTTACACCATTAGAATCTACACTATCCCTTTGAACTTAGTCTATAAAATAGTTTCAACAACTTAGGGATCCGTATGAAAACTTCGATAATTCGATGTGAAAAAAAAATACCAACTGTAACTACCTACTACAATTTTATAGAGGACATCATCATCTACAAAAAAGAACACAATACTATATGTCTTACTATTACAGTTATGTCATAATAAATACTTTTTGTATTTCAATTTATAATTTTTGGTAAATACCCGTGCAAAGCCGGGGCGGGCCACTAGTAATATATATTTTTTTAAATCCTTCAATTAAAATCTAAATGCAGCATTTAAGTTAATGAATGTGTTCATTAATGTTGCAATAAATCATACACTAATCTCGGGGCTGTAAACGGATGTAAAAAATTACATCTGGTAATTCAATTTGTCCATTGAAGAACGCGCTGGGGTCGAAGTGGTTTGTCAATACAATGGTGAGGTCAATCTTGTTTGCCCAATTATATTGGCGCGTGTTTGTCCAAGGAAGGAAAACTAGTGAAAAGGTCAAGTGTTTGAGGACGTGGGTGTATGCCCTGGGGCATTATACTTGTAAGTGTTTATATCTAGTAACGTTGATGTTTTTTTTATGGCTGATAGGCAATTCCGCGATCTCACACCGTCGGTGACGATGTTATCGTCATATAAATTTAGGTGATGGGCTGGTAGGTAGTGGGCTGGGACATTTGAACTGCCTGTGGGCATGCAATGGCCTTTACGTTGCCTTAATGGTTTCATTGTAGTAGCTGTAATGTTGTATCTAGTTTGTAGTGCCTCGTAAATAAAGGCATACTGCCGCCGGTAAAAAAATAAAGGTGATGCACGACAGCTATTCTTTTTATAGGTGGAAGCTAGTCATTCGATAATTTTGCACATTTCGTACTATGCAAAATAATATTGAATAGAAAAATGCTCATAACTAATATTAATCTAGCACGAGATGAACATGTTGTGCCTTTAAAATGTGATCCTTTTTCTCTTTATAAAATTTGAAGCTTTGATCCTCAATATTAATTCAACTCTAAAATGCTGAAAAAGAGTTCATATTCAAGTAGGTTACTTTATTCATTTACTTACTGTAAATATACCTTACCTGTTACTATATTCATTTCGTGTTATTTGGACCTTGTAGTACTCGTATATTAACATTATTTTATAAAAGAAATAGGTACTAATGATAGGATCATCATCAAAATATTCTCACTGCGACGAATTACTATCATGTCAATATGTAATACTTACTTTGACTAGACAAAAAAATAAAAAAAAAAACAATGTAAAGCTATTTTCTACCTTAGAAAGCATAGTTGCTGAAGTCGGTGCCATTTTATTAAAATCCATAGCCTTCCATAGTATATTACCTCGACTTTAACTAATTATTGATTTTATGCCTTTAAGGAAGTCGGTTTTTACTTTAATTAAAAATATTATTAAGATATTAATTGCAACGGCTGCAACAATGCTGCGAGATAATATGTATTTATATAAACTTCTCCATCACACGTGAAAGTTTTACAAACTTTTAATTACATAAATGCTTTGGCAACTTTAATTTGAAGTATTATGATTTGCGGTTACTGATACTGTGTCGTATTTAACAATGTTTACTAAGTTCACTAGTGGGTCTGTCTGGGTGTTATGGTCTTTACGCATTTCCTCCATTGTGTTGGGAGGTTTCGCTAACAATCCGTTCTGCTTTCGCCGGTACATGAAACTTGTTTCACCAGCTTCCTTCGTTCCGCTATTGAAGCTTCAGTTCAGTAGTCCAAACATGTAATATGTTACTAACAAAATCTGATTGAAATCATAGAAAATGACGGTTTCCTGTTAAGTATTCACATGTGGTACTAACTAAAGCTGATGTTTATTGAAGTAATTCAGTTTATAACAGCTTTAGTTAGGAGCAAATGTGAATACGTAATGCCAAAACTATAACTGTAGTCTTTTTTCTTTATTGTATATGATCACGTCTACATTTTTACTGCATCATCCACTTGAAGATTTTTTTATTGAGTAGAGTATACCTCTTGGTTGGTCCCATTTCATTTTCTAACGATCGAGTAGTTTATAAGTTACACTTACTTAACTGAAAAAACCGGCCAAGTGCGTTTTTCCCTTTTGAGGTACGGAACCCTAAAAAGTATTTGGAAAATGTATGTGTACGATTATTTACATCGTAATAGTAATTGCAACACTTGCCGATGATGACTTGTACCACAGTATAGAGTATATTTTTTTTTAAATGTTTCCAACCGTCTTTTGTACTTTTAAGTTTTAGAAGCTAGTGCCGTTATTTTTAATTTTTGAACTTCTGACACCTGATAATGTACGTCAAGCCAGCCTCTTACTTCGGAACAGATGATCAAGTCAAGTCCAATTTGAACATGATGATATTAGGTGACTTAACGAGGATAAGTACTTGTAAATGTTGATTACCGTCTAATGGCATAGTCTATCGACATAATGTTAATCTATTTGATGTTTGAATTGTCCCTATTTCAATATTACAAGCTCATTAACATACTTGGGCATTACCATTACCATCAGAATCTGCACATTATTATTGCTTGTTAATAAGTGCTTGCATGGCATTATGAATATTTTGTAAATAGCCTTTACCTAGTTGACTTGAATTAACAACTCACTGAATTCTCTGATAATGATAATGTTATTGTGATGGAACAAGCACTGAGCCCACCTGGTGTTAGGCGGTAACATCTGCCTAGAAACTAATTATTTGTTTTGGCAATAAATTCTTGTTGGAGGTTTTTTCATACCTGCTTGATAAATGGTAAAAACACTGAAGTGCAGTTGTATTGTTGTATATGTTTTTTAAACCGGCGGTATGCCTTTTTTAACAAAATACTACGAACTATAATTCACTACAGCTAGTTCAATTAAAGAATTTAGACAACCTACAAGTCATTGTTTTTACAATTTTTTTTGGAATTTCTCTCATTGATTGTGAGTTTTCATATTAAAGTAAAATGACCAATATCATCAACAAATCCGTGTTGTTATTTTGAAAATAGGACAATGGCACCCATGTGATAAGTATTATTTTATCTCATTATTGCGCATTTTGGACAAACCAAATTTTTTAGCAACCACCTGCAGCGCGCATTGAGATAGAATTGTATTTAATAAACAATTTTATTTTGTGTAACAAGCTCCTAATTGGTCAGAATCGCCTCTTTATAGGTAGGCGGACAGCACGTTGTGGAGTGCCGAAAACGAAGCTTTATATATGTTCAATCCCCGGCTTGGACAATTATATTGGGTTTTCTGACAAAGAATTGTTCAATTGCAGTCCGGGACCAATAGCATGTGCGGCAAAACGTGGGCGTTTAGACAACTCCGTTCACTCCTTAGGGAAAAATAACGACGAAATGTTGTAGCTCTCAAATCACTTCATGTTCCACACTCACACACAAGCATACACACAAACACATAGCTGCATCACTCACAAACGTGCATACACACAAACACATAGCTGTATCAGTACCTAAGATCAGCTGCAATGCCTCAGTAAATGCCGCACGCAAAGTTCACGCGAACAATACACCGCCGTGTGGCGTAACTGTTATCATATCACATTTAATGAATACTGCGGTGAATTTCAATACCATTTGAATTTAGAGCGAAGCATTAAGGAAATACGAACCTTATAGGTATGTAATCATTTCGCAAAGAAAAAAATTTAACCACGGGCGTTAGAACCCGAGATTATTCGTCGCTGTGACTGAAAATTGCCCTGCTAAACTCTGAGCTACCGTGATAAGTGAGTTATTGTTCAGACAAAAGGACAACATACATATTCACTTGTAAAATTTATGATGTAAGAAATAATACAATATGAAATGAAAAATCCTAGTTGTGCTTCAAATGTACTAAAAAGCAAATATTTTTAGAAGACCACAATGAAAGGAACTATAAATATAACTATAAGCGATCGATCTGTCCTTTTGGGTCGGTACATGATCTACCATCCTGAACCATCGTCACAGCTATCATAGTTATAACTCATAGATAGAATTTGTGTTTTCGTTTTTATTATTAAACCGTTGTAAGGGATTGAAAGCTTGTGGTGTAAATTCTGTTTTCATTGTGATTTCTACCTTATTAGCGCAGCGGACGCTGATGCAAAACAATATAACAATGCTAGAGAAAGTACATATTTTTATTATTATTAAACAGATAACAGAAATTTCTCAGATTTAGAACACATAGTTAAATTCAAACTAGCTTACATAAATTATATATTCATTGTTAATTTCCCAGGACATGAGCCCAATAATTATAAATTTAATCAAACTAAATATCGTTCCCGCTAAACAATAGCGCTCGAAGACATAAAAAGCATCGTCCACAATAGGTGCGCACTTTCGTGTGACCGTGAACGTAGTGACCGTCAGTATGTCAGGAGGACACCATTGTGATGGTGATCACGTAAAACAGCCTTCGGTCCCGACGAGGATGTACCGGTGAAAGTGAACATGTACCATCAAACACTCCAAACGTACAACGAATTTCACCTTTACATCTTTACAAAGCGCATGAGTCAACCATTGCAACTTTATTACCGGGCGCCTTTATTATCATTGAACAAGGTGCAGAATGTGTAGCAAGCTTTTCGATTCTACGTGGTCCTGAACAGGTGGTTATGCCCAGTGGTAGCCGGAACAAAACATCATAGCATGTGGCCCTGAATGCCAAACTAGTTCTCGTTTCGCTGTCTAGCTTTTATTGACAATATTTTCCTTAAAAGAAGCCAAACGAGATGCATTCTGATGGAATCATGGTACCAAATCTAGAAATTTCTCTGTGTGTCATCATTGTTGCAGATTTCGAGACAGAATTTAACTTGGCCTTTCAACTTTTTAAATGTTCTGTTATTCGTGTCTCAGGGATTTCAGTTAGAACAAAGCTAATTTCATAAACTAATAGATTCGTAAAGCTATAAGCAATTAGCAAATTAACTTCGATTATCCTTAGCTTTATTGCACCCTTGACATCATGACATCGGATTCCGAAAGTAACTAGCAAAAACATGTGCGTCTAGTTAGTTATTAGCATACTGTGTCCCCTTTAGTATTAGCTCTGGTATTAGGTTACGGGGCATTGTACATTAATCACTCACATCCTACGTATCAAATCACTTAGGTCAAAAGCAATATGCATTTATGAATAAGTTCAAAGTGATTACGATTTTGTTTACCTCGGTGAAGCTTTGGCCGATATTAATTTCATTGTGTATAAGTTCAAAGTGATGACGTATTTGTTTACCTCTGTAAAACTTTGGCCGACATTAATTTCATTATGGATAAGTACAAAATGATTACGCATTTGTTTACCTCTATCAAGCATTGGCCGACATTAATTTCATTGTGAATAAGTTCAAAGTAATGACGTATTTGTTTACCTCTGTAAAGCTTTGGCCGATATTAATTTCATTATGAATAAGTTCAAATTGATTACGAATTTGTTTACCTCGTTAAAGTTTTGGCCGACATTAATTTTATTATGAATAAGTTCAAAGTGATTACGAATTTGTTTACCTCTTTAAAGCTTTGGCCAAGATTAATTTCATCATAGAAATCGTGCTTCTAGACCGATGGTGCAAGTATTGTATGTTACCTATTCACCTACTGATTTGCTATAAAATTTTTAATAGCTTTTTCTTACATCAGATTTAATTTTAGAGCAGTTTCTTAAATTTGTTATTGATTCATGTTATATCATTTGGTTTTGACATCAATATCGGATTGTGCTCGTAAAGTAGTTTTGATTTCGGTTAATAGTAACTATTTTACGTAAAATCTAACAATATTATTTTAAATCTCTCCGAATCTGCTAAGGACAATTAGCTTCAAGTTATAACGATAAACAATGAACTGATAAATTCGAAATACAATATTATTATAAATAATAATCCAACTAATATTTGGATTACAACAATATTACAAAATTATAACGAAAGGAAAAATTTGAATAACGTTTGGAATTAGAAACCACGACTATCCGTCCCTAGAGCCGTGATATGCTCTGCCAATTCAGCTATCGTGGTGACTGATTCATAGTTCAAATTTCTCTTTTCGATCCAATTGTTTATTGTTGCAAATTTGTAAACATATTTGTTTAGCAGGCGTTAATTTTGATGCACGGTAATAGCTATGGACTGCGGTGCCGCAGGTCTATGGTAAGATCCCCACCGCAGGCTTGAACTTCACCACATGGTGGAAGTGTATTTGGCGATGCTCGCCTGGCTAGCTACCACCCTCAAGTAGAAAATTTGTCGCCATGCACCTAACAGCGTGTACCGGCAGCAGTCCTTGAGAGCTAGTAAAATTACAGGCACATGAGACGTAACAACTGTATGTTTCTGGGTGTCGAGCGCAGGTCAATTCGTCTTGTGACTAAATGCATATGTTATAGGCAGTGGTTAGTCAGCTTTACATCAGGTGGGCTTCAAGCTTGTTCCGTTTTACATAAAAAAGCAATAATTACAATGTTAGAATCTTTATAATCAGTTTTTCAGAACTTGACTTTGAAGAATTCGCCATTTTGTTGTTTGGCTTCATTGAACATTGCTGTTTTATCAATACTTTTATTTATAAAATCCAGTTCACAATCCGCATTCTTTATACGAGTAGTTCTACTTTTTTATAACATAATTCAATCAAAGAAAAAAGACATAGAGATCCGTGTTCACAACGATGTTCTCATAGTAGAACAAAACATAAACAAGCTATAAATTGTGGTCGCAATAACGACAACGCCTATCCTTCTTGAAGCAAACGATGCCACGAAGCACCTGCATTATTCATATCACATACATGAACAGACCGTCTTCAAATTGAATACGTTGCTAATAAAACTGCACTATATAAATACAAAAAAGTGACTAAAAAAGAATTCTATTTAGTGATAGCGAACTCCTAAATGTCAAAGAGCTAAACTGTCTACTCCTCGTGAATAATAAAGATCAGATGATTGCAGTTTTTTCTGATATCGCAATAAACCTTGAACTTTCAATTTCATAGGAAACCGACGCCAAATTGTTTTCTTTGAACTGAATTAGTTTTGATCTCATCGGATAAGGCAATTATTTCAATACGAACTATGTTATGTGCATTAAAGCGGCAATGCTAGACGTATATCATTAATATGGGTCGTAAGTAGGGTTACCATCCGTTCGCGTTTGTTTGACATGACATAATCACATGTGACACTACATGTAGCTTGGCCTTTATGTCAAAATTTTCTCTAGGTAAAATACGGCACGAAAATTCATAGAAAAATTTAAGAGACAATAGGCAGAAGGTATACATATGCGAAAGAAAGCTAGTGACAAGTGTTTTTGCTTTACTTGAACAGGTTTTTAGTAAAATGTATTTAGTTTGCAGCAGTAGGAAAATTATATGTTTATCTTGATCATATTCTCTAAGGCACTGTTAATTTCAAAATAAGTTTCTTACAAGTTTTCTCAATAGAAACTCAAGATTAAGAGAGAAAGTAAATTCACAATTTCGATATAAGTTAGTACTCGTTTTGATTTAATTAGCTGTCTTTTGTTTTTCACCAAAACTGATCGCAAATTCACTGTCGCTGCGTCTCTTTCACTCCTAAGAAGTCCGATTATGATGGAATTTCAGAATATGTCAGCGTAAATATTGTGCAAGTGTACTTCACGTAATCACAGTAGTGTTGCACACTACCGTTTTGAGCCAGAGTATCTGATGGAGTCTTGCTAAGGAGACTACCACGTGGTAAATTGTATAATATATAAAACATATTATGTAAGTATAAACTGCAGGAGACAGATGTAAAGTAGGGACTTATTGAATAACATCAACATCCATAATGTCCATCCTTGAACAAATCCTTCCCCCACCTATTAGGGAGTAGGCAATAATCCCCACGCTTGGGAGGCGTCTTGGGATCATCTCTTATTGCATAACTCTAGCTTATTCATGACTTTTCAAATGCAGTATGGTAACCCTAGTTGTAAGACTTTATGTCGCAATTTGGCTTTGAACCTTTTGGTATGCAAACTGCTGTAGGTACAGATTTGCATGTGAATGTATGACGCCACTTCTAGAACATGTTACCAGTGAAGTCTTTGTTAAGTTTTTATTAAATTTTGAGGTTTTGCTTTAATTTGAATTTATTATGGCGGAATTGCCTAAAATGTATAAGCCACATGCTTGTGGCAAAAGCAATGTGCTTCCTGGATTATAAGTTTATAACTTAAACACTTTGTTCCAAATTAAGTTATAAAATTATATATAATTGCAGTACAATAAATCAATTGGGAAATCAAGGTTTTCCTTTAATATATTGACGGTTATGGTGATGATTAAGAAAAATATGAATAGAAGTATGAAATAATATTACTGACGAAATAGTAAATAAAGGAATAAAAAATGTCACGAATATCCAACCCTCGCTTCCTCTTCGTTGGTAAAGCCGTCGCTTATTGCTGGGGTTGAGGATGCAAATTTCGTTAGATGTCGATACTTTTGCTTCAGGAAAAGATGTCAAACGCTATCCTTTTTTTTTTAATGGCGGTATGCCTTTATTAACCAAATACTACAAACGATATACAACACTACAGCTATTGCTATATACTATATACTACAAACTATATACAACACTACAATAAAAGCATTTGGACTCATAGGGAGTCCAAATGCTCTAGCCCACTATCAGTTGGCAGCGTGCCCAGCATGCTGGCAGCATTGCCCCGTTGAATTGCAATGCTTCTATTGTAACGCTATCCTTTGATATTGAGGGCGAACTATTACCATCTAACTAGCACAGCTTTAGAATCCAAACTGCTGTTGAGTACACAATACTTGTTTGACATGGGGACCGAACACAGGTCCTGAAGATTCTACCAATTAGTGGCCAGGGTTCTCTAAAATCTGTATTTGTTCGCTTAGCATGCGGAAATTACTGTTCCGATCACTTTACAATTATTGAACGCTGATTTCGCTAATTAATCGGCTCGTCATTGCCTGGGGGCTTACCACGTGAGCACTAAGCAAGAAGAGCCGCACATATCTTCCCTTGGTTTCTCAAATGAGCTCTACTCTAAGCCAGAAAACCATACAAGTCTACCCTCCGCTTGATTTTTGACTGTGACAAAATTTTAGCGCGTGAACTATGTGACAGGTTAGTACAGTTTAGTTTGTGCAGTTATATATTAATCTTGCAATATGACTTCGTAAACTTACGCCTCTAATTAAATACAAGTTACTGTTTATAATTTAAAAGTAATTATGTGGATCGAGACCGGGTCAGAGAATCGGAAACGGCATCCGGATGCTGGTCTACGATACTATATTGTTACGTTACATCATAGGCCTAGTGTTGGGATTGATTTTGTTTGGACTCTGCATTGTAAATTACAGTTCTATTGGCTCTGCAGCTTACTTATCGATATTTTACTTATCGATAGTTATTATTACGGGGCAGTAGTTTTACTAGGTATATCAGCGCACTTTATTAAATTGTTGTTTATGAAATAAGTATATAATATTAATCGATTATAATGTTTATATCACTAGATAATTACATTTATATGTGAGTTTACATAGTGAAAATTAAGAATGAAAATATAAATGCAGCAGTATTATGTTGCTGCCATGGACTTTCTGGAATGTATGAAAATAGGCGCTCGGGGCGAGATGGTGCACACAATTGTATGTATAGGCGCATATTATTTTAATGTAAGAGTATACAAGTGATATTCGAAGAAGGATAAACGGGTCTTTTTGCGTACATGATTGTATTAAAATATAATTTTAACTATATCACGATCGATTCAACTTAATAGCTTAGTCTTAAAAGTCGAGGTTAGTCAAAACTCAATTTCGCGAAAGTACAAAATCATGAGGTACAAAAACATCTAGTACATATAAAAACAAGTATATATGTATATATAAGTGATTATTTACACTATTGCAGATTTTGTTTGTGGTGTTCACATTTAGATTTATTTATGTGTTATACAGTTGTAATTAATTAAGTAAGATCATGATCAATAATGACTACGACCACAGATTACTTAATGTCTGTTACTTCGTATTCGCGACATGCGTGACAAGGGCTAGTTGAGACGTAAGCATAATTGATAATTGGTCTGTGTGTATGCGTCTCGTCCAGAGGTTTATGCGTTCAAGGTGCAAGGTTCAAAGTATTATTTAACCTACCTTACTTATTTAATCTCCGATTGCATTATTTTCTATTACCTAAACGAAAGAGACGTAATAAACATCGAGTTATACATCCGCGTTTTGTAATATTTAATCGATTTATGAGTAGGTGACACTGAAGCGTAACATCGATACTGCCAATAAGACAGCAGTGGCATACATCCCTACGAACTGCTAACTAACATCAATCACTTTACGTAATACTAATAGAACATTCCTATACCTACGTGACCGGGTCGTTGTTTTGATGCACCTACATTGGTAATTTAAGATGAAAGGCGTCAATGAGAGGAAGTTATGGTAGAGAACGTGATTAGTTCGAGGGACTTGTACCATTGTTGAAAATAAACTTATGAAGAGAATGTCGAGTTTAGCTTAGTATTGGTTCCGTAGTTGTCAGATTTACTAAGACTTTTTCGTTTTAAATACCTAGTTTATGGTTGGCTACGTCGTATATTTCTATAAATATTTGATTCTAGATGTTCCTGTGAATATCAAGTCGTTTTTGTTTAGGAGCTGATATTTTGATTTTTATGGAATTACTCTTTTACCGAATATACCACCGCAGTGAAATTTTAACCCGCACTACATAAAAATTGCCCAATTAAAGTGGCAGGCGTCTTTCTTTTATAATTAACATGAGCGTTATTTTGTGCAATTCTTTATTCATATTAACAAATATTAATACTAACAAGTATAAATAATTTGAAAAGTTATAAACCTGACTGCAAATTTTAAAAAAATTTTTTGATAAACGTTTTATCGTTCCATTGACATTTAAACTGCACGTTATATATTTGTGGAATCGATTTAAAGCCCTTTATTTTGATAACTCATTCGATGTACATATATGAATGAAAAAAAAAAATGTGTGTGTATATGATATTCCCAGTAACTAATAGCAAAAATTCCTCTTCCTCCTGGACAGCCGAGGTGTTCGGACGTACACTTTAATACCGTCTCCGCGCTAAAAACTTGTTAAAATCAGAAAATTATAGTGCAGTCAATATTTACGAAAACAATCAATTATACAGAAAAACCCGCCTTATTCGATCGGGATAAGATCAACGATTCTTCGGTTGAACTGTGAATAACAGCAATACTTACCTTTGTCTCTAAGAGGTCTACGTAAAATTGACGGAAAGCAGATTTGTATAGAAATCGTCGATAGTCGACCAGAAAAGTTGACCGCTCACTCCGAAGACAACAACCGGAGCTCTGGTTTTGGTTAACGGCCTCACGTAACGCCAACATTTGACCAAATAACGACTTTCTGCACCCACTGAAGACGCATTTGATTTATAACGGCCAGTACAATGGATAGTCGAATGGACAGATCGGGTTCGGATCCAGACGTAAGTCAGATTAGTAACATAGAAAAAACGCCTTCGGACTATGTTATTGCTCGCTATAAAAGAAAGAGGTGCGATGAAAATTCTTCAGAATTTAATAACTTTAGAGAAGAAATGAGGGCTATGATGCTTAGTCAGGAACAAAAACACCTGAATCAAAATAAAATCCTGAAAGATATTCAGCAGGGGAATCATAACATACAATCCTCTATAGCCCTTCTAACATCACAAAATGAGGAGTTCAAAAAGAAGATACGAGAATTAGAAAATGTCATACACGAAGACAAAAAGTATATTGTGTCATTGGAAGATAAAATCGAAGACCTGCAGATGGGGAGTCGTAAAGCAAACTTTGAGGTAAAAAATGTCCCAAAAAAGACTTCTGAAACGAAAGAAGACTTATTAGAAATGGTGGTTTGCTTGTCAAAAAATGTAGGTGGCAACTTAAGCAAAAATGATATTAAGGACATCTACCGTGTGCGAGGAAAAAAGGAAGAGGTCAAAAATACCCCAATAGTAGTTGAAACGTTGTCGATGACGTTTCTACTTTTTACTAAAAAATGACATATTAAAAATGTGTAAGACTTTTAATGTCAAACATAAGACGAAACTGCGTGCTTTGCATCTAGGTCTCCGAACGTCTGAAGATACTCCAATTTATGTTTCGGAGCAATTGACACCGAAGAGCTCTCGACTGCATTTTTTGGCTCGTGATTTGGCTAAATCAAAGAGGTATAAATTCTGCTGGACTGCTTATGGTAAGGTTTACGTAAGAAAAGATGAAAACTCACCGATAATTGCAATAAAAGCTGAAAATCAGGTTCAGCAGCTGCTTCAGGAAAAATGACTAGATTTAGTAGAATACCTAAACATGTGGTTATTTATTTTTTTCATTTACTCAAAGTTCAATAAGTATATTTATTTTAATTATTTATTGATGATGTCACTAGCTATATACACAACAAAATTTACAAATTACACATACTTTCACTCACACATTTCAAAATTACTCACTCACACAATTAAAAATACTCTAAATCCAGTAAACTATATTTTTATATTAAAGAAAAATAATAACGTTTTCCCGTATTTAAATTTATTTAGCCAATGTAATTTAAATTTTATACATTGTACTGAGCTTACGACCCGCAGCATTTTTGTAGTTGATTATGGATAGTCCCCTTACCACTTTGAATGAAATAGATGATATTGAAGTTGCACTAAGTATTCAATGTGATATTGAAGATCTCACGCGGGAAATATCTGTTACAGATAATGACCTTAAAGTTTTTTGCCAAAACATTAGAAGCATTTATAGTAATATCGATGATTTAATTTTAACTTTAAGTGCAACAAATATTAATCCAGACATACTTATATTGACTGAATGTAGAATAAAAACTGATAAACCAATACCCTCTATCACAAACTATACATCATTCTCAACAAGTCACCATATTAATCAAAATGATGGAGTTGTGGTATATGTTAAAAATGGAATTGTAGCTTCTATAAAAGAAGTGATATTGGATCATGCATCATGTTTGCTAATAGATACTTTTAATAGTTCTATTTTGGGTATATATCGTTCTCCCTCAAATATCAAGGCTGATACATTTATTGATTCCCTCAACTTGCATTTAGAATCATTAAAATCTTGCAAAAATATACTTATAAATGGTGATATTAATATTAATTTAATTGCTAGAGAATCTGAAAAGGAATATGACCGAACGAATAGACTGAAATACCTTAATATGCTGGCAATGCACAGCATAATGCCAGGTCATGTGCTTCCAACCAGAGAAGGTAATTGTCTAGATCACGTTATGATGAAGATTGAAAATGGCAAAATATCTGCTAAAGTGGCTGTTCTAAATACTACCGTTACCGACCATCGCATGACTTTTTTTTAATCTATCTGGTCAAATTTCTACTAATAAATGTAGTAAAATAAAAACGGTTATTGACTTTAACGCAGCACTTATAAGTTTAGCAAAAAAGAACCTTGCCGAACTTTTGTTTTGTGAGGATCCCAATTCTTTGATAGAGCAATTAATAAATAAGATCAAAGAATCCTTACAAGAAAACACTACTACTGTACAAGTTCCTAAAAGCAAACGGATTATAAAGCCATGGATGACCACTGGTATTTTACGATGCATTAAAAACAGAAACATACTACAAAAAAAGGTGCGATCAGATCCTTATAACGAAATTATAAAAATTACTTATAAAAGGTATCGAAACTTCTGTAACAATTTAATAAAGAAACTAAAAAGAAACTACGAACGAAAACAATTGGCAAAATCTACAAAAAACTCAAAAATCCTTTGGAAAAATATTAGATCAATAACACATTTAAATAAAACAAAAGCAGATAATACAAAACTATTGAACATAAAATCTTCTCCAACTGAATCTATTAATTACATTAATCAATATTTTGCAAATACTGGAAAAACACTAGCAGAAGAAATGTTAACAAATCATAACTTATCAAATCATATTTCAAGTGGCACCTATACGCAACCTAATTCTTTTGTTCTCTTGGAAACTGACCTCGTTGAAGTACACAATGTTCTTATGAATCTCAAATCAGAAAGTGCCCCTGGCTGGGACAATATCCCCACTAGCTTCCTCAAATTGGCTAAAGATGAAGTAGTACCAATTATCTGCCACTTGGCCAATCTTTGCTTTACTCAAGGCACCTTTCCTCTGTTGTTAAAAACAGCTATCATTACCCCCGTGCATAAAAATGGAGACATAGGCGATGAAAATTATTATAGACCAATTTCGGTATTACCCTGTATTTCAAAAATATTGGAAAAATTAATAAATAATAGACTTACTAAATACCTTAATAAATACAACTTAATATCTGACTCGCAATACGGTTTCCAAAGTGGTAAATCTACAGAAGACGCCGTAACAGCTCTGACTTCTTATATTGTAGATCAGGTAGATAAAGGACAAAAATCTGTGGCTGTATATATAGACCTGAAAAAAGCTTTCGACACCGTCTATGTCCCCATACTCTTACAAAAACTAAATGATATTGGAATACGAGATATACCCCTTGCTCTTTTTAAAGATTACTTGAGTGATAGAAAGCAGAAAGTCAAAATTGGTAAATATGTTAGTGACGACGCAGCTATCACCTACGGCGTTCCCCAGGGAAGTGTCTTAGGACCTACCTTGTTTTTAATTTATATAAACAATTTATGCAACCATAAACTTGAGAATGCAATGATTTTCTCCTATGCTGACGATACCGCTGTGGTTTTTTCAAACAGTACATGGGATAAGGTACGGGTACAAGCTGAACAAGGCCTTGTAAAGATAGCCAATTGGCTGAGACTGAACCTGCTTACTCTTAATGCCCTAAAAAGTCGTTTCTATAGCCGGCTAGAGTAGTCGCATACAGCGACTTCTCGATGCCTGACCCAGTTTGTGTACACGTGATGAAATTATTGCGAAATGGCGCAATCAAAACGTTCGGACACTATTATCGTTCATGAAGCACTTGCCTTCATCCAGCAAAAACTGGATGTGATGGATGAAGTTAGCCTGGAGCAGATCTGTTCATCCCATTTTACGGAGGCTCAGATTCTAGAAGCCAAAAAAATTCTTGCCGACACTGCTGTGAACAATGTTCGTTTCACAGTACGACAAGGGGACGGCCGAAGAAAAAAGGATATTTACGACATTTTCCGAGTTTTTAAGGAAACTGATGAAGATAATCTGCCCACCTACGTCATAAAGGACCTCAATGTAATTCCAAGCATCACTTTCGACCACGTTGATGCCAGTGCGCTCCTGAAGGACATCCTTATATTGAAGTCCAGTATCACGGAAATTCGCTCTAAGCTTGAAATTTCAGAGCAGACTGTTGACCGGTTGAGAAAGGAAATGTGTGATTTGCGGAGTAAAACGTTTTCACAATCGCCTAGTCTGCAAAACGTTAACCTACATCGAGGCGGCACTCGACAACAAATATCGCCACTCTGCAGTTCTGCGACAATATCGCCTACTGAGTCACCACGGGCTCAAAATCACGTAACTCGACCTGCAGCTGACGTCACGCCATCGTCACAGCCTATGACGTCAACTCCGACTGCAACTGTACGACCACCTACGGCACGGCATCAGAAGCAGTCATACGCTCAGGTTTCGAAAACGTCTAAAACTGCGATCAAAACAAAGAGACAGATTGTGGATATACAGGGTGCTGTACCCTGTGCGGTTCAGGATGAAAATGGATTCACCCTTGTGAAAAAGAAGAGCCGTCTACCTCGGCAGAACCGCAATCATCGCGGCACAGCTATTGCTACGACCTTTACACTACGGGTCGTAGCACCGACCGTTAAAATATACCTTTCTCGACTGGACAAAGAGACAAAAGGAGAAGATATCCTGCGTTATGTCCGGGAGAGACTGAAGGGCCGGTGTGAGGAGCAAATCTCACTGAATTTGATGCGGTTGGAGCAGATTAGGGCTACAGACTTTAAGTCATATGCCCTTCAGGTCCCAGCAGCTCAATCCAAGATGTTCCTGACACCGGACTTTTGGCCTGCAGGGGTGGTATACCGCTTGTACAGGGAGAGGAAGCAGAGTAAACCTGTTATGTAGTGTCATCGAATAATATAATTTTTGATATATATATTTTAGATTAAGGTATTTATGTTCTATGGGTCCGTACATTTTTAAATTTATTTATTGTGTCTGTTACCTGAAATAAAGATTTATTATTATTATTATTATTATTATAAAAACTAACTATATGTGTTACACTATTTACAATAGAACCCAGCCTGATATTGACTTTAGTATTAAGCTCCATAATTCTAATACCATACACAATGTTGATTGTGACTGCACTGTTTTAAATAGAGTAAACACAACCAAGTATTTAGGTGTCCATATCGACCAAAAATTCACTTGGTTCTCACAAATTAACGTTATCAGCATGAGGATAAGAAAACTAATATGGATTTTTAAAACTTTACGACATGTGGCACCACAAATGCTACTAAATAGAATATATATGGCATTAGCACAATCTATTCTAAGCTATTGTTTGCCTATTTGGGGCGGTGCAGCTAAGACAAAATTTATAGAGGTTGAAAGGGCACAACGAAGTCTAATAAAGGTTATGTATTTCAAGAGCTACAGATACCCAACAGATAATTTATATTCATTGTGTCAGTTACTAACTGTAAGAAAAATGTATATAGTACAATCAATTCTGAAGGTTCACAAGAATTTACTTTTTGACTCCAAAATTCTTATCAGAAGAAGAAAAGATAGGGCAATTACAGTCCAAGTCACTAAAACTACATATGCTAGTAATCAATTCGTAAATAAATCAGCGCGCTTATATAACGTTTTAAACAAAACTTTGGATATTTATCCAAAAACGTATCATGAATGTAAAAAACATCTAATCAGTTGGATACTTACTAAAAATTATGACGAAGTAGAAGCACTACTTCAAACATTAAATAAATAACTTATATTTTAAATGGATGGTACACCAAATATTTAGATATTATCTAAAGTTACTGGAAATCGCACTCTTACCTCATGCACATTACACATACAAACACACACATATGCACACACACACCCACACACACACACAAACACATACATACACACTCACACACACATGCACACACACACACACACACACACATATAAATACCTAGATCTAAAAGTTTATTGTATTAGAAATAATACCTACCAATAAAATTTATATTAAGTATAATTAAGTATATAGCTTTGATAACTTTGTATTTTTATCGTTTATATCTGTAACCATTTAAAGTTATGGAATGGATATGGAAGAGCGAGATCTTCTGACACAAGTATTTGTATACTTACTAGAAGGCCTCAACCTACCTTAATTTAAGTGAAATCTTGGCTACAGAAATAAAGTACATTTTCATTTTTTCATTTTCATAATAGCAACCGAATAAATGCGCCAATTTGGTAAATCGTACTCACAGCTATATTACATGAATAATGTATTGAATTATTGACCGTACATTATCATGATAGAATTGTAGCTCGGTTGAATGTTATTACCCTATTTCTCACAAGTGGAATGCATGAGAACAGCCCCTAAATGTCGTCTGCGGCATAAATACGATTGTTTATGATGTTTACATTGTGCATTTGTACAATACTGCTACTGTTTATTGTTAGGTACTTACGCGTGTTGTTTACGATAAAAATAATGGAACAATATGTTCAATGCTAGATGACGATTTGAATTGAAATGAAAAAATATCTCTTTTGCAGGTTTTTTCAAATCCTACTCTAGGACACTGAATTTTCACATCTAAGTTTTACTAAAATTGGCTAATTATATCCTTAACAAATCCTTGAAAACCTTAAAATCGGTTGCATATATGAGTAATTTTTTTTTTTTAGATTATTATTTTCTCTAATTTTCGTGCATTTTTGACCAAAAAAATGTCGTTATGCCACGTGCAGCGACCATTGAGAATATTGAGATTGAACTTAAAATAAATTATATTTTTGTTTAATTTTCTCTTACAAGCTCTTACTTGATCTGAATCACCCATAACTACTATTTGCGGTAAGCATAGTTGATCTATGTACCTAGGGGAGAGACGTTAGGTAATAAATTTTATTGAAATATTGTATTTAATTATAAACTAAACTCTGGGTTATATATTTCATATAAGGGGTTGTGTCCGTTGGAATCTTTGACGACTTTAAATTTTATTGAAATGAAACAGATTTTGAATCTGTTGTCTCATTCAAAGATGGCAATACCCAGCTTTCTAAGCTTATAGCTATTTTCAAGTAGGTATTGTTTATTGTTGAAATAGCTAACTTTTACATGGAGCTTATAAAATGCTTAAAATAGTTTTAATAATATTGTAGCGACAAACGATAATTTATCACTGATAAATTCATATTTATTATCAACACGTTCACACAAAAAAGTCCCTGACATTTCTCAAAATTTACATAATACCCGTTCCCAAAATAAACATACGGTACTTACTTACCTACTTTTGTTTGTCAGTTTTGTTTGTCTGATCCTCTTCACTTGTCAAAGAAAAGTGATAAGATAATTAAGTGGGTACATTAAATTACGTCAAGGCAATTTAGCATGGAGAATGTTGTGAAGTGTTAAATGGTTAATGGATTTAAAGTTTATGCAATACGATCACGACTTAGACCTGTTTTTGCATTAATTAAGTTTTATTGTCAGTTAAGTTCATGCTTACTTGACCTCACCATTCATGTTATACAGGTCAAGAAATAAATTGGTGTATTATTTTTATATATTTCATACTAGATACTGGGAATGAATGTAGGTACTGGTACACCATATTTAAAGTACTTAATAAGTAATTTATGAAAATTGCGAGAATCGTGCTCCAATTTTGGCAGTGTTGAGTTTTATGTTGATAACTCAACATCCTTTCTATATGTCCTAGGAATAGTGTGTAGGTAGCGTAATATGAATCTCAGAAGATTTACGACAAATTGTCACGCTTTTGATAATTAATAGATTCAGGCCGGAAATACATAATTAATAATAACAAACATAAAAATATTTTAGCGAATAACAAATTTATATATGAGAAAAACATTTACACAAATCACTAAATCCCAATTCCGCCCAATTTTCCTGCTAAGCTGACGGGATGTCAAAAACACCAAGCAGCGAAATCGGACAGATTTTGGACACGTTTCGATTCTACATAAAGCATTAACAGTACTAACACTTCGATCATATATTATATTTAATGATCGAAGTAGTAACAGGAGTCTGTTCGATCACACGATCAAAAGTAAAAATATTTTACAAAAGAATAATTTAATATTGTCTAAAAATGATTTTTTTAAATTGTATTCTATTATACACCTCACGCGTTTATCATTGTTAAAAAAAATACAGGAACTATGATTTTTATGTACTTACCTACTATATTACAAACACGTAATTAGTTAACACCCACGTTTTGACATGTTTTGGTACCATGTAATTTGGGGCGAGCGTATTGTCATCTGTCGGCCACAATACCTGTCTGCTACTTGACATTTCTTGTTTGTCAAACTATAATAACCCATAGCAGTCCAATTTGGGACAGATTCCCGCACCTTCGGGATCCAAATTTACTCTTTACGACCTCTATGCTCGCGGCAAAGCAGTGCTTTAAACTAAAGCAAATGTTGATAACTAATCGTAATACATCGCTCTATCAAAGACAACAATGACTTCCAACATTAAAATTCATACTATTCTATTCAGTTTTTACATACATGAGAATTCTTACTGGATGTGTGCTCAGCTGTTTCCTATTTCGAAGTGTTACATCACAGCTAAGGTTCCGGAAGAGATAGAAAAACGTAGGTACCTATTCGCTTTAACTTCTGTAGAATAACTTAATTAACATTTGAGATAAAGAGGATTGATCCACTTTTTATGAGTGACGTGCTTAGGTACTATTTTTTTCGGAGTGCAGCTGTCCAACTTTACGTTACAACTAACTGTATAAGAATTATATTGCAATCTTTATAGAATGTATGTTACCTTAATATTTCAGTAAAATAAACATTAATAATATTTTCTTCTATTAAAAGTTACTTTATTTTAAAAGGGCTTGAAATCTTATTTAGATTTCTGAGATTAATATGTCCTTATGTGTTTTTTTTTTTTTTTTATTGATGATAGGTTAGCCTTTGACCACTATCTCACCTGATGGTAAGTGATGATGTGGTCGAAGACGTTGTTCAGGCTAACCTAGAAGTACTGGCTCTCAAGGACAGCTGCCGGAACACACCGTTAGGTGCTTGGCGACAGTTTTTCTACTTGAGGGTGGTAGCTAGCCAGGCGGGCATTCGCAAAATGCCCTACCGCCATGCTATAACGACTGCCATCCTAAGACAACAACCGGGACCGACGGCTTAACGTGCCCTCCGAAGCACGGAAACGCTCAGTAGTAATGTCACTAGCGGTCACCCATCCAACTCCTGACCGCGCGCGACGTTGCTTAACTTTGCTGATCGGTTGAGAATAGCTAAGTAAACTTCGCTACGAGCGCTTCAAAATAAATGCAGCTGTTTTCAAATTATTTTTTCTTTCCCGTCCTGAATAGTGAATTTTCACTTGTAAGTTTCGGTAAAATGTGCACAATATCCTTAACAAATCCGTGCTCAATATTAAAAAATCTGGCAACTGCATCCATTTAATTATTATTTTCCCAAATTTTGGCGCATTTCGGGCAAACAAAAGGTCCTAGATGCCACGAGCAGCGCGAATTGAGATTGAACTTTATTTAATTCGTATTTTATTTTATTTTTCGTAACACAACCTAACTGATCTGAATCGCCTCCTTGAACCACTAAGAAAGCTGCGCTACTAGCGCTTCGGCAACTGAGGTACTTATCGCTAGTAATTGCTCCGCTAATAGAGATCATTTCACTCTCAATATGGTATCACATCGTATCCGAGATGATCGAACAGCGTTACGCGAGTAAGCGAATGACGTCATTGACGTTCGCGTGATGAACTCCGTATCAGCGGAGTCAGTGTCCTTGACTGAATTATATTTTACGGTTGTCGGTTGCGTGTCTCTTGTGTTTGTTTTGATACATACCACTGAATAAACTGTACCTGTTGAATTCGATTTGGTACTGGAAGACACTGATCTGCTTGTGTACACTAAGTGGTATTTGAAGGAATCAGAAGGACGGAATGAGCACACTGTTGGTCATAAGTAGTTCATAAGAGAGCGATTCTCTTATATAGGTCACTCTTAAGGTGAACTCCTCTTCAGAGAATCATTATTTTGATTCAGAAAAAATATATGTTACTGAAGGACGTTTTGGTAACCAATCCGTGCTGAAGGATATTTAACAAGTACTCGATTAATGTAGACTAGAATGTCACATCCCCATGGTTACTTGTGGGTGTCGTAAGAGGCGATTAAAGGAAAATACCGTAAGGTGGGACAGCTCTGACATTTTCAAAAAGATTTGTTCAAGAGAATTTTATTTGGTTAAACTCTTCCTTCATGGTAACGAATTTTCACATCTAACATGCGACTAATTATATCTTTAACAAATCCGTGCTGTTTTTTTTTTAATTGGACGGTGGCATACAATTGAAAAGTTATATTTTCTCTAATTTTTGAGCATTGCGGGTCAACAGAGGTTGTAGCCGTGCAACGCGCATGGAGATTGAACTAACCGAAAAAAAAAACACTGTTTGATTTTCTGTTACAAGCTCTTGATAGATTTGAATAGATTTGGTCCCTTTAATGAATGTCTATGTCTTTGAGAAAGATTTCGTACGACTATTATTTTTCCTGTTATTTTAAAACTTTGGTTCTGACTTTGATTTGGTGTCAAAGCAGTAAAGTAAAGTTTAATTAAATTTTATTTATTGTTCACTGTCAACATATTCAAAATTCGCCTGGAGGAGATTTATATTATATACTAGGTTTTCGACCGTGGCTCCGCCCGCGCGTATGTCGGTGATCGCGTAAAAATATTAACCTCTTTTTGCGAAGTTGGATAAAAACTATCCTATGGCCTTCCCCGCATCTCAAACTCTTTCCGTACCAAATTTCATCCAAATCGGTCCAGTAGTTTTGGCGTGAAATCGAGATAGGCAGTCAGATAGATAGACAGACAGAGTTACTTTTGCATTTATAATATTAGCATGGAGTATCGCATATTTAAGCACTTAACCCATTGGCATCGGCGATAATGATAACAATAGAATTTCATTCATAACTAGGACGTAGTGGTCCTGACGACGCCAACTTATAATAAAATTATTTTTATTGCGGTTATTCCACACAATGTTTAAAGCTATATAAAGTCTTAAGGAGTTGTCATGCTGTAGTCAATTTTGAGTGTAATTTTTCCGTTTTGGCTTTACTGTATCAGCCGGATCGTCCACTGCTGAACACAGCCTCCCCAATTAACGTGGTATTTGCCATAATCCCCACGCGTGGCAGGCGGCTTGGGGGTCGCAGTGTAAGATGGAAGTTCTTTAGAAGGCGCTGCTGGAAGGTGGGCTCCAGTATTTTTCCCTTAGTCGCCTCTTACGACACCCACGGGATGATATGGGGAGATACAATTCTTACCCGGCACTTCACGGGGTTCTTACCCGGCACCACACGGGGCTATAGCATCAGGAATATTAATATACAATGCATATTTGTTGATGATCAGTATTAATGTGAGTTTGATGTTGTTCCCAGGGTCTGCCGTCGTGGTCGCGCGGGCTGGAGGCGGCGGAGGCGGCGCGCGCGCGGCTCGTCCGCTGGGCGTGCGGCGAGCCCCCGCCGGAGCCCGACCCGCCGCGCAAGAAGATGCCGCACGCGCTGCGCCGCCGGTGGCCGCTGTGCCCCTGCCTTCAGGTTAGTACTTTTTTTTTTTTTAGTTTTTTATTATTCCTGACTTATCCTTTGACTACTATCTCACCTGATGGTAAGTGATGTTGTGATCGAAGATGTTGTTCAGGCTAACCTAGAAGTACTGGCCCTCAAGGACAGCTGCCGGACACCGTTAGGTGCTTGGCGACAGATTTTTATACTTGAGGGTGGTAGCTAGACAAGCGGGCATTCGCAAAATGCCCTACCACCATGCTATAACCGGTAGCTTCCCTTGAGAGCCAGTAATTCTAGGTTAGCCTGAACAACATCTTCGACCACATCATCAAATATCAGGCATAAAAGAAAAAAAAAAATTAACTGAGGCGTTATAATTTGAGATAAAAAGAATACATTATTGTTGAGTTGGTGCCATGTGGAATTGCTTCTGCCCAGATTCAAGATTGTGTGATACATATTAGATAATATGTGATAAACATAACGGCGTATTTCATGAGTACCTATACATTTGTTTTATCAAAACTTAAACTTGTACCTTAAATAGTTTTAATCAGGTAAAGAACAATATTGAATGAAATAAACATAAATATCAAAATGATACTCGACCGGTCACATTATAAGGACAGACAGAGAGAAATATATTAAAGACATCATGAAATAGTACCCCAGTAACGGGAAAAAAAGGTCGTCAAATAATGAGATGGGAAGATGGTTTACCAACGGGATGGAGAAGATTTGCTCACGATATAAAACTGTAACTAGAGGAGGCCTATGTCGAAGGACAATCTGATAAATAAACTGGTTGCTGATAAATGAAAAATAACATTATCTGCTAGGCTGTTAGTCTACTTTTACTTCATACCCGCGCTACATTCATTAGTACACTATTGAAATTAAATATACCTAGGTACTCATGGACGAACGTAAACGCTTTATCTATCTAATATATTGAAGCGCTCGTAGCGAACTTTACTTAGCTGTTCTTAATTGATCAGCAAAGTCGCCCGCGGTCATGAGTTGGATGTGTGACCGCTAGTGATATTACTACTGAGCGCTTCCGTGCTTCGGAGGGCACGTTAAGCCGTCGGTCCCGGTTGTCGTCTTAGGATGGCAGTCGTTATAGCATGGTGGTAGGGCATTTTGCGAATGCCCGCCAGGCTAGCTACCACCCTCAAGTAGAAAATCTATCGGCAAGCACCTAACGGTGTGTTCCGGAAGCTGTCCTTGCGAGCCAGCACATCAAATGTTAAAATTCATGGCCTTCCTTTTATTTTTGACACTATGTTATTTAGCAAAAAATAATCCTTGTGATGAAATCTTTCAATCGGATAAAACTACAGATTTTTGTTCTCGTGTAACGGGTTTGATTCCCAGTCCAACCGTCTAATTATTTAAATATTTATGAATGCAGTTTAAATTTAAATAATGTATTATTTCAGTAAAATGGTCCATCTTATAAATTTGTATTAAATAAAAATAAATAAAAAATTTGTATTATATAAAAATATTCATGGTACTTTCCCTCCATGTGGCATCGCCGTGGGACGCCTTACATAACTATGTGTAATAAATCACGAAAACTTGTAAATCATTAAAATGAGATCGTAGCGGCCCTTCATAAACACGTTGCTAGTGAATTGTTCCGGAACGTATCAGTTAGCTGGATCGTGACTCGTGCTCGCATCTAGATTCTAGACTAGTAATCTAATACCTCGGTGTCGGTGTCTGAAATCCCTTCGCAGGGCATATTTGTGATACTTTCACCGTTATGCTATTAAATATCAAGATTCTTTTGAATAACAGAGAGTGACTTCATCGCGGTCTAATCTGTGAAATACAAACTGGCCTGTCTAGAAGGCTATATACGTAAAAAACTCCCTAAGTTACAAAATCGCAAATATACGATAGGAATAATTTAAGTCATGTGCGGGATTCGAATCCGAGTCCATCCACCCCTTGAGCCGGGGTATGCTCTAACCAATTGAGCTAACATGACATGACGTCATAACTCAAATCTTTCCTATCGTTCTTTAACCATCGTATTGGGTAATCCGCATAGCAGGCGTTATTGCAAACCTGGCGTTTTTGAAGCGCTCGTAGCGAAGTTTACTTAGCTGTTCTTAACTGATCAGCAAAGTTAAGCAACGTCGCCCGCGGTCATGACAGTCGTGAAATTACTACTGAGCGCTTCCGTGCTTCGGAGGGCACGTTAAGCCGTCGGTCCCGGTTGTTGTCTTACGATGGCAGTCATTACAGCATGGTGGTAGGGTATTTTGCGAATGCCCGCCTGGCTAGCTACCACCTTCAAGCAGAAAATTTGTCGCCTAACACCTAACGGTGTGTTCCGGCTGCTGTCCTTGAGAGCCAGTACTTCTAGGTTAGCCTGTATAACATCTTCGACGACATCATCACTTACCATCAGGTGAGATAGTGGTCAAAGGCTAACCTATCAGGCATAAAAAAAAAACTCCCTAAGATTATATATATTGAGAAATAGAGATGCTGGTACCACAGTCAAATCGGAGCAGAAGTTGACTTCTTAGAGCTATTTCAACTTACGTTGTACTACAAACAAGACCAATTTTGCAATAGGTTTTTAACTTTTAAAAGATGACGCAACCTTATAATTTTAATATTGTTATGTTTGCCTGCTCAGCGGATTACATTTGCAAAATTACGAGAGAAAAAATTATGGTTATGTGCGGGATTCGAACCCGCGTCCATCCACCCCTATAGCCTATGCTCTGACAGCTTGGGCTAACATGACAATGACTCATAGCTCCAATTTTTCATCTTGTTCTTTATTCAACCATCTGCAAAAGGCTTTGGGGATTACCACACCTGTTAGTAAGTGATGGCGTGCAATTGCTTCTTCTTCTTCATATCCTCAGTTTCCAACTCCATTCATGAGGTCAGAGGGAAACTGTTTTGCGCCATTTCGCTGTCTTGGGCCGTTCAATTCACCTTTGCGTTGCTGCACACTAGCTAGATAATAGCCAAGGCAAAGATGGTAATCCTAACCTGTTAATCATGAGAACTGCTTCCAAATAATGTGGGTTTAGGGAAGGTGGAGGTTGAATAGATTATGATTGTGTGAAGCTTTCATTCAGAAGAAACTATATGTACATGTTCAACATTTTCAAGATCATAAGTCACATTTTTTTTTCATTATTCTAAGTAAATTATTTGGATGCATAACCAAATAATGGGTCGAGCAATAAACTTATGCTTAAATCTTATAAGACTAATTATTCGTAAATCCTATAGAGTTACTTTAAGTATGTGAATGCGGTAATGTATTGGTAGATGGCAACAGCCTCAAACACATCTGGCGACATGTGAGTGTTTAGTTTAGATACCTCTGTCTACCCCTTCGGGGATATAAAGATGCGACGATATGGCACAGTATCCTTACTTCATTTGCTTCATCTCATCAATACGTTGCGAAAAACGTTTATTTTGTAATCAAGATTACCATCTACTTGTAGCATTAATCAATCTTCGATTTCATTTAGGTTCCTCATTTCCATAAGTTACGTAAAAATGACATGACACCATATGGAAATGTCACATCAAATTAATTTTACCACACCAACTCTTCGAACAATACCACCACCACCGATTTGTCAACGATTACCCAGATCTCGACCTCTTTATTTCGTTAACTAGGTCAATTTCGTTAATTTTTCACACTAGGTCTAATTTTTTTATCTGATTGGGATGGAACAAGCACGAGCATATCATGATATTAAGCGGACTAACCACTGCCTAAAACAGTTGCATTTCGTCACCAGAGATGAATTGCACTGCGCTCGTCACTCTGAGACATACAGTGGTTAAGTCTCATGTGCCTGTAAATGCGCAAAATGGGCATTTTCATCCACCACGTGGTACAGCTCAAGCCGGCGCCGGCGGTGCGAATCGAACCATGGACCTGCGGTACAGCAGTCCGTAGCTATTAAAGCTCGGCCATCATTGCTTCAAAACTAATAAAATGATTTATGTATATTATTTCTTCCTTGCCTTACGTTTACCATATGACCGAAAAGTACGTGAGCGACTACTCAAAACGCATTTGTGTTCATCAGCTGAGGGCTTAGAGGAACACGTACTTTCGCCGCACGGCTGAGGAGTTTTTCGCATCGATACAGTTGGATAGAGAGTTCTTGGGAGAACTCGTTGGGTAGTGTCGGTAGTGATATATATGTATGCGTTTTCTCAGAACACAAATAGGTCAGGCTAGGACTAGATCGTTTTTTCGACTTCGAATATTTTATACTGTGAAATACATCGATATCATTAGAACTGTTTTCGAGAGCACCGTTTGAAATATGAATTGAAATTTATATAATATTATTGAATATACGAGATTATAGAGATTATAGTATCATTGAATATAGAGTATATAATCAGCCGTGACGTCCACTGCTGACCTCCCCCAGAAGGGGTGGTTTGCCCATAATCCCCACGTTTCGCAGTCTTGGGGATCTTCAGGTGGTGCTGCGTCACCTCTTGTGCATGGGGGGGTAATATTCTATATATATACATACATATACTTAATTACGAGTGTATTAATAAATTTAATAGCGATATAATTTTATGACCAGTTTAGGAGAGAATTAGATGCGATTTGATTCGGCGAGCCGGGTCGTAGCTGTAACTTTATAAATACTTCTGGATAAGTAGAATTATTCATTAATTCGGTTGCTATCAACCATATTACATGCGCCTGTGAAGGTTCCGCCACCAGCTCGAGGCACAAGAATGTGTTAAATTGCAAAATCTACAAATAATATTTCAAATCACGGGTGACCCATGATAAAGATGAATATGAAGCAGTGATGACTCAGTGGCATTGGCTATGGACTGTGCAGCAGTTCCATGGTTCGAATCTCGCCGCGGGCTTGAGCTTCAACGCGTGATGGTAGGACATTTTGCGTATGCCCGCCTGGCTAGCGACAACCCTCAAGTAGAAAATCTGTCGCCAAGCACCTTACGGTGGGTTCCGGCAGCTCTCCTTGAGAGCCAGTAATTCTAGGTTGTTTGTTAACACCTTCGACCTTCGACAGCATCACTTACCATCAGGTGAGATTGTGGTAAAAGCCTTACCTATCAGTAATAAAAAAAATAAAGTTGCACCGAAAACATCGCATAAATAGATAGGTAATAGGTATAGACTGAGGCACCTTAATTTACTCGTACGTTGTTCTTGCTATGGTATGAGACCCACCCACTAGTTTCGTCATTCTATAAAACAAAAAGAAAACTGTGCCACTAGTAGCACTGTCATCAGTAGAAATGGCATAATCTTCTCTATAAATAATTCATAAGATATTGCTACTGCGTATATTATATCCCAGTTTGATCATAATCTTGTATACATTATGCATAATCTTAGTTAACTCTGACCCACAACGTCAAGCTTACTAATAATTACAAATTAGGATTGTAAAAGTGGAAAGCGTTTATTTCGTCATACGAAAGTGTTTGTTTAGCTTTTTTTATTATAATCTGTTGTATTTTACATAATATTATGTTCTCTAAGGATCGTTTTAGTGTACAATAGGCTAGTTGATGGGATCATAGGTCATTATAGGTAACATTAACATTAATAATATCAAATTAAGAGTTGTTTATATTCAATAACGTATTTTATAAGAGTAGGCTTTCTAAATTAGTTTCTTTATCGAGTTGTTGCGTAGTTTTATTGTATTGGAACATCCTTTTTGATGTCGTTTCTTTCCTAAGATATTATTCATATCTCCTACTCCCTCCTCGAGTCGTTCTCCTCATTACTGAGGGTCGTGATTACCCCGCTTTTGGAGTACTTTTGTCTTAACGGTGTCCCGCCACTTTTGCCATCCTTGGCGTCGTGGAGTGCGTCGTGTAGATTGGAGTCCAAAGCCGTGCTGATTTGGTCAGAACATCTCAACGGACTACGATCCCTTGGGCGCTTGCCATCCATCTTGCCCGTAACGATGAGCTGCTCCAGGTTATGCCCCTCTTTTCTTGCGATATCGCCAAAGAATTCGAGTTGGAAAGGCGGGTCTTTATATTAAGCTCACGAAGAATGAGATGTTATTCATATACTAAGTTACTAATGGTAACTTAACTGATGGCATAGAAAAAGGTCACTAACACTTGGCTTACACGTGGTACTGAACATTGAAAGATGCTCTGAACGGTTGATGATGGTAAATTTCTTAGGATGGTAGGGTTTCCATGAAGCTCAACTGCCTAGCTCTCTCAAATTTCGTTGTTATGCATCGGGTTGTTCCGGCACTTGTATAGGAGAACCAGACCTTCGCTGTGGTGCTCTAATTGTGTTTATTATGCACTGACCGTTGGAGTGAGAGAGTCTTAGAATTGACCGCTAGCCGTCCCCTTGATAGTAGAGAACACGAACCTAGGAATAACTCACATTTATACTCTTAAGATCCTGTCCCGTCATTCATTTGTTCCCGACAGACGTCACTGGGAGAACAAGGAACACTTGAGTCGTACTCGCCAGTCAATCCTCACCCCTTTTACTACATCGAGTCTATTATGGCCTTTTAAAAAAGCATGAACAGCCATCCAGCAGTTTCAGAATCCACATGAGAACATACTGCACTGCCCCGGGTACAGTAAGAAGATGACAGCAAGAGATTTTGGGTGACGCGAAGTAGTGAGTGATCCACAGCCAGCATTGGTTCGCTCATAAAAGATACATATTACGAGTATCTTATTTAAATTGCCCGATGCAATGTATTTTATAAAGCGATACTTTTGTCATGATATTTCTATAGCTTAAATGAACTCGATTCATTCGACCGTGACGACCGTGATGCTCCATCAATGGTCGCAGAACATGACAGCTGTTTCAACTTGTATAATGGTAATGAGCTATTTGATCTGTACACAATTAAACTGTAACTCAACCTTACCAATACACAATAATCCACTAGATTTGCCAAGTTCAATGTGGTAAGGGGTCAGCGATATAATACAGGGAGCGAAATTAAACTGGTCAGTCAATGCAACCGCGTGGTTTATTGACGGATATTTTATAAAGATTGAATCATGATGTTATATCCATTATCGTATTTTTTTTTATTTATAGCGGCATGTGTTTTGATTAATTTAACCTCTTTTGTATGGCTTTTTAGTTTTTGTTGTTTGAACCGTTGTTCCCGTTTAGATAGTTATCTATTTACAAGCTTTTAATTAGTTTCACCTGTAGTGTCCCGATGTTTGTCATGGATTCTTGCAAATTAAATTTGATCCACTTAACGGTTACCGAATGTGCTGAAATGTTGCATACATGTGTAAATCGCGTGACAATGCAATATTATGATGACATGGTGCTGATGTGGTGATGAAGCTGGAAGGTAGGCAAATAAACCTGGCATTTAAAACGAAACAACTTCATCTAGTTTGGGCCCATTTGAATCGTCTCGATAAGTTTTTTTTTTTCAAATTTTATTTCTTTTTATCAATGGGAACAACAAAAGCTTGTTTTTAAAACGTTTTTTTTAATGTAAATGTTTGTTACTTCATAGTACATCCCAGTGGGGTGTCAGGCTAACATTGCACCCCGTCACCATATCTATGGGAGTCGTAGGAGACGATGACGATGGGAAAAATACCCTGAAGTTGGGCAACTATTTTACACTGCGATTTTTCACACCATTCTTTCCACGCGAGGGGATCCCCCTAATGGGGTGGACTCTTCAAGTATGATCATCTGGTCAAGGATGATGAGAATGAATATGGTAAAGTACTTCATAGTGTTTAAGCGCGATTTGATTTTGATTAGACTATACATACAATAAATATGAACGACTAAAAATGGTTGGTTTTAAAAACTGATAAAACTTTATTTAATTGTATTATTAGGTGTAGTTAGGTTAGGTAGGTAGTAGGTTAGGTGTATACTTAGGTTATCATAAGTAATTCAAATGTTTATAGTTGTTTACTAAGTAAATAAAGAGTCAGTTAACCGAAATAAAGAAATTAACGTTAGTAACATATGCTCCAAAATCGATACTTTCGAGCATGTTAGGGACAATAGCTTCAATTATATGGAAGGCGTGATTCCACCGTCAATATAACAATGAGACCACTTACGGGGCGTTTTAAACATTTCGTAACCACTTTTGTAAATTTGAACAAGATCATTGATATGAACTGATTAGGGTCTATATGTTTGAAAAGGTCGTGACAGTGATTTTAAAAGAGAAAGATTATTAGAAGTTCATGTAATTCGTGAATGCGGTAACGCAGTGTTAAAATCTTTTCTTATATTATCTGTATGGCTTACCCCCCAAAATCTCTCTCCGTTGGTTATGGTAAGAGGCGACGAAAGTGGACAGCAGCGTCTTCTGAGGATCTGCCTGCTATCTTACACTGTGATCCCAAAAACACATAACAAGCGTGTAATACATTTTGATATAACATTAGATAAACAACGGTGGTGGTCAAATAGTAAACATAAGAACGTATTAAAGAAAGTCAGAAAAGTACTTTATTATAAACTTTCTTTTAAGTAGCTTCTGTGCAATATATAAATAGATATCAATGCTATTAAATATATACTTAATGATTGAATTGTTAAACAAAATATATCTCTTGCCGATAGATCATTATTAATCACAACGATTACTCATGCTCCATATCGGCTTTGAAGTTTAATAACAATACGCTCGCAGACAATGTCCTCTCGTGCTCCCCAAGCGACTCATTGTCCACAATTAAGTATCGATTAATCGGATGCAATTAGAGCGAGACACCGTCTGCGATAAGACAGGAAGCTAGTAATTTGAGGATGTGATCTATTGGAAAGTTAGCTCGCGATCTTGTTGGCTCGTTAAACATCCTTTTGATGACCATGGCTCGTTAAAGTCGTGCATGACTGTTCGGCTAAATGGAACATCGATATGAGTAATCGATAAGAAGCAAAATTGTCTCGCTAGCTTGTTCGTCCATGGATCAGGACCTTTAGGGACGTCTTGACTGTGTATGGCTGTGACATTCTTAGGACGTTATTGTGCCTCGTTGTTCAAGATTTATTAGACGTGTTTATAGTTATTGTGGAATTAATTGCTTTTAATTTAAAATTCACTGTGAATTGGTTGCCGTATTGAAATGCCGTCATTACTATCAACTGTGTTATATCTCAAAAATATCCATCCAATGTAATTTCCAGTATACTGATTCGTAAAATGGTATTAGACATATGGTATTCAATTGACAAAACTTTTGATGAACAAATATAGTGAAGGTAGAAAAAATCCCGACAAGTGAAGTTTAAATGTGATAATAGAAATGTTGAAAGCAAACAAAGAGAAACGCTTCAATTTCTCATTTCGCAAGAAAAGTTCGGCGCTTGCGAATGTAAGTAGGATGGATAACGTAAGTGTTAAAATACTTGTAAGCACACAAATAGTTATATCTTTTGATCTTTCCATGAATGGTATCAATGGTTATAACAGCTAAACCGTGCCCGTCCTTTTAGAGACACAGTATCTGTCCGTAATCTCAAAAGATGGTTCACACGTTAATTGGTGCCGTTGTTAAGTGTTGAATATTTTTAAAAGTAAAAGGCAAGCGTTAACTGCACAATTGAACATTCTTTACGATAAGTTGTGCTGTTTATTTTAAGGCCTTTTTTAACCGATGTTAGGAATTAGGATTGAAGTTGTAAGTGCAGGTTATACTAGAATAATTATGAACTTGTCTTAGTTACAGCTGGACTGGTACACACCGTTAGTTGCTTGGCGATAGATTTGGCTGGGCGGCTGCAGTAGCCAGCGAGAAAATCGTAATCAAATCATTTATTTGAAACCAGAGTTTCCTTATACTGTTAGATAAACAGTCTCTTCCTGAAGAGTGAATAAAACCTGCAAAAGAAAACAATGTTTGTACAGGTCCTGATGAGCACAAACTTGTGTTTAATAGTATAAACACATTTTTTATAGTTGGATAGCGCTCAAGAATTGAAAGCTCTTTGCTTCTATCATATAGAAAGCTAACCAACTCTAACTCCATTTTAGATGTTTGTTGATCACTGTCTCTGTTCTCAAAATCAATAAAATCATCATCTTCTGTACTAATGGTGGTACTCCTACTGTTGCTTCCATTGTCTCTCCTTCTTCTTTCCTTATCTCTCACGATCGCTAAATGAAGTTTACATGTATTTTAATGTTAATACATATTTTGAAGTCTCAAGTATTTGAAATACTAATTGCAAAATACCTCGGCGTCAGGTATTTGAAATACGAATTACAAATTACATTTTAAGGAAGTAATTGAAATACAAATATTAAATACGTATTTGTATTTCAATTACGTATTTTAATTACAAGTAATTCAAATACTGCCCAACCCTGCACTGGGGTATATACATTTTATATTTTCGATAACAGATTTTATGACGAGACGTTCATAAAATAAAATATTTTCATTGTTTCTCACTTAGAATCGATAAATTCTCATAAACCATCCCTTGTCCAATAAGTTTGTTCATTTGTCTGGAACGGGCCGGTGAAGTCATCGTTGAGTATAAGAGCGAATTGTTTCTTCCAGGGCTGCCACAAGGTTGTAGACTTTGTGCTATCTTTATTATTTTGCTTAAAACTCGAAGGTGCGAAGGACTTTGTTGCATTAACTATTCTGAACAAAATATCTTCATACATATCTACAATACGTATACGAACGTTAAGTAAATTTGAGTAACATTAAGGACTTGTGTAAACGAATAAGCATTGCAATCCAACGAGGCAATGCTGCCAGCATACTGGGCACGCTGCCAACTGGTAGTGAGCTGGAGCATTTGGATTGCGTGTGAGCCTGCAATGGCTTTTAGTTTGCTTAAATGCTTTCGTTGTAGTAGCTGTAGTGTTATAATATTTTGTTAATAAAGGTAAAAGGTAAACCACCAGTAAAGAAGTACTTGTCTTTAATGGTGATACTGCACGGATATTTTAAGATGGTTTATTTACAATATACCACAGATATTGTTGACATTGAACGAATTATAATATGATTCGCGAGGCAAGACCATGATTCATTTAAAATCATCGATTGCGACTATAGTTTTTACGGAGCTGAATAAACACTAGAAATTAATTCTTGCTATTATTGTTACAAGAATTAATTTCCTCATTATAATGAAAATTTTATCTACTCGCACTTCGCGATTTTTAACCGATTTAAATGAAAAAGGAGGAGGATCTTAATTAGTTTCTATTTGTGTGTGAGATCTGACGAGTAGTCGAGTGAGTTATTCTTAATAATGCGTATTTTATGTATGAAGTCAGTTGTTAGAAGTTTAATTATTAAGTTAAAATACTGAAGAGTGTTTATAATTGCATAAATCCCTGTTGTGGCAATGAAGGAAACTATTATATCTAGTGCGTGAAGTCCGTAAATAGTTTTGCGCAAATAAAGTTATTCGTATATAAAAGTTATATTTTGTTCCCTATCTTGTTAATGACATGAATACATTTTATAATAAAGCAATAAAATTCCATTGTTGCTTCGGTGCGAGCAAATATTTGTAGCACTGTTCGTGACCTCATTCTATTATTTATTGTGCATTAGTTTTGATAAAGATATATGTATTTGTTCCTGTTACTAATATGTGGAAACGTTCTATGTAACAGTCGCTTTAAATTTATTTTATTACTAAAAGGTAGATTTAATCCGTGAGGTGAGGATATTGTACAGGTGCCGCGCAGCAGGTCCATGGTTCGAATCCCGCCCAGAGCTTGAGCTTCAACGCATGGTGGAAGGGCATTTTGCGAATGCCCGCCTGGCTAGCGACCACCCTCAAGTAGAAAGTCTGTCGCCAAGCACCGAAAGGTGTGTTCCGGCAGTAGTCCTTGAGAGCCAGTGAAATTACAGGCACAATGAGACTTAACAACTATGTCTCAATGTGACGAGCGCAGTGCAATTCGTGAGTTGTCATGAATTGCAACTGTTATAGGCAGAGGTTAGTCAATAACCTAAAAAAAAAATATTAAAAAAAAAAAAAAATGAGAATTTCGTTTTCTACCTGTTGTAACGATGACAACATTTTTATATAGTAATTTTTGTGTTCACTCTTCCTAAAAATAGCTAAAAAATGATAAGTATAATTAAAAAAAAATTGCCGGTGAAACTTTGGACTGCCTATGAGTCCAAATACTTTTATTGTAGTAGCTGTAGTGTTGTATATAGTTTGTAGTATTTGGTTAATAAAGGTGAAACTTGGATCCACAAAATTATCAGATATAGATTTTGTAAAAATAAATACAAGTTAAAATGTATCTATTATGCCTATATAATAAATTGCATATACCATCTTAAGATGAGCCATACGTTCAAGAGTTCCTGAACATTCCGCGGTTCAAGTTATTTTGTATGTAATATTTAGGTTGTGATATCTGTAATTTCTGAACTACAAAACCGATGACTTTGAAATATTTATTATATTTATTTAAAATACCACTATTCTAACAAAAAAATAATGATTGAAATCGGACTACGAGTTAATAATTTACAACTAAGTGTACATTTTGACTTTTACCCCCTTTCCCGAGGGAACCGTGCTGAATTTCGGGATAAAAAGTATACAATAACCTTTTTCGTAGTATGAACTCAAATCGTGATAATTCATTCAGTAGTTTTGGCATCAGTAGATATACAGAGTGCTCTCAAAAATTATTTTAAAAATATCTGCAATATACAAAATTAGACCTGTTACAGTTTTATTATTAGTATAGTATAAGCTTACCATACGTCCCGGTTTGATCGGGACGGCACCGGTTTGAAACCCTGTCCCGGTGTCTCGGCCGGTTTGCATCAGCGTCCCGGTCATATTAGATTCGAGAGAAGCGAGCGTGCCGCATGTTCCATGACAAAATTAAGCATGTTTTTTTTTTAAAGAAAATGCACTCTAGTGAAAAATGTAAAGTAAGCGTGTGCGAACAATAAAACTGGGAAAATGTTGCTATATTCTCAAGCGTAGGTACTAATGTTGTACTAATTTAACTCTTTTTCTTTTAAACAAAATGAACAAGTATTCTATTTTATATATTTTGGCTTTGTTCTACGTAATTTCGATTTCCGGCTTATATATTTTTTTAATCATGGTATAATCAAATCTGGCCATAATTAGCCTTTTGCTGTTATGCGTCCCGGTTTGGCTCTTCATCATTATGTTAAGCCTTATTATCAAATTAATCAATCATACGCGTTGTAACAGTAACAACATTTTGGTATCAGTCAACCCTGCAGTCAATGGTTTCGCGAGACATGGTGACAGTTCACGGAGCGCATTGCTGGCGCCGCTAAAGGTCGTCGTGACTCACCGCGTCGACTTAAGTGCCGTTTAAGTGAGATGTATGAACGTTATAGTTGCGATGTTTAATTTTGAATCTGAAGAAAGTTTTTCGGTCATGTTATTATAAATACTTTTAAGCTGGCATTGTCGGTGCAAGAGTAAAAACAGTGAACAATGAATAAGTACAAGTCTGGGCTGTAAGAAGGGTGGGTTACGAGCTCTACTTTTTCAGAAAACTTAAATGCCTATATTTTTATTGCGGTTTCGACGACTCAATTTCAAAGTCAAATCAAAACTAAACAAATCTCACCCTAGAGAGAAAATCGACTACGATTTAATTCACATTACCGATGCCTCACGTAATGCTTGTGCAAAAAGAAAACTTAAAATATTAAAAAGAAACAACTCAAAGCTCAAGCTTTCTTTAAGAGCGATGTTTATTAGTTATTTAGTTATAGTTTATTATATTTAGGTAGTTTGTTTAGTCGTTCATAACCAATAACTAATTTAAGCGACGTCCGCTGCGGTCATGACTTCAATAGGTGACCGCTAGTGGCATTATAACTGAACGTATGTATGCACAGGGTTTGATCTTTATATCTTAGATCGAATAGGATCGGCGCATCGCTAGACAAATATAACCGCCTTGTTCAACAAAATTGAGATGCATAATAATGGATAGATTCAGGCGTTACTTTTCGGAAATCCATATTTATTAATAACAAATATTTTAAAAATATTTTAAGAATACATTAAATTAATATTTTAATAAAACACTTCAAAAATTTAAAAATATATATTAGTGTTAAAGCTAGTGACAAATCCGCCTAATTTTCCTGCTAAGCCGACATGATATCACAAACGTCACGCAGCCAAACCGGAAGCATTTTCGCCGCTTTTCGCTTCTACACGAAGCATCCTCAAGAGGTGTTGACTCATCGAGCGCACGATGAGTGTTTTATTAAAATATTTATTTAATGTCTTCTTAAAATATTTGTTATCATTAGATATGTATAATATATTAACATTTAATGGTTTCGATTTGATCCAAAAACCGGTTGGATTGTATGTCCACGATCCGATCTTCAGAAAGGCGAACCTAAGACTATCGTCCTGTTAAAAAAATCACTGAGATGTATATATTTAAATCTGAGTAGGATAGCTGCTCCGACCGCAAATATCAAATTACCAGCTACTAACACTTTCTTCAACTCGCATGTTGTACGCCTGTAGCTATAAATAACCCAAAGTGGCCGGAATACCTAGAAGCAACATAATTAGAACACTCACGTCAGCAAACCCGCTAAGCAGCGCCATTCCGTACTTAATTGCAAATTACATGTCAATTATCTTCACTTCGCATAAATAGCAGTCAATGTTGTTCCATGACGTTTTTTCCGTCCGTCCGTTTCCTCGACGTCGACATATTAACCGTCCCTTTAAGGAAGGAAACCAGCGCCTTCCTCGTTTAGTTTACAATTTAAATCGTGATTGTATCGTCCGAAGCTATCAAGCAGATACAGTAACTTAACTGCCTTTTGATATTGTGACGGAACAAGCTCGATGCCCACCTGATTTTAAGCGGACTAACCTCTGCCTATAACAGATGCATTTCGTCACAAGTCACGAATTGCACTGCGCCCGTCACCTTGAGACATAGTTGTTAAGTCTCGTGTGCCTGTTATTTTACTGGCTCTCTAGCTGTCTAGTTATTTAAGACGCTGACAAGCTGTACTTGAACAGATTTTTAGCATAATATATTTAGTTTGTAGCAGTATGAAAATTATATGATAATTTTAATCATATTTTCTAAGGCCAAGAAAAGTCCGAAACGAGTTTCCTTAAATTTTTCTCCATAAAATAAAACTACAAAGTTGATTCAAAATTACGGTTGTAACGTAAATATCTTAATTATTTACGTACGAATGTGTATGAAACTATAACAGTAAAACGGACTGGCTGCCGCGAATCAGGTCCATGGTTCTATCCCCGCCGCGCCGGCTTGAGCTTCACCGCATGGTGTTAGGGCATTTTGCTTTTAGATAGGCGAGCATACGCTCGCCTAGATAGCGCTCGCCTATCTAACTAGGTACCTCCCTCAAATAGAAGATCTCTCGCCAAGCACCTAACAGTGTATTCGGAATACACTGTTGAACCATGGACCTGACGGCCATAGCGCAATCCAACAAATTTTAAAACTGCGCATATGTTTTACGTTCCATGTTAAAAAAGGCCTTTTAAATTTTTAACTTTATACCATAAAGTTATCCGCGTTTTTTTGCGAAAGATAAATGTCCCTTATTCGAAGTTGTTAAAAGGTTTAAAACACGCATTATGATTGTTTAGTTTGTTAATCATGTTATGAATACAAGAATATTTAAAAATATGTAATGATTATATAAACAGAGTAAAGTTATGTTACTGTTAGTACCCGCATACTTTTCCCAGCCTTCTTTCTGATTGTATTACCAGAGGAGATATTGTTCTCTCGTTGATGAATGTCTTGACCGAAACAAAAACTCTTGACAGTATAATGTAAGCGGAATTTAAACAATTCCATATATTATTATACTGGAAGCAACTCGTATTTGCATATTTTTATTGCTTCATTATATTCATCAGTATTCCGGTATTGTGTATAAGTAAGATTTATGACTGAATGGAAAGTTGGTGGACTCTAGTTTTGAAATTTTGATACAATTGAAATAAAGTGTGCTAAATGTCTTTTCTGCTTCTATTAGGTTAGGGCATTAGTGACGTTAAGATCTTTACTTATTAAAGTAATGAAAAAAAAAGATATAAAAGATTTCTTTATATTGATTGCTATGGTTGGAGGAATAAGATACATAATACTTTTTTTAATGTTCTTTATTGAATTGTTTACAACACCTTTGCTCGTAAAGTAAGCTTTATTATATCGTTCTTAGGGCCATAAACCGAACTATAACACCCTCGTGCACAATAATATTATACACAAGTGCGTAATAGAATTATCCCTACAAAGTTAAGTTAGTACCTAACTGCAAATTATATGCGAGTAAACAGAGCATTTTCAATTTAACCGGGTAATACAGATTTGTTACATCAACGAGGTTTATATTTAATCAAACATAAGACATTTGCCGGGCGCAAAAAAAAAAAAAATACTTGCGCGCTATTTTCCATAATTTTCGTATGTTGTTTGTATCGCATTTGTGTAATATATATTGTTTTTCCTCGCAAGTGTGTTGATAAACGTTGTATGAAACTTGGTCTCGTTGTTTATTACAATCTCTACTCCATTTAGGCCTTCGATCTTCGATCTCAGGCCTAAAACCCGTCACAGTTATTGTAATAAACAACTTTGCACACTTGTTGCATAATGTACTATTATATGTACTCGAGCGGTGGAGGGAGCATTGATTGTAATCGTAAAGGGGCCTCTAAACCCTACTCCTGGGTTGTAAGTCCCAGGCCCCGCTGGCCTCTTCCTCTGCAACGCTATGAAACATGTGAATCCATGGAAAGCTAGGTAATTCGTCTCTCGGGAAGGCGGGACCGGCGGCGGGGAAGGCGGATTAACACGATATTGTGTTTAAAATTTAAGAGTCAGATAGATAGGTCACTCTTTATTTCACACCAAAATACCGTATATAACGTAAAATAACTGGCGGTCTTATCGCTAAAAAGCAAGGTATCGCTTTTGGCCACCAGGCATTTCATCTTTGGATGGAGAGCAATTCAGCCATTATAGATGGCGGTAGTGTATAAGAATAAGACGAAATTTGGGTACTCAGAGCGTTGAGACAATAAGGAGCCTTGTAGCTCTTATAATATGCAGTAAATGCACCATTTAAATTGAAGTCATTTGTAAGATGCTGATGTTTCATTACATGATATGGTAATCTTTTATTTTAATTGCAGAATGACGAACCTCCCGAGATCACGTACTGCGTGGTGGGTGGGGAAGGAGGCCTGGCGCTCCAGGCCGTCACCCCCACTCACCCGATGCCTCCACTGCACGAACTCGACGCCAAGTTCGCTGAGCTGGTGGTGAGTACAATAACAATTACTATTATCAGCTAATTTTGTTACAGTGTAGGCCAAGGACTCCCTAAAGGTAACACTAAAATAATAAATTTGCAGTCATAGACATTTTGTCAATACATCCAGTATTTGTGTTCGGTAAAGCAATCCCTGTCATAATACGCGTCAAGCTCGACTTTGGGTGAATTGAATAGGTTACCTATTTAGGAATTGAATTTGAATAGGTTACCTACCTACTTACTAATAACTGTAGTTGAAAACTCATGACATTTTCAATGCATCAAGTAATAGTTAAATATTATTCGGATATAATAATATATTTGGGTAGAAATTTCGTTGCTGAATATGCAACTATTAATCTATTGAAATTCGAGTGGTTGTTTCGACGCAATCAATTATTAAAGGAAGATCAACGCTGGTTGTTCACGACCTGTGCATATAACATATTAAAGCCGATTTATGGCTGAGGGCTGCCAGATCAATTTGTTATCAGTACCTATTAATTTAAACAATTGTGTCGTTTTTTATGAAATATTTTTGTATAATTTTGCCTGAATGGAATAAAGGCTAATCTATTCTTATTTATGAGTACCATCAATCACTCTATTTTAATTTGTTTTCCTGAATTTTACAAGACTATCATAGCATTTGAAGATTTTTTTATGAAAATGTCATGCCATTGTCACGTCTACGGAAGTGCAACTGCATTGTAGTATTCGTAATACCTATTCAAATTTTATGGGATATAGATATGATTATAAATTGTGTACAATATGACATAATGATTCAAAAATTGCACACGAGGATTCTGATTGAATTTTATAATATAAGTAGCTATTTCAGCAAATAAAGAAATACATAGACTAAGATAACGCATACTACTTAAGATAATGAGAAATTCCACACAGGGTTAGGTCATAATATTTGTTTGTTTTTATTGTGTGCTCTTTAGGTATGTTTGTTTCCCACGGCACAGTAAATTCTATAAGTACTATGCGTTTTAGAGTATAGAAATATATCCGGTCTGGAAGACGCAACACCACAACCACAGTTTTACAATTTGCCCGTATTTCTGCCCTTGCCATGAAGGGTGTGAAGCGAAACCACTTATAATATCATATTCATAACATGTGTTATATATACATGTTTAATTCTGTTCATGAACATATAAGTTATTCAAAATGAACATTCAAAAGGGAAAATCAATGGAAAAATATTCAGTACTTTACCCCATAGTTTTATTTATAACATCGGCTCGGCTCATTGTTACCTCATGTCATTTTTACGTGTCATTACGTCACGAGTTACAACAGCTGCAAACAAAAACCATTTTTAATTTAATTCAACGCTCATAAGAATTTTAATGACAGAATTAATCTCTCGTAACGTTATGGAGAGTTTTCATAATATGCCGTGCTCTTGTTCAAGAAGCGTTCCCATCATTCTGTGCCTAATTTCGTCATTGTAAGACTTACAGCTACATAAACTTACGCAATAACTATCTCTGTCGGTTCACTGAACCGTCTTTTCTCGTCAAGTCTAGAGAACGCATCTAAGGCATATTTCATAACTTTGCATCTACCTATTGATCATCATCATTGATGTCCTCAATTTCCCTGGGAAGAGCCTGTCGACATACGTTGGAGCAATCTTTTATGTTTCTTCAGGTTACGATCACATATGATTATGATGTTTGCATATCGTCTAGAAAATCTTTTATTTCTAACGTGCGAATATTACAGTTTTACAATTTGCCCGTATTTTTGCCCTTGCTTACTTCACACTCTTTATCATATTCTTAACATGTTTTATATATATATATATGTTTTATTGCATGGAGGTAGCGAATGCTCGTCTGGCTAGTGACAACCCTTAAGTAGAAAATCTGTTGCCAGTCACTTAACGGTGTGTTCGTGCAGTTGTCCTTGAGAACCAGTAATTCTAGGTTAAGCCTGTTTAACACTTCGACCATATCATCACTTACCATCAGCTGAGATTGTTGTCAAAGGCTTAAAGATCAGCTACAAAAAAAAACACTTAGTATTTCAAATTCGACGTAACCATGTTTTTTATTCAAAGCGCTACGTGCACACTAAACTTGATTAGTTAGATGTACATTTTAAAATCATTTTAGGCCCTTTTCTATTCATCTCCATTACCTAACCCTCTTTATGGCTCCTTATCCAATATATATTACGATCCTATTTTCCGTTAAAATTTAATATCGCAGTAATGGTTTCCCATAAAGCGGACTATAAATCAGCATCTGTAGGTGTTGTTGAGACAGATGAGGTGTAGTTAACGCCTGCGGACACCTACATTATTGAACTACTTTCACAATTCTCTTGGAATTCTTAGGGTATGTTCCATTAGTCGCTAAGAACGTTATTTTCGATAATTTTTATCACATTTGCGTCTATGGTTGTGATCACGTGATCGTTTGAACTGTCATCCCCGTTCCATTTTTGGATAAGAACGCTAAGAATGCCACAAAAATTTGCCACTTCTGTCACTTTTGCCATTAGATGTAGCGTTTAAGGCGAAAATAACGCCAAGACCCATGTGGAAAACTTTTTGGGAGTGTGATCGTTTTTAGCGAATCTCACGCTAATGGTACGCACCCTTAGGGCTCACTATTTGTAGGTAAAATACTAAATTGGTAGATATTTAGTGAACGCGTCTAAGGCGGGAAATTCTCATTTAAACATAGGTTTGGTTTTGTAGTTAGGTCGTCGAACATAACATATTATTTATATGTTGATTTTTTCTACACTTATTGAATTAATTGCTTTTGTTACTGGTAAACGTAAATTTAAATATGTATTTTGTACGGTTTCAGGGGTAACTCATTAAAGTTTTTAAAAATAAAACTGGTAATATAACTTTTTATTTTTTTATGAAGCTGTGATGGCACAGTGGCATTGGCTATGGACTGCCGTGCAGCAGGTCCATGGTTCGATTCCCGCCGCGGGCTTGAGGTTCACCGCATGGTGGAAGGGTATTATGCGAATGCCCGCCTGGATAGCGACCATCCTCAAGTAGAAAATCTGTCGCCAAGCACCTAATGGTGTGTTCCGGCAGCTGTCCTTGAGAGCCAGTAATTCTAGGTTAAGCTTGTTAACACCTTCAACCACATCATCACTTACCATCAGATGAGATTGTGGTCAAAGGCTAACCTGTGAGGAATCTTCTAGATGCCTCACTCCTCACCTATTTACATCAGAATTATCGTGTTTTAGCGCATTGTAATGGTCTTAATGAATAGGTTATACACATGCAGATAGAAACCAGTTGTCATCAGATTTTTGATGTTCAATTATTTAAAAAAAATACTTTAGCTATGTTGGTAATCTATATATTCAGATCAGCGTTGGATTATTTTACTTTGTCACACAAAATGGCCCGTGGGGTGCCGGGCTAGAATGTCACCTCCTCATCTCTACCCGTGGGCGTCGTAAGAGGCGACTAAGGGCAACACACTAAAAGGTGGGCAGCAGCGCTTTCTGAGGAACTGATATCTCACACTGCGATCCCTAAGCCGCCTGCCAAGCGTGGGGATTATGGCAAACCCCCATATTGGGGGAGGCTGTTCAGCAGGGGACTATCCGGCTGCTACAGTACAGTACACAAAATGAAACTTTGTCACTACTAATAAATTCCAAGAACACTACAAAGTAGGAGGCGTCTCATCGGATGTAATATAATACAAGCTTTATACCCTCAGTGCTTCACAAATTTCCCTGTTTTATATCCGACCTGTTTCAATATGTTACAAGTAGGTACTTAATATATCGTCAGAAGTTAACTACGCTTTTACCTTACGAGTAAATTCCCTCGTTTCAACAAGCTTAGCTCCTTATGGTTCGTGATGCTTTCTGAAAACCACAGAAAAAAGTTTAAAAGCTTTCTTTTGCATACATACAAAAAAAAGCATAAAAAACTATTTCGGCCATTTTTTTCTATCATCATCATGTTGTGCATCTTTATTCATTGAATATTTTTTTATATTAAGCAATTTTCAATAATAATTTATTCAACATGTTATATTCGTAACATAACATGAACAATAAATAAAAACTTCCTTTACTGATTTTAAGTATGCCCTGAAGGCGTTTTACGTTATTTTAATGGAGCGAACGCTTAATCGTATTTGCTATCGACTTGCTCGATTATTAAGTTATTAAATTATCAGTTAGTATAATTCAAAGTGACCGTCGGTCGTATAGTTTATTTAATTATTCATTTTTTATAGCTCCATAACTCAAATCACAGCTACCATAAGTGAAATTTCACTTAACGTAACCGGAATCGGTTATGAGTCGTTCTTACACTTGATTATTATTGTGACCGTAATACCTGGGTACATATTACTATAATTGCAGATTTTTTCGTTTTTATAATTGTCCATTTTACAAATTAGTAATTTAAAAGCATATTCATATGGAAAACGGATGGAAGTTATTTGCTTAATTACTTCTGTGAACGATGGGAACCTTATTACGTAGAACGTTCTGAAAGTAAATTAATCTTAAATGTAGTTATTCAATTTCAAGCTTACAAAAGTTTATCATTTATCGACATGAGAAACTATTACTCTTATTCACATATGCAATAACTATTATATTTAAAGCAGTGATGGCTCCGTGGCATTGGCTATGGACTGCCGTGCAGCAGGTCCATGGTTCCAATCCCGTCGCGGGTTTGAGCTTCTCCGCGTGGTGGAAGGGCATTTTGCGAATGCCCACCTGACTAGCTACCACCCTCAAGTAGATAATATGTCGCCAAGCACCTAACGGTGTGTTCCGGCAGCTGTCCTTGAGAGCCAGTATTTCTAGGTTAAGCCTGTTAACACCTTCGACCACATCGGCATTAACCATCAGGTGAGATTGTGGTCAAAGGCTTACCTATCAGTAATAAAAAAAAGAAAAAAAAAAGGAAAAACGTAATCCATCAGGTTACCTAATACAATTACAGACGGTATGAAAGTGATGCAGTACACACTTCACTTTCACCAACTGTTAGCATGTCAGATGACAGATCTGTACCTATCCTAACTGATGAAGACGGCTCCCGTCCCGGATGACAACCATTACTGTCTGACCTTGTTGTTTGATAAGATCATAATAGAAACGGGTCATGCTCCTTTCAACCGTCTATGAAACTGTATTCTCTTACTATGTTTATACATATATTTATATTTCTGCACTTCAAGAATGCGGTCGTATAATGTATTAATTGGCCCGTACAAGTTATCAATGACGATTTATTCATTATTAGATTTAAGAGAAACCTTAGTCTCATATTCGTAAATTATCCTGATATTATCCAATGCTTCCATTTGGTTATTTTTTATAGCCTAGCCTAGCCTTTGACCACTATCTGCCCTTATCACTGACAGCACTCACACAACACACCGTTAGGTGCTTGAAATTTAATTTAATTAAATTTATCTCCTCTTATAATATTTTGACGACTTAACTACGAGATTTATCGTAAGAGATAAATTGATTAACCTTATTAACATCTACTTTTATGGATTAGTATTTTTTTCTGCGCCGGTACGAAGCGTTCTGTACCCAAAAACGATCAAGATGGTCGTTTCGATGATTTTTGTTTGTATTACTACGTAAGCCTGGTTTAAATACCAGTTTAGATTACTATTATATGGTACCAATTTATTATATACTAGCTTTCCAGCCGCGGCACCGCCCGCGTTTATTTCGGTTATAACGCAAAACCCTTAACCTCTTCTTGCGTCGGTGGATAAAAAGTATTATATGTCCTTCTCCGGGTCCCAAACTATTTCCATACCAAATTTCATCCAAATCGGTCCAGTAGTTCTTTAGTTTTTTCGTGTCACACAAAATACAGAGAGTAGATTACGCGGTCATCCGTGCTATGCTATATAGGGTTATTGCTAAAATGCTAACAACGTCTTAGGGTTTACTTCTGCTAGTCCTAAGAAACATTTTGAGATGTTTTTTCTTTGTTAAAAAAAAATGTAAACAATATTTTTTCAAAACAATAAAAAAACATTAGTATTTTTTACATTGACCTAATAGGTCAATGTAAAAAAATAACTATAAATGTTTCTTCGGACTAGCAGAAGTCAACCCTAAAAGGTTGATAGCATTGTACCAATAACTCTGTATAAATTCTAGACACTTCCGAGTTTTTTTTTATTTTTTTTTATCCCTAATTATTAGCCTTTGACCACTATCTCACCTGATGGTAAGTGATGATGTGGTCGAAGATGTTGTTCTGGCTAACCTAGATGTAAAGTTTGTATTTCACTTCTATATTCATCTTCTCGATTATTCGTTTTGACCTTCATGGTAAAGTAAACATGTGAAGTTTAGCATAAATGACTCCCATCACGCGGTGATACCTTAATTCACACGTATAATCGACAGTCATGACTTGACGCAGAACTGACCATGCACACTTTCTCCCGACCTCAGCGTGTATCATGATTGGTATCAACACAAACATATGTGCCGGCTGCATGAGTACATGATTAAGTACTTTCGAACCTTCACTCGCATGAGATGTGCTTGTATGTGTTGTACTGTACTTTGGCTTGGATCGTTTATCATTTTTCTTCCGAGTATTTTTGTAAGCAATGGTGTAATGGCATTTTGCGAATGCCCGCCTGGCTAGCTACCACCCTCAAGTAGAAAATCTGTCGCGAAGTATCTAACGGTGTGTTCCAACAGGCAGTCCTTGAGAGCCAGTTAAATTACAGACACATGGGACTTTAACAACTATGTCTCAAGGTGACGGGCGCAGTGCAATTCTTGACTTGTGACGAAATCAATCTGTTATAGGCATAGGTTAGTCCGCTTAACATCAGGTGGGCCTCGTGCTTGATCCGTTACAATAACATAAAAAAAAACAAACATGTATGTCCTTAACTACATAAGTTTAGTTTCAAGTTATTGGAGTGTATCTCAAAAACTGTAGATTTTGATGTAATTTAAATGGCCCAGACAAAAGTTCTGAGGCAATAAAACATACATACCAATTGAGTACCTCCTCCTTTTTGTGAAGTCGTTAAAAAAGTTAAACGCTTTGAAATATGATTTGATGATATTTGTTGTAGTACAACGTAAGTGGTACCATAGATATCGCTTCATCCCATACGATGGTTAAAGAACGATAGGAAAAATTTGAGTTATGACGTGATTGTCATGTTAGCTCAATTGGTTAGAGCATACGAGATCCTGGTGTTTTTTAATGTTCCTTGAACAAACATCGGTCCCGACGTGCTATTTTTATTTAACTTCGAATGCCAATCCATAAACGAGTTATTTTCTAGCGCATTATCGTATTATCGAGTGGTTATCGTGAATTAATTTCTGAACAGCCTTCGCCGAGTCACGAGAGATCGCGATCCTTTTGTCACGCTGTGTCTAGAATGCTAGACTAGATTATTTAGCTAATTCTCTAGTTTAAATATTATTTACGGAGTCCCGATACACGTTGTTCACTTATGAATCATGAATGTAAATTTTTTTTTTAATATTGTTATGTTTGCAATAACGCCTGCTATGCGGATTACATTACAAAATCACAAATATACGATAGGAAAAATTTAAGTCATGTGCGGGATTCGAACCCGCATCCTCCATCCCAATACGCCATCGTATTGGGATGGAGGATGATTAAAGAACGATCGGAAAAAATTGAGTTATGACGTCATTGTTATGTTGGCTCAATTGGTGAGAGTATACCACGGCTAAAGGGGTAGATGGACGCGGATTCGAACCCCGCACATGACTTAAATTTTTCCTATCGATATTTGTAATTTTGTTAAGCATATATTGTTTATTTGACGTGGATTGTAATTTGTTTTATATCAAAAAATTGTTTGACAAAAAATGAAACCTACTTCTAACACTGAAAAGTATGTAATAACTTGTTGAAGTCGCCCCATGCTGATTCAAAATACTCTGAGATCACATTTTCATGGTCCGACTTCTACAAGTTATTTCATACTCTTCAGTGTTAGAAGGCGGTAAGTAGGTACCATTAGTTGTAAAAAAAATATCCTTTTTAGTGATGATAATACTGGTTAAACGATCGATTTTTATTCATCTACAATACTGGTGACCATCGACAAAACATGCAACCTAAGTATTCAGTCATGTAATCTAAGTATGTCAAGCATTTTTCACTTAGTTGAGTGTAACTTAAAAAGTACTTGACCGATTTTGATGAAATTTATATGGGACACCTCAGAGGTCTCTCTACCACCTCTGTAAAAACTTATGCGTGTTTATAAATAAAAAACCGTTTCGAATTGAGAACCTCCCCCTTTTTTAGAAGTCAGATAAGTAATCCATGTTATAAAAAAAAAAGAAATTATTTCATAAAATTATATCATATGAAGAGCTGCTAAGCAAATATAAATTGTTGGATTTAAACTCAAGAAGACAACAATTAGATGCTATGCTTCTGTATGACCTATGTCATAACAAATATGACTGTACAGAGTTGATCGATGAGCTTCGTTATAAGGTACCTTTTAGACCTCATCCTCGCCGTACACAAGAAGTGTTTGCCGTTCCCACGTGTCGTACCAAGGCTGGTCATCGATCACCACTGTGTCGTATGGCTGAGTCCTATAATACTCTTTTTAATTGTATAGACATATTTCACGAGCGGGTGAATTGTTTTAGGAGGTCTTTGTTGGATCTGCTTCAAGGTGGCGTCAATGATCACTCGTGATGATCCTCCCTTGTTGTGCTTTAGTAAATCAACTCAGCCATACCCTATTCATTTAAATACTAAGACTGGAAGCCATATAATATGTATTACTGTTGATCTATATAGTATGATACCCCTTTTATAAGTTTACTTACATTTCTCAGTACATATTTTTATTTTCTTATTATATAATTCTTATTAATTTCTTATTATATATTCAAATATTTGAAAGGTTAAATAACTTTTGTACATTATATTCGTACATGTCTAACTCACTACAAATGTTTACTAAATTTGTGGTCAATCGATGTTGGTCTCACAATTACTACTTTAAATAAGAATACTTTTATATTAAGAAATATTGTGAAACTGTTTGTTGGTCCTTAAAAATAAAGAAAAAAAAAAACCATTTTATTTTACAAAAAGAAAAAAAAAATATGGACTCACTTAGTTTTAAGATATAACACCTTTACACTAACCAACATCTAAGTGTAAAAAGTCAATGATGAATGGAGAATGATTTCGTAAAATTGTTTATAAAATAATAATCAATCAAAAAAGAGTACGGACCAAGAGTCTGTAGTGCATTATTAACTTAATAAAAAAATAATAATTGTGATCCATGTTAAAAAGAGTTGCCAAGTTATTGATTAAAATTTTATCTATTATTTAGTCACATCAATCATTTGTTTGTTATTGATGACACATTCTGTTATTTATAGATTTTCTCTGACGAAGTCCAAGGCAATTTGTTTACCCGTCAGGATTGCCTTATCAAGGCGTGGTGAACTTTTCACTCGTCAAGGTTCACTCGATATAGTGTGAACTTCTCACTCTACGAGGTTCGGTGGCAGTGGTCTGTCATTCTTAATCAGAACGTGTGCGTTCGCGCCTGTCAATTACTCTGTCAAACTGTCACCTCGGATTTGTCTCTGATGGTTAAGTACGTTATAGTAGTTGCAAGGTGTTATTATTTTTATGTTACTGTGACGGAATAAGCTCGAGGCCCACCTGATGTTAGCGGACTAACATCTGCCTATAACAGATGCATTTCGTCACAAGTCACGAATTGCACTGCGCCCGTCACCTTGAGACATAGATAGATAGACATAGTTGTTAAGTTTCATGTGCCGTCACCGTTTCACACACCGTCAGGTGCTTGGCGACAGATTTTCTACTTGAGGGTGGTCGCTAGCTAGGCGAGCATTCGCAAAATGCCCTTCCACCATGCGGTGAAGCTCAAGCCCGCGGCGGGGTTCGAACCGTGGACCTGCTGCGCGGCATCCATAGCCAACGCCACTGAGCCATCACTGCTTCGAAATTTACAAGGAAGAGTATTTTTTTAATGTTACATCTCTCGATTTTTGCCGATTTACGATAGTCCCGGCTTATCTATTCTCATATTTTGAGAAAATATCTATTACACCAAAAAAAAAACCGCTTCTTGTTTATTTTTTTACGTATTCTTAGCAATATTTTTTCATAAGCAACGAAAAACAACTCGGGAAACTACATTTTTCCCTACGTTGAATATCATAAGATCAATGAATACCTACATGAAAAATAAAAACTTTCTCTATTTCGTGCCTAATTATGTAATTGGTTTGTAGTAAACGTGTGTAGATTATTGTTTTTATTCTGAGCTAATTTGCACGCCACGCCTTGATATACGAAGTAAGAACTAATCTAATGAAAGATTATGGAAATCCGCTCTCACCGCCTTACTGCTTATTGCGCAGAATTTGTCTCAGTAGTACATTTCAGTATCAACTAGTGAAAAACAAAAACTAATACAATAGAGACTCCAAAGAAAACATTTTTTTCCTTTTTTTTTGCTTGTCTCTTCTCTCTTTTACCATAATATTATCACTTATTTCGAAGATGTGAGGTAACATTATCACTAACATTTATTTTGTTAGGTCTTGCGACTGTTTTTTATTTTATATCTATTGTCTGGACTATTATTTTCGAATCAGGCTAAGAAAAGTAACTAACGTTCTTTTAAAAAACCTGTAAGTCTATGTCTACATTGAGAAAAACGACTTTGGAGCTTAAATCAAATTTGACCTTTTACCGTTTAATTGTAACTACGCAAGGTGAATTCACAACTCTTAAGATGATTTTCACCACGCAAAGCGAAATCAAAAAAATGTACCATGTTTTATAATAAACACAACCGTCAAAAAACGCCTTCCGTAAAGTATTTTCAGAATCGAACTTGTTATAAGATAATAATTGCAGTATTGACCATAAAATATACCTTACTTTTACGGCGGTTTATATACGGTGATTATCACTATAACGTACGACTTAATCAGCCTCATCGAAAAGTCAATATTTAAGAAAGACCACAAAATACACCTTAAATGAAGACGAAAGGAAACATTCGACTTCACTGACCTCGCTTAACGCCTTCTAGTTGGAAGGCGTTTTTGTACGTATTTACGTTTGGTCGGTTTTTTGCCTTCATACCATATAAATTGGCCGTCATTAGGGCGCTTTTGACTTTAGATTTTTCTCAGTGTACAGACACATAACACTCATGTAAACATTGACAACTGTTTCACACTGGTTATTCAGATAGGCAACATCGGAGGCGGCGCGGGCGCACCCTTCCCCTCTTTTATTCGAATCGGAAAACGCATTCATTTGTATGTATCTAGTAGATAACTTCGCGCTTTCCACCGGCGCTGAGATATTCAACCATTTACCGATTTACACCTTTTCATTGAAAAGCTGAGAGAGAGTAGATTATTAGGTAGGTAGTGTAGAAATTCAATCGGAAATCGAATAGTTTAGACAACTTGTTAATACATACAAGACATACTTGTATTATTTTGCTTAGTATATTATACGCTTATTAAGTTCTCGTTCCCGGTAGTTGTGTTAGGATGGCAGTTGTTGATGGGCATTTTTCGAATGCCCGCCTGGTTAGCTATCACCCTCAATTATAAAACCTGCCGCCAAGCACCTAACGGTGTGTTCCGGCAGCTGTCTCTGTGAGCCAGTAATTCTAGGTTAGCCTAAATACCATCTTCACCCACATATTCACTTACCATCAGGTGGGTTAATCAAAGCCTTTAAGCTATTAATAATATATATGTATGAAATCAGGTACTTTCATAAGCTTTTTATAAAAAAGACCGTCATTATTCAAAGTATCATTTAAATATTCATTGAATGATATAATAACTCTGAATGAGATAATAAAATAAACGATTCCCGAGTAATGCTAAATGACCAGCTCTGGTTCTCATTGACCGACATTTCGTTAAAAGCCCGTGGATTTAACTAGAGTTTAAAATAATTGGGGTGAAGTTAAACGACAGATTATACTAATTCGTTAGGCTTTAGAATGTGCTAATTGGCTTATAGATGGATAATAACTGGTAATGGACAACTTCAAAAGACCTATACGCTGCGTTGCTATTAGAAATGAGTGATAACACTTATTTAAGTTTTACTTCAAAGCACTTATTTCACTTTGAGATTATCCAAAGCATAAATAATGTTAATAAAACCATGTTTTAGTCCTTTTTTGTTGGAGTCGAGCCTGTTGCCATCCCAGGGGAATTTTTCAAATATATGTTTTATGGTGGATAGTTTAGTCTTTGACCACTATCTTACCTGATGGTAAGTGATGATGTGGTCGAAGATGTTGTTCAGGCTAACCTAGAATTCCTGGCTCTCAAGGACAGCTGCCGGAACACACCGTAGACAATCTACAGATTTACTTGAGGGTGGTAGCTAGCCAAGCGGTCATACGCAAAATGCGCTACCACCATGCTATAACGAATGTGCCATCCTAAGACGACAACCGGGACCGACGGCTTAACGTGCCCTCCGAAGCTCGGAAACGCTCAGTAGTAATGTCACTAGCGGTCACCCATCCAACTCATGACCGCGGCAGTCATTGCTTAACTTTGCTGATCGGCTAAGAACAGAGCGAGCGCTTCAAAAACAGATGCAACCTCCATATTGCTCTTAAAAGTTTGTCATAAGAACCCCATATACCTGTCTGTCTGACACGTGATTTGAACCTCAGACCTCAAGAAATAGATACCGAAGCGTTGCATTAGCCACTGCACCAATGAATCAGTCATTGTTAAAAAATTTGCATGGTGGTAGGGCATTTTGAGAATGCCAGCCAGGCTAGCTACTACCCTCGAGTAAAAAATCTGTCGCCAAGCTCTTCACTTATCATCAGGTGAGATAGTGGTCAAAGGGTAACTTATAAGAAATAAAAATACAAAATATTGCCCATTTTGTTTTTCTTTCTGTTATTGTTTCTCCAGTATGTAAATAAAATCTGGAACTCTTATTTATACAAAGGCTTTGTGATCCTAGTAGGTCTTTGTCTTGATATGTACCTCAATATAAAATATGGATTGCGTTCACTTTCAATGAAGCATAAAGGTCATCTAGTTTTAATAATGGCAGATACGGTCGCGTTGATGTCATCGTCTGCTCTTTGGTATTTCCTCCGAAGCTACCTGATCTGATAATTATCACACTTATAAAACAAATATTACAAACTATATACAACACTACAGCTACTACAATACTACAGCTACTGCAATAAATGCATTTGGACTCATAGGCAGTCCAAATGCTCTAGCCCACTATCAGTTGGAAATAAGTTGACTTATCACACTTATTAATTTTATATTTGTATTGAAGTAGCTATTTTATATTTAGTATCGGGTGGGTCAAGATTTACCCTGATGTAAGGAATTTTATTCATTGTCTTAAAGTAATTTTCAAAAAGCTAAAGATAATTAAATATATTACAAAATTACAAATTTACGAGTGAAAAATTTTTGTCATGTGTGGGTTTCGAACCCGCGTCCGTCCACCCCTATAGCCGGAGTATGTTCTGATCGCTTGAGCTAACATGACAATGACTCATAACTCCAATTTTTCCTTTCGTTCTTTATTTAACCATCGTATTGGGATGGAGCGACACCTATAGTTCAACTTACGTTGTACTACAAACAAGACCAATTTTGCAATTGGTTTTAAACTTGTAAATGATGACGTAACCTTATAATTTTAATATTATTATGTTTGCGATAACGCCTGCACAGCGGATTACATTACAAAATTACAAATTACGAAGAGAAAAAAAAATTCTAATCGCGCACGACTTTATTTTTTTTCTCGTAAATTTGTAATGTAATCCTCCGAGCAGGCGTTATAGCAAACATAACAATATTAAAAAAAAATAAATATATAGTTGCACATAAACTGAAATAATTGACTTTTAAACGTACCTACGTGAGTGCGATGTGATAGGGGTAGGAGGAAGATGATACAAATTAATTGATGGAATCATCTGTTCAATATTGTACTTAATTGTTAATTATTCATAATTTTCTCAATATTTCATCACATTTTGTTTTGTGAGAAGATTTCTCTCAACGCAAAGTGTAAACTATAAATTATTTAGTTTATGTCTAGGTAACATGACTCCATAGGCGCAAACTTGATTTCCCAGGAGAAACTGAATGTTTATGTTTCAACTGAATCAGTGTGGGCTGGTAATTGGATAATTTTAACTTTCGTTAGAAACTCTATAAAATCAAAGCTGCTGATCTATCTGCTTTTGCTTCTTCAGTTTTAATCGCTTTATTAATTTTAAACAAACTTTCGTTAATCGTTTTACTTTACGTCCATAGATAATGCGCGTTATTATTGTATGTAATAGATAATATACATATGTTCTAAGGCATCTATAATTACAGCTGATAAAGTTGTTGAAGAAATGTATTTTTGAAATAAATTACTGCAGTCAGCCGTTTCAAAAATACAATGTCTTCAACGAAGTTTTTTTTTTCTTTTTATTCCGTATAGATAAAAAATTGACCGCAGTCTCACCTGATGGTAAGCGACGACGCGGTCGACGGTGGAGCATGCTTGCCTAGACTTATTCACTCTATACTTGAAGACATCCAGATTGTAGCCCTCGGGGAACAAAGACGCTGGGAGGGTGTTCCATTCCTTCGCTGTTCGTATTATAAATGTTGACGGAAATCGCTTTGTGCGGACAGGAGGAACGTCAACCATATACGGATGCCGTGTTTCCGTACGTCTTGTAGTCCGGTAGTGGAAAGGAGATGCTGGAATTAAGTTATGCAACTCCATCGCACACTCTCCGAAAAACTTAAAACATACGCAGATTTGAAGCTCTCGAAGCGAAGTGCCTTGTCGATCTTAACCGATCAACTATGCTAAGCAATGTTCGCTGCGGTCATTACTTGTACCTTGGTGGTCACTACTGATATTTACATCAAGAAACTAAGGATTTACTACTTGACTTGTCTCGAAGGATTTACTATATACAGAGCGCTTCCGTGCTTCGGAAGGCACGGCCGTTGTCTTAGGACGGTAGTCGTTACAGCATAATGTTTGTTAATTTTTGCGAATGCCCGCCTAACTAACTATCACATTCAAGTAGAAAATCTCTCGTCAACCAAACGTCAACAATCACCTAACGGTGTGTTCTACAGCTCGAGCTTTGGTCAGCCTATCGTATCTATATGTATTTTCTCGTCCATCGAATAGTTTTAGATGAATGAAAGGCTACGCCTAATGTAAAGATCCATTCACACGGTTCGAGTTACTTGAACTTCGTCGCTGGCCGAGGTTATCAGCAGTCAATGAGCTGTTTGACTAATTATGATGTACTATGTATCTTGACGACTCGTTTGTTATCTGTATCGTTTGTCATATGGAGCGAAAGTTGTTTATGTATGTCTTTCTTGGTCACGTTATTGTACGAGTGCAAGATTTGTAATTGTCAGTTTTCTTTGTGTCTTTTAAAGATACTATCTTGCCTATCGCTATCAGTGTTTCATCATCATGAAAATAATGTTTCATTTTTAATATTGTTATGTTTGCAATAACGCCTGCTATGTGGATTACATTACAAAATCACAAATATACTATATACTATATACTATCATCACAAATATAACATATCCTATATAATATATAGGAAAAAATAATCCCGTACATGACTTAATTATTTTTTTCCTATCGTATATTTGTAATGATGTTTCATTTGTCCGTTTGTCTGCCTGTTGTAAACAAAAGAAATGCTATGTCGAACATTTAAAATATGACGAAACTAAGTTGGTATCGAAAGCGCCCTAAAAGAAGATTCCCTTACATTACGCATCTACTTATTGTCGAATTTATAAACGTAGATTATGCTATATTTTTTTTAAATTCTTGTAGCGCACTGTTGTAGGCGTGAAATGTGTGAAGTACCTACATTTTATACCAATTCGTTTCACTAATTTTGTGAAACAACTGAACGACTACCTACATAAAATATAAAAAAAATTCAGTGTTCAGTACAACTGGAGCTTGAAAGAGAACGCCCTAGAAAATTTCTAACGATAATTCCCGTAATTACGGCAATCTACAACTGTTCTCATATGCACTAAAAGTGCACATTATTCGTTAAAGTGGTTGTTCTAAAATGTGGAAAATGTTACTTGCGATGTAAATAACGGCCACCTGAGAAGTGGGGTTCTTATTAAGTATGTAGGCAAAAGTTATTATGCCAGTTATTAAGTTTGCTAATTAAACTCAATATGGGCTTGAGGAGTAATGCCGATATGATATCATCTGGTACTTTGATGTGAGCCGTTGAAACTTTTTTATTTACTTCAAAAAAGGGAGAAGGTACTCAATTATTCTGTATTTTTATGTCATCATGTTTGTTACCTTTGCACTTTTCACTTGGTGAACCGAATTTGATGATTATTTTTTATTTGAATGCTTGCCGTGTAGTCCCATTTAAATTTCATCAAAATCGGTTTAGCCGTTTTTGAGTTACATTCCAATAACTGAAAAGTATTTTCCTATTTGATGATATATTCACTGACTGAACTGAATGATAACCGACGAAAATAATGTATACGATGGTTTGGTTTATTTGTTTTAAGTGCTGTTATTGTTTCAGAATATTTTGTTTGTAGGAGTTTTTTTTTTTAATTCTAATTATATGGTTGTTTAAAATATTCGAAATTTTTAATAAATAGTTTCCATTGTAATGCTAATATTAAAAAATGGCCAAAGTTGACATGAACAAGTATAGGCGTGCCTGGACCAGCCTTACCTACTTTCATCAGAGATGTCTTCTCGTCCATTAGCCACGATAAATAGCTTTTCTTGCAGACATTCATATTCCTCATTATATGTTCACTATGGTTTCTAAATGAACCCAAACAAGTTATTAGAAAGTTGTTTACATGCGGGTACATAAACAAAGTAGCGCGCGAACAAAGAAGCCCTTCGTTAGTTCCTGTCAACATCGCTAAGTATATATTTGTCTGTGTCTGTTCCGATTTCTTTATGACCATCATTGATGATCTGTTTTTTTATAAAATTATCTATTTTTAATTAATTTTGTTGTTTATTTTTTAATTTATATACAACGTTAAAATGGTAGTTATCCGCTTATGGTTAAACCAAGCGAATTGGCAAAATGAGATAATGATGCTACGAATATAATTTTACTTAGATATAATATATAAAACGATATATTTTTTTAGTAACCCTACTGACAGGTAAGAAAGTGTGTTGTATATATGAATGAAAATGTATTTATTGAGTGTAAGTTTTTTAACTGTATATATATATATATATTGTAAATGACTGCTATATGCGAGTATATATATGAGGCTAGCAGCCACCCTCCAGTAGAAAATTTGCCGTATTTCCGTTCCGGCAGCAGTCCTTGAGAGCCAGTACCTAATTCTAGGTTGTCCTGAACAACACCTTCGACCACATCATCACTTACCATCAGGTACTAGGTACTCAATTATAAATAAAATAAGATCCAGCTCATAATAACAAATATTTTATAAAAACATCAAATTAATATTTTAATAAAACACTTAAAAAATATAAAAATATATATATTGACAATTCGGCCTAATTTTTCTGCTAAGCCGACGTGACGTCACAAACGCCACGCAGCCAAACCGGAAGAATATTCGATGCGTTTCGCTTCTACACGAAGCATCCTCAGGAGGTCTTGACTCGACGAGCGCACGATCGAGAAAAGCTCCAGCTCATTAATATTATAATCATTCTAATATTTAGACGGCCACAATAGCCACTTCCGGTAACAATGGAGGGCGTTGCCTTTACTTGCTACTAAAATTATACGTCTACAGTCCGCGGTCGCCTTGGGCGTCGTAATAGCAATTATACCGTTTACCACTTACTTGCAGTTCTGCCAGGAGAATAATGCTCTTACGAAATACTGTCAGCTTATGAAAGTGCTTGCTGGTTAAGTGGTCACGACGGTCACACCGTTTTGAATTACTATAGAAATATTTACGCCCTTAAATATGATGGCTCAATAACTGCATTTCCATCGTGGAAGGGCATTTTGGGAATGCCCGCCTGTCTAGCGACCACCCTCAAGTCCAAAATCTGTCGCAAACCACCTAACTGTGTGTTCTGGCAGCAGTCCTTGAGAGCCAGTGAAATTACAGGCACATGAGACTTAACAACTATGTCTTAAGGTGACGGGCGCAGTGCAATTCGTGACTTGTGACGAAATGCATTTGTTATTGGTAGAGGTTAGTCCGCTTAATATCAAGTGGGCTCTAGTTTGTTCCGTCACAATAACATAAAAAAAAACTTAGTAAGCAAAATAAGGCGTATTACTTTGTTTCATTTTTACATTATTTTGATGGTACAAACACGAGACCCATCTAGGATTAAGTGGTAACTAAAGCTCGATGAGTGGTAACCTCTGCCTGTAATAGTTGCAGTTCGTCATAAGTAGCGAACTGCGATGCGCCCGTCACCCTGAGACATAAAGTAGTTAAGAGTCATGTGCCTGTAATTTCACCGGCACCTTTACCCTTCAAACTGGAACACAGTAATGTGAACAATACTGCTTGGCGGTAGATATAGGTATGGTGGTATTACAGTCCCACCAACTTATCTGTTAATGCGGCAAAAAAAAAGAACTTCAACATTCCTTCAAATTGTGACAGTTTGTAGTTGATTTCCTTGACCGGTAGCGCCCTCGAAAACTGCACTGTTAAGTTGGTGGTACGATACTTCTCCGGACGAACTAGCACAAAGTTGTACAGCTACGAAAAGTTACTCATAGCAATATTCTTGTGCACAGTACTATATTACGTTTGCAATATAATAATGTAATTATTACGAATAACGTAGGGGACGCTCAATAAATAGAGAGTCTCAATAGAAAAAATAGTCATTCCAATCCAAAAAAATAAACCACGATCTTTATAAGGTAAAAAACTTTTTTTTTCCGGCGGTATGCCTTTTGCTGACAAAATACTACTAACTATACACAACACTACAGCTACTACTATAAAAGCATTTAGATCCCTATAAGTAATTGAAGACTCATAGGCAGTCCAAATGCTCTAGCCCACTACCAGTTGGCAGCGTGCCCAGCATTCTGGGAGCATTGCCCCGTTGAATTGCAATAATATAATAATAATTGTATAATACTTATGTATTGGTTTCATGATATTCAAGAATTAGAATATTGCAGAGACAGCACTCATTGCAGATCTTGTATCCCCGAGTTTTTATGTCTCCATGAAAGGTACAGAATCTTTACATGTTTAGGCTGCCGCCGGTATAGTTCTAAAGTCTGGTGAGCCAGCGAATAAATATGTAATAAATGTAAGTAAATCTCAAAAACAGCAGAACGCAAACCTTACCGCGGTGGGTGTGGTTTAAGCAGCGTACTGTGGGGCAATAACATTACCTTGACGGGACTAATCGGAATCAATTATATATCTAAGCGCCAAATCAATTAATCAAATCAAAGCGTAACTTAATGAAAATTACACTTCTTAACAGAGGTAATACGAGCCTAAGTCTCATTGTGCCTATAATTTCATATTTACTTACTATAGCTGTCAAGGTCTGCTCCCGGAACACCATGTTAACTGCTTGTCGACAGATTTTGTAAACAGTGTTGTCAACAGTTTAACTGGCTCTCCACCAGATTCATCTTATAAATCCACCAGAAAACCGGTCATTTTTTGATTGAGTTATTATTTGGTCAATTAGATTTCCTTTTTTGTGATGTGATTGAGTGCTTGTTCGACACTTATTCGGGAAATCACTGCTCAATGGTATTGCCGGTAATTACTTGTAACTGGCTCAGTTGTCACATTTTCAGTGTTGGAAACTGAATACAACAGAAGCACTAAGAAATTCCACTAGCCACTAAAAGCTATATTTCACCACTAAAAGGAAGGTCGAAACCACCAGTTTTAGTGGAAAATCCACTAAGTTGGCCACACTGTATGTAAAGCCGGCGCTACGAAGCGACTTATGCACCTGTAGCGCGGTGCAGTCCATAGCTATTATCTTTTAATTATTTTTTTTATGCCTGATAGGTTAGCCTTTGACCACTATCTCACCTGATGGTAAGTGATGATGTGGTCTAAGATGTTGTTCAGGCTAACCCAGAAGTACTGGCTCTCAAGGACAGCTGCCGGAACACACCGTTAGGTGCTTGGCGACAGATTTTCTACTTGAGGGTAGTAGCTAGCCAGGCGAGCATTCGCAAAATGCCCTACCACCATGCTATAAAGACTGCCATCCTAAGACAACAACCGGGACCGACGACTTAACGTGCCCTCCGAAGCACGGAAACGCTCAGTAGTAAAGTCACTAGCGGTCACCCATCCAACTCCTGACCGCGCGCGACGTTGCTTAACTTTGCTGATCGGTTGAGAACAGCTAAGTAAACTTCGCTACGAGCGCTTCAAAATCGCTCGGCTATCATCGCTTCAAGTGTGCAGAATTTCTTGCCACGTGACTACAGTTCTGTAATTTGAAGACAAACTTTCAAATTGCTACCGTTGGCATTTATCAGGCGGAAATAATAGTGTACTTAGTTACACGTGATTAAGATAATGGTATTATGAAATAGACTGTCTAAATGAAAGTGGTTAGCTTTTGTTCTCAAAGCGTTATGTAGCGGTGTCATTATATTTGATGATAATACTCTTTCTACGTCATGTCGACGTAAAAAACTGACCCTTTTTTGATGACTGGCTGTTTTTGTATTATCATTTGTTCTACGGTATTGTTCCATACGATGTCTTTATGATTATCAAGGCTCGTTTTTCAAATGATTGTGCATTTTATTTCATTGTCACTAGGAAACGAACAAAGCTAGTTTAGGGCCTGTTTCGGAATGTTCGAGTAAGTTCCGGTTATACTACCCTGAACATATTTAATAAATAAAACACAATCTTTGCGTTTCACAGTCAACGATTTACCCTATCCATCGGTTAAAGCTTGAAAATCGCAGCATGTTAACTGTAATTTTTATCATTCAATTATTTTATGTTCTGGGTAGTATAACCGGAACTTACTCGAACATTCTGAAACAGGCCCTGAATCTAAGTTTTATGACTATTAGTAAATTTTGTCACAGCAATCATGCGACATTATTTAAGTTACGAAGAAGCAAATAAATAATTCGGGCTGACAGTCCGTGTGAGGGCTGGTTATATCACAGGTCTACCCAGCCCAAGCTTTGTGAATACATACCTACCAACCAATGTGTGGGAACAACCATGACACTGGAAAATGCTGTACATTACAATTTAAATGTCATTAGTACTGGACCAAAGATTATAAAGGTAATTTTTGGTATGTCTCAAATAGTAAATGCAGATCCAGTGTTAACTTAATTGATTTTTGGTAAAAGTTCACTTATACATTTACAAACTTTTAGTACACAAAATTTTCATCTCGTGCGGGATTCGAATTACGAACATGCGTGCCCCCGACTTTACGCACCACTCGGCCATCGTGACTGACAGGACTGATACAAAGTTTGTGCTTTAACATTATTACTTTAACCGTCATAGGGGACGGTGCGATGGTCAAGCATATGGACTATCATAATATCTGACCGAAAGGAATGCTTTTTCAAACACTTAACTCTCAAAATGATGTCGCTACCCTTCTATATTAACAAATATGATATCGAGCACTATCAAGACATCAAATTTACAAATGCTCATATTGCTTTATGATACTTGGATCATATTAAAATTTTGCAAACTCTACCCTTAATGTCAGAAGCTTTAAGATTATTAAGATTTGTTGTTTTGTTATTTGCAATTTATAGATTTTACCCATTATTATATTTTTGCATGTTTGTCAACGGTTTTATTGCTTGATTCTTTAATACCAAGGTTACTTTTGTCAATCTTGCATAAACTATAACGACTCTGGCATTCAAAGCAATAGAATTGTAAACAAACGGTCAAGCTACGCAGTATTTTATACTAGTATCCACTGCAAAAGTATTTTCTTCCTTATTGTCTTTAGATAAGGTCTGAAGTCCTTGCGTTACTCTGTGAGCTTTTTCATGTTGTTTATCATTTTGTGACATTGATCGCCTTTTCTTCACTGCGACATCCGGCAGTCCAACTTTCATTAAATTGTTAGCAAATACCGTATTCGTAGAGCCGCCGCTCACCCTGTCAATTAACTATATGTCTAATGTCAAATCGAAGTACCGATAACTTTGGATCGGAGAAATTTTATGGAAATACTTAGCTTTCAACCATTGAAATCAATTTCGAGAAGTTTATCGTATATCTTTCTAGTTGGAATAATGTCATTAGTATTTGTGGGTTTGAACTTATTTCATTACTGTCATAGTAGAACTATGATAATTGCGATTATAATATATTCATCACATCAACCGGAACGTCCACTGTTGAACAAGGTCTCTCATTAGGGGGATTTGCCTTAATCCCCACGCTTGGCATGGGTCTTGGTGATCGCAGAAGAGTTGTCAATACTTCAGAAGGCGCTGCTGCCCACCTTCCAGTTATTTTCCCTTAGTCTTTTCTCTTAGCTTCTTCGGAGAGCCACGGGATGAAAGGGGGAGGTGACATTCTGACCCGGCACCCTTCGGGCGGTATTTCACTTATTGTATAGTCGACACATAAATCATAGTTAACTTGGTTTGATTGATTAGTGCATCACAAACGCTGTATGCTTTGAATTATTTTAGGCATTGGCTATGGTTGAAGCAGTGATGGCTCAGTGGCATTGGCTATGGACTGCCGCGCAGCAGGTCCATGGTTCGAATCCCGCCGCGGGCGTGAGCTTCACCGCATGGTGGAAGGGCACTTTTGTGAATGCCCGCCTGGCTAGCGACCATCCTCAAGTAGACAATCTGTCGCCAAGCACCTAACAGTGTGTTCCGGCAGCAGTCCTTAAGAGCCAGTAAAATTACAGGAACATGAGACCACACAGGCAATTGGCACAGTGCAATTCATCGTTGCCGAATTGCGTCTGTTATAGGCAGAGGTTAGTCCACTTAATATCAGGTGGGCCTCGGACTTGTTCCGTTATAATAACATAAAAAAAAGCCTACTACGATTTTAATATGGGGTACTTGTTAGTATTGAACTCATTTTGACTAAATGTAGTTGGTACTTCTAAGTTCCGAGAGGAAGTTGCAACATCAAATTACACTTATGTGTTTATTTCTATGTGTGGAATGGCATCCAAGTCTACATTTTTAGACCTTAAACATTTGGGAGTTCCACAAGTTTTGCCTAAATACCTGTCCCTAAACTGAATTCTCGATTCAATTTGTATATTTGAATTTGACAAATAAGGAAACCTGCCCAGATCTTTATTCAATCTGCTTCCGTTTTTGGAATGATTAATTAATCCTTGAATAGTTGTATAGTTAGAAACATGTATTCCTGGTAGTTGCTGTCGAGTTATTTACATTTTATATCATGCAAGGTAACCGACTTTTTTACATTCTCTGACGGAAAATGTGACTTTTATTTTCCTTACATAGTTCTTTATTATATGTATAAACAGACTATGGAAGATAAATCATGTCTAGCTTTGACCTTTCGAATTATCCTAACGCTTATTACTTTCTGAGTGGCTTAGCTCTTCTTAAACTATATTATATGAGACCTATTGGAATAGTTTAGATTCTAATATGTACCTACCTAGAGTATTTTTACGTGACATGAATATGCAACAAAATTTAAATAACGCAACCAGGTTCTTTTTTAAATGTAATTAGGTTACGGTACAAGCACGAGGCCCAAACTGATGTTGAGCGGTAACTTCTGCCCATAACATAATGCATTTTGGTTTATGACGGCAATTTTGTTTACATATGTACCACGCCTTCCAAGCAGATCGGAGATCGCAAATGTTATATTACTTGTATTATAAAAAACTATCTAGGTATCCCTGGAAAGAGAATACCAAGTCAAATTATACATAGTGACCACATGCCATTAGATCTCTATTTTACTTAAACTGTTCTACTTACAACTAAAGATGGTTTTAAAAAAAACATGTAGATCGATTTATACATTCTCCACCCATCCTGAGCTTCCCCAAAGGTTTACTGGAAGAGATCGCTTTAAGCGATAAGTCCCCCTATTGTATCTCAGCTTTAGTAATCCTTTATAGGTATGTGTTTTGTATCATTTATTGTGTATAATAAATAATGTTTGTAAAGTATCGTAAAACAAAAAAAATAATACTAGAGCTTAAAATAAACTGGGTCGGCGTAGGTGGCTAAAACCACCCAAGTTTTTGCCAGATATATTAAGGTTTCATGTGGTAGAGAGCAAACATATTGCTAGTTTTAGTTATCTTCGTAATTATATACCTACTCGTTTCTAATACATTTAACGTCACTTCTTTATAATGAAACAGTGATGGCTCAGTGGCATTGGCTATGGACTGCCGCGCAGCAGGTCCATGGTTCGAATCCCGCCGCGGGCTTGAGCTTCACCGTATGGTGGAAGGGCATTTTGCGGATGCCCGCCTGGCTAGCGACCACCCTCAAGTGGAAAATCTGTCGCCAAGGACCTAACGGTGTGTTCCGGCAGCTGTCCTTGAGAGCCAGTGAAATTACATGCACATGAGACTTAACAATTATGTTTCAAAGTGACGGGCGCACTGCAATTCGTGACACTTGTGATGAAATGCATCTGTTATAGGCAGAGGTTAGTCCGCTTAACATCAGGTGGACCTCGAGCTTGTTCCGTCACAATAACATAAAAAAAAAACACACTAATTCTATTGGAACTATCTGACTTTGAAACTATACCGAGTTTTTTTGTATAATTATTATAAAAATGCGTTTTTTTAAAAAGGTAAAAGAGTCTTAGTAGGTTCTTATAAATATTAATTCATATTTTTCCGTCCACAGGAAGAACTTGACTTGTCAGCGGTGAACAAAGCGGCCATGATGAACCTCCCAGCCGCGAAGAAATGGCAGATATACTGCAGCAGGAGGCCACCACCAGGCCAGGTCATGCCGCTCGCGACAGCTCCCCAAGTTGAAGAGTACATCAAGGCACTCAACGAGATTGCTGACGTAAGTTAATCACTGAAACCTTCTTTAGTAAGCGTAAAAAATGTTAAGTATCAGTTGTCTAGTTAATCGTACTCGTCGGAGTACAGAATAAATGTACTACGCAGGATTGCCTGTTTCTGCTTCACTTCAAATGGTTTTTTAACGTTGATAGGGTAGCTTTCAACGACTATATCCCGTTGGAAAGCGATGATCTGGCTGGGTGTGGCAAACAGGCTTACACATGAATCATTGTCTTCCTTGTAACGCGAGATCTTTCAAGGACAGCAGGTGGAACCTGCCGTTAAGTGCTTAAGTGACAGAGTTTCTACTTAACGGGGAGAGTTAGTAAGGAGAGGATGCACGAAATGTTTCATCACGATAATACCCATGGCCTACAATACTTCCCGTCCAGGAAAATTATGTCGCAAACGTAATTATTTAGCTAACTTACGTCTTGACAATTAAGTATATGAATATACTTGATGATTTATATTTATTTAATACAATATTGACCTTTAATTTTCCAGGCGTTCGCATCATCAGAAGGCATCCCACCAGCAGAGGCTTGCGCTTTGGTCGATGGCCTCAAAACCGCGCTCAGAACTCGAGCGCACAGCTTTGTCATCAGGTTCATCAAACAGGGAGGGCTGGGCGCGTTGCTCGATGCTCTGCAAAGGGCACCGAGGGACGATGCGCTCACCAGGCATAACCTTATAGCTGGGATCAAGGCGCTTATGAACAACTCTGTGAGTAATTGAAAATATTCTACTAGTCGTTTGTAAGAAGGTTACATTTCAATATAAGGATGTATGGTTGTAATCAGGTAGTGGATTAAATAAGTACCCGAGTTGCTTGCTGCTTGATATTAAGCGCTACGGGATGTTGTCATTAATTGGAACTGGAATTATTGGTGTTTATGTTTCAATATTGCGACATGTTTGTTCTTGTAGCTGGTATACCTACATACTCGTACATATTGTATAGTGTGAGAGTGCATCGGATAAGTCGGTGAGATCTACATTTTTGTCGTGAAATCAAACGAAGAAGTCTGAAGCGTCGTTCAGTCTTGGAGAAAAGAGAATGATCTATTAATTTTATGTAGATAACAGAAATATTAGGTATTAGTAACATTATTGTATCAGCCGGATTGTCCACTGCTGAAGACAGGCTCCCCCATTAAGGATTTGCCATAATCCCCACGCTTGGCAGGCGTCTTGGAGATCGCAGTGTAAGATAGCAGTTCCATAATAGGTGTTGCTGACCACCTTCTGGTATTTTACTCGTAGTAGCCTCTTCAGACACCTACGAGAACTGGAGAAGAGATGGAGAGATTGAATGAGATGGACACCTCAAGGACTTCACATAATTGAATTTTTCACCAATATACTAACGATAACAGTTTGTAAAATCTTAAAATGCATTGATATTGTACTGAAGAAAAATCTTTTGAAGTCATTCAAGTCTATCACACACTCCATTACCATAACAGTAGAAAAGCATTATTTATATTCGTAGCTGTAAAAAGACTTAGTTAAGATATAAACTAGCTCTTTTTCTCCTTCCAGACTGGTCGAGCGCATGTCCTGGCACACCCCACCAGCATAGATCTGATCGCACAATCTCTTGATACGGAAAATGTGAAGACCAAAGTAGCTGCTTTAGAAATTCTGGGTGCTGTATGTTTGGTGCCTGGAGGACATAAAAAGGTTAGTTACGTTTTGTTCTATGAACTAGCTTGTTAATCAGGGTATCAGGACAGCACAAACTGTCATGTTGGATCGACTGAACGGATCAGATTGAAATTTGCATACGTTTTTGTCGGCTGTATACAAAAATATAATTTCAATGCAACTTCATCTTTGTTTTACTAATAGCTGAGATAGTGGTCTAGGTCTATCACTACTATTAGTCTATTACAATCCCTAAACCACTATCTCACTAACTCAACATAATCGTCACACTTTTAAATTCGGCCGGCAGAGATGTTTAGACACCCACGTTTTGTTTGATTTCTTTAGATATTCCAGAAAAGTAGGAAACAGTTTTACCTTACAATCTGCGTAATAACGAAAAGCGAATTGTAAAAAATAATGATATTCGGGTTGTACCAAAAATCAGATTAGATAAAGTACAGAAACAAGGTCGTTATTCGAAAATACTGATGTATAATAAATTACTAAAAAGCTTGATAGTTTGTTCAAACGAAAACTTAAGAACTTTGTTGAAAACAATCTCATCTACACATTTAAAGAATATATATGTCAATGCAGCTTGTAGAATCTTTGTTCTTAGGACAGGCGCAAACGTGATAACTGTAAATTATTTAACTAAGTATATTAAGTGTAAAAATATTACGATTATACAATTTTAATCAATCATTTACCTAATTAGAATTATTTAAGTAAATTTAGATTTGACTGTAATTTTTTTACTGAAGGGCTAACCAAACTATTTTATATCTTTAGGTAACATATCATAGACAGCAAATCTACTGCTAGCGTTTGTAATCTTCATAACATACCTATGTCATTGGTACCTACATTTCATGTCTCTTAAAATTAATATCAGATAGTAACCGCGTAGTATCCTGTTTTTTTATATATTGCTGATAGGCTAGCCTTTGACCACTATCTCACCTGATGGTAAGTGATGATGTGGTCGAAGATGTTGTTCAGGCTAGCCTAGAATTACTGGTTCTCAAGGACATCTGCAGGAACACACGGTTAGGTGATTCGCGACAGATTTTCTACTTGAGGGTGGTAGCTAGCCAGGCGGGCTTTCGCAAAAAGCCCTACCACCATGTTGTAATGACCGCCATCCTAAGACAACAATCGGGACCGACGGCTTAAAGTGCCTTCCGAAGCACGGAAGCGCTCGGTAGTAATATCACTAGCGGTTACCCATCCAACTCCTAACCGTGGCGGACGTTGCTTAACTTAGATGATCGATTAAGAACGGCTAAGCAAACTTTGCTACGAGCGCTTAGTATTCGTTATATATATTATTTACCATCATGTGAGATTGTGGTCTAAGGATAACCTATCGGTACATACTAAAGTTTTCTCCTTTTAACATTTTAGGTGCTAGAAGCCATGGTGCACTACCAGAAATACGCAGGCGAGCGCGCGCGTTTCCAAAGCATTATGAACGAGCTGGACCGAAGTACTGGCGCTTACCGCGACGACCTCGGCCTCAAGACGGCCATCATGTCCTTCGTGAACGCAGTGCTCAACTACGGACCTGGCGAGGAGAGCTTGGAGTTCAGGCTGCATCTCAGATACGAGCTCTTGATGTTGGGGATACAGCCAGGTGAAAATACTTGAAGCTTGAAAGTGTACACCTTTTGTTTAAATGTCTATAGGCGACTGTAGCCGCTTACCATCAGGCGGGCAGTATGCTTGTTTTGTTTTTTTGTTTTTATGTAATTGTGACGGAACAAGCTCGAGGCCCACCTGATGTTAAGCGGACTAACTTCTGCCTATAACAGATGCATTTCGTCACAAGTCACGAATTGCCCTGCGCCCGTCTCCTTGACACTTAGTTATAAAGTCTCATGTGCCTGTAATTTCACTGGCTCTCAAGGACAGCTGCCGGAACACACTGGTAGGTGCTTGGCGATAGATTTTCTACTTAAGGGTGGTCTCTAGCCAGGCGGGCATTCGCAAAATGCCCTTCCACCATGCGGTGTTCCACCATGTTTGCCGCTCATCACATAAAAAAGGTTTTTTTGCCTTATAGGTTAGCCTTTGACCATAATCTCACCTGATGGATTTTGGGGTCGAAGATGTTGTTCAGGCTAACCTAGAATTACTGGCTCTCAAGGACAGCTGCCGGAATACACCGTTAGATGCTTGGCGACAGATTTTCTACTTGAGGGTGGTAGCTAGCCAGGCGGGCATTCGCAAAATGCCATACCACCATGCTATAATGACTGCCATCCTAAGACAACAACCGGGACCGACGGCTTAACGTGCCCTCCGAAGCACGGAAAAGCTCAGTAGTAATATCACTAACGGTCACCCATCCAACTCATGACCGCGCGCGACGTTGCTTAACTTTGCTGATCGGTTGAGAACAACTAAGTAAACATATACTGGCCTTGATACCTACATATTTATAAGTTTGAAGCAGTGATGTCACCACCCTCAAGTAGAAAATCTGTCGCCATGCACCTAACGGTGTGTTCCGGCAGCTGTCCTTGAGAGCCAGTACTTCTAGGTTAGCCTGAACAACATCTTCGACTACATCATCACTTTCCATCAGGTGAGATAGTGGTCAAAGGCTAACCAATCAGCCATAAAAATATATATATATATATATATAAATCATATGATAATGAATTGAGAAAAATCAGATGTCTATGATTTTATCGCCAATTATGATAAGGTAATAAATAATCTAATATATAAAATTCTCGTGTCACAGTTTTCGTTGCCATACTCCTCCGAAACGGCTTGACCGATTTTGATGAATTTTTTTGTGCTGATCCGGTATCTATGAGAATCGGCCAACATCTATTTTTCATCCCCCTAAATGTTAGGGGTAGTCCACCCCTAAATTTTTTTATTTATTTTGTAGACAAAATTTTTAATTTCTATTTTTTTATGATACAACATACAAAAATACATACAATCCTCAATTTTCACCCTTCTACGATCAACTCTTATTTTTTAAATTATTTATATGGAAAAACAACGTTTGCCGGGTCAGCTAATTTGATATAAAATTTTCCAGTGATCGAGAAGCTACGTAAATACGAGAACGAAACCCTCGACCGTCACATCGAGTTCTTCGAGATGGTGCGCAACGAGGACGAGCGCGAGCTGGCGCGCCGCTTCGACAAGGAGCACGTCGACACGAAGAGCGCCAACGCCATGTTCGAGCTGCTGCGGAGGAAGCTCAGCCACACCGCCGCTTACCCTCACATGCTGTCCATGCTCGAGCATCTGCTTCTACTGCCGCGTGAGTTACTGCACGAACCTTATTTTTTGTATTGTTTTATTTCGTTTTGTAATCATAATCCCTTGCGATAAAACTTTTTCTATCTATCTATTCCGATGTAATAAGAGGCAGCTTTGTTTAAAATTTAAAGTTATAGTCATGCGATGGATTCGAACCCAAGCCATCCTCTCCTATATCTGGGAATACCCTGACCGCGAAGCTAACATGATATATGACATTAAATTGTGTTGTAATATTTTGATTTGTCATCAAGATCCCTTGCGATAAAACTTTTTCTATCTATTTATTCCGAAGTAAGAAGATGCAGCTTTACTTAAAATGTAAAATTATAGTCATGTCCGTGATTCGAACCCAAGCCATCCTCCTATATCTGGGTATGCCCTGACCGCTAAGCTAACATGATATATGACATTAAATTGTGATGTAATATTTTGATTTGTCATCAAAATCCCTTACGATAAAACTTTTTCTATCTATTTATTTCAAAGTAAGAGGAGGCAGCTTTTCCCAAGTTTAAAATGTATAATTATAGTCATGTCCGGGATTCGAACCCAAGCCATCCTCTCCTATATCTGGGTATGCTCTGACCGCTAAGCCAACACGACATATTACTTTAATTTGTCATCTCGATCTCAACCATTGTATGGGGATAAAGCGACTCCTATAGTTCAACTTTTATCTACAACAAACAAGACAATTTTTTGCAATTAGGTATAAACTTATTAACGATGACGCAACCCTAAAATTTTAAAATTTCTATTTTTGTAATGACGAATGCTCCGCGGATTACATAAGAAAATGATAACGAGAGGAAAAAATATAATCATGTGCGTGATTCGAACCCGATCCAGCCCTATAGCCGGAGTATGCTCTAACCGCTAAGCCAATATGGCATATGACGCATGAGGAATTTGTCCCGTATGAGGTTGGAGCGACATCTATCAAATGGGATAAAGGGAAAAGGTATCTGCTAGTTTTACGTACTGGTGCGTGAAGGTAAAAGGAGTCATAGGTTCGATAGCCGCTTGATACGATAATCCATTTGTACTTTTTTTTTTCTATGTACCGCTTTATTTGAAGATATCTGTTGTTCTCAGTGGAGTACAATCCAGCCGCCCAGCACTGGCTGCTGTTGGACCGTGTTGTGCAGCAGGTCGTTCTTCAACAGCCATCAGCATCCTCACGGGCTTCCAGCGAACAGGGCAGCCAGCGTACCTCTATCGCTGACCTCGCCCCTAAGGTAATTTTCAATATATTTGCTCGTATAAAGCTTTATTATAATATGTAGCCATTATCTGTATCCAAATGAGGTTATTTGTAAAGAGATGAAAAGAAGAAGAAAATGAACTTCTGTAATTTCGCACGTTTCTGCCTTTTACTTTCCTTTTTAGTTTTAATTGACTTAAGAAAATTTTACAAACTACGCTAAAAGCGCTTCAAAAAGTTTTTGATAAGCTCGTAGTCTAGTTTGCTTAGTCGTTCTTAACTGATCAGCTAAGATAAGCAACATCCGCTGCATTCATTAGTTAGGCTTCCTTGATTCCAAGGCCATTGGTCCCGGGTGTTGTCTTAGGATGGCGGTCGTTATAGCATGGTGGTAGGACATTTTGCGAATTCCTGGCTAACTTCCACCGTCAAGTAGAAAATCTGTCGCCAAGCACCTAACCGTGTGTTCCGGAGGCTGTCCTTGGGAGCCAGTAAGTTCAAGCTGTCGGTAAGGATTGAACCATGGACCTGGGGCACCGCAACCCATACTAGTAGTCGTTTATTCCAGATTACCAAGTTGAAACATTACCGAATATAACATTTTTTATTACGTATTTCCAGCAAACCTACGATCCGGACGTAGCTCCGTTAGAGATCAACGTAGGCGAGATTGTGCATCTACTAGCTAAAGAAGAGGAGCTAGTAGCGGCCAGAAGTAAAGCCGATAATCTGGAGCGTGAGAACATAGACTTGGCCACAGAACTGGCTAAAAAGGTAGGCATCTTTTATTTTTTCTTTGTTATTCTACGCTCGAATCCAATATTTAATCGTGCAGGGTAAGGAACTCTCACCACATCTTATTCTAGAAATCACGTTTTGTTCGTATTCATTTCTTATATGGAAAAGCTAGGGTTGGCACTCGCCACCTTAAAAAGAAACGAAAGCACTACTATGAAAAAAAGAGTTCCAGTAGTACCAAGAACTCCAACTTTTTAAAAGATCCCAAAGTTGGTTATTTATACAATTTGGATCTGGCTGTCAGAAATGCCTCCTGGAGATGCGATAGCACGAATTAGGCCAAAGCTACATTAGTAAATGATGCGATTGGCAACTGACTAGAGACTGAAACAAAGATACTACTATGACTTTGGTTACAATTTGCACCAAGCATATAATACGACAACGTATAGCTTATATTGCGTTTTCTCTACCAATGAAGTTTCAGATTTACACTTAGATATGAAGCATTTTTGTAGAGGAATTACTTAAACTTAATATTTCCGTAAAGTAGCAACTAAAACAATACGTTTCCTGTGATCTGTTTTCTTACAAAAACAAAAATGGTGCGTATTATTGAACATGTAGCTGTACTGAATAACTTCCTTTTCGTTTAGTGTACTAATCATTTTCATTAGGTATATTATTTTAAAATACTGTTTCATGGACTAGCCTAGTTTATCTGAGTTCTACATTTGCTCTGGGGCCTTTGTCTAACTAGAATGGTAATAAAGAGATGTACTTCATTTTGACAGGAAAATTCAAATGTCAAAGTCAATTTTGACATTACCATTCTATTTATACAATATGGCCGCCGGTTTCACGAATAAATATTGGTTTCTAGCGTCAAAGGTTTCGGTATAACCCGCCATTTGGTATGGTTATTGACATCTTTCATTTCATGGTTTAGGTAACTTATAAAGTTAATAAAGGCCATCATTGAGTTTACAAAAAAGTGAACAAATGTTTGCGAGTCATTTTATGGTTTTGGATCATTGAAATAATAGGCGATTTGAGAATAAATTAAGATAATTAGATGATAAGCTTTGCCAATTTTTCATATTTTTTTACCACTAAGGTACAGACACGTTGGGTAACTTTGAATACTTTTTTTTTAATGGGTAGTTACATAAAAATAACGTATGAGCATTATTATGTTTTATTATGAGTGTTCTTATAAACGTAATATATAAGTACCATAATTAAATCCTATGAAAGAAAACGACGCATTTAAACGAAAAATATGGAAAAATACGTTTTAGTAGCCGGTCAAAGTTACCTTCATTTTTGGGTAACATAGAATTGACTTATTTCCGATGGTTACAAATGTTTACTTACTTTAGTTTTTGGACTTCATTTATTTGACTTAGGTATTGAATTCTATTTTGAATAAAAAAAATACCCTACGAAATGTTAGCTATCAATAGGTACAACATATTGGATTTACCCACACTTTTTGATCCGTTAGTAACCAAAATAGGTTCCGACTTGGATAATTTTTGCCTTTTTAAATATCTATATTACTTAAATTTCCAATTACACAGTTATTGCGTCTCTGGACTGCAGTTATTAGTGAAACACAACAAGCTGTATTTATTTAGAATTGTAAGTAAATTCAAAAGTTACCCAATATGACTGTAGTGGTTAGTAAAGACTTCTCCCATCTTTTTCTATTTCATATATTCATGATAAACCTCAGATATTAAAGAATGATAAAAGTTCTACCATCTATGGTTCATACGGCTGCGATTAACTGATACGATTGTATGACATGTCGGTGAAGTCAAGTGAAACATAATTTATTCATAATTATTAGTTAAGGTGAGACAAGGAGAGTGCAATACATATCGGCGTGCAGATAAAGAGACAGGCATAGCGCGAACCAGAAAAAAAAAGAGCTTTAGCTGAACTTTAATCAAAATAAATATGAATCGTACACATGTAAAAATGCCATTATTTATCTTCATTATTTATAATAACCACATACCTGCCTATTACGTTTAATTTTCCCAAATAACTAGAAACAGTGTTTTTGGCGTTGTTTTTTTGATCTGGTAGTTCCAACTTTCAAACTTTAAAATTCAAATTTTATCCATATGTATTTATACTTTTAGCTCCCTCAATATGGCATATAGTTTTGAGATTACTAACGCCTTTTACGGGATTTCAATCACCCTCATATAGAACTGTGAATTCCAAAATTGCATTATGCACAGTTCGTGTGCGTTGCACTATTGATTGATAAAATGCTATTGAACGTTTTAAAGAATATAAATGGATTTAAATATTGTTAAAGAATAAGCATTTGGCAAATACAAATAAATATTTATTACAGCATGTACCTGTAAATTAGTGTTTTTACGATTATAATGCATCGTTTGCTAATCAAATAAAATATAATAAAATTCAAGCGCCTATGTCCCACAATTAACGCTGTAATACGTTCAGATAGATCCTATTCCTTATAATTGGTATATACTCGTGTGTCGGCAAAGTTTGTTTATTTTTTGACGTTACCCTGTGATAATGAAAGAAAACTTTTATTATAGAAAATTAAAATTAATATGAACTGCCCTGAATATGAAAATATAGGCAGCAAGGGGTTCCCTACATATTAGTGGTCAGTGAAGTTATTCATTTCACAAAATCACTATTAAATGTAATTTTTTCGAGGCTTACAGGCCGAAAACCTACAACCCTTCAGCGTTGTTGGTTTTCGGTGCTGCAAACATGCAATGTAGATTATTTCATTCGATATAGTATACACACCTGTTCAGAAAGGAAGGCACGCCCCACCTCAGTAAATTATTGATACGCATTTGTAAGGCTAGGCCTCTCCTCCGTCTTAGCATGAGTATAATTGCTAATGATATATACACTAAAACAATAACAACTACACACTTTTACAAACTAAAACAATACATTATAAAATATGATTGCTTGGGTAGGTAGTTACAACTACACTTAAAAAATGAGGAAGGGCGTTGATTATCTGACCTGTCAAAGAACAATTTACGTTAATGTGACAATCTATATTCAAAACCTTCGATAATATGTAGGGAATCCGCAAGATCGAACAAGACATAGAATAAAACCTAACATGTTGATTACCACGCCAGTGCTTTTATGGCAAAATTTTGCTGACAATCTCTGATCATTAAAAACTTCACCGACATGTCATTTCTCTTCGTACCAGCCATCGTGCTTCATGCCTTAATATCATGCATGCGCTAACCACTAACAGGAGAAGCAAGTGGACCAGCAGTCACAAGAGCGCGAGGAGTTGGAAGGCGTCGTCTCGCGCCTCAAAGATCGCTTGGAGAAGGAAACTGCAGCCCATATGGAGTCCACAGAACGAGCCCGCTCGTCTGCCTGCAGGGCGCATCAGCTTGAACAGCAGGTCATTATTAACTAGGTCAAGGTTAAAGTCATTGCATGCAAAGTTAGAATTTGCTGTGATCGCTAAAGGTAAACCAAAAAAAGGTAGGAACATAAAAAGCAATTCTACTGCTGACATTACCTCAGTGATCGCTTGGAGAATGAATATGCTGCGAATACGGAGTTCAAAGAACAAGTCCGCACTTCTGCCTGTTGGATGCTGCAGGCCATTCTAACCTAGGTCAAGGTTAAGGTAGAGGTCATTGATGTATGCAGTTGCTTAACCTCCTGCCAACCTGCGTCCTATACATAGGACATTGACTTGCCTAAAATACATCCCAATAAGAATCAAAATAGCGTCTCTTGGAGGCAGGAGGTTAAGGTAGAACAAATTTAATTCAACTGCAACTAAGCGACGGCTTTTGAAAGGAAACAGTTCGCATGAGCCTGAACACTTCTGTACTATATCAGCTGGACTGCTGAAAAGCCTCCCTAATTAAGTTGGGTTTGCCAAAATCCCAACGCTTAGCAGGTGGCTAGGGTTACGCATTGTAAGATGACAGTACTTCAAAAGGTGCTGCTTCAGAAGAGACGATTCAAGGAAAAACAACAGAAGGTGGGCCATTCTGTTGTTTTTCCTTGAATCGTCTCTTACTACAAGGAAGATATATATGGGGTTCAATTCCAGCCCGACACCCTTACAAGGTCAGCCTGAACAGCAGACCTATTAGGTAAAGGTGTTAAGTGCTAATTAAGTAAGGCCATTGAATGTTAACGTCAAATTCTGCTAAAATTCCTAAAAGGTAAAAACAAATGGTATTTGGCTTCCATCCTCCATCTGCACATGAAAATGCTGCAGTTAAGGTAAGGGGTAGGCTAGAATAAATATATTTAAATTAGAAAAGAGCGAGATAAACTGATAGTGGTAATGTACAACACGTAGGTAAAAAAACGTTTTTATGTTGCTGAATTTGGTAATGAATTAATAAAATTTATCTTAAGATCATTTCAGACCATTAAGAATAAAACATACATGAAAGGTTTGCATGAGGAAAGCTTTTGGCTCTTTATAAACAATATGTTTTTTTTATTGAGTCCAGGTTATATTGTTCTATTCATAGACATTAAATCTTGGTGAAGGTGTTTTGATTCATAAGACTTAATAAATTTATGAGCGCAACAAATGAAAAAGACTAGCTTTATTTCTGGTAAGTAATTTAGTTAGAAGTGTCCTGTAACAGTGGTTCACATAATATGTGCGATCAAGTTTATTATGATAATGATAATGATTCTTTGCCTAATAATAATTGAGGTGTTCAGATCTGATATTCTAATGTAGTACGGTAAATACATTAATATTATTTAAAAAAAGCCTTTTCATTGAAAATAAAGGCGGTACATATGCTACTTAAGGCGAATGGTAAGGGGATAACACAAAAACTATTTGTTTTTAGATACGAATCCTAGCAAAAATATAGCGTGTTAAGCTTTGAAATAAATATATCATGTAACACGTATCTTGAAGTTTGCTTAATTAGGTTTGAATAATTTTCTATAGTAGGAAAGATTAGCACCTGGGACTATTTGAAAATTTTGAAGTACCAAGATTTCAGTAAATTTTTTAGAGGTGTATCAAAGTCGTTTGATACCGAGCTTGGCTAAGTTATTATTCTTTAAATTTGTACGATTATTTTTATGGTACTATTTCTTCGAACAGTCATTAAAATTAAGGACCTTAAGAGGAAAATCTATTTGTACCTATTAAAACGTAACTACAAGTTAAGTTAAACAGCAACTTCGCAAATATGATCAGGCAATAATAGTAAGACAGCGTGCCGTCTTCTGACTCGAACTGACGCCCGAGCGTCCGCTAAATGTAAAAAATCAACTGGCCTTACCTTTCGCCTTAAGAGGAACTGCTCTTAAAAAGCATAACCCAGCCCCCCAATAAACTGCTTTATTGGGGGGCCGGGCTAGCCTAACGGCAATTAATTTGTCCTGGTGTAGATTTATTTATAGTGCTGGAAAATTTTGCGCGCTGTTCCAATGTTTTTGTAAACGGTATTATCATGTTTCCTACTAAGTGCTACGGCACTGTATTTTAAAACGACGTGTAGTAAAACGGAAATTACGACTTACGTTTTGCATGGAGTTTTCTATAGATTTCCGTAATATTGGAATATAGGCTTAAATTTCACAATTATATAAAATTCATACAGATATTTATGATTTCAGCTGAACCAAGAGAGAGCGGAAAGAGTGAGATTCGAGAAACTAGTCAGTGAAGGAAGCATACCCGATGATGCCAAGGTAAAAAATATAATAATATCATATAATGTATTTTTTAATATGTACACTGTTGGTGCATCTTAAATAAATAAATAAAATAAAATAAAAAATAGAGAAAACTTTCCTCTAATCAGCGTCAGTTTAAGTTTTACATTTTGAAGAAATATCACGATTACATCTTATGCTTAGTAAAATATCTATGTGTAATGCATATTCGTTAAAGCTTTTCCTTATTTGTCTACCTACACTTATTGACAATAATAACAAATATTATAAAAAGATTTTTAGAAAAAAATAAATTCATTTTTTAATAAATCACTTAATAAATATTAAAAATATGTCTAGTGACAATTCCGCCTAATTTTCCTGTTAAGGTTGAACTGGCCGGTCGCTTCTCCATACAAACGCCGTAGGGTGATCACTCCCGTATTTGAGACTTTAGATCCAGAATTAAGCATAATACCGATTGATCTCGTCATTATCTAGGCTTGTATGATGCCGAAATTTTAAAAAGATAATTAAGTTGAAAGTTATGAGCCTTGAAAATGTTATATGAAAATGTTTCGAAGCTCATAACTCTCAAGTTAATTATCTTATTAAAATTTCGGCATCATACAAGCCTAGGTAATGACGAGATCAATCGGTATTATGCTTTGTTTTCGACCTAAATCCGCAAATAAGGCAGTGATCACCCTACGGCGTTTGTATGGAGAACGGCCCGGCCAGTTCACCCTTAAACCGACGTGACGTCCAAACGCCACGCAGCCAAACTGGAAGAATTTTCGACGGGTTTTGCTTGTACACGAAGCATCCTTTTTTTTTAAGGCTGATAGGTTAGCCTTTGACCACTATCTCACCTGATGTTAAGTGATGATGTGGTCGAAGATGTTGTTCAGGCTAACCTAGAAGTATTGGCTCACAAGGACAGCTGCCGGAACACACCGGTAGATGCTTGGCGACAGATTTTCTACTTGAGGGTGGTAGCTAGCCAGGCGGGCATTTGCTTAATGCCCTACCACCATGCTATAACGACTGCTATCATAAGACAACGACCGGGACCGACTGCTTAACGTGCCCTCCGAAGTACGGAAACGCTCAGTAGTAATGTCCCTAGCGGTCACCCATCCAACTCTTGACCGCGGCGGGCGTTGCTTAACTTTGCTGATCGGTTAAGAACAGCTAAGTAAACTTCGCTACGAGCGCTTCAAAAGGAAGTGACTTAGAGAAATCCTCAGGAAGTCTTGACTCTAAGTCACGTCGGCTTTACAGGAAAATTAGGCTGAATTGTTACTAGATATATTTTAGATATTTTATAAGTGTTTTATTAATATATTAATTAACTGTTTTCTTAAAATATTTGTTATTATTAAATATTCATTTTCGCCTGAATCCATTCATTATCACACTTTTTGACGTTTTGCCCATAAATATGTTTAGATAAATAAAAACAAAACTATGTCACATTACAGGTGAGCAACTTGAAGAGCGCCGTCATAGAGACAAGCAGCGTCCCACCCCCTCCCCCGCCGCCGGCACTTTTCCCCCCTCCCCCCGCTGCGCCCCTCCCTCCCGCGCCGCCCCCGGCACCATTAGGCCCTATACCCCCCTCAGCACCCACCGCGCCGAAACAAAAGAAAAACGTGCCAACACCCGGCAACCCTCTCAAGAGCTTCAACTGGAGCAAACTTCCTGATACGAAACTCCATGGAACGATATGGCAGGAGTTAGACGATACTAAATTGTATAATGCAATGGATCTTCACACTATTGACAAGATGTTCTGCGCTTACCAGAAGAATGGAGTCCAGGTCAGTACATTTCATAAGAATTTTTCTCTACTGTGATTTATTCATGTAATTTTTTCTTAAACTTGAGCTTATTGTGTATTTGGTACTGTCAGAAATTCATTGCTATATGACGAAGTGTAAGTGAGTGAAGTTTAATAAACATTAAGTACATTCTTGCCTGTACCTATACTCTGGCAAAAATTATAGCACTTACAAGATAAAAGTTTTGGACTTGACGAGTGACAGATTTACAAACAGTTAGATTAACATTTTAGACCTATAAAAGCAAATGTTTTATCTAGTCAGTGAAACTTGTTTTGCACACACCTTTTTTATGGTATTGTGACGGAACAGGCACGCGGCCCACCTGATGCTAAGCGGTAACCTGAGCTTATAACAGATGCATTTCGTCATAGAACGGCAAGCACTAGCTACCGTTGGTAGTGCATCACGTCTGCTGCAATTCAACTCTAAAATTACCATTGTATTTTAGAACGAAGGTTCAGTGGAAGACCTTCGGCAGCTGGGTTCGAAGCCTCGCACCAAGATCCTGTCCGTGATTGACGGGAGAAGAGCTCAGAATTGCACCATTTTACTATCCAAGCTCAAGATGTCAGATGAAGAGATCTGCCGGTAAGTATTATAGAAATTGCTGTTGTCTTTTAGAACCTAGGCCTTCTGCAACTTAAGTTAAATACACACTTCAGAAGCTCAGAAGTGCATCATTAAAATTTACGAGCTCTTCAATGTCCGGAATGGTGATTTGCCCATAAGTATGCCAACTATGATCAGAATATCAAATCTTATTTAATATCAGTTTTATTGAATCAATAACTGATAATCTTTAAAAAGTAAGTATCTGATATGTCGATCTTTTTGAGATTATTTAATGTTTTTGATATATCACAATATGTAAGCATTGGAATTTCTATTGTGAATATGAACATTCTTTTTTAAATCTATACTCTTTTTTTAAGCTTTATATCACAAGATATAAAGCTTAAGAAACATTTATTATGTGAAATAAAATTACATCAGGTAAACCCCTTTCGTATGTATTATATTATTTAATCGTCTTAAGGTTCGGTTATTCAATCATCAGATAAAAAATAAAAGACTGACAATAGTTTATCCAACCAAAGTGTACCTGTTCCAGTGTCCAATCGGCTTTGCGTGAACAATCTCGCTCGGAAGTAAACAATCAACTCAATAAATCTGGTTATTATTAAAATTTATTTTCATGTTTTACTTTGATCAAGTTCAATAATACAAAAGTAGAAAATATTAGTATTTATTCTGATTATATACTTACGAATATGATTAAACCTATTTTACACTTACACTTTTAGTGGCTGTCCATGGCAAGCCAAAAGGTCCAAAAGGTGAAAGTGGACGTAATCCTTTACATTAATTGTCCAAGTGAACTTTTCTCTGACTCGCATGTCGCCAAACTTGAAACGTCGATAGTCCTTGTCTTTTTTATTATTTTTCTAACGGATGTTATGTTTTGTATTATAAGGACACAATGTAATTTTCCTATATAACGACCTTTTTTTTCGGACGTGTTAGGTATTGGTGGGGATATACAACCGTATGGTATACCGGGATATACATATAATCACGTATTGCCCGAAGGAGCAGGCAGAGGTGTGTAAACGCCCACATTTCGCCAATTTAGTTTTATTCCCATATAATAGGGGGCGAGCCTATTCCCATTCACTGGGCACAGTTTCAGGTTCATACAAAATGTTTTCTCTAACACACTGGAAGAAACACAAGAACATATTACGAATAATATGTTTACGCTAACAACATATAAGACAGGAACACAAGAACATAATATATAAAACCCTGGCATAGCACTAAGATGGTATACATTGTATACATGGCTCTGTTGTGCGCCTAATGCACACAGCACCCTACTCACATCCACGTGAGATGTGGCTTGCTGCTCATTTGGCAGACTTTTCCCTTAGTCGCCTTTTATGACACCCACGAGATGAAATGGGGTGGTGACATTCTAACCCGGCACCCCACTACATTTGTCCTTAAAAATAGTAATCTGATGGTAACTGGCCCTATATGATATATATGATGTGATTTGGACAGTAAAGGATAACAAATATTTATTTCAATAATGTCTCTTACAGTGCCATACTTCGAATGGACAGCGCTGAACAGCTCCCCATCGACATGGTGGAACAGCTCCTCAAGTTCACTCCGAGTGCTGAGGAAGCTGCCCTACTCGAGGAGCATCAGGACGAGCTGGACAGCATGGCACGAGCTGACCGGTTCCTATATGAAATATCCAAGTGAGTTGACTACGAACTTTGTTGTCTTAGAAATTGAGAATTATTCCCCAAGCGGTGAAGATGCTGCTCTACTAACTATTAGTACGGTGTGAGCTGACCGGTAACGTGCCTCTATGAAATATTCATGTGAATTATCTAGAAATTGTAACATACTTCAAGTTCTTTACTATATTCATGATCATCGTCAACTATCATACAGCCTTACGCTACCCACCGATAAGAGGACCTTCTCGATCTTTTGCTAAAATTTAGTCCTCTACATCTTGGCGAAAGCTAAAGCAGGGACATCCGTAAGAAGGATACGTTAAGGATAAGTTTTTTAAAAAAGCTTAAGAGTAATTTAAATTTTGTCTATAAACTGGCCTTAGTTGTGGTCTCTTTAGGCAATTTTAGCTGGTAAACCCTCTAGACCTGGTAACCAACTTAACACCATCAATGATAAATAAACACATGTCATGTCAACAGCCTCTTATACAATGCCGCTCCCAAGAATCAGCATCTTTAGACCCATCTTTGAGACTGCCCTTGAGACAGTTTGAAACTGATAGCGGCTTACCATCTCAAGATGTCTTTTAAGAGCGTACTCAAAGCTGAGATCTTGAGTTTATTAATACGGACGTTAAAGTCAGTCAACTATTGACTTATCTGTAGTTATGAAGTATTATGTTTTCATTACAGAATCCCTCACTACCACCAACGCGTCCGCACTTTACTGTTCAAGAAGAAATTCAGCGCGGCCGCCGCTGAGGCGACGTCTCGTGCCGCTGTGGTCCTTCGAGCCGCCAGAGACATGACTCGGTCGAGACGTCTTCGAGCCCTCCTGGAAATTGTACTAGCACTTGGAAACTATATGAACAGGTTAGTGTTTTGTGTTAATGTCTTTTTTATAATAACTACTTATATTATAGTATAATATACAAGAACGGCTAAGCAAATTTCGCTGCGAGCGCTTCCGGCCAAAGAATTCAAGAGCTCCTAATAATATGATCACTCTTCGCACATTATTTTCAATTCTTAAGAAATTACATTATTAGGAGTTCTAGAATTCTTCCTCGGGCCGGAAGCGCTCGTAGCGAAGTTTGCTTAGCCGTTCTTAACCGATCAGCTAAGTTAAACAACCTCGGCTGCGGTCATGAGTTGGATGGGCGATCGATAGTGATATTACTACTGAGCGTGCATGTGCTTGAGGGCACGTTATGCCGTCCGTCCCAGTTGTGGTCTCACGATGGCAGTTGTTACAGCATGGTGTTAGACCATTTTGCGAATACCCGCCTGGCTAGCTACAACCCTTAAGTCGAAAATCAATCGCCAAGCACCTAACGGTGTGTTCTGGCAGCTGTACTTGAGAGCCAGTAATTCTAGGTTATCCTTAACAACATCTTCGACCACATCAGGTGAGATAGTGGCCAAAGGCAACCTTATCAGCTATAAATTTTAAATATTTAAAAAAATTGGGGATAGGTAATATTGGGGAATTAAGTGTTTGCGGTCTACCTGCTGCTGAAGGCACTTCTAAGCAGCCGTTGTGGTTCTTCGTGCCGGGACTTGAATCGATCCAATTGGCTTTCGTTTTTAGGATATAGTAAAAGAAATTATACGAATTCGCCTAATTGAAATAATTTGTTGAATTGCGGAGTGCATGGCTCTGGCCATGCGGTCATAAGCGCAGCATGGCCAGAGCCATGCACTTCGCAATCCACAATGCAGAAGTCTTCCTGATATTATGAATGCTGAAGTATGTATACATTTGAACGAATTTTGATAAAAGATTGTTCAAGGAGTACGTTATAGTTTTGTTCTGAAGTTGCAATTCGAGACAGATCAAGAGATCAAATTCTTACCACAACTCGCTCTAAGTAGCTTCCAAGGGTTCACAAAGCAACACAGTTGGGCAGTTATTAGAATCTTCGATGGTTAGAGTCTTCGATGATTAGCTTTAGTCATCGATCAGTCATATAGCCAAAGACTGATCGGACGAAGGCATAGAAAAAGTAGTACATTATAAAGGAGTAAAAACTATATTGTTCTTTTCAGAGGAGCTCGTGGAAACGCCTCTGGGTTCCGGCTCTCGTCGCTGAACAAGCTCGCAGACACAAAGTCGAGTGTAACGAGAAACACCACGCTTCTGCACTACCTAGTCGAAATGCTCGAAACACAGGTATTTTACCAAATGCTTCATCATCATTTAATTTTTTTCATTCCAATTAATGAAGTATCTAACATACGTGACCTGGGTGTCATCGTTGACACCAAAATAGACTTTCGCGACCACATTGACGTTATCGCGAAAAAAGCAGCACGTCTTGCTGGATTTGTGATAAGACAAACTAAATTCTTTAATGGAAGTGAAATCCCTATTCTACTATTTAATTGCTATGTGCGATCCCTTCTGGAGTACTGTAGTCCCATTTGGAGTCCCTCGTACGATGTGCACATAAATCGGCTAGAAACTATACAAAAAAAGTTTTTGTATCATCTCTCCTACGCTGGGAATCTTTGTAGCTGTTTGAAGTCATATAGCTCTAGGCTTAATCATTTTAAAATGCTTTCACTGGAACATAGACGGAACATCGCGGATATAGTGTTTCTGCATAAGATCATTCATGGCAGAATCGATAGCCCAGAATTGCTCAGTAACGTCTTATTTAGTGTGCCTCGCTCAAGCAGCCGTCTTCATAACCGAACAACTTTCAGTTATCTCCTGTCGAACTAACTATGCCAAGTACTCTCCGATATTAATAATGTGTTCACTGTATAACGATGTGTGTCACGATATTGACATATTTAGTACATCTACTCATGGCCTAAAGAAATTTCTTCTTCAAAACTGTAATAATTTTAAATAGTTTATTAGATTTTTTTATTTTTTTATTATATTTATGTTTAATATAGTATAAGAGCATCATACTGTAGAAGCATGCTGTGTTTACCTCAAGAAGGTCGTGTACTTGTTGATAAGTTTATATAACGCACATTAATTTAAGTAACATAAGTCTTGTGCTATGACCAGTTTGGTAAACCAATAAACGAAAAAAAAAAATCATCATCGCAACCGGAACGTCCACCGTTTAACAACGTCTACCCTATTGGGGGGGTTTGGCCATAATGCAAGAGCGCAGTAGAGTTCTCAGTTCTTCAAAAGGCGCTGCTTCCCACCTTCTGGTATTTTTCCCTTAGTCGCCTCTTACGACACCCACGGGAAGAAAGAGCGTACCCCGGCTATAGGGGTCGATGACGCGGGTTCGAATCATCATCCCGTAAATTTTTCATTTTGTAATGCGTAAAGGTATCATATCGAAATTAATACTGGGATCTTAGGGTCTCATTCAGCAGTAAAAAAAAGCACTTACGGCCGCACTCAGAGTCAGTTAATGTAGTATTAAATCGTTCCTCAGTGAAGATTTAACTTTTTCCACACTCAGAAACAGTTAATTGTTCCTTAACCTGACTTAATGACCATTAACTTTAATGAGTCCCAAACCCTTACTTAACTCAGTTAATGAACGATTTTGACGTTTCGATGACATTTCAAATGTCACAAATCGTGCGTGGTATTCATGAAAGATAACTTACATCGATTATACTTTAGTAACAATTATATATTAACATTTTATATAAGAAGTTGTATAGATACTTACCATATTTAACAAATAACAAAGTTTTTCATAAGTTACAACAAATGACATAAATTTTAAGTAATACGTCGCAAATCTTTCAAAATGCTTTTCCAGTTTAGCGCATAGATCAAATAGAATATCGGCGTCTCGCAATCACCATAGAATGGATTGACATTGACAATGTTTGCCAGGAGTAAAAACCAAAATAAGTTTATTTGATAAAATCATACAAAAAAATACACAAGTCCCGCTATATGTATAAATAATAATAACATATATTATACAAAAAAAAATATATTGGAATGCAATACCAAAATAGCTGAAAAACAGTCGATTACTGGTTTGTTCATGGCTACACATAATCAGTTATCGATGTCGTTTCATTGGGGTAACGCACTATGCTTCATTAGATCTGTCATTTACTAAGTTGGCATTAAAATTTGACTCTGAGAGCGACTGTTACTTAAGAAATTTAATGATCATTTACTAATTGCCATTAAGGCTTAATTTAAGGAGTCTTTCTGAGTGCGGCGGTTATTAGTTAAAAGCGCGATTAAAATATATATTTATATAGTTTATGTCGCACATTACGCGATTTGGGAAGGGGATCAAAGCCTTTAGATGTGATCAATGTCTTACAGCAAATGTAAGATAAAAAATCTTAAAACTGTATATGTTATGTAGTTTTAAAAAAAGCGAATTTACTATTACTAGCATATTATTTTCATTGTACTTGATAACGCGATATTAGTTGAATATTTTAAACAATATCTGAAAATGCTTATGGAATCGATTATATTAGTGAAGAGTTAACGTACTTTTTTATAATTTTTTATATTAGTGAAGAGTTAATGTGCTTTTTTATTATTTTTGACGGTTTATGGGGTAACGGACTTATGTGTTTTAGAGTTCAATTCCTTATCAAGATTATACGAGAAATATTATATTAAACTGCGAATACCACAATCATGTAGAATTGTTACCGAAACTAGATACAAGCGTTATAAAACGCTTTGAATTTTGAAATTTCCGCCTTAGTAGTTTGAAGCAATGATAGTTGAGCGTCGTAGTTGAGTAATAACTACGGACTGCCGTGCCGCAGGTCCATGGTTCGATGCGCCGGCTTGACACTTCACCGTATGGTGGAAAGGCATTTTGCGAATGCTCGCCTGGCTAGCCACCTTGTTCAAGGGTTCAAGTAGAAAATTTGTCGCCAAGCACGTATTTTATTCTACAATAACTTTTATGTGCATTTCCACAGTTCAAAGACATCCTGTTACTAGAAGAAGACGTGCCACACGTGCGAGCCGCCGCCAAAGTGTGCGTCGAACAATTAGAAAAGGACGTGAACGCTCTCCGCGCTGGACTTAAAGAAGTAGCCAAAGAATTGGACTATCATGCTGCTCTGCCAGCCCCGCCGCAGCCTCATGATGCCTTCCTGCCTGTGATGAGGGAGTTCCACGCTCATGCCGTATGCACCTTCACGCAGCTTGAAGATCTGTTCCAAGTAAGTCATCGTATTCCTAACCTTAATCCACGACGGCAAGGGTTGGTACAATATGTCTCCTGAAACAACCAACGCAAAGAGGCAGTACCGTGGATATAAAATATGGTTTCGCTTCATAACCGAAAAGACAACACAGGGATGTGATTGTAAAAAGTTTCGGCTTTGGTTTAATGGCCGACGGGAATGGATGGGCTTAGGAATGCTCTCGTGGGTTAGACCCTCATATGACTCATACCCGCTAACTTTTGGGTACTCAAGGCATTAAGATCTGTATGCACTATGCAGCCCTGTCCTGCGCATCAGTAATTTTAGGTTAGCCTGATCAACATCTTCGACCACATCATCACTTACCAACAGGTGAGATAGTGGTCAAAGGCTAACCTATCAAACATAAAAAAAACCCTATCAAAATATCCGTTAAAGATAAAAACATCAATGTACCTTATTTTGCAGGACATGAAGAGTCGGCTAGAAGCGTGCGCCCACGCCTTCGGCGAAGAGCCGAGCACGTCTCCGGAACTGCTGTTCGGCGCTATGGACTCGTTCCTCACACAGCTGGCCGAGGCGCGGGCGGAGTGCGACGCTATACGGAGACGGAGGGACGAGGAGGAGAGGAGGACCAGGCATGAACAGGAGGTAACATCTACTCTCTATTTCTGACTTATATTACCTAGACAAGTGGACATAGAGAGATCAGAGAGTCTGAAATTTAAATCCAAGTTATGAGTCTCCAGATCAGATCACATTTTGAAGCAATGAAGCGGTAATAGCTATGGACTGCCGTGCCGCAGTACCCTGGTTCGATCCCCACCGCCGGCTTGAGCTTCACCGCATGGTGGAAGGGCATTTTGCGATTGCGCGCCTGGCTAGCTACCACCCTCAAGTAGAAAGTCTGTCGCCAAGCACCGAAATGTGTGTTCCGGCAGTAGTCCTTGAGAGCCAGTTTTCACTGGCTCTCAAGGACTACTGGCACAATGAGACTTAACAACTACGTCTCAATGTGACGGGCGCAGTGCAATTGAATTGTGATGAATTGCAACTGTTATAGGCAGAGGTTAGTCCACTTAACATCAGGTGGGCCTCGAGCTTGTTCCATCACAATAACATAAAAAATAAAAAAAAAGATATTGAAATTCTATCCCATCAATATAGGAAGAAAACAAAATAAAACTTTCAGAAATATGATTAAAAGCAACAGACATGATGATATCGTGGTATTTGTATACCCCTACGGGAAACTGGCGTGACGTAAATGTATATAAACCGTAACCGCGTTATCAGCGATGAAATCTTGGGGGCTCAACAATTGGCATGGTTTCAAAAAACCTTTTAAATTTCCTCTTTAAAGGGGATTTTGGGACTCTAAGGAAAAAATCCTATATAGAGCTTTGATTGCTAGGTAAAGGGGTTTTTTTTACAAAATACCGCTAAAATTACGTCGGTGGCCGGTTCAATTGCCTCTCTATGTTATTTTTTTATCTAGAACTTTGAGACTCTAAGCAATTGATTGCCTAAATCTAATACGGCAGCCATTTTGAATCTGCCATCTTAGATTTTTGTCCCTTGAATGGTTTTTGTAACTAGCTATATGTTAGATTCCGGTGATGTATTCCCGTGGGGTGCCGGGTTAGAATTGCACCTCCCCATATCATCCCGTGGGTGTCGTAAGAGGCGACTAAGGGAAAAAAATACTGGAAGGTGGGCTGCAGCACCTTCTAAAGAACTGCCATCTTACACTGCGATCCCCAAGCTGCCTGCCAAGCATGGGGATTATGGCAAATACCCCCTTAATAGGGGAGACTGTGTTCAGCAGTGGACGAGCTGGTTGTTTCAGTAGTTCAGTATATGTTAGACCGCAGTGTCAGATATTTTGCCTTGAAGTAGTAGTGCCTGTAATCACTACTGTGTTTAGGCATGAAGGGCTCTCTATAGCAAGTGAAATTACTGGGCCAACCAGACTTAAGAACTAACTTTGATTGATGAGGGCAGTGCAGTGGCATGCAGAACGAGGGTAGTGACACTGAAACTGTAATAGTCAGGAGTGTTGCTTAAAAGAAGGCCGGCGACTGATTCGTCCCATCACATATTAATAACAAAAAATATAAATAAACATTATAGAACTTTTAACATTTTGCTGTTTCCTCCTCAGTTAAAACGCCGCACGATGGAGCGCAAGCAATCAAGCTTATTATCATCAGTCGGTAAATCTCTCGGCAAGTCCAACGGCTCCACCGACGGCTCGGACAGTTCCCGCGACGGAACCCTCACGAACGGACAAAAGGGAGAGTTCGATGACCTCATCTCAGCTCTCAGAACCGGTGACGTATTCGGCGATGACGTAGCAAAGTTCAAAAGGTCACGGAAGACGTCCAAAGTCAACGTCAAAGGCAGGGATTCCCCGCCTAGAGGCGTCTGTAGGGAAGATTCTAGGGAACGCCAGAAGAATTGAAAGTGTCATAGAAATCTCTTTTAAAGATATTGGTGTTGAATTTTGAACTTTACGCGTCCAAGAATACAGTTTTATTAAAAGGAACGTGTAATGTTTTCCTTTAGTAGAAGATGGGTTGTGTCATATTATGATCTTGTTAGAATGTGTGAAAGAGAATCTATTCTGAAATGTATGGAACTAAAGGTATGTATCGAACTTTACTTGTAACGGTGACGTTTATTGTAACTGGAAATTCGGACTATAATAAGCCTAATTTCAATTGCAATATAGCAAATAGTTAAAACTACTAAGTATGACTAAACAAAACTATAAATGTAATTTGTTGGTAGATAGACAAGGAAATAAGTAGGTATATCCGAAAGCCCCAGTATATGCATAACTGACAGAATAATGTAATATTTATGTTGATATAGTGAGTAGTTGGCATAGGAGAAACAAGGATGAACATAATGTTTCTTATGTTTACTGTAAAGAGAAAGAGAGATAGACAATTATAGAGAAGAAAGGACCGTAATCCGGACCGCAAGCAAAATCCGGTTTGGCGGATATGCCAATCTATAATGTCGGATTTTTCAGTGTTACCAGCGGCGGCGCCCGAAGGCCTCAGACATATAGAGCATAATCAAAAACTTCTATTAATATTTATGTAAAGCAAACTACCTTGAGAATAGTGTTTAGATGAGAAATGACAAACTGACATAAATTATGAATAACCTATGCCAACTAGCTCAAAAGGTAGTACTGGCAAATATAAAAAAAAATAGTTGGATTTCTAGGAAAATAATATATAGGACCATATTTGTCTTTAACATGATTGAATTAAGTCTGTAGGCGTTAGGGTGATTGTACACACGTGATATTTTTAGTGACTTTAGTCGTTAGTGATACTCAATTGTAACTAGAGTCACAAAATGGAATGACATCGTAATACAGAATTTTGTATAGATACTGCTCAAGTGCTCGCCGTGATGGGAACAAAAATTATCAATAAATGCGTCTACAACACATTCATTGATAAACACATAACAAAAACAGCTATAAAATTTTATTAAATATTATAAGGCCTAAATTCAAGTTCATTTATTTTCACGGATAACAAAACGGGAACTGACGTATTCACATGTTCAAATGGACCATAAAATTTACATATGAAATGAATGAGCCTAGGTTGGTATATTTCACCACAGCATTTTGCATTATTAAGCCAACATTTTTAAAGGCACACTTAACTTAGACATTCTGCATTAGATATCTTCCTATTACATATAATGCTTAGATGTTCTGTGAATACGTTACTTCAAGTTTTTATCTATGAAAATACTTAAGGGAAAATAGTAAATCACCTATTACACTTATCATATTTTATTAATATTTTATAAATTCTGATCTATATCGCCATGAAAGTTCGACAAGTGTTGTATCGAGTGAGCATTTGAGCGGTACTTTTAAATAGTACGTAAAACTGTCTATACTAAAATGTACGATATGCGTAGGAATAGTAAAAATTGCAACCACAAGATTACAAGAATAATCCGGCTATTTATTGTGTGACAACGAATAAAATTGATGCCATTTTTTGGATTACTTTTTAAACTATTGTGCTTCATAATGTGGTGCCTAATTTTAGTAATTTATGTCCCACTTGAAAGGTTTTACATTTTTCTATCATGTTTTTTACTCTACCATAAATTAAGTTGACGCAATAGGGCTCAGCGTAATTACATTTTTACTTTATTAATCAATAGTTAGATAGAAGAATTTGTTAATATAGATGGCGCTACGACAAGCTTATTGCAAAAGATAATAAGTTCACTCGCAGCGAGTTGTGTTATGAAATGATAAAGAAGTTAGTACCAGACCTTAAAATATCACACACCTCGTGATAATACATTTGTATTATATGTGCTCACTTGGTAGCAGGAATAAATGGTTATAACCATATAGTATAATAGAATGAATGAATGACTTTATTTGCGACAAACACTATACATAATGGTAAAATATATATAATATTAATTTAAATATATATAAAATTAAATATTGACACATTGAAAAATAAACAAAGTGTTTGTCACAACCCTATATTAACTCAGCAAAAAGCTTGTTGGTTGCAACCAGCGCTGATCTTCCGTTCATTCATTTTCATTCATTCATTCATTCATAGTATAATAGTAATAATAATTTAGCAATATTTGACAGGTGTCAACAGTGACTGAATGGAAATTTTACGCTGCGCCAAATTGCGTTAGCTTCAGTGTACCCCCGACCTAAGCTTGTGCTAAAACTGACTGAGTGGTCAAAAGACTGCATGTTATTCCATACATTTTATATTTTTTACATATTAATTAACTTTAAGGGATGTGTGATTTGATTAACAATAAATAATGAATATTATCAAGTCAATAGTAAAATTTTTGATGTTACGTATTTTCCTTACTAGAATCTGTTTTGGTAAAAATATTCTCAATGCAATAGTTTTGATGTGCCATTGGCTTCATAAAAAAGCAATGACGCATAGTCAACATATCTCTTGTACCTTTTTAGGCAAATTGAACTTAATAGTAAAACGTATAAAGGCTAATTTCACCAGAGCGTAAGGCAAATAAAATGTGACAAAATATGATAAAATTGAGTCATATTTCTTTAGTTATTGTGTCTTGTTTGCCTTGTTTTGGTGGGTTTAGAGCCTAAATAATTAAAAGTATTTGGATGTATGGGATTGATTGACTACAATATGCTATCATATAAATACCTAAATATATTAGGTTAAGTATTGATGATTACCAATACCTAGCTTAGGAATTGATACGAAATTTTGGATTTTTGTAATTAGGAAGTGATTATTGCATTGGTAGTTGAATTTTTTGATAAATATACATTTTATATTACACCCCCTCCCAAAATGATACACTTTTTATTTTCCTATATAATGTAAATATAATTTTAGTTTCACCCAAAATTTGTTACCGTGGCAATTTGAATGCGATAATTTTATGAATAATTTTATATAAAGTGAAATCGTATCGTATGAAAGTTTGTCATTTTGTAAATGTTTATTGTTTTGTTCAGTATTGCTTAAGCTCATAGTATATTAATATTATTATTACCTAAAGACCTATTTAAAATAAAAATCTGAACGTAACACTTGACTTTTATTTTTAGTTGATAAATATGAAAAAATCCTGTTAGGACGGGCGTTGGTATGTTCTACGTGAAAATTTAGGGAATGTACTACTAAGGCACAAGTTCTATGAAAACTGACCTCAGCACCTTAATGCAACAAAAAAACACCTTTGTTATTAGACAAAGGTGTTACATAACTAGCTTCCAAGCAAACGCGGAATCGATTCCCGCTCGGTACAAAAATCAAAATGCCTTCCATGTGCAATTTGAATGTTCGTTCTGCTTGCACTATAATATAGAGCAATTTTATTATAAATGCCGGGCTGCCCGTGGGGTGCTGGACTGCCCGTGGGGTGCCAGGCTATCCGTGGGGTCACTCGTCATTATTCTAACAAAAAAAGAATGATTGAAATCGGACTACGCGTTAAAAAATTATGTGTACATTTTGACTTTCATCCTTTTTCCCGAGGGATTAAATTTCGGGATTAAAATTATACAATGTGAAAGACATTTTCAATTCGTAGTAAGAACTGAAATCGTGCTAAGTTTCATTGAAATTCATTCAATAGCTTTAGCGTGATGCGCGGCCATGATACAGACAGCCAAAAAAAAAATACAGCTTTGGCATCAGTATCAGAGCTACAGAGCCCCTCAAAAAATATTTTCAAAATATCTGCATAGTACATCATTGGACCTGTTACAGTTTTATTATAAGTTGAAGAAAGTAGGTACTTTATGCGTTTCTTTAAAATTTCGATTTACGAGGTACCCTTACGTTTTGCGGTATATATAAAAATAATAATTAGATTGTGCTCTTCCATTGCTCAAAGCTCAGTTTTATTGGAGCAAGCTTGCAAAACTAAACCAGGATGCCCTACTAAAACATATATATGCATGCAAGGAAGTGTTATTATATTTAATAATAACAAATATTTTTAAAATATTATAAGAAAACATTAAATTCATATTTTATATAACATTTAAAATATATTCGTATCATTCTCGATCGTGCGCTCGTAGAGTCAAGACCGCCAGAGGATGCTTCGTGTAGAAGCGACACGCGTCGAAAATTCTTACGGTTTGGCTGTGTGGAAATTTGTGACGCCACGTCGACTATGCAGGAAAATTAGGCGAAATTGTCGCTTGATATATTTTTAAGTGTTTTATTAAAATATTAATTTAATGTATTCTTAAAATATTTGTTATTATGAAATATGGATTTCTGCAAAGTAACGTCTGAATCTATTCATTATGTTAGATACCCAGAAACCATGTCGTACTTATCGCTTGGGTACTTTTTTGCACTTTGAAAGCCATTTGGTAAGTGTGGTAAAAACCTTATAAACTAATCTACAGTTACCTACAAAAATGTTTACTTAGATAGGTACAGGATAGTCCGTTTCAAACGAAATTCAATTGGGAATCATCGTGATCCCGTATTCAATTCGATTAGAATGGAGAGGACGTGCCTCAATTTTGTGGAATCGAATGAATTTTTATCAGTACCCACTCGATCCACTCGTTGGACTCAATAAAAAAAAACGAAACTTGTAACAATGTTTTGTCACCTTTTTTGTACAAGTTTTGTTTCTCTAACTTACCTCGGTATTTGAAAGATGAAATAGAAAAGGATTCAGAAATCAATTACTCACCCAGCGTACGCAATAACAACTGAACGATTACAAAATTACAAATTTATGAGAGGATAAATTTATTCATTTGCGTTATTATGAACAAGTTTAAAGCTAATTGCAAAATTAGTCTTGTTTGTAGTACAACGTAAATTGAACTATAGGTGTCGCTCCATCCCCATACGATGGTTGAAGAACGAGAGGAAAATGTTGTTATGAGTCATTGTCATGTTAGCTCAGTACCCCGGTTGTAGGGGTGGAAGACGCGGGTTCGAATCTCGCATATGACTATAAGTTATTATCTCGTAAATTTGTAACGTAATCCGCAGAGAATCCGGCTCGAAGGACCTGTTGCTTCTGTATAGGACAGAAGAAAAGATTTTTTGGCATTAAAAATAATTATTTTATTGCACTTTTTGAGCGATGACTTCTACATAGGGAGGTGTCTATAGATAAATTACAACCAATTTGACAGCCGTAGCTGTGCCACAGAATATAACAAATGTGTATCTAGTACTTATGAGTAATACAGATTAAATATTTGTGTTGGTATCGAATCGATTTGGCCGGTATAATTGCAAAAATAAAAATATTAAAACAACTGAACGAGTTTAATGTAAGGAGTTCAGTTGTTTTTGTTTAGTTTATGTTACCTAGCAAGTAAAAGTATCAGATATGTATGGGACTAACCAGGTGCGATAACAACGAGAACAATTGGGTGCTTCATAATTATGTTTACCTAAGCCTTATGTTTGAGTTTATTTTCTAAGGCAGTTAGATACCCGCCATTTTGTGCGGTGATGAGTGTAGCTTTCAACAAATATTTTCAGAAACACCACATTAATATGTAAATAAAACATTTTTGTGCACTATTAAAATATTAATTTGCGTGCGGTTTGTGACGTCACATCGGCTTAACAGGTTAATTAGGCCAAATTGTCACTAGATATAGTTTTTAAGTGTTTTATTAACATATTAATTTGGTGTTTTATTAAAATATTTTAAAAATATTTGTTATTATTAAATGCAACATAATCGCAGTCTTCAATTAGCACAATAGTCATTTTTTTTTAATTAAAAATGTTATTTGTAGAAAATTTAGGTACTGTACAAAATTTCGACTACATTTCGACGGTGTATTTCAACTACATCGAGATTAGTCACTGTAGTCTGAAATTAATACTGTGTACTTAAATGAAATTTTATGCCAATACCGGAAAAATTACATCGCTTGGGTTACATTAAAATTATGACTGTAGGTATACATTATCTCGTATTTAAAATAATAAATAAACATATCACCAACTTCCAATCATCCAATCCCCACTAATATGAGGCAGGAATTGTTGTAAATAAATGGTTTAGGGGATTAGTGGAATATTTGGCTAAAATTCCCTGCAGGCAAATTAAGTCGAGGCGAAGGGGACAAGAAAAAGTCCAAAAACCCCCTTCGCAAAGGAATTGTTTACGTAGATTTCTGGAATATGCCAATGTTTTAATAGATATTGTCTCTACAACCTTTGAACCGATTTAGCATAAACACCCCATAATTGACCAGGATATCTTTAGATAATCTGTCTTTGGGTACCACCGCAATATTCTAACTCAAAGCAATAATTAACATCAAAATAATAATATTTTGACTTACCTTTAAGTTAACTGACTAACATGAGTTTAGCTAACGAAAGTTTAAAGAAAAGTATGTCAAAGCAATAAGTCTGTAAACACCACTGTTTACACGCTTATTGATTTGGCTGAATTGTAGCAAGTGAAATTACTAAGCAAGCGATAAATATCTATCAATAAAATAACACTGAACTACTCGGCTGCTCAAACTGAATTAATATGAAATATTGCCATCGTGCGGACGATGTTAGGTGCTAATTATTACTATATTTTAATTGAAAGTGGTGTATGCATGCATTACCGAACAGGAGTTTTCCGGATGTGGACGTGTTTTTTGGAATATCAGTAAGACATTGCAGGACGACACATGCCCTTCATAGTCACATAATAAATAATATGGGTCCATAGTAACGTGAAATAAAGTTTATTTCAACGATTTTTTATTCAAAGCACCAAGGCACATCGTAGTTGCAATGCAACACAGTATATTTTGTTGTAGTTACCAAAAACTTTTTTTTATTCAGTTTTATTCCTTTGTTCAAGTCTCACACTTGCCTAGTTTTTATAACATCTCACAAAACGGCGTAGTACCTACATAAAACATCGTTCTAGGGTTCCGTATTAGAACACGGAACTCTATTATAAGCAACAGCAGTGGTCACATTAGGTGCATTATACTGTTTACCTACTTTTTGCTTTTATTATGATTTGTTTGACATTCTGGAAACGACATAGCGTAGCTTATTTCACCGCAACGTCCGTAACGGTCACGATTTGGATTGGTGAACGCAAGTGGCTTTACTACTGAGCGTTTCCGTGCTTCGGAACGCACGTAAAGCCGTCGTTATAGCATGTTGGTACGGCATTTGGCGATTGCCCGCCTGGCTATCTACCAAAAGAATAGTAGAAAATCTGTCACCAAACACCTAACGGTGAGTTCCGACAGCTGTTCTTTGAGAGTCAGTATTTCTAGGTTAGCCTACAAATCTTAGACCATCTTAGACCACATCATCACTTACCATCACGTGAGATAGTGGTCAAGGGCTAGCCTGTCAAACTATCAACTATAAATAATAGATTAAAGAACTGACAGCATCAGTCCGTGAGAGCCAGAAAATAATTATTTAAATTACAGGCTTAACAATTGTATGTCTCAGGGTGATAGGGCGCAGTGCAGTTCGTCGCTTGTTACGAATTGTATTTGTTATAAGCAGAGGTTACCGCTTAACATCATGGGACTCTAGTATTGTACCTCACAATCCCATAAAAAAAGGTCAAGCGCGTTTCGGGCCATCACATCATAATTAATTATCAGTGAACTATTGATATTACAAAAACACAAATATACAAAACACAAATATACAATATGAAAAATTTTAACTCATGAGCGGGATAAAAAAAAAACCTATCGTATATTTGTGTTTTTGTAATGTAATCCGCATAGCATGCGTTATTTCAAACCTAACAATATTAGAACTATAGTTTCAAATCGAAACCACGTAGGCTCGATCCAACTAACGGCGCTGGAGTTAATAATGTTTCACCATTAATACTCCCGCATAGTACCTGTACTTAAAGAAAGATTAAAGTAAGATGTAGCAAACTATCTACTATATATAATATGTTTAACAAAGCTGCAGCTAGATGGCAATATACCAACGGATTATAGTGGCTCTATCGTTACGTTTTCATTCGAGTTTCGGGCTACTACGGAACCCTACATTACGTGTGATCCGGCACTCGCTTTTCCGTTTTTATTTATTTTAAATTTAGTTTTTAATGCTAGTCCTTACCAATTATAAACAAGCAACTACTTCATCTTAGTCACTTTAAAGGATTTATTCTAAGGATTTTGTATTTGGTACAAAATTATCCAACACCCAAGTTCAACGACTATTATTGCTAAACTGATAAAGTTATTAGTTAGTTATTATTTTCGTTAACTGCATTATTATCAAGAATATTTCCAGATTTTTCAAGCCCGCAGCTTGTAGTTTTTAGAGGGGGGGGGGGGGGGGTAATGGAACAAAAATGTGCACTTTAAAGTTAAATTTTGCGTAAATGGGGCATTAATCGAAAAATAGTATTTACAACCCGTAAATCATTATAAAAGACCTATTCAATGCTACTAAACACGATGAGGTAAATGACGAAAAAAATTGTCACCCCGAATCACATGTATTCCCTAAAAAATATTTTTCAAACTTTTATTTTACCACTTTGTCGGTGTAATTACATACTCCTACCAAATAACAGCTTTCTAGTGCTAACGGTAAACCTCCTTGTCAAGACTACGAAACCCTAAAAAAGGACCTTACCTAATTACGCGACCCACTTATGCACCGTTTTATGTTTATAACGTATGATTTAAGTTGTTGACGCATAGGTAGCTAGGCCAGGTACGAGTTCTGTATGAAACTTATTTGATTCATATTTTGCAAATTTTTGGAAATTTACCACCTCGAGCAAGAATTGACCCATATTTTATACACCAGGGGGGGCCGGGTTCGTTTCAAGTGCAAATTCACGTGAGGATATTCTATTCAACAAGAAGTTCATTCCTCTAGAAACCTTTCCTAAGTCTAAACTTAGAGTTTAATATCTACCAAGTTTGAGAAATATGTGTGGGTGTTACGTATCTCTACAACTCATAACGTTGAAACTACTTACGTCAAGTCCTTTCTTAGTCAAGTTCTTGTTTCGTAGTCTTCTTGTTTTGCAATGCTCTTACCTGGAATCGTATACGTACTTATGTACAGTACGAAGCTCTCGTATAATGAAACTGGGTGATGAAAGCAGAAATATTGAATTACATCCATTAGAACTGAAATGTGAAATCAAAACTAAAATTTAAGAGAACTGTCACGTTGGCAACTGTCATATTGATCTCCCATTCCGGTATTATGTTGGAGTTAGTCGACCACCTACGTTCCGTTCCATCCATCGCGGGTAATACAATAGAAAGTTTTTATTTAAACCGATCTGACTATTCTATTTTGTATTTTCTATTCATGTATTTTGAAAAGTATGAATAACTTGTGGAAGTCGGATCATGAAAACGTGAGCCAGAATCTTTTGAATCAGTACCGACTTCACTCGACTTGATTTAAATATTTTGTTAAGTATTTAGGGTCGGTAACACATTGGTAACGCCCCTGGTGTTGAAAATGTCGATAGGCGACAACCGATAACCGCTTTCCATCAGGTCGGCCGTCTGCTTGTTTGCCACTCCATAACATAAAAAATAGTGAAGTTTTTTTGGGTTTCACATATATTAGGATATTATTAATAACTGGCATAACATTCACGTAAAGGGATCGAACACGTCGTGTAGGTATATATAAATAAGGCCCACTTGCAACAACGAGGAAACGCGAGCAAACTAGAATTAGGTGTAAATTGTCAAACAAGAACCAAGTTAAGCCTGTAATTAATTTGGCGCAATAGGACAAGTGATTACATACATTTCAATGTGGAAATTCAGTACCAATTTTTTTAAGAATATCACAGTTTGCCAACGACATAAAAGTAAAATTAAATTATACACATTTTTAGGGTTCCGTAGTACAAGGAACCCTTATAGTTTCGTCTTATCCGTCTGTATGTCCGTCTGTCCGAGGTTTTGCTAAGAGACCGTTTGAACTAGAAAGCTGAAATTTTGTACGGGTATGTAAACTTACCACGCCGACAAAGTGGTAAAATAAAATTTTGAAAAATATTTGTATCCCCATATACAAATATTTTTCAAAATTTTATTTTTAGCTCCCATACAAGTGGTGTGGGTATGAATTTTTTTTTCGTCGTCTATCCCATCATATGGGATAACATTGAATAGGTATTTTAAAATGGTTTAAGGATTGCTAATACGATTTTTCGACTCACTGCTCCATTTACGAAATATTCAACTTTAAAGTGCAATTTTTTGTTCCAGTAGGGCGTCCCCCCCCTCTAAAACTTAAACTGCTAGCTTGAAAAGTCTGAAAAAAATCATGATGATAGTGCAGTTCATGAACTTTCAAGGAAAATTATAGCGGTTAAGATAACTTTATTACTTTAGCAGTAATAGTCGTTGAACTTGTGTATTAGATAAATTTTCACAAAATACAACATCCTTAGTATAGATAGTTATGTACTATAGGATGGGGAGTAGGAGTAATCCCCCCCCCAAAAAAAATTTATATCTATACATTAGAAGGACTTTAGGTATGGTATATATATATATGCAAATATTTTGTGCAATGGGGAGGGGGAGAGAGGGCGGATTATTCCCCATTGATGGGAGGGGGTTACAGAAACCTATAGTTTTTTTTAATACTAATGAAATTTCTCAAAATTAGCTTCTTCTTCATGAAAATAATTAATCATAAATAATTAATCGTAAATATTTTGTGCAATGGGGAGGGGGAGAGAGGGCGGATTATTACCCATTGATGGGAGGGGGTTACAGAAACCTATAGTTTTTTTTAATACTAATGAAATTTCTCAAAATTAGCTTCTTCTTCATGAAAATAATTAATCATAAATCACAAGCACGAAAACGTCAACAAAAATGGTTAGGCTTAGAGACAAATGTCTCATTAGAAGTGAAGTAATTCTATGACAGCTCCAGCGCTGTGGGTACGCAGTTTTAGTCTTCTCGCAACCTTATCGCTGCGTACTCGCTACACCTTTGCAGTATACTTGCGCCGCTCCCTCTCCGCGTCTCTGGCTTATAAAAAACACTCTAGGGGTAGGGCAGACAAGACTGCTTGGAAGAGGGGTTGTCCGAAAACAGCAGGTGACCCAGTAGATATTAGTAACATTTACTCGAATCACTTCCAATCAGTATTTGAACCCTCAACTGTTACCGACGGTTATAAGGCAGGTAATAAATTTTATATTTCTGAAGATAACCACACGTCAGATATAATTATCAGTGATGTTTGTTTTACTATAATCAAATGTATATCAAATCGGAACTACGTAGGCTCGATCCAACTAAGGGCGCTGGAGTTAATAATGTTTCACCATAAGTTCTTAAATACACCGCTGACACCATTTGTTTTTCAGTCCTCCATATATTCAACCTAAGGATTATTTAAAGTTGTAGCAAACTATCGCCCAATCTCAATTTTGCCCACCTTATCGAAGCTTTACTGAAATATTTATAACGTAGACAATAACAAACAAACAAACAGTGAGTTTACTGATTTTCAAAAGTTGTTTATAGAATGGATCACAGGATTTCCCTAGACAAAAGAGCTTATAACGCTATTCGAGGTAATTTATGGCGCTGGTTCAAATATCGAAACATTGTCAGAAAGCTTTGGCTTTGAATCAGATGTGGTTCCAATTAGTTCTGGGGTCCCCCAAGGGCCAATGTTAGGCCCGTTACTTTTTATCGTCAAGTGATATTAAAAAATATTTTAAGTTTTTCAAATTGATATTACAATTCACTTTGGAAACTATCGCGAGTTTTATCCATATTAATTTATTAGGAACCGGCTAGGACCCGCGTTATATTTACCGGAAAGATTCGGACCAGTTGATCTTTTGATATTTTGATATTACATGCCGATGACCTGAATGATGATGAAAATGTACCATTCTATAAATACTTATCAAGACCACTTAAAATTCCAAAAGGATCTGGGCAGATTTTTAGTGTATTTTATTAAAAATAAGACAAGAACAAATAATTTTATACAAATACAAATTAATTTTATTCCTCATTATTGTGATACATTTATGATGAGTCTATGACTCTAAAACTAGGCTGGTGGCATCTCAAGAGCCAGGTCCTTTCTGGCTTTAGAGAATCTGTAACACATCTATATTTTTTCTTTTATATATACTATTTATTAAAAATTCAAAATTGAGATGAGATAGTGGTCAAAGGCTAACCTATCTAGCATAAAAAAAAATAAAAAAAATGAACCAATACATTGAAACATATAAACATATAGATAAATATTATTAATTATTTATTATAAGGAGTTGGGATGGCTTGGGTAGAAGCTGGCGGGGGAAATGCACAATACACCCCAAGCGGGACGTGCAGTGCAGGACATATCGCCCCCAATTATAATAAGAATAAGAATAAGAACGGGCTACTACGGAACCCTACATTGCGCGTGTCCAGATACGCGCTTGACCGTTTATTATACTTTTATTCAATTCTCTTTATTAGGTACTACAATGCAACACTGGTAAATAAGACACACGTACCATAACTACACAGGTAAAATACTTTCTACTACGAATAAATAAGTATTATTCGTAGATTTCTACTTCAAATTTTATACTAAACTTAGTTTATCACGAGATTGAACGTAACCAATTTTAAACACCGATTATGTCGATGCGCGGATATTTCGATTATATTAATTAACATATGGCCATAGTCTATATCTTCTGGAGTACAATATTTCCAGGCCCAGTATAAGGGCGCATAGTACGTAGGATCCCGCCAGTATGGAAAGAGGGTAGGCTATCTGCAGGAACTGCGTTTGGACATGTGGCTGGAGGGTGCACACGAACGACTCGGTAGCATCGTAGTGACGTTGCACAAGCCGGCTCAGTATACCTGTCTCTTTCACTCGTAGGATGCTGGAAAAAATATTTATTAGTAAGTACTAATAATATATGACAAATCAATATGGTATGACAAATACTACCGGTGTATTCCCGATGTCCCCATTGACCATATCCCCATCAATTGGGACAGCGGGAATTGAATTAAAAAAAATGAAAAACATTCCCGATGTCCCCATCGCCCAAATCCCCATCAATGGGGACACTGGGAATAGACCAAAAAGTTAAAAATCATTCCCACTGTCCCCATCGCCTGTCTTACCGTCACAGTTCAAAACACACGATACTATATATTTCCCTCAATAGAAAAAATAAGTTCTGAAATTCCGCTTACTCAAGTTTTGTTTTTTTAATAAATCGAATGAATACATATTTTGTGATAAAGTACCTAAAACATTTATTCCGATATTAGCTATTAGATAAAGCGCTCGCAGCGAAGTTTGCTTAGCTGTTCTTAACCGATCAGAAAAGTTAAGCAACGTCTGCCGCAGTCATGAGTTGGATGGGTGAACGCTAGTGATATTATTACTGAGCGTTCCACTTCCTTCGGAGGGCACGTTAAGCCGTCGCTCCCGGTTGTTCTTTTAGGATGGCAGTCGTTATAGCTTGGGGGTAGGGAATTTTGCGAATGCCCGCCTGGCTAGCTACCATCCTCAAGTAGAAAATCTGTCACTAAGCACCTAACGGTGTGTTCCGGAAGCTATCCTTGAGAGCCAGTAATTCTAGGTTAGCCTGAACAAAACCTTCAACAACATCATCACTTACCATCAGGTGAGATAGTAGTCAAAGGCTAAACTAACAAGCATAAAAAAAAAGTTAGAGCGGTGCACCGTTATACCACAGTGGGCACTTCTCTCCCGCCGCAGCCCCAGCACTGTCAGCTGCAGTGTCTGACAACCCTACACAACCCTATCGGAAGCCAAGACAATGAAATAATTTACTAATTGTTGGAGTACATTTAGCACGCGTATTTAGAAATATAGAAGGTTTAAGTGAATTAAGTGTTTGAAAAATCAATTCCTTCGATCAGATGAAGTCTAGTAGTCTGGTTGATAGCCGCGCTACATCATGTATGACGGTTAAAGTAATGCAGTTGGAGCACGACATTTCTGCTCGAAAGAGCGTGTACAGGTGGCCGAGTGGTTTAGGCATCCGGCGCGAAATCCGAGGACGCGGTTTCAATTCCCTCCCAGGGCATAAAACTTGGTGCACCAATAATTTTTAAAATATTTAGTGCTTGTAATATTTAGAAACAAGACAAAGAAAGTTAACAAAACCGAAACAAAAGCAATAACTTAAAGTTAAAAGCTGGTTCGCTTTGGTGGCGACTAATAGCTCCATGGCTGGCGATAAAGATAATCTACAATAACAGGACAAGGAAAGTGCTTATAAATCATTGACTTATATATACTGGACGCGACATCTCAAAAGATGTCTGCGTCTAGTATATATAGTTCAATGTTATAAATATATAATTGTATTACAAAATCACAAATATACGATAGGAAAAATTTAAGTCATGTGCGGGATTCGAACCCGCGTCCATCCACTCCTTGAGCCGGAGTATGCTCTAACCCATTAAGCTAACATGACATGACGTCATGACTCGAATCTTTCCTATCCTTCTTTAACCATCGTATTGGGATGGAGCGAAATCTATAGTACCACTTGCGTTGTACTACAAACAAGACCAATATTGGTTTTGTTTGTAGTACAACGCAAGTGGTACTATAGATTAGGCGTTATTGCAAACCTAACAATATTAAAAATATAATTGTAGTCCTCACATTGGTATCTTTTGTTCCAGTAACAAACGTTAACTAAGGTTAAATATATAAATGTATCTAGATGACTTATACGCAGGTATTATTAGTGGTTTAGGACACAATTCTAACCCTAAACAACCTGGACCTCAATAAAATAAAGACGCTTTAAGGACGCCAAGATTTACGAGCTTCGATAAACATGAAACAAAAAGGTTCGACAATTCGACCCTTACATAAAGGTATTATAATCTACAACTTGATCTGCAAAGCTACATGTTTGTTTGAAATAATTTCCTTCTGACGGGTTTTATATTACCGACCTTTGTATTTATTTAAACTAAGACCGTTGGTAGTAAAGGTCTTTGAGGATTCCGTAGTTGAGAATAATAAAAATTTAACATAGACAACAGCTACCATAAAATAGTAACGCTCTTTTGGCCGTTCCTTTTTCGTTATTTCGTTATAATGTAGTCTTTTCGCAGACATGGTTGAGGAAGGATAGAAGTAGGTGATAGATCCCACTGCCAGCCATAAAATGGCAATGAAATTATACTCCATTACAATACTCCATAGACCTAACTCCTCTATAGACAAAATAAGAACATTTTTCGTCATAATATTGAGGCGTGACTTCTGCGACAATGTGGTAAGTGTATTGTTCGGCAGCAAGTGTAATTTGGTTTTGTAACAGTTTTCCTCACATGCTTAATAGTTTATTATAATCAATCCACTAGTTTTACCAATTTAATGTTATAAATAAACTGATTTAGAGTAGAATATAACCATTTACATGTCCTAAACTGACCTAACATAATACAGACTGGATAAGACATTAAAGAAACGCATGAGATTTCTTCTCCTGGCAGATGGCGGGCCACGGCTACTGCTAGCATGCTTGCTTGGCTCGCTCTTTGTTGCGTTTACCAGTTATATTGCAACGAGGTTTCATCCGTGATAATATTATATTCTCTAATGGTTCTCTGGTTCTCTTCGTTTCGCTCGTCATTACACTGGAGTCTGTTCAGAAAGGAAGTGGACTTGATATTTGACTTTGGGACTGTGTTACATTGATGATAATGATGAACAATATCAAGGTTTGCTTAAATATATATTTACATAAACTACTTCATATATGACGGAACGGGAAATTAGCTTATTAGGTATATTATTAGGTATAGTTTATTTTCTCAATGAAACTTTATAAGGAGGTATTTCACATATTGACACATTCAGTTTTGAATATTAGGTCATGCATACTGGAAAAAATATGAATTAGGAAATATGCAAAAATACAATGTTCTAATAATATGTAAATCCTGCTCACGCAGAGTTAAACACAGCAGTGCACGATCGGTTGGGGTTTGTCACAATTCCCACACTCCGACTGCCATAGGAAGATATGGGGTTGCATTCTACCCCGCACCCCGTGGGACAATTAGAGTTACTCTGCTCTCCTCAACAATTTAGGCGTCTGCGACGCTCTTATGAAAGTCAACTACATCCACATAGTAATGCCACGTTCAGCAAAAAAAATATTGACCCACTGCGACAAGAACAGACACGAAACTCGGGGCCATTATTTTCAATGCCTTTTAACAGTGTGTAACAAACTGTATTATAAAATTATTACAATATTTGTTTAAATGTGACAGGCGATAGCTTGGCAGAGGCGGAATTGTCCGACCATTTATGTCGTTTAAGTAATCACAAACTTTGTAGTAGAATTTCTTAATCAAAAGGTTTTTCACGTGTAACCACAGAATAAAAAGGAGGTGCTACTTGTACTAATATTTTCCTTGTGTGATGGTTGTAATAGAAGAACCGACTAACCAAAGTCACCGATATATACCTCTCAGAACTCACCAGTTGAAGTGGCAATGGGCTGGCCACATTGCTGGACGAACGACGGGGATGTAAGTTCATTAAGTGGTTACCACATTACAGCGGGAGCGGAAGAGTATTATACTCTTCCTATAATAGGCCTTCTAGATAGACCGACGACGACGTAGAGAAAGTGGCGGGAAGCCGATAGATGCTAATGGTTCATAGCCGAAAAGAGGTCTTTGTCCATCGTTCAGGACGTCTTCCGGCTGTTGATGATGCTTATACAAACGTAATTTTAAATATATGGGGGCGACTTAAGAAATCATGTGAAGTAGGTATGTCCAATATTTTTGATGATAGGTTCTTTGACTTACTCGAATTTAATGATCATATATATACATATATATATAGAAGTACTCTATCAGCCGGATAGTCTACTGCTGAACACAGCTTCCCCTATTAAGGGGGTATTTGTCATTATCCCCACGCTTGGCAGGCCTCTTGGGAATCGCAGTGTAAGATCGCAGTTCTTAAAAAGGCGCTGCTGCCCACCTTCCAGTATTTTTCCCATAGTCGCCTTTTACGATACCCACGGGAACACGGGAAGATATGGGGAGGTGCAATTCTGGCACCCCACGGGGGGTGTCGGGTTAGAATTGCACAATATTTATGAATTATAAATTTATATATATAGCAGTAGTAAATGTATATAACTTATGTTTTAAATAACAAACCTTTGTTATTTTTCAATTGGTTGTGAATTAATTTATTTTTAGGAGAATAAATTAAAAACTATCTGATGAAAAAAACTGGACCTGAAAGTGAAGATTTGTGATACAAATGTAGAATTACATCCTGTCTTGTTGCGAAAACATTATCACCAAACATATAAGGAACTACAAAAGCGAAAAAACTGTTTGTTATTTGAATGTTTCGTCTCAAATATTACAGATCTCACACAATTCTACCTCGGTAGATAAGACTGAAATTGAATCAGTTGAGCTAGCATCTAGCTCAAAAGGGTTCTTTGTATCACGATTTACCCAATCTAGATCTGCTCCAACGAACCGAAACAAAACATTTCCCGAGCGAAGCCTAAACATCATCTTAAGGGCATTCACATACTTTTGTTTAAAAATATTTTCAGCGGTTATTTTCATTATTTTACATCTAATATCTAAAATGAAATTTTCAGCACTTAACAATCCGCAATATGGAACTATACCTTGCAGATAGCAATCGTCTTGTTCCGTATTACATGACGCTTTTAACTTCAAAATACTGGTAAAATGTTGTTAATACATATGTGCTCGATACAAAGCGTTTATTTAATTTAATTAAACTCGGTTTGACAATACAGAAATAACACTAAAATTTGATGCGTTATCTAAGTAGGCACCAAACAGTTTTGGTGTTAAGTAAATTAATATGTATTCTGGCTCCTTATATTTCTTTATTGTATATTGCCGCCACGTGCAAACTTTGTTGGATACGCAATTATGGCTATATTCCTAAAGAATTAAACGTCCTTCACACGGTTTGATATCGCATTCAATTTGTCGAATCAATTAGCTGAATTCAAAGTGGAACTGACTATGCTCTCAGTTCGCATTATTTCGGTGATTGCCGTACGCGAAAGATATTTTATCACTTAATCCAGTATAAGTAAAACTGCATATTAAATGTACCTATATATTTTGTTATTTGCCTTTCTTAGCCTATCTCATCTGATGGTAAGTGATGATGTGGTCGAAGATGTTGTTCAGGCTAACTTATCATTACTAGCTCTCAAGGACAGCTGCTGGAAGACACTGTTAGGTGCTTGGCAATAGATTTTCTACTATAGTGTGGTAGCTAGCCAGGTGGGCATTGGCAAAATGCCAATACCACCACCATGCTATAACGACCGTCATCCTTAAACTATATCGGAGACGTGCCCTCCGAAGCACGGAAGCGCTCCATAGTAAAGTCACCAACAGCGGTACCCTTGAACTTGGATTACCATTCGCGTCAGTAGCTTCACTTACTAATTATATTTTGTGTCGAGAAAAATACACATTTTTGCTAAATATTTAGGCGATATGATTAATTCATCGAATTCTATGGACTCATTTTAACTCATCAAAAGATGAAAGTAGTTTTCAACGTGCTTACACGCGCTGTGATCTAACTGTTAAAATATTGATTTGACAGATTGAATACAAAATGAAATCGCTTGTAGGGCCTTTTACACTAATGTATGCCAGCTGCCTAGTCTTTATTAACTAAAAGCTTACGTTGCTTATGTTGCCAGCCTAGGAACTTGGAAAACAATTTAGAAAATTAGCTTATTTTAGTTACGGCTGTCCTTTTCGTTCTCTGGAATACCTGACTGAACTTCGGAGGATAATTTGATTTTGTTTTGTTACGGAAGTAGCTCGTAGTTTTCCCTTTTTCATTTTTGCCTGAACGGCAGCGGCTGTAGGAAATACGTAAGTGATGTTCCAAACCTACGCATATTCAGTACGAACAACAAAGAAAATCATCTGTACCACCAAAATAGGTATTCAGACTTGAGACTCGAGGTAGTGGATTCCACAAATGTAAATGTCCTTGACTATATTTCAAAATAAAAAAATATCAGACAGAGACAGATTTGCATGGTGGTATACGCAAATTGCCCCAATTTGCGTATGCCCGCCTGGCTAGCTACCACCTTCAAGTAGAAAATCTGTCGCCAAGCACCTAATGGTGTGTTCCGGCAGCTATCCATAAGAGCCAGTAATTCCAGGTTAGCCTGTACAACATCTTCGACCACATCATCACTTACCATCAGGTGAGATAGTGGTCAAAGGCTAACAAGACATAAAACAAAAAAAAATGTTAACCGATAAAATTTAAAACGCATGAACTTACGTTTTAAATAACGAATGTTCGTTATTTTTATATTGGTTGTGAATACATTTATTCTTAGGAATAGTAACTAGGTATCTGATGATTGAAAAACTGGGCCTAAAAGCGAAGATTTGTGATAGAAATTGATAACTTACATACTGTCTAACAGTGAAAACATTATTCAGTACTATTTTTACACGGCTGCCCAAAAAAAGAGAGAGAGAGTTCATGTATGTATGTTTGCGAATTTCTTTATTCCACCATAACTTCTAAACGGTCTAACCGATTTCGATGTAATAGAAATCGTTAGATTCGTCTTGACAGCGCAAGTACATAAAAATAAATAAAAAAGAAACTAATGGATTTTAGACGCCATATTGTAAGAGAAAAAAATCTATCGAGTGTACTATCAAAATGAATTCAAATTCAAATCATTTATTTGCCATAATGTAGGTACAGTACAGGTCTTAACTAAAATAATATGTGAGTCTACATTTAAACCTTAAAGGCGTGCAAATTACTGGGTTCATCTAAATTAATTTAACAAATTATTATTACAATGTCATTTCATTTACTTACAAAAATATATTATTCGTGTCAATCATTAATTTATAATTTATCTGTGAGAAATTCATCAATAGTGTAATAAACCTTATCAATAAGAAACTTCTTTAATTGCAATTTAAATATGTCAATATTCTTTGCCTCTTTTATGGTTTGCGGTATTTTATTATATATATTAATCCTTTTGCCAAACACACTTTTACTAATTAAAGCCTTTTTATGTCTCTGAGCGCATAGTATATTATCATATCGTTTTGTTGCCAACGTTTTATAGTCACTAAGATTATTTCTCATGAGAATAGCTGCTTCATAAATATACATAGACGAAAGAGTGAGAAGTTTTAATTTTTGAAAATACGGCTTACAGGACTCTGTGATTCTAGTGTACATATGGCACGAATGCATTTTTTCTGAGCCTTAAATGCTGATTCTTTTTCTGTGGCATTTCCCCACACTAGAACTCCATATCTTAAGGTGGAGCCTACATATGCATGGTAGGCGCTTAAAAGCGCTTTATCGTTGGCTACCTTTCGTAACATATACAATGCATATGAAAATTGGTTTAACTTTGTACATACATGCTTGATATGTGAATTCCATGTTAAGTCAGAGTCTATGTAAATGCCTAGAAACTTGGTCATATGTAATTTGTCAATATATTTATTATTGTAATGAATGTTGAGAATGTCAAAATTAGAATTAATATTTTTAAAAGTCATTATATGTGTTTTGTCCAAGTTAATTTGAAGATTATTATTTCGAAGCCATTCTATTATTAATTCTAATGAGTGATTAATGTCGTATTCATGTTCACCGTTTTTATTGTCAGTAAATATCGCAGTGCTGTCATCAGCAAACATAATCATTGGATGATCGATAGACCGGGGAAAATCATTTATGTAAACTAAGAATAATAAGGGTCCTAATTTACTCCCCTGAGGAACCCCAAATTTCACAGTTCGGCAATGTGATCTATATTTAGTTTCTATTTTTGTAACCATATTTAACCTAGTGATCTCTGTATATTGTTGCCTATTTACGAGATAAGACCTTATCAATTTCAATATATTACCTCTTATGCCGTAATGGTCTAGTTTTCTATTGGATGATTGTTGAATAAAGTAGTTGCTTTGTACTTTTTGTGTTTGTTTAATAATTTTCTTTAGTTTAGCAGAATATTGTTTGAAAATATGTTTATCTGCGTGAGATGAAGAGCGCCGATAATTCCAAAGAAGGTAACGTTTTCGTTTTGAGCAAATTTTTACACCTTTACTTAACCATTTTGGTCGTTTAGTTACTGGAATTTTAACTTTTACAACTGGAAAGCATAGATTGTAGAATAGCAGAAAAATTTCGATGAACTCATTATAAGCCAAATCAGCATAAAGCATATTTAGCATAAACATTGCTAAAACTTAAATTGCGCAGGCATTCAATGAATTTGTTGACATTTTGGTTATTGTAGTCTCGTTTCCACCTAAAAAAATGTGTGATGAAGTAACTCGTCTTCACTGGACATTTCAAAATTTGTGCAGTGTGATCTGATAATGCACATTCCAAAACAGTTGTTTTCCCGCCTCGTATATTATGTGCTATGTTATCAAGACATGTATTGCTAGATAGTCTAGTTGGTTGATTTACGCTCGGCTTGAGATTGAACTGCGATAGTATTTCTTCAAATCGTCTAGTAGCTGGATCTTTCTTTAGCAGATTTATATTAAAGTCGCCACAAATTACAATTTTCTTACTCCGGTAACAGATATTATTTAGTAGTTCCACGAGTTTTGTAAAAAATTGCTCTCGTATGGACTCTTTCTTTCTTGGAGATCTGTATATGCACACTATTATGATTTTATGTTCTAGCAGTTCAATCGCACAGCATTCAAATATATTTGTCGCGCTCAAAGAATTAATGTCAGTCAGAATTTTGTATCTATGTTGATTATAAACTAATACACATGACCTACCTGCTCTATTGTGTCGACAAAATTTAGTAGCTAGAGTGTAGTTTGGTATGTCAAGCGTTATATAGTCGTTTTGGATCATATTGTGCTCAGTTACACATATTACGTCAGTAAGAGTATTATTGTTTCTCAAATCATCAATACATAAAGTCAAGTCGTCCATTTTGCTAACTAAACCATTTATGTTTTGGTGCATTATATGTACAAAGTTATACACGAAAAAACTCTCATTTCATTGTATCCCGGTCGTGCTTAGGGGTATCATAAGAATTTATATTGATTTCTATCTCCGTTTGTGTACTTTTACTAGATTTTACAATTGTCTGTGTGGCCTTGGAACTAAATGTTTTATTATTTAATTTATATTTATAATCTAAGCGTACAATTTCTCTCAAAATATGTCTAGCCATGTAAGTCGTAGTATGTTTCCCTTTTGGTATATATGTACTGTAGTTCATATCTATAAAAAGAAAGGGCTTTAAAACTAGATTCCATATATATATACAACTTGCAGTTTTATGTTTAATGGAACGATAAAACATTTAACGAAAGGAAATTACAGTGTTATAGCTTTGGCGTTAACACTAGTTTACTGAAAGTGGTTTTCCACTTCAGTAAAAGTGGAAAACCGTTCTAAGAGACAGTAAATTGCAGAAGTTTCCAGTTTGCATGCAATCAACATTGAAGGCTTTGTGCGTAGAAATGCAGTAAGTATTTGCCACTTACAAAGCTTATATAACAGGTTTCTTGTCCTATAAATTACATACATAAGATAGACGGCATGTATTCTCTCATTAGGATGTTTGTGAAAGTCGAATAATCGACCAGGCGACTTTAAGCTAAAATAACAAACACTACTTTAACTAGATAGATAGAGCCACGGTTTTTAATGAATAGGTATAATTTCAAGACTTTAAGCTAAAATAACAAACACTACTTTAACTAGATAGATAGAGCCACGGTTTTTAATGAATAGATATAATTTCAAGACTTTAAGCTAAAATAACAAACACTACTTTAACTAGATAGATAGAGCCACGGTTTTTAATGAATAGATATAATTTCAAGACTTTAAGCTAAAATAACAAACACTACTTTAACTAGATAGATAGAGCCACGGTTTTTAATGAATAGATATAATTTCAAGATATAATTTCGGCAAGATAAACCCTCAAAATTAACGTACCAAAGTAACGAAATATTTACTTTTGCAGGATGTCAACAGGGTGCTGACCTCTGGGTCAAGATCTTGTTATCCACTTAATAATTCAACGTAGTTTGGTATTTGGATGACCTAACCTTAGTTGGCGACGGAAACACTAGTATTTGTTGACTTCAAGTACTTATTGATGATTTTCGTCTAATTTTTATACATCTCTCTCGTAGCGAAGTTTGCTTAGCTGTTCTTAATCGATCAGCTAATTTAAGCAACGTCCGCCGCAGTCAGGAGTTCGATGAGTGACCGCTAGTGACATTACTACTGAGCGCTTTCGTGCTTCGGAGGGCACGTTAAGCCGTCGGTCCCGGTTGTTGTCTTACGATGGCAGTCGTTACGGTATGGTGGTAGGGCATTTTGCGAATGCTCGCCTGGCTAGCTATCTCTCAAGTACCTCTCATCTCAAGTAGAAAATCTGTCGCAAACACCTAACAATGTGTTCCGGCAGCAGTCCTTGAGAGCCAGTAATTCTAAGCTACCCTAAACAACATCTTCGAGATATAAAAAATCACTCAAAAATGAAGTGTAGTTTTGACACTATACAAACTTATCATGCAGAATCTTTATAGATACGACATATGATCAAAATACTTGCACTAATAAGCTCAACGAAAAGGAAATGCAATTCATAGAGTCAATGCTGTCAGCATACTTGGGCATGCTGGCCATACTGCAAAACTGTAGTGGGCTAGAACATTCGGCCTGCCTGCGGGCCTGCAATGACTTTTAGGTTGCCTAAATGCTGTCGTTGTAGTACTTGTAGTGCTCTCTATAGTTTGTGTAGTGTAAATAAAACACTACACAAACTATAAAGAGCATACCTACCGCCGTGCCTGTAAAAAGAAACTACATAACGTCCTTTAATAAGCGACGACCCTGCTGTTGCCGTGTAAGTATGGCGTTGCTGGACATTTGGTACACAATAAAGCTCACTAAACTGCTGCAAATCTTTGGTCATAAAGTGGGTCCAATGATGCAATGTAAATATATTAAACGACCGTTTTTAGTGGGGGTTGTGACAGCGGCAGCCGGCTATAAAATCGAAGCCGTAACGAAAACACATGTTCCTATGGTGTTTGTACTGACGCTGAGACATATTGTATCGATCGTATAAGCTGGATAAAGGGGAACATCGCTAAACATTTTACGAAGGGACATAAAAATCGCAATAGCTGTAAATATGTAGCTCAGTTTATTCAAAGAAACAAAAAAAAAGTGTAGCGTATAACCCTAGCACTTCAGTAGTGCCTGTGATATAGATTTGCTTTGATTATATTAATCTAACAAGGGGCACTCAAAAGTGTTCGTGGTCACATCAATCTAACAGTGGCCTTATCACGGATATACCAAACGACATCTACAGGTACTACTGTACTACTGGTTGGTTAACCTACATACATAGTTGGGGCTAAAGTATTTTGAAATTGTAACCTGATTTTATAGCAATAAGTAAAGGTTTTTATTTTAGTATAAGTCGGATAGCTCCGACTATAGTTTTAAGCTATCATATTTTTTATTTATTTAAGCTATGTGACTTATTTGAGTTATCGCGCATTATTTACTAAAATGAGTGAAAACCACGCTAGTTTTTATAATAAAAAAAGTTTTTATTATTATTATTTCTAGTATTATATTATATGGTTGATGTAATGATGATGATAAATAACGTTTATGATCATCCGCAGGTTCCCCTGCGGAAGCCTTGTTACGACTTTTACTTCTTCTAAATTATGAAGTTTCAACTGGTGGCTTCGCGGCTATCAGCTTCGATGAGATCGAAGCTGATAGCCGCGGTGACCAAGCCACCGCGTGACAGTCCGAAGACCTCACTAAATCCTTGAATCGGTACTAGTGACGGGTGGTGTGGACAACGGGTCAGCAACGTTATTAACGCTAGTATATGACCTACCGCTTCCTAGGAATTCCCCAGCACGAAGTTGATTCTTGATAGCCCCAGTATTATAGAATAGTGAAGATCAATTCATAGACATCTGTCGTTATTGCTTGACCAGATCGGAGAAAGCAATAGTGAATAACACCATGCTGAGACCACCCAACACTTACCATTACCTTTTTATTGGTAAGATTTGCTTTTTGCAGGTCAAACCCTGTTGCGGCGTTTGACCTGCGCGGTCAGCCAATGCATTTTTCGCTTACAACTATCGTAAAGAATCAACTTTTCATCACATGTCACAATTCGATCCAATATTCCTTTATTTCTGTATTGACTCAACAAGGCAATAGAAGTTTTAACACGCGTTTCTTTCTGCAGATCAGTCAAATCATGAGGCACCCATCTTTAATATTTTTTTATTATATTGATTTGACGCAAATGAGTCAATATTGTTTGTAAGGTAACGTTAAAAAAATTGTAGTTTGGCTTGGATCGGCTTCCACCATCTCTTTCAATTCATTGTTATTCACTTGTGAGCGGTATTCCACGTGGTTCGCTCTTAAAATTAAAGTTTCTATCACGAAAGCGTTTAAACCAAAATCGCACGGTGCGTTCATTAGCAGTCCCTTCCAAACGTAACATTGATATTGCGAGCTGTTTCTGCCACTTTAGTTCCGCGTCGGAACTCATATTCAAAAATTACTCGAATTTTCGAAGTATCCATCTTTCTTGTCTCAGCTGAATTAAAAAAACAACTGAAAGTGTATTGCACATTTTTTAAAAGAAGAATCTCATAGGTACCATGTGAAAAAAGTTTCACTCAAAAATCTCAACCCATGAAGGTTCTATGTCAATTCGAAGTACCTCTAACAATAAAACGGCAATTTCGTACTTTAACCCTTATTATATTATGCTGTTTATTACAGCTACAGCGAAAAATCTGGCTTCCGACAAATAACATGTTGCAAAGGGAATGAGAACTCATAGTGCATTTATTCTTAAAGTTTTATGTTTTTTTTTTAACTATAACTTAAACTTTCACTTTTAGAGCTATATCTAAAACTCCTCAAATCCCACACGTGAGTCATGTTTATGGCTGCTGTCATATAAGAGTTCAGTGATACTCTCCTCTTTTTGACATTTGAGTTGTGCATGGAGAGGATCTTCACGCATATGTTTTGACATCGTCATCGATAAGGTATTTCAAAAAGCATTCAGCGAGCTGCGCAAGGTTTCTGACAGCAAGACATTAAGGAGGTTTCCGTAAAAAATCTGCTGCGGCTGCGGCACACAATTTCGGAAACCCTTCGTTAGTAATTATGACGAATGTTTTAAATTATTATTACTTACCTAACTTTTAGCTGCTCCGTGTAAGGAAATGTCTTGGAAACGAATAAGTATTTCTTGACGGTAGAAACGACATCTATCTGCACTAAGTTACAAATTTCGTTGCTGTCGAATACTGAAAATATAAAACAAATGTTGCATATTAATTTCTCCGCTGCGAAATCGTTGAAGTGGAAACAATACCACAGTTAAATATATACCTAATATGGGTACTGTGCGTATACCAAAATGAGAAAAATAATACTTACTATGATGTCAAAAGTATTTCACAGCTACTCGTAGTTAGTGACTAGATGCGGTATAAACTTTGGCATGCCGAATGGCGAAATGGAGGAACGAGCGCGGTGATGTAAACACCGCAAACCATACATCGGTGAAATGGCGAGGGAAGATATGGTACATACATTTAATGCAGTTTCGCATTTCATAAAAAAATACAAGCCATGGTGAAACCATAAGTGCATAGGTAGTTATTATTCCACACTCACTCCAATGCAATAGGTACTGCTCCAATGCAACAGTACCTATTGCATTGGAGTGAACAGGGATAGCTGAAGGTCTCGAAAAAAATATAAAAAAATACAAAGTACCCTTATAATGACATTCATTACGTACTAAATATAAGCACTATTTAATATGGTATCATGGTAGATGTTTGAAAATTGATCCAAAAACGTTCGTGATATTACCAAAATTAAAATATCATATTGTACCTGTACGAATGTATGGTGCAATAGAGACATAATCCGACAGCAAAGCGGTGTTGGTAGTCCTCACTGCTTGCAAACCTTCCTCGATCGACACAGATCTTAACTTCAGCAGCTTTTGAAAGGGAACGCTCAAGTTTTTGGCGTTATAAATACTGGCAATCTATACAAAAAAGAAAAATCGTATTTGATGCAGGGGAAATATTCTTTATCCAGGGGACCTAAAGGCATACGCGTGTTCACCATACTCTAATCGCATGTGTTCTTAATTCTTTATATGTACTAAATTACCAAAACGAATAAAAGTGACTAGAAAGTTGCATGTGCGATTATAAAACACATTTTTACTTGATAATTTAATTGGCTTTTATATGATTGGAATTATTATGGCTTTCTAAAAATCTCAAACACAAACATTAAAAATCAAACTTACATTATTATTCAACATTGGCTTCACATTTTTCAGAACAACAGCTTCGATACCACTTACAAGCAGTTCTTCGAGGGACAGGTTCTCGTCTTTGTCATTCACCAGATGAGAGAGCAGGTTTGAAGCGTAGTAAGTGTACACGATATACGCATATATGAAGAATACGAAGTAAGCCAAGCGTCTTGACAGGAGGCGCGCTTCTATGGGAGGAACTGAAAATAAAACATAACTTTTGTGGGTAGACGAAAAATATGTGTTATGTTTTTTCAGATGGGCCTTCCAAATATCGTGATGAGATCATAAATGTTATAAGTCAGGGTGAACTCGTTGGCAATGAGCTCCTGAGAATGTATATTGTCAATAAAACTTAAATATCCGAGAGTAGTATGTGAGATCGACAAATCCGCGCAATTCTCTACATAGCATCTACTTTGCTATAGTATTCACATATATACATACCTATATCCATTACGGAGAGTGCATCGAACCCAAATGGTTTAAATCTCAAGTCATGTGCCAGTAATTTAACTGACTGCTCTTTTCTCAATGCAGGACACAACTGTGTTGAACAACGCGAGCGTTTTTTTTCAACTTTTACTACTATTGACTCTTTATTTACAAAGCAATTATCTACTTCTTCAATAATTTTATCCCTACGCGGAAAAATTCCTCAAACTAGTGATATCGTAAACTATATAGCTAATTGAAATATAAGTCTTGTTTGTAGTTCAGTTTGAATGCAGATGTTGCTCCATCATGTGAATGTCTCCAGCTTACTCACTTGTAATTTCTTAATTCTGAATATGTCAATATTTAGAGCATGCAATTATGAATACCAACTCAAAATTTAGGTGCCAAATAAACTTCGATGCTCGCGTGATTATTAGTGTGTTAGCTGACGTTATGGTCTCCAGCTGACACATGCTGTATACACAAAACGGCTGAAGATGTGGTTATATACTATAACCAGGGATTTAGAACATAATTTGTACCAGTGGCCCAAAAAAATTGGAACGTCCTACTTGAAAGCTGTAGTAGTTATGAACCGATTATAACGTTTAAGCTGGAGACCACGTGTCTACAGCTACTCATCTGTATCTTCTGAACGAATGGACCTACAACTTTGTTTAATATGTCAAAATTTAGAGCATAATTTGTGCCATAGGCACTAAAATTTTCAAGTCACTGGCTATTAAGGTTTTGGAGCTACAAGCTCAAACAAACGTGTAAGCTGGAGACACATGTCCCCAATAACACACTAATAATCACACTTAGCATAGAAGTTTATTTGGCACCTTTATTTTGAGTTGGTATTCATAATTGCACAAAATATGCTGGCATATTCAGAACTAAGAAATTTCAATTAAGTAAGCTGGAGACATTCACATGCTCCATCCCCTTGAGATGGTTAAACTTAAGAAACGAAAGGATTAATTTGAGCTATGCCTCACTCACTACGATAGCTCAGTTGGCAGAGCATGTCCCAGCCCTAGGGTCAATGTCGCAAACATTTTCTTTTCACTATAATTTTTAAGCTTATTAGATTAACAGGCCTAGGGGTTAATGCAACAATTACAATGTTAGAATTATCGGGTTGCGTCATAGTAAATAAGCTATTTTTTTTTTTTTTTAATTTCTTTTTTTTATGTTATTGTGACGGAACAAGCACGAGGCCCACCTGATGTTAAGCGGATTAACCTCTGCCTATAACAGACGCATTTCGTCAACGACGAATTGCACTGTGCCCGTCACACTGAGACGTCCAGTTGTTAGGTCTCATTAGCCTGTATTTTTTCTGGCTCTCAAGGACTGCTGCCGGAACACACCGTTAGGTGCTTGGCAACAGATTTTCTACTTGAAAATCTGTCGCCAAGCACTTGAAAAATTGAAAAATTAGTTTTGTTCGTAGTTCAATTCAGTTTAGCTACAAATGTCATTGTGCCTGAAGAGTAGAGTGCACGGAGTGCTTTCCATACAAACGTTGTTTCGTCATATTTTAAATACCAAGTGTTCAAACTCGGTGAAATGTTGTATACATATTGATAAGCCTATATAATATCTATGCTTCTGGTTTGCCCGTTTTCGAGTTATTATTTATTTTATCCTAAATGTCAAAATAACAATTCCCATACAAAACGATTTATCAAATTATTTTTGAAAGTACTTAATTTTACGCAATTTATATAATATATTCTATTAATCATTTACGGCTCAAGGATATGCATGAAAAATTTTAGCGAGTTTGAACTTAGTATTTAAAGTATTACGAAACTACGTTTGTATGAAAAGCACCACGAGTACTCTAGCCTTAAGACAGTTAAACAGTAAAGCGAAAGAATAATTTCGATCTATGAGTCACCAGAACGTGTCCTGGCTCCAGGGACAGATGGACGCGGGTTCGATTTCCACTTGTATTTAAAATTTTCCCTTTGGTTGTAATTGTATAGGTTTATTCACTTAACACACGTTAAAACAAAATTTACAATGCTAGAACAGAGGTGCTTGGCAACAGATTTTTTTTACTTGGAGGGTGGTAAGCCAGATTGTATGCAAAATGTAACCATGCATATCGCAACTTTATATTCATGCAAAGTTTTACTAGCAGCAAAATACAAGCAATTTTTACTCAAGAGTTTGCTCTGTAAGACTAATAAACGGTAAGTTATTAAAATAACGACGAAACAAGAGAAAAATGCTTTGTTGTTAGTGAGAATACAACAAGAAGGTATTTTAAAGTTATGCGAGGAGTAATTTACATCTACTGCGAGAACTAATGAGAAATGTTGCTGAAGGTTGTTTCATGTACTAATATTTTTACTCCCATATTTTAGTTTGTAATTACATCAACCTTACATTTTGTGCTGTTATTTTTTTTTTTTTTTCTTGTTCTTGTTTTTTTTATTTTGGAGAACCGCACTAAGTTGTATCGCTAGCTGTTCTATCTCCTAGTGCTGGCTGTCATATTTGTGATTTATTCATTTTCAATTATTCTATATGTATATAGAATAGGCATTGACTAGCAGCCATACCAGCCAACATGGTGCCCTTGAGCTCGCTGTCAACCCCCCCTACAAGTAGCATTGCGTTTTCGGCGAACGCAGGAGACGGAAGTAAAAGGCGCTTTTCGCCGCCCGGGCTACAAGAGGGCCTTCCCTCGCCCAAAATCCGATGGAGCTGAACAACCAACAGCGGTAGTCAGTATCTAAGTGCTACCTAAACAACAAACAAAGTGAAGAGAAACGAAAACAGAAGTTTTTACATGTGTGCCGCACACACGTCTATAAACTTTCCTGATAGTAATTTGACTAGTGCAGTAGTGACTACGTTACACGGTTCAAGTCTCGTACATATAAGTATATTTATCATTATTTTGAACCATTTGACATTTTGAACTTATTCTTATTGCTATTATTATTATAACAGACGGGATATTTACCGTGTTTTTGATTGGTTATGAGCTCTCGATATTTCGGCACTGTTGCAAGCGCCATGATCACGAGTAAACAGAAATATCGAGAGCTCATAACCAATCCAAAACACGGTAAATATCCCGTTAGTTATAATAATTATAGTGTTAATGACCGTGACAGTTTAAAAACTCTTATTCTTGTTGTTCAGTGAATGTATTGTTTGAAAAATATATAAGTGTGTATAACTATGATAATATATTAAAAATATTATTACTTTGACTGCGAGGGCAATTTCTCAGAGATGTCGTGATCCATATTAAAATGTTCTTGTTTTGCTTCCATATTTAAATTTACTCCTAAAACAGAACTTGTCTTCGCAAATTCCTAATTTCACTATACTTGCCGTAATATTTGAGTAAACTTGTAAAACGCATGGACGCACTTGTTGGTATAACACCCGTGGCGTATCAAACGTAAATTCGCGAGCGTGCACTAGTGCGTGTTGAACCTAGGTATACAGGGTTATTAGTAAAATGCTAACAACCTCTTAGGGTTAACTTCTGCTAGTTCTAACAAACATTTTGATATGTATTTTATTTAAAGTTTTATTTTTGAAATTTATTTCATAGGTAAAAGCGCACTCTAAAAAAATTTCAGAGCTAAATGCGCACGAATAATTTTTTAAGAGCTCATAGCACCCGCCGCGGCGATCCGGCTGCGCAGTAAATATTCAAAACTCTATTAAAGGGAGCGCGGCTAAGTAATATAAATATGAAATATTAAATTACAGGCACATGAGACTTTTAATTAACATCAGGTGGTCCTCGTGGTCAAATACACATAAACAAACACAAAAATAAAATAATAAAAATAAAAACTTAATAAAAAAACATTTTTAAATGTTTGTTAGGACTAGCAGAAGTCAACCGTAAGAAATTGTTAGCAGTTTACCAATAACCCTGTATATTATGTTGCCTGATTCCATTGCCTTTGTGTTTACGAGTAATATATGTGAGAAAGCAATATTTTTTTTTAAGCAATGGTGGAACCGCCGCCCCGGTTGAGTTTTACTCCATGGTAGAAAGGCATTTGGCAAGTGCTCGCCTAGCTAGCTACCATCATGTAGAAAATCTGTCTTTAAGCACCTAACAGTGTGTTCCGGCAACAGTCCTTGTGAGCCAGAAAAAATACAGGCACACGAGACTTAACAACTGGATGCCTCATTGTGACGGGCGCAATGCAATTCGTTTGGACGAAATGTATCTGTTATAGGCAGAGGTTAGTCCGCTTAACATCAGGTGGTCGTCGTACATGTTCCGTAAAAATCATATAAAAAATAAACAAAAAAAGCTTTTGATTTGACAGCATGATTTTTTTCTCCAGACTGTTACTCTAACCAGTAGTGGATGTTTCGATTTCGGAATTTATTAGGTTAAAAGCCCAGTTGAGAAGCTATCCTGATGCTACCGGGGCACAATATGTTTGTCTCTCGTGTCCCGTTTGGGCCACGCGGTCTAATTAGGGTCACCTTAACTAAGTATGAACTCAGGTAATATAGTTTTATCCTTATTTCCTTTGTTTTAGTAATATAATGAAAAGTTAATTAAATTAAAATTAAAGGACCGGTTCTTTGTATCTATACTAATATTATAAAGGTGAAACTTGAAAACTACTGGTTTGGCTGAAGTTTAGTATGGAAATAGTGTGAGACCCGAGGAAGGACATAGGAAAGTTGTTAACCAACTGCGCAAAATGAGGTCAATTATTTTGCGCGATAATCGACATACGCGCGGGCGGAGCCGGGCCGGAGAGCTAGTTGTAAATGGCTTATGTTTAACTTACTACCAGTTATAGTAACTTATAACAGACTAAAATAGTAAATGATCAACAAAATTAAACCCGCATTTTAATGTTAACTTATAACCAAAGTTTTAACATCTCGCTATTCTATTTAAGCAAAATGACTCTAAATAAAGCATTGTTAACCCAAAAGTAGTTAATGTTCACCAAAAGTAGTAAACAATCACCAAAATTAAAACTGCATTTTTATGTAAAATTATATCCAATGTTTTTACATATTGCTATAATTGTTCTGGTGCAACGCCGGACGCTGCCGCGGCGTTGTTGTGGTCACAAGTAACCTAACGTTCCTCCTCGCTTCGATTGTAGTCGCACCTAAATATGGCTTTAGTGATCATTTACTACATATTTTATGGTGATCGAATGCAATTTTTGGTAAAAGAACTAAGGGTATCAAAGCATTTTATGGTAGTCAATATATTAGTATTACTATGATAAACATATGCATATAATTTTGACGAGATACCTATAACTGGTATTAACCATTATACCTCTTTTTGAGTCGAAAGCGTTGAAATGTAAAGAGCGACCACATATTGTAAGAAAAGATCTATCAGAAATATTCTAACGCGCCCCTATTTTATCTGTGATAACTATCATAAGATCGTTTGTTCGTTTGTTACTGGCACGTTGGCAACTAACACATCAACAAATGTTTTTTAGTATAATTGAGAAAATATATAAATACATCAAAAATAAAAAAATACAGATACTCACTTTATCACGATATAAAATAAAGAAAATATTACACAAGCATATTATAATGCACACAGGTGCACTTCCATTATATTGTCTATGATGCGTTTTAATGAATGACAACGACAGGAACACAAGCATGCAGTACGCACACACGCACACTACTAAGACTCAATCAGGAGACGTCGCCGCCTGATTTGACATTGCTAAGTTTTTAATTTCTTATAAGTACCTACAAAGCATTCAAATTTATTCTTTAAATCTCTTTAGCTGCTAACCATGTGATCACTTTAAAAACATGGTAGTCGATTTGGATTACGCAAAATGTTAAGTTGATAATTATCCTATATTTACGGATATCTACAAATAAAACTCCGAAAACTAAAGCTGAGATTCAGATATATTTGTGTAAGACGGTCAAAGACCCGTCTTAGCAAAGCGTCGGCTAAGCCAATCTTTGAATTTCATATTCAATAGTCTGAGTCCTACTTACCTCGCTCTTAGCTTAGATCCCACTCTTATTATCTATGGCACATTTTTCACTTATCCATAAAGAGAAAAGGACAAGAACAACAGTACATAAAATGTAAGTGGAGTGAGTAAACAAAATACGTGTTATGTATACCTGATTACCAGTTGACAAGACGTCATGTCGTAGATATAAAGCGGGAATATTTTATGAGTTAAAAAAATGTGAAGTTGGAAGGATTCAGCATAAAAAAATAGTAGGTACAAGAAGAGTGCCTTTTTCAATTTACGAAAAAGAGTTCCTGATGAACTTATTGCACCATACGCCTCATTGTCTCACTTGGCGGCGCTACTCTTGCTGAGAGAGGCTAAAGTAGTCAATTTCCACTAGGTACTTGACTTAGCATAGCACGCGCTAAGTTTAAGCACTGTACCAGACGTCTCTGAATACAATTATGAGGCTCAGCACTACATTTTGTCAGATGAAAGCATTAGTTAACGCGTAGACTTGTCTCTGAATCTTATGCGTATTTTCTTTTTATGCCTTATAGGTTAGCCTTTGATCCCCAAGCCACCTGCCAAGCGTGGTGATTATGGCAAATATCCCCTTAGGGGAGGCTGTGTTCAGCAGTGGACGATCCGGCTGATACAGTACAGGTTAGCCACCACTATCTCACCTGATGGTAAGTGATGATGTGGTCGAAGATGTTGTTCAGGATAACCTAGAATTACTGGCTCTCAAGGACAGCTGCTGGAACACACCGTTAGGTGCTTGGCGGCAGATTTTCTACTTGAGGGTGGTAGCTAGCCAGGCGGGCATTCGCAAAAATGCCCTACCACCATGCTACCGTCCTAAGACAACAACCGGGACCGACGGCTTAACGTGCCCTCCGAAGCACGGAAACGCTCAATAGTAATGTCACTAGCGGTCACCCATCCAACTCATGACCGCGGGCGACGTTGCTTAACTTTGCTGATCGGTTGAGAACAGCTAAGTAAACTTCGCTACGAGCGCTTCAACACACCGTATGTTTTATAATGGCAGCAAACAACTGAGACTTGATGAGATCACGTCAATACGACATATTACATATTTATTCGTAGATTATTGCCAATAACGATGTTATCACTATACTAAATGCGAGAAACATAATATCACAATAGTATTCTTGGCGAACAATATTTTTAAATTTTAGTAAATCAAGGGGCAATGCTGCCAGCATGCTGGGCACGCTGCCAGTGGGCTGGAACATTTGGACTGCCTGTGAGTCTGCAATGACTTTTAGGTATCTAAATGCTTTTATACCACACCCACTCAGAAAAGGTCTCATTACTCGTTCAAAAACATGTTATAAAGTTCGTCATTTTCCCTTATAAATGTACGGCGGGGAAAGTTATATGGATTTTCATTCCTTCACTCCGTAGCAGTCAAAGAATTTTGTATGAAAATCCATACCTGCCCTGGTAGCGTTCTTTTGTTTTTAGCTGCTTACATAAAAAAATTCAATCTCAAAAAGGTTTTATATCAAATAATTAGAAAAAAGAGGTGTGATTTTTATTTGTACTCGATTTTCAATGAAAGGAGGTTGGCAACCTTTTTTTGCACTACGAGAAAAAAAGCGCGGCAATTTGTTATGTTTGGTTAAATTTCGTTTTTTATTAAGTTGATATTTTAACAGTAGGTACGCTTTTAATTATTCTAAATAATTTACCAAAATGTCATCTGATAGTGAAAGTGACGATTTTATAACGATGACGCCACCAGAAATAAGAAATGCAGCTCAAGAAGTCATAAAGAACTTACTGCCTGAGAAGTCTCGAGGTAAGTACGAGAAAACGTATAATGATTTTATTTTCCTCGTAGATGTAGTATAGAGCACTATGTATCACTCGGGAGAAAGCTCTTTTTCTGAAATAGATCGTTTTCTCCCCTCGATGTACAATGTACTATTATTGTAGTAGCTGTAGTGTTGTATATAGTTCGTAGTATTTTGTTAATAAAAGGCATACAGCCGGTAAAAAAAGATAGTTTTATTTAATACGTCAATTATGAGTGCATTCTAAATGTATAAGTGGTAAACAAAAGTAAGAATAAGATATTAAAATTTTTGATAGGAAAATATTTTTTCTGTTCAATATAATAGTAATATGGGTTTTAAGTAGTATATTATTGGGAATTCTGTCCCACCTTGTCGCTCGGCGAACAAGTTCGCCTTCACGACGGTGTGTCAGAAATTCCCAATAATATACGTTCGATTTCATTGAAAAAATGTAACTGAAACAGGATTCGCTGATAGACAGGGTGGGACAGAAATGCCCATTATTATACGTTCGATTTCATTCGCGACGAAGCTTCAGAATGTGTAAATTTACACGATCAGCTAGATTAAATTAATCTGTAAGTGTGGAAAAATTACTAGGTTTGTCTATTTAAATGTTTAAATAGACAAACCTAGTAATTTTTCCAAATATTTAAACTTTTACTTAAACCAGCAAATTTAAGTAAAAGTTTAAATGTAAGTGCCTGCCTGTAAGTATAGTCAAGAACCTTGTATGATATATAAAATGTATATATGTATGGATGTATATATAAATTCAATATAAAAACGATTAACGATTAGATACATTTATTATATTATGTACATATTTTTACTTATCAAAAAATCGCGGTGGATTTGGAAATAACAAGTCCGATGATAATACAAACTTCTGCAGTGCTCGCCACTGCGGAGACTCAGCGTTCGTCTGGACTTTGATGCGGACGAGCGCCTTCTTCCACAGCTCCAGGGAGTCGGCGGCACGCGCGTCCTCCGTCTTATAAACTTTACAGTCGACGTAGTAGTCGCCGTCTGTAGTCGTCGTACGCCGCTCGCACCTGTTGCCCACCCGATTGACGAAAAATGAAGGCAGCTGCTGGTTTCCATCTTCATTGTGCGTTGAGGCGGGATCGCGGTTTTGATTGACTCCGAATATATCGGAGACAGTATGAGGTTTTTTACTGAAACAAGCAAGAAAACCTTTGTTAATTAATGTTCTTTATATTATCCACCTGTTCATCGTTAGCATACAATATATATCAATAGAAAATTATGTTGAATGGTAGACCTATTATGTGCGCACTGTACAACTCGCTGTTTGATCATCTGTACTTTGGTTGATACAATCCCTAATCTCCAAGCCTTTGCATATCGAAAGTGAATCGGCTCGTTCATATCAAACGTGCTCTGTCTTGGATAGGGCCTAAACCCTATCTGTATCAGCCTTTTTAGCATCCCACTGCTGGGATATAGGCCTACCCTCAAAGGGCGATTAGGCCAAGTGCAGGTTGGTGGATTCACATGTGCTATTAAATTTCTTCTCAGGACACATGCAGGTTTCCTCACGATGTTTTCCTTCACCGAAAAGCTAGTGGTATGATCCGTACATAAGTTCCAAAGAACCTATTGGTACAGGCCGGAGTCCGGGTCTTCCCTATGTTTAAGTAACGTTATTTTAGCTATCATAAGATAAGGTAATAAAAATAGTACAAATTTATAAGTCAAATTTACCTTGGTGTAGTTGAATCCGTTGTTGATGAACGCGGCTTACGCTTCTTACTGTTGTCTGCAGCGGGTTTGCGAGTGGGTTTGGTGTTCCCTGCTGGCTCCACGCTCGAGCATGATTGATAGTATTCGCACTCAGATTCAGACCTGAAATAAAGAATTAAGATGTAATTATTTACGCAATTGATAAAGTTACTTAACATAAACGGGAGGTCCGTAGCTATTACGTAAGCCGGTTGTGGCGAGGAGCCGTTCTAATTCCTTGCCATCAGATATGTTGAAGCGTATAAAGCAATCATATTATGGTAAAAATAAATAATGTCAAAATAAACACTTTCACACTCATAGCTCATAGCCTGTTGCCTGAAAGAAATCGTTGCAAGTGATAAGGTCGCCCAATGAAATGAAATGTTACTACTTATATTTATATTACCATATTGTTTGATGTGCTATAAAGTTATATTGTATTGTAGCTCTCCACTAAGATTTTCGTGTGTTAGGGCTGTAGCATACAAATTCACGATTTGAAAGGTGAGCCTGGTCCACCCACCCACCAACCCAAGCCCTCTTACTCAGAACCTTAACTATTAAGGTTGGGTGAGCATCAAAAACAAAGTTAATCTGGTTTGTGACTTTGAAGTAAAAAAAAAAAAAAAAAAAAAAAAAAAAAAACTAAGCAGGCTACGGTAATACATCTGAAGGTACTTACATTTTCCAGTGAACTTGATAAGTAACTGATTGATGGATTGGTGGTGCAGCCTTCGGTGGGTGACAGCGGATCGTTCTTGAATGTTTGCTTGACGGGTCAGCTGGCAGCAGCGCAGGACTGTCGTTGAAGACTGATGGTCCCAATGGCAGCAGAGATAGCGCAGGAGGCAGGGATTCGTTCTTCAGGGCTGGTTCTGTTCTTCTATGATGACTTCTTGCAGATTACTGGATCACTTGCAGGCTTCGATTCGTTGACGAATACGTATTGAAGAAAATGAGCCGCTTATAAGGTGAAAACTCGCGATAATTCACTATATTAAAAATCATCGCTAATGTTTAGGTGATATTGTAAAAACCAACTCTTTTTTTTTGCCGTATTAAACTTAAACAAAATAATGACTAAGTAATTATTTCAACTGTCGATGCAGCGAAATAGTTAGGGTTGATATATTTATATTATTGCGTAAACTAAAGCAAAACAAATACCAAAGACAATGTGTATGTGAGTGCGCGACATCCTTACCTGAAACTGCTGACCGACGCTCGCGGATATTTCGACATCACGTTTGGCAAGGCAAGTATCAAGTGTCGGTTCGGTATAATTTATTGCTTATTTTGAAAGACAGCTGTCTGCACAGTTTTAAAAGTAATTTAAAGCTGTGCAGGCAGCTGTAAATAAAATAAATAATAAATTCAATTAATTAATAAAGTTCAAGAGCGACGCATAAATCAGCAGGTAATATTTAGCATTTTTTTTTTTTTTTTTTTTTTTTTTTGTTACACATTTTTTTATTTGTATATATAAGCTATGTTATATAATTATTTTTTTTTTTAGATACAACCACTTAGACTACTTGATCACAAGATTAATTCTGTAACGTTCACGGCTGTGGTTTGAACCTTGAATTGGATCGTGCATCTATTAATTATCAGGTAATATATATTTTTAACACCATTGTAATAGATTAAATCATTTTAAATTTTTTTTATTTTTTTTTTTTTTTTTTTCACCATTATATAGAAACTATAATTTTTTTGTTTTTAGGACAAAAATTTCACTACGATTGGGTGATGTGATTTGGTGACCAAAAAATCGGGATAATCCTAAATTGGAACTTGGATAAATTATCAGGTACCTATATTGTAATTTTTTTATTTAAAGTTATTGTTTATAGTAAATCTTTTTTTAATTTTCGCTACAATTACATACGCATGCTAATTATTATTATTTTTTTACAATTTTAGGAAGAACATCACGGAGGATCTTCGATTACTTTGACCGAAAGTGTTAACCTACGGAAGACCGTAAAGCAGTCCTGGTTTGGTGATAAGAAATCCTAGTGCATTACTTAATTGTTTATGCTTAATTGTTTAAACTAATATTTCTGAAACAAGAAAAGGCACTCATAAAAATAGTAAGTATTAATAATCTATTTAAGGTTAAATTCAGTATAAAAGTAGTCGTAGGTCTTAGTTAAAGTAAAAATGCCGCATTGTTCAGTTTGTAAAGTAGATATAGATAATCGTCGGTGGTCCGGTCATTTACGTAGTAATGTTCATAAAAATAATAGCAAAACTCTGATGTATGACAATGTTGAAATAATTGATTCTTCTTTCAAAAGAAGAATTACAAGTTACCGGATCACTGCAACTAATGAACAAATAAATAATTTCCCTGAAATATTTCTTAATAACATCAGTAAACATGTAAAAAACCTTATAGATAGGTCGCTACAAAAGCATACAGGTGTTAAGATTAATTTAGAACTATTTTCTTATTTTCTTTTGTATAAAAATGATGAACAGGAATTGAAATCATTTTCTACAAAAAACTTTATCATACATGTACATTATGACTTTGATTTAATTTATAAACCAGCAATCGAGACCCTTTTAAAGAAAATCGAAGAGTTTCAGGAGAGAGATAGTGGCTGGACGTTTCTGTGCAATTCACATTTAGAAATAAATATTAGTAAGTATCAGCCTCTCAGCGGATCAAAATTTATTTCTTTACCAAAATATATAAGGAATAAAAAGGCATGTTTGAATATTCAAAACAGAGATAAGTATTGCTTTTTATGGAGTGTTGTAGCAGCTTTGTATCCTACAAATAGTCATCCTGAAAGAATTTCGTCATATCCACATTTTCGAGACGTTTTAAATATTAATGATTTGTCTTTTCCAATTACATTTTCTGATATAGCAGTGTTTGAAAAAAATAATCCTTTTTTAAATATTTTTGTTTATGGATTAAAAAATGACAAGATAGTAACTGGGCCTTTGTATAAAACATCAAATAATAAATCTAGAAGCATCCATCTACTATATTTAGAAAATAATACTGATTCTCATTACTGTTTAATTACCAACTTTTCTCGTTTAGTCAGATGTCAGATAAGCAAACATCATGGTAAATTATACTTTTGCGAAAACTGTTTGTTATTTTTCCCTGATTTGCATCAAATCGAAACACATTTGTGTGGAGGAGTTGCCACAGTTTTACCAGAACAGGGATCAATTTTAAAGTTTAATAACTATGAGCGAAAACAAAATATTCCATTCGTCATATATGCTGATTTCGAAACATTGCTTGTACCCAACGTTGACTCGACATTAGACACCGTCAATACGTCATACTTGCAACGACACGTGCCAGCCGCGTTTGCCTATAATGTTGTTTCATCATCAAATAACTTAGTCGATGGGTTTAGGAGCTATCGGGGGGAAGATTGTATTTCGAAATTTATACAATATTTAATTGAAGATGTTAAAGCAATACATAGAACTCTGTCCAAAACCGAGAACATGATATTTACAGAAAAAGATGCTCTGCATTTCGAACATGCTATCACATGTCACATATGTGAAAATTTACTGTGGAACGATAGAGTTAGAGATCATTGTCATATAACTGGTCGATATCGAGGCGCAGCACATCGTCATTGTAATCTGCAGTATAAAACACCTAAATTTGTTCCAATATTTTTTCATAATTTATGCGGATATGATTGTCATTTATTCATTAAAAAGTTAGCTGAACTCCCTGGTCAAATTAAAATTATTCCTAAGACTAAGGAAAAATATATAACATTCTCAAAGTTCATCCCTATTAGTGCTAATGAGATTATACAGCTAAGATTTTTAGATTCCTTTAACTTTTTAGCATCAAGTTTAGATAAGCTGGCGAAAACCATGCAGACAGACGATTTTGTTTATCTACAGTCTCATTTTCCTGATAAAAAACAATTTAGTTTATTAACACGAAAAGGCGTATACCCGTATGACTTCATGTCACATTGGACAAGTTACGATGAAAAATCGTTACCGCCTAAGCACAGTTTTCATAACTCTTTGACTAACGAAAATATTTCGAATGATGACTATGAACATGCTCAAATTGTTTGGAGTGAATTCAACATTACAAATATGGGTGAATATACTGATTTATACCTAAAAACGGATGTACTTTTATTGACAGATATTTTTCAGAATTTCCGAAAAACATGCAAGCAACATTATAAACTCGACCCCGCGTTTTATGTAACTGCGCCTAGCCTATCTTTTGATGCAATGTTACTCAAAACAGGTGTACAATTAGAACTCATATCAGATTTAGCTATCGTGAGGATGATTCAAAGCGGTATTCGAGGGGGGTTGTGCATGTGTTCCCATCGATATGCAGAAGCCAATCATAAATACATGTTAGAATATGATGCTGCAAAGCCCTCCTGTTTTATATTCTATGCTGACTGTTGCAATTTATATGGTTTTTCGCTTTGTAAAGCTTTACCCTACTCTAGTTTTAGATTTCTTAGTCAAGATGAAATGGATAATTTATGTATTGAGAAAATTAAAAGCGATGCTGAATGGGGATTTATATTAGAAGTTGACCTTTTGTATCCTGAACATTTGCATAAGCTTCACAACGACTTACCATTTTGCCCTGAAAAATGTGTACCCCCTGGAGGTAAAACAAAAAAATTAATCGCAAATTTGTATAACAAATATAACTATGTGATTCACTATGTTCATTTAAAAAAGTGTCTAGAACACGGTCTAATTTTACGTAAAGTACACCGAGTTATTACATTTAGACAGAGTCCCTATTTAAAAAAGTATATAGAATTAAATACAAAGTTAAGACAAAACGCAAAAAATTCATTCGAACAAGACTTTTTCAAATTGTTAAATAACAGCGTCTTTGGTAAGACGTTAGAAAATACCGAAAATAGAGTATGTGTTCATTTGGTTAGTAAGTGGTGTGATAAATACAACAAGACAAAAAAATCTATATCCGCTGAGAGACTTATAGCTAATCCTTATTTCCATAGTGCATGTATCCTCACAGAAAATTTAGTTGCAATACAAATGAAACCAGATCGAATCATTTTAGATAAACCTATTTATATTGGATTCACTGTATTAGAGCTTTCTAAGTCACATATGTATGACTTTCATTACAATGTTGTCAAACCTTTTTACGGAGATCGAGTGCAGCTGTGTTACACAGATACCGATTCGTTTGTCTACAAAATTTATACCAATGATTTTTATCACGATCTGAAATACAATTTTTTGCAATATTTTGACACTAGTAACTACACCGATGAAAATGAATTTAACATACCTTTAAAAAACAAAAAAGTACCCGGGCTGTTCAAAGATGAAATGGGAGGACAGTATATTTCAAATTTTGTCGGGTTACGATCGAAACTTTATTCCATAAAGACTCATGATAAAATCATTAAAAAAGCAAAGGGAGTAAAATCGTGCGTAGTGAAAGATTTAAGCATCACAGACTATGAAAATATTTTATTTAATGGTGGTATAATCCGCAAAAAATATATGATGTTCAAATCAATTAAGCACGAGATATTCACTCAGAGTATAAACAAAATTGCTTTATCAAATAACGATGACAAACGTGCGATATCTGTAGATAAGGTATCCACACTTGCCTGGGGTCACTCGGCTATGCTAAAAGATGTGTAAATATTTTTAATAAACAATAATAGAATGTAAGCTATCCTTGTATTATATAACTTAGATATAATCTTAGAATAGGTAAAATTAACGAGGAATATGTGTAGGTGTTTAAATGTAATTGTATATATAAACCAATTGTAAATAAAGTGTCTGTGTAATTATAACAATATTGTCTTATTTATCTATCCGTGTTAAGTTATAACCGCTAGGTATGCTTCATTTGTTTAATAAAATTTAACCAATCTTATATCAAGTTTCAACAAACATACCTACGAATAGCAGGATTTTTATTACTTAAATTGCAGTTAGAAAGTGCTGACGATAATGTTGATAATAAATAGTCTACATACTTTCTTACAGGTTCTTTTATTTCTCTACCGAATTCGATCATGATCATTTTAACTGATTATTCGTGATGATGCAACCAACAGACAGAGAATCTTACAAATTTATAATACTAAGTACGATAAACCAGTATACTGGTAGTAAAGTCATTCTTTTATAAGACGTTTATTTTACAGTACCATGTAATAGATAGAGAGAGCATAATATACATCGTATCTATATTTAAGTAGGTCAGTTCATTGTCCTCCGGCTTTGAGACATAAATGCTTAGTTAGCTTTTTCATAGGTAGTGCCAACGATTAATAATAAATAGATATGACATGCGTTAAAAAATGCATGACCGATCTACTATATTACCGATGATTGATCACTAGAAGATGAATTATAACTATATAAAATTACACTTTTATAGGCTGCCTAAAACTAAAAATCGCATATGATTTTTGCAATATTTTAGTCTCTCATTTCAATCATGAATTTGAGTATATATGCGGTATCTATTTTTTATTGATCTATGGTTATCAAGTCAAGGCAGGGCCAATAATCACTGTAATTGTATTTTTTTGTTATTTCGTAAATATCACTGGCTTCGAGTAGTTGATTAGCACATCATAATCATGACATCGGTAAGTTAATTAATAATAATAAAGTTATTTATTTAATTCGAATTAACACTATGATTGTAACGAAGTGTATATAACAATACTGCTTAGTACATTACAATACATTTATAAATTTATTAACTCTTTGTTTCAGATTACTCAAGGATCAGACAATATAATATTCAGTCAATATGCCCAGGATCAGGATTATTTAAATGAAGCTGAGTTTAACGAGATGCGTTGCCATGAAGCTGAGTGCAGTACGAAATTAAAATTGGGGACGAAAGATAAGAGCCTGAAACAACGACGTCGAGAAAAACAAAAAAAACCAAATTCGTTAAAATCTTTCGTTATGAGTCGGCTCCATCAGCGAGGACTTAAGCTAATAAAAATTCAGGTCATAGACCTGTGTAATAACGTTCAAGCCAGTGACAGTGACAGTGACAGTGAAAATGTTTTGATAAAGGCACAATACATTGTTAAAGATGTTGTTGATAGCGTTATGGATGAAACAGAGTGTTTAGTTAAGAAAATATCTAAGTCTTTAATTGACAACGATTTCTACAACCTGTAGTTATATAGGTTTAGTATTACATTGCATTGTATTTTATAAAATACCTTACATAATGAAGTATGTAAAATAAATGAAAAACTATTTACTTAAAAATTGTTTTATTCATTATCTAAAACTAGCAAGATAGGTACACATTTATTTTTGCTCTATATGTTTTCTCAAACATAATACATTTTTAAGCGCACATTGATTTGAATGCATAATACAATTTAAATTACTTCTTCCACAGTATTTCTTATGCAGTTCAGCTAAATTAGGACATTGATTTTCATCAAGTTCTGATATATTACAATTATGCACGCCTAGGTTATTTATCCATTTTACTTTCTCCAAACCCTTAACTAAAATTTTTTTATTTTCTAGGTATGGAACAATTAAACGTAGGAATTCTCTGTAGTCAATATATCCTTCGCTCCAGTAAATACCTCTATTTCTTTCCAACCATTTAACTTGCTTCTTTTCATCTCTTGTCAAATACTTAAACAGATATGGAGGTTTTATCAAAAACGTTTGTGTATAGTCATGAGTGGCGAAAGCTAATTCTTTAATTATAAAATTATTATGTAAATCTTTAAAGCCTTGAACATCCAATATAATAGTATCAGGATTCATGATAGTTTTTTCACAGTATTGCTCAACGGCTTATACTCAATTATGCAGTCATTCAAAATAAGGCAATATGCAGAAGTTTGATTGGGTATATCCGTATTGCTTTCAATTTCCACTCTCACATCCACAACAGGACCAGCCTTTAGATTATCTATTTGTCTCGAACAGTCTACTACAAACAATGGCGCTATGTCTTTAAATTGTTTTTCACTTAGTAAAGGCTCCGAACGACGTCCATAGTACGACTGTTGAAATCTTGTGTACTGCTCGTATAATAAAGCAAACCTGTTATGTGCAAAATTTGCATTTAGATTTTCATATGGAAAGTAGGATGAATTTAGGTAGACTCTAATATTGCGAATATTACAGTGGTCAAACTGAGACATATCAGCAGTCGGATGGTTTTTTCTATTTGTCTGTAAACCAATGACTACATATCTTGGTTTTTCTATTTGCGATGAAGTTTTGATAGACCACGTATGTTTTGTAGTTTTAGGTAATACAGGGTTTTCGTACAAATTCCAGTTTCTAAAAATCATCTGAAGTGGTCGATCTTTTTCCAAGACTTTAAGTAAGCCTATTTTTTCTTTGTCTGACACTTTAACATGCGGTACACGCCATATGATTTTATTAATCTGAACGTCCTCTACTACTTCACCAGTGTTAAGTTTTACAGAGTTCAAGTTAGTATTACTTCGCAACAATATTAATTCATGTCTACAATTTATTACGACCTTTTTAAAATCTTCAGCAAAGCCTAAAATATTACAAAGAGGGATGGAAGCAGAAAAATTACCACCATGAATATTTTTTATACCATCTATATTCCAACCCCAAGCATGAGATATTTTTGACTCACTCTCGTTCATCGATATTAACGATTTTATCGTAGTTGTAACACCTGCATTTTTTACATTATCAATTTCCACTCCGTTTAGTTCATACCTTATATCTTGAAATAAGTAGAGTAGAGAATTATTCGTGAATTGCACGCTACTTGCGATATCCTTTGAATCATTTTTCTTAACGATCACAGTTCCTTCTAAATAAAGAGTGCTTGCTGACGG